>CM067897.1:2988665-4213560 GCA_034621355.1 Mycalesis mineus
AAGTATGCTCTATTCGTTATAGGACGATACTAGATTCTATTGGTCTCTATTAGACTTCATGGACCTCTATCGTGCTCTTTTATCTCTACGGACAACTATTGGACTGTATCAAATTGTTTTTATTATTTTGAGACCCCTCGCAGATAAAACCTGTAAGAATGCATTCAAAATGATTCAGTTGTCTGATGTAAGAGTTAATTGAAGGAACTGCTGTGATGACAGGATGCAAGAGTTGGAAGATAAAATTTAGAATGTTGAATTTGCCTTCTAATATATTGTTCTTCACAGATGACGGTGACGATGATGAATGTGCATTGCACTTCCTCAATGCAGGTGTCCGACACTACGAGCTCTACAGGCCTCTATAGTAGAGGCTAATGGTGCGGCTCCAGGTGCAGTCGTCAGTGACTGGTGTCGCTGGTCCCAGTCACGTCTCCGGAGATGCCTGGGTCGAGGGCGACCCAATATCAGGAGGGCCGTGTTGGCAGCATTGTAGACTATAGACAATATAGTGGCCTCATTTGCTGTATTGTGGTACCGCGGGTAAACTATAGATAATAGACTAGGGGCGGTACTCGTCGGGCGTTAGGCTATAAAATATGCTCCTATGGATAATTCTGATCATTCACGTTAGTTTCCAAGTCTTGCGCAGTCATAATGTTTGACTATTGCTAGAATCTGTGCTTGTAATGTTTAATTAAGTAATTACTGTAATAATGTTTCATTTTGATCATATTTGATGTCTTTATAAATAAATTGTTATTAAGTTTGTCTTTTGGTGTTTTAAGTTGTATTCCCTTCTGGCTGTTTGTTAACATTATGTACCGTAAAAAGTTCTACAAAAAAGTCCACGACAACACATAATATTAAATCTTTTATGTTTTAACAGATATAGAACTTTTTGTGTTTCAAATAATCATTTAATTCATATGCTTACGTTTACTTCATCCTTTATACAAATAAACTTAAATCTTTATCAAAACAAATTATTTAATAATCACAAGGATATTATAGGGAAAAGATTTGCCTTTTACAGTATGTTAATTAGTTATATAGTTTCGGAGATATCACAAAATTTCTAAAAAGCATAACACTGCCGCTATATCGTACAAATTAAGTTGACCTCATCTGTGTTATGTCATAGATACTGAATAGGGGTCAACATGTTGGTACTGATATTCTTTGAGAATTCGATCTTTGTTCAATTAATTTGACATGGCAGACTATATTTATATACTACACGAAAAGGTTTGTTTGTTTGTTTAAACGGGCTAATCTCTAGATCTGCGTGTCGGATTGTGAAATTATTTTTGTTTATCATGAAAGCTAGACTTAAGAGTGAAATAGACTGTTTAATATCAAGCTATACACATCAGCTTGCCATAAATATATATTGTTAATGTTAATGTACTGTAATATCGTACAATGTTTAACAAAAATGTAGATCTTTAGTACACGGGACGGGAGGGGTAGCAGGGAAAGAGCACACTTTATATGAAAGTCTGTCTTTAAAATGAAAAGGGTACCTAAGAGGTTTTCACGCGGACGAAGTCGCGGGCGACTGCTAGTAGTTTTACATGTTGATTTTTGGTTGCTAGAAGTTTGTTATAGGCCGTTGTAATAGTTTAACCTATCGGGTTACAATCTTGATGAGAAAATTATGGAGTTATCACGTAAAACACCGTATATAAATGATCTCATAGTCAACAGTTGCACGTGGAATGATAATTAGTTTGACATGCTGAACCCCATTCAAAAACACCGAATAGGGAGTTTATCTTTATCTATATCGATACTACTTGTATTGGTTATGTAAATTGATTATGGGGCCCGCATTAAAATTGCCATCAGGTACTGTTAGTGCTGTAGCTTTGATGTTAAGTTAATCGATAGCTGTAAACTTATCACCAGCATACGATCACGTATTTTTGAATGTTTTGACGACCACCGTGGCGCAGTGGTATGCGCGGTGAATTTATAAGACGGAAGTCATAGATTCGATTCCTGGCGGGGCAGGTGGAGATTTTTTTTTAATTTGTCTTGGTCTGGCTGGTGGGAGGCTATCGCCGTGGCTAGACCCTACCGACAAAGACTTACCGCCAAGCGATTTAGCGTTCCGGTACGATGTAGAAACTGAACTGTGGATTTCATTCTATTCCTAACAAGTCGATAAAAACAAAAAAAAAATATTTTTAAAAATTATAATAAATGGTATAGTTGTAAAATAAATAAATAATAAACATCTTTTTATAGATCTTTAAAATAGTCATATATTATTGCATATCGCAATTAATTTATTTTACAGCTTTCTACCAAAACTGCACTAACTCTTTCATAAATTGTTGAATGTTAACTCGTCAGACAAACTTATCGCGCAGATTTTAGATAAAAGCAGCAAAATAATTAAGCTTAAAGTCTTTAAATTATTTGTCATACAATCTTTTAAAAATTCTCAAGTTGCTTCTTATTCATTACAAGTTAGCCCTTGAGTACGATCACACCTGATGATAAGTAATTATGCAATCTAGGATATAAATGTCTAAATGCCCAAGCTGTCAAGGCTAAATTGCTAGGCGGTACATATATGTCTATTTATAACCGACCTCTATGTATTATATACATCGCTCGATGAAAACATAAAGGACGACACAACAGATTCCCACACTAGTGACGGCGCGCGCTCCGCGCTCTCGCATCACGCGGAGAACGCTGATCACGCAGCGCACTGCAATCAAACTCGTTCAAACGCCACTTCTCTATTCGTCTCCGGTAGCCGTCGGGGCGTATTTGACATACAATATGTATAGAATGAGGAGCGCTTCACGATTTTGTGTTCAATTAGAAAATACTTCTAATTACGTGTTTTATATAAAACACTGTTGTTTATCGTTTTACTATTCTTTAATAAAACACTTTTATATATTTTACATGTATATATATATTTATATATATTTTTAATTATTTTTAGTGTTATTATATATGTTAGTATGTACGATTATGATCGTCACACGTTCCGGTACGATGTGGAAACTGAACTGTGGATTTCATTCTATTCCTAACAAGTCGATAAAAACAAAAAAAAATATTTTTAAAAATTATAATAAATGGTATAGTTGTAAAATAAATAAACAATAAACATCTTTTTATAGACCTTTAAAAAGTCATATATTATTGCATATCGCAATTAATTTATTTTACAGCTTTCTGCCAAAACTGCACTAACTCTTTCATAAATTGTTGAATGTTAACTCGTCAGTATTCATTGCAATTGTAACTTTTTCTAAAACTGCCTTAAAGATAAACATGTATAGCGCAGATTTTAGATAAAAGCAGCAAAATAATGAAGCTTAAAATCTTTAAATTATTTGCCATACAATCTTTTAAAAATTCTCAAGTTGCTTCTTATTCACTACAAGTTAGCCCTTGAGTACGATCACACCTGATGATAAGTAATTATGCAATCTAGGATGCTAGAACGCTAAATTGCTAGGCGGTACGTCTTTATCGATAGGGTGGTAACTAGCCATGGCCGAAGCCTCCCACCAGCCAGACCTAGACCAATTTAGAAAATCCTTATCAGCTTAGCCGGGAATCGAACCCATGACTTCCATCTTAGAAATTTACTACGCCACGGAGGTCGTCGAAATATTTACCTATTTAAAGACCAGTAGATCTTGTCACAATTACATTTACGCTGTTACTACTATGTAGGACACGATACATATTACTGTATTGAATTCTATTAGGTTGGCCTTTAATTAAAAGTCCTAAATACAAAGTCTCCTAATCTTACATATTAAACTTTGAACTTCCTTCTCAACAGTTTCACGATTTGATCCTTTAAATCCCCAAACGATTACATCAAAAGCGATGCAATTAGCGTGTTCTTTAAAAGCTAAAAGCCGGCTTTATCCTCGCAGGCAACCCAAAGTACTGGTATAATCTGCCACAATATTTGTGAGTCAATTTGTTTGATCTACTGATTCACTAAGCGCCCTACAACGCACACCAAACGGTGGTTTTATGCCCACTGTACATGAGAATGTGCGTCAGGACGCCGTGGGAACACTCGGTATTAAGCAACGGTCAATATTGGCTGATGCTATTCATTGTTACCGACGAATTTAGAAGTAACCTTTTCTATGGCATCATCAAACAAGTCTCTACTACCGCCCGTATCTTTACACCTACGTGCCCCGTGTTTGTATTTAGGTTTGTGATTAGTCCGTCTGTCCCCTTGCCGATATATAATAGTAAATAATGTATTTTTGTGGGTCACTTTTATTGCCGCTGGCTCCGGAATCGACCTGGGTGGTTTGGATTTTTTAACCTTTCTCATATTTATGACAATGCTCTTTTTTGGATGCCGCGTCCATTTTGTATGTCTGGTCTTCACAAACTTCACGTATATTATTTGTGCGGTCCATTTTTACGTTAAACTGTTTGGTTTAGAACGTATTTGAAGTTGGATATTTAGTAATATGTTATATTTAGATTTAGCTTGACAATGTCGTGTTTTGTACTACCTCTTAACCCATATTGGGAGTTTGTTAAACTCTTACGAGATTTGGGTGCTTGTTTGCCTTCTCAAAAATTTCAATAACGGGATGAAAGTTTACTTACAGCACCTTCAAAGTACTTCAGCGAGATACGTACTTAAAAGTTCGGTAAGCTTATAAGAATACTTAGAAAAAATACAACAAAAAGCTCAAAAATGATTTGTTGAAATGCATAAAGCTGTCGGTTCTGCGCCTGTCTCCAGTCTTGTAGTATTTTCGGATTACGAAATTGTGGAAATATGAAGTGTTCCCACGTACATTTGTGACTCCTGTTTTTTAGGGTGAGATTTATTACTTTTTAGATTTTGATAAAGATAATTTTGACCTTAAATAAATAATTTTAATCCAGGTTATCCGGATGTTAAGTTATGATGCAATCTAAGATGGAAGCGGTCAATCTTGTTAGGGGTAGGATGAAATCCACACCTCTTTCTTTGATTGATGTATAGTTCATTACTTTGTTCAGTCGTTTCTTAGTCACTTGTAGATCTCGTATCATCATCGTCATCATTATCAGCCTATTAACGGCCCACTACAGGGCCAGGCCTCCCTCCTTGTAGGAGAAGGAAAATGGAGAGTAGACCCACCACCTGCTCCAATGTTTCATTTATTAACGATCACTAAGAGATGTTGATGATAATGACCGTGTGAAAGCTTAACGTATTTTTCGACGCATGGGGATATAACACAACTAACTTCTCAACTCTGGCCTAAGTTTTGCATTGAGGATTTCTTCGAGGTAAAATCAATACTTCACTAGCCTGATTTAGGATTCGAATCCAGAACCTCGTGGACTTCTAGACCAACAAGACAACATATGACAATAATAAAAATAACAAAGTTATCGACAAACAAATCAATATAATCCTAACAGTTTGCGTGCAGTATTCAACTAAGGATCAATGCAGCTAAACTATCGACTCGGTCATAATCAAATTAAATCCTTATGATGTGAAAGATTGTAAACTGAGCCTAATTACCCTCTTCACACCGGCCCTGGGAAATAATTACCAAGGTTCTCATAGCGATACACCCAGGGGTGACAGAGATGGGGTTATGGGGTATTACAGGAGGGAAAGGGAAAGCAGTGGTGCAAACAATGTGTGAAATATGCCCCATTGTAAGTGGCAGGAAGTGGCTGAAACGTAATAGAGCCTTTTATTGCAGTTTTGTGTACGACATGTTCTTTATACTTCCCGTAAATTGAGTGTTACCGATATTTTTATTTTGTTGAAATCAAATACGTGTACCCCACAATTTTAAGCGCAAAAATCTATAAGCTGTGCCAAATTTCATCTGGATCTGTTTAGTCGTGATTGAGTTATTATACACTTATAATATACTTTTTTTTCTGAATTTTTGGTAACTTTCTTATTTTCTGCGCAATTTTCCTCCTTTCACGAAGTGTTATTCTACAAAATACTATTCATAACTATCGATTAGATATAAATCTAACCACCCAATATAACGTTGGCCTAGTGGTAAACCTGTACGTTTACTTAACTAACTAACTAAACTAAGTTAACTAAACAGATAATTAAGTCCTAGGTTTGAGCCAAGGGTTCAAAAGACCATTGAACATTTAATGGATTTTTAGAAATAGGATAGTAGAAGAGATATAATCCCCTCCCAATTTCTAACATGATCAATAGTTATTCCTCTCATCCCTTTAACTAAGCCAAAAGGTAAAATAGTCCGACTGATGACATCTTAGAGCTGAGTCAACAACCCACCGTTGAGCTGTTACAACTCAGATTTTGTCGCCATTTAAAGCACGAGGTCAGTGTCATGTCAGGCTGCACTTGTACACAAAGCAATAATTTATAAAGCTAATGATAAGATCTAGGCACCTAGGCGTGACAAGCGGTCTGTAATAAATCACTGCACTTCAACTGGCAACATCCTGACAATCGCCGATCGCCCACGTCTAAACTGCTCAATATCTAGTTTAAGCGCCGCTAAACGGACTCGCGGGGCAAGTGAAATTTTTGCGTGTTGAGGATATTTCTATAGAGTTTATTCTGACTGGTAACACCTCATTTATTTTTATCTAAGCGAGAGTCCGTTGTCTGATAAACGGATTCACATGGGTTTTTATAGGTAGATTACACTTAATGCTGGCTGTAGGTAATTGTTTTATTAAAATCAAAAACGAGATAAAATACATATATATCTGAGGCGTCGGGTTTCGCCGGTGTAGTTCTCCTTCCCGTGGGAATGTTATTCTGATAAGTAATTTCACAATAATATATATTGTGAAATTTCATCAGACCCCTTCAGTTATATTTGCTTGAAAGAGTCACGAACATCCATCCATCCATGCATGCATTCATCCATCCATCCATCCATCCATCCATCCATCCATGCATACAAACTTTTGCCTTTATAATAATAGTAAGGATGAAACCAATTTGCAACCGTGTATAAAGTCGCGGACGAGCACTGTCAGTTACTAAGTTACTAGTCTATAAATTGATTCTTTTTGAAAAGCTGTTATTTGATTGATCATTGCTAACCCAAATAATAAATAGACTAACTCGCGAGGGTCTGCGCGTGCTATGGTGAGCACTATTATTGATGCGATCACCGCATTACTCATACAAAAGGTAACATGACCAAAACAAGCAGAACATTGTCAAATAAATATCAATCTGACGTATGTACACAGTTCGCTTTGTATTTTCTGACATTATCTGCGATTTTGGTCACGTCTACGTAACGTCGCTATCCTGTAAGTTCACATCTTTGCTTACAACCTTCATACTGTGAAACATTGAAGTATCGACACTTCGTTAGTAAGCAGTAGAAAAGGTCTTTGTGGCAGGCCTCGGTCGTAGTATTACTCTGTTTTCTAGCCATGTTTATTTCTGCCACCAAGTTACTGGTGAAAAACAAATCTAAAAGGTCAGGTTGAAGGATGCTTCAATGCCCACCAATACCACCATACAAGATGTTGTAGGACATGTTTCTTGCATACTTATCCTCTTAAAAGTTTCTCTGTCAAGAGGCATTTGCCATTTTATCGTCGAACAATCTCAACGAAATGAAACGTAAAGAATTTAACATAATGTACGTTACACAGTTATACTGTTGTATTACAACAATTTCAAGTATAGTATTAGAAACACAATTAACACAGCTTAAATTTTTTTCCCTACATTATTTTCTCTAATTGCTATCCTTTACAAGTTAAGACAAACGAAAAATAAAAGCAAAAAATATAATAGTTAGCCATAATCGCCTTTTAGGTGATGGTGAATAGGTGTTGTGAAAGTAGTAATAATACACACATTAACAAGATGAAGGCGTCGATGTTTCTTCAACGTTAAACCCAACGGCGACCATAGAGTTACAAAATAACACATCTGATTACGTTCGTGACAGCACAGTAATAAATCTCGCGATACATTCTGACACGTCAGTTTGACCAATTATATCTATGGCCCAAATTAAATCATGATCCGACTTAGTTACGCTGAACAATGCGCTGTGACAATTAACACAAGTCAAAGCTCTAATTTATTTGCCGACCGAGATTTTCAAATGCCTAGAAGTTAGAAAATTGAAACTGTATAAATAAATTAATTTATTTCGGTTATTTTTTGTAGAACATGTAAAACAACTGACAAAATCTTACCGTAGCTTCAAAAATGTAACTATATGTACTATCTTATTTGTAATAAATTATTTTTATAACAAATAATAAACATTATTTTAATACATAAAACTGTCTTATTTTCAAGATCAAGACTCTTTGTAGAGTCTTCTGAAGTTAGTACAATTTAGCACTCACTGTATAGCCAAATCTTTTAGGATGTATCCAGTACAGAAAAAAAGAATGTTCATGACAAATGTTAAGATTAGACTAGGTAACTAGGTTTTGACGGCCTCCGTGGCGCAGTGGTATGCGCGGTGGATTTATAAGACGGAGGTCCTGGGTTCGATTCCCGGCGGAGCAGATTGAGATTTTTCTTAATTTGTCTTGGTCTGGCTGGTGGAGTTACCACCACCACCCTACCGACAAAGATGTACCGCTAAGCGATTTAGCGTTCCGGTACGATGTCGTGTAGAAACCGAAAGGGCTGTGGATTTTCATCCTACTCCTAACGAGTTAGCCCGCTTCCATCTTAGACTGCATCATCACTTACCATCAGGTGTGATAGCAGTCAAGGGCCAACTTGTAGTTAATAAAAAAAAGGTAAATAAAAGTAAGACTTCTAATCAATGTTTTATACAATGACAAGTTAGACTGACCTAATGATCGATGTCTCGTAATAACACGTGACATTAAAGTCGGAACAAGAACAAGTGTTTTCAATTAAACTGAAATGCTGATGCGTCTTTATTAGTACGATGGTAGCTAGTCTCCGCTAAAGTCTACTAGACTTGACTTCAGGTCCGTCAAAAAATAATTTTAAAAAGTATAAATAAGTACTTAATTGCAAGAAAAAGACAATTAATTTCATTTAACATTGTTTCAGATACTTCGCAAAGTGTTGAGCGGTTAAGACGCGCGCAGTCACCAAGGTATGATGTGACGAGTACCTACTCAAACTCTCGGCGGTTTCTCCGGTAACTAATTAGCCAAGGCCGAAGCTCTAACACTTTCAAAATAGTCCCATAGTCCTCATATTAAGATCTAATGATGAGATCGTGGGTAAATCGAAGGAACTCTTCAATTTTTATAGGCGATTAGCGATTTCGGTAATTATGTAAATGCCGATATCATTTTGACTTCAAGTACCGTATAATGTACCTGCTCTAATAATATAGTACGAGTAGGTTACGTGTCGAAAAATCACTAAAAAGTAAAAAATAATTTAATAAAAAAATAAACAGACTACAAAACGCATTAAAAATTTAAAAAAATAATTGTGTCATTTAATAGCTTTAATTTACTTAAGCATATTTATGAAGTCGGTGCCATTCAAGGTTTCCACCTTAAGGGCGTTACTGAGGACCCAAGTGTTTTCTACTTCTTTCGTATAGGTAAATTGGGATGGCATCAACTTCATAAATACGCTTAAGTAAATTAAAGCAACTAAAGGATACAATTATTTTTGAATTTTTAGTGTGTTAAAAAGTCGGTTTAGTTTTTTATTGAAATTTTTTGGTCCGTATGGATTGATAATTATTAATAATATGTGATTTTAGAACGTGTCATAAAACTTATTATTTTTGAGACCCTCGTAAGTATTTCCAACAACATTCAATAGAATAAAGGCTAAATTCTCGTGGTTTTCATCGGAAGGTTTCGTTTACGTCGCGCTGCATAAACAAACTTTTGACTACGATCTTCGTAACGATTCGAAACTAGTCAGGCATACTACGACAACAATCACGTTAGTTTAGGTATTTTTATTAAAAAATTGGTTGTCTGTAAAGTCGGTTTACTGACGATAGTTGAACGTGACAACGTCTCAAGAAAATACTGATGGAATGGTAGCATTTAATTGGTTATTAAAATTTTTAATTTAAGTATATTTTTATAAATATTAATTTAAATTAATAAAATAATTGATTTTTATTTTATAAATTTATATTTTAAATTTATAATAAATATATTAATTTTTAATTTAAAATTAATATATTTAATAATTATATTTAATAGACGGATGTCGAACGCTGCCGAACGCAAAGGCCGATTGTGCTTCTTTGTCGCTCGTTTCGCGCTCTCGCTTGCACTTCAAGCCTCACATAGAACGCCTCAAAGCGAGGTAACGCGGCATGAGTCATGTTTTTTACGTTTTCACGTCAAAATATCACGAACTAAAATATATTCGCAAAATGCTCCAACAACTATGTACCTATATAGGTATAGTTAAAACAACCTTTTTGCATAAAATATCAAATCAATAACCCCAAAATAACGTTATTCAAAAACAAAATTCCCGTGAACTAATTGCACCAAACGATTTCTCGGAACTGTCACACACTGTCACTCGACTGAACTGTCATCAAGTGTCACCCAACCACTTTATTTTGACAAACGATGCGCATACGCATACCGCCCGCACTAATTTGTATTCAATTTGTTTCTCTTTGTCTCTGTCCACTAAACGCCGCTTTCATTAATGTCCGCTTTATCTTATTTGGGCTTAAGTGACGTTTCGAGGTGTAGATGTCAGTGTCACAGATTTTTGTCATCATTTATTACTTGTCTTCATAAGTGGCACAATACGAGTTTTAAAAATGATTATTAGGGTTCCTTTCCCAAAGGACACAAGCGGAACCTTATTACTTAGGTTGTTGATAGTAAGTGGTATACTGTCTGTCATTCACCGGGCTGTATATCTCATGAAGTGTCATAGCTAGTTGAAATGTTCACAGATGATGTAGAGCTGCTGTCGCTGCTAAAACCAATATTAAAAACTGTAATGTTAAGTGTTAATTAAATATTTAGATTGGGCTCCCATACAACAAATGTGATTATTTCCAATAGTTCAAAACGCGCGCGAGTCCGACTCGTACATGTTCGGTTTTTATTAGTATTAATGTACCATACATTAATTTTTTTATTGACAAATTAGCCCTTGACTATCCATCTATATCTGTAGGTATTCCTATCTATATATTATAAAAAACTAAATCGGCACTCGTCATTAGATGACAGCACTTAGCTAATGATAGAAATATTTTGTAGTAATATCAACCTGAGGCAAAAGTATTTTATTTCATGACACACAATGTAACATTGCATGCATATTTTCACTAGAATCTAAATTGATAATTTTGTAGGAATTGCCACTTCAACTTAGGTGGTACGAAATGAACTTAAAATCTTAAATGTTCATACTAGGATTAAGTTAGACAGGACTGAGATTACAGGACTCAACACAAAAAAGTCATTCTAATTTCAAAATTCGCCCGTTAGATTATTGTTATTAAGTCCAAATTAAATTGAACTTTACGTACGTACGAGCACGTACTGAATAGAATTAGCATTTTGGTAAGGGAATTCTTTCGATGATGGGGTTGAGAATTTGATCTTTTTTCAATTTTTTTGTTGTAAATCCAAGCACAGACTCTAACTGGAAGAGAAAAGGAAAATAGATCTGAAATTAATTTAAAAAAATAATATTAAATTATTAAGAAAAAAGGTGTGTGGCACTCGGAGACTGCCGCGGTATAGCTATTCCATAGCATTTTTATCAACTTATGCAATTATAATTATATATTTATTTTATTTATGCCCTTTTTTTGTTTTTTTTTACAAGCGTGATATTTCAAAAAGTCATTAAAAGTTCTGGTATTTATCGATAGATGAAAAAACTAAAAATTATCACCGCTATGCCGGTCGGAGTGGGGGGTGTTAGGTTTTTTTTCGTTACGGAATTTCCGGATTCGGTCTCCACGCTCAAGGCCCGCGATAAAAGCTATGCAATAGCTTAAAATATACTCGGTAACACATAATAGTAACTCTAATCGTATTTGGCAACTAATAGGTATTCAATATTCATGGCATGAATTTTGCAAATTTATTTGTTTTCCTAACTCACATCCTACTTGTTATCTAGCGCAGGGCCGGCGGAATTAGTGTTTAAAAATGTTCGCACATCGTTCAATTTATTAGATTTTAATCGCGTGTCGAAATAAAGAGATGATTTATTAACATTCACACACACCGACCCGATTGATCTACATTTTCGTAACACCAATTAAAGTGAAAATGAGGACAATAATGGTCGACGCACACTGGTGGACGCCAGAGGCACATCGAAGAGAATTTCAAAGAAACTTGTCTCAGACAGTAGTTGCGCGGGGCGCCACAATCATACTGTTTGTAAGGTCATTAAACTATTTTTATCGAACGCTAGATAGGGGGCCAATATAGAGTGACTGTCCTATTGTGACCGTCATAATTCTAGCTGCTGTCCCGCGACAACGCAGTCAAGATGTTGTCTATAAAAAGCACAGTTTGGCAGACTTCAGCACACACCACACATGTCAACAGATACTAACAAGTAACGACCATCACTGCCAGCTATCGCGGTAATCTTTATCTTATTCAATCACCGTCACTGCATCACTGGTCCACTGGATAGCCTATGTGGCTGCAAATAAGGTTCTGGGTTGGGTTATGGAATAATATTGAGTTTTTTTTCTAAGATACGATAAGATAAGATAGATTAGACGACCTCCGTAGCGCAGTAGTATGCGCGGTGGATTAATAATGACGGAGGTCCTGGGTTCGATTCCCGGCGAGGCAGATTGAGATTTTTCTTAATTTGTCTTGGTCTGGCTTGTGGGAGGCTTTCGCCGTGGCTAGTTACCACCCTACCGACAAAGACGTACCGTCAAGTGATTTAGCGTTCCGGTACGATGTCGTGTAGAAACCGAAAGGGGTGTGGATTTCATCCTACTCCTAACAAGTTAGCCCGCTTCCATCTTAGATTGCATCATCACTTCACATCAGGTGTGATGGCAGTCAAGGGCCAACTTGTAGTCAATAAAAAAAATATTTTTAGTAAACTCTACGCCGGTAAGCTGGAGTAGGGAAGTTGATAGTGTTTCACCCCCGTCCCTCAGAGAGCACGATAAGCCATAGGTCCCAGTCATCATCATCAACATCTGATTGTGATCATTAAAGAATCGAAAGCTGCTACAGATTATCCCTCTCACATAGGAGGAAGGCCCGGCCTTGTAATAGGATGACAATGGACAATGATAATTCAATTCAATTGATAATTTCACATCTCAAGTGTGCGCAGGCCATAACATGGTACGAGGTTCAGATTTTGATTTGATTGCGTGCTCTATTTTTCTATTGACTATTGTTAAATGTTTTGACCTCTTTGACGCGCAGTGGGAAAGCCCCGCCCACCGATGTTACTAATAGTCAATTGACTTCCCAAAATGTTAGCCAAATACGAGTTGGACTCGCGTATCGTAGGTTCAGTTAAAAAATAATGAGGAAATTGAGTTAATTCTTAAACCATCCAATAAACCAATACACCGAAACATAAGCGCACCGAATTATGTCCTAAGCATATTTTATTGAAAATATTTCAACTTAATAGCAACACACGTTGTTCAAAATAATAGCTTTTGACAGACAAGCTGATGGTCCATGATACAGGATTAGTTTACTTTTCTTTATTAGCTTTTGACCGAAGTGAAATGTAGAGATCTTTTTGCCGGATCTGGGTGAGTTTTTATCGCTTGGATTCGTCGATTTTGGGGAAAATAGCAAATTAATCATTATTAATTACTTAGGCATATTATTTTCCTTACTTATATACACATTAAAGTAAACACAACAAAAAGTGATACTTAAATCCGTGTTTTTTTTTTAATTTTTTATATTTTTATTGGGTATACCTGTATATTGGAAACTGAGTCATTTTACTAATCCCATCATTACTCATAGATCGATACAATCAATATCAAGTAAACCCACGCCGTATTATATATTATTTAAAGGCAATAAATATTCAAAACCAATACAATTAACGACAACGAGGTACAAATAAATTCAAATAACGACACAGATGGCGCACATTTCAATTCCACCATTGATGTTGTGCCCATCAATCTTCAACTTAAAAGGGCACCGACAGATATAGACAACGTAGAGTGGCGTACGAATATGTATAATGTAGTGTATACATTTTTCTATGAATTCATTAGAATTGTTGATGTTATAAGCATGTTTTTGCTTGCTTAACTGTCAAGAATAAATAGCGCGGAATATTCCAAACATGGATTTATAATATACAAGTATCATCATCATTATCTGCCTATCAAAAGCCCTTTACAGAGACAGACTTCCTTATAGAAGAGGGGATATAAAGATTAACCATTGCTTTATTGGGCCTAGGGCGATCATATTTTGACTTTTTATCGCTCACTAACCGTTGGTGATGATAGTCACTGGGACATAAAGCTTAACGTACTTTCCGAAGCACATTTTGTAATATAACCAACTCTCAAACCCGAGCTGGGAATTTTTTACTGAAATTTTTTTACTGAATTTAGTAAAACAAAGCTATTGCTTTAGACACTGCTCGTTTTCCGATCTAGAATTTGTGCGATTTGTGACAAAACTCAAAAATTAAATTTCATTTTTATGGATATAATAAGGAACTTAAGCTAACTTATACTAATAACTATACAAATCATGCCCACGTAGAATGGTGGAAAGAATACTGGCTGCAATTCAGCGTTGGATAGCCAGGCTAATCCATTGCGCAAAAAACGAGCCCGCCTTTCGGTCACCAGTTGAGGCAATTAGGTGCGGTAAAATGTTACGGAAGAATTTTTTGGCACTGCGATTCCATGGCCCAATGGTCTCCACGGCAAAAGGAACAAATATGTAACTCTCTGTCAGAGAAGTATACCACTTGTGCCACTTACCGGTTTCAGTCTTTTCTGCTGCGGCTTCAGCTGTTGATTCTGTCTCCCTGATACGGCACGGAGCCAATGTGTCAACGCAAGTAGCGTCCCACATTAGGGCTCGTCCCACTTCCAAGGGAACCAGCGTCAATCCATCAGGTCTCTTGCCATCATCCTGGCTTATTCCAGACGGCTCGATTAGCGCAGGAACGTTTATGGTGGCAAGAGCCTTTTTTATTATTTTTATTTTATGGATTAACTTTATCATATCCATTTTTAAAAAATATATTCGGAGTACTACTAATTTTTTACACTATAATATTTGACTTTTATTTTAATCCTATTACAATGAAAGCAAGTTTAAGAGCTGCTTATAAAAATGTCAACAGTAATCAATCATATCAGGGTGTTTGTGATCTGACGCAAGTAAGTTGCATCCATAACTGAACCCGGGTCAAGTTCGTCTAACGCCTTTTGATTGGCGCAAATTGTTCTTAATGCTTTTGTTCATTCTCATCCGCGCTCTCACTGTAAACCAACTTTTGGTTTTCATCATTAAAGTTAAATGCAAGCAATTCTCCGCTTTTAGTCATTGTAATAAGATCTGATGCAATATTTAGTGGTTGCATTGCAATCTTGTGTAAGATGCGTCATAGCATTTCTCTTGGTGATGTTTTGATCAGCTTTAACGGAATTGCCGCTTGACACTGTTTCACTGTCAATGTTGCAGTTAACTTCACTTTCTATATCAAAGTCCACGTTGTATCAATTAGCTGTTACGTCTTTGTTTATTACTCTTTAAATTACAATTAAATTTTATAATAGTAATACATTTTTGATTTATTTTAAGTGCCTCGTCGGTCCAGTGATTAGTCTATGTGGCTTTGAATCAAAAGTTTCTGGATTCAAGTTTTGAATTAAGTACAAAAATCTTTCGTAGAATTGGTCGTATTCTTCTACAACAAGATGCCCAATTCAGTTTTATATCTGCCATTGCATAAGTTTAAGCAATGTATTAAAACTCACTTACTGAGTCAGGGTTATTATACTATCGATGAATTTTTAAATGACAAAGATATTCAAAGGCAATTGGATAGGCTTTCAACTTCACACAGGAAGTGAAATAAATAACTTTATGTAACAACACACTTAATATTGTAAAATTGATAATATTATAAAAAGAGTAACTGTTGAGTTTCTTGCCGGCTCTTCTCAACAGGACATGCCTTCCGAGCCGGTGGTAGAAACACTACAAATAGTCCAATTTGACGTTTCAAAAGTGCTTATAATAAGCCTACTTGAAATAAATGATTTTGAATTTGAATTTTGATTTTGAATCAGGTTATTGAGCTTTTTTTAACCGACGAAAAAAAACGAAGGAGGTTCTCAATACGACACGTATATATTTTTTTTAAATATGACCACGCATAACCTTTTACAGAGTTGTCCGATTTTGATAATTCTTTTTTTATTAGAAAGTGCATACTTCCAAGGTGGTCCCATTATCATCATGTTAGAATCTGATGATGATATCCTGGGGAAATTGAAGGAACTCTTCAAATTTTGAGGGGACGCTTACAGCGATTTCGGTTTTTGTGTGGGTATCGGTAGCTTTTTGGCTACTAGTGCCATATAATACACTATGACAGTATAGTACGAGTACGTTACGTGGCGATAAATCAGTAAAAAGTAAGAAATAAAAATTTTTAACAATAAATAGAACCGACTCAAAACGTATTAAAAAGTAAAAAATAACTGTCATTTAGTTGCTTTAATATGCTTAAGTAAATTAAAGCAACTAAATTACACAGTTATTTTTATATATATATTTAATAAAAATAAAAGAATATCTACAGACGTAATGAATAGAACTTCGAATAGAACTAGAAGAGTATTTCAAAATCCAGTTATTCCGCATGAGCAAAATTGTATACAGCTAATTTGCCAAGAAAACGCACTCGTCTTTAAGCCCAGTCTTTTGTATGTCAGTTACAAAAAGTGTGTAAGTGTGTTATGGAATTCAACGTTATTTTATACCAGCGCTCTAAATGGCTCGAACCCCGCGGCTGTGTGGTCGACTCGATATACTGCAGTACAGTACAGTAGGTACACGAATACTATTTTGTTTTTAAGTCGATCGCGCCCGGTGGTCGGCAATCAACACTGGATATAAGCGTTGGGCTACACGTGATTCGTAACTGCAATTGTTTTGAATTACATGTATTCATATTTCATGTTGTGGCAAAATTATGACCGTTTGATGAAGATGGAAAGTGAAGCTTAAGCCCACCACGCTGCTTTAGTACGGGTTGGCGGCCTTTATATTTTATTTATTATCGACCATTTTCAGACGTTTGTGATAATGACCGAGATGGCTTAACATCTTCTTCGAGGCACAAAGGTGACCACCACACTTCCCAACCCCAAATTTATTTTTTATTTTTTACTATAAATTTACTGAAAATTCCTTAAAAGAAAGAAAAACTCTAGAACAACATCTAGGACACGAACTCGATTTTGACTACACTACTGGTTGGGAAGCTGTAGCATCGCAAGAGGGTGACTGAAGACTAGACCAAGGTAGAACAGCAAAACGACTCTTTAAGGGCGAATTCTATAAGATTCAGACCAATAATTCCGAATGTCTCTTTAAGTACAATTCACACTACACAGATATTGATTTGTCCGGCTATTCAAAAAGTATTTTTAAGAGACATCTTGCAGTATTTCATAAGCTTCAGAACTAGTCACCAAAACACACTGACGCACACACATTCACACACGCACACACACATATGCACGCACACACATATACACGAACAAACATACACACACGAACTCACACACACGTACTCACGTACATACATACACGCACAATTTTTATTGTGAATTAGATTATTATTTCAGTTTGAAGTTATTTATTGTTTTTTTTCACGAAAAATCTGTTATTGGCCTAATTTTTAGAAAAATATTTTGATTATTTTGTATATTTGGTTACGCTGTAGATTTTTCTGAAAAATAAATATATAAATAAGTAGTAAAGGGACATTTGGAATTGTTTTGGCCTGAGTATATCAGGCCTGATATCAAAAATTGCGAAACCGACGGAATTCGAACCCGCGTCTCTCTGGCAATCCGGGCACTTACCGCTAAGCCACGATCCCGATGACGTGGGGACCAATTTTTGATATTATGTTTATTCTTAAATATAAATAATTCCTTAAGTGTGGGTAACACTTTTCAAGAAAAACTAAAAAAAAGAAAAATTTACCTTTAAATTGAAATCCTCAAAATGTTTTACACCGCTGTACTATATACCGTGTAGCCCCAGCCTTACAATCATATTCACACTTTCATTAACAGCACATCTCGATGTTTTACACGCACGATCAAAATGAGTTCGGTACCGATTGGGGTTTATAAATTTTTTACTACAACTCGTAAATCATTGACGTTTTGCGTAAACAAATGATATTTTTCTATTTATAAAAATATTTTATATAAATGTAAACGTTGTTATTAATGCTAAAGACCTTGTACATTCCCCTATGTTGGGATGAAAATTGTTGACTTTGGTCTAGTGATTTTTTGGTAGAAGTAGGTAGCACGTAAAATAAAAGACGTTTGCACGGCGGGACTGTGTGATTTATTAATGTATAAAATATACTGAACAACAAGTATTTGATCGTATGAGAGTGACTGATTGAAACGAAAATGTCCACAGACAACTAAACGTCGTCACAGACAGACAGTCGTTTGACGACCTCCGTGGCGCAGTGGTATGCGCGGTGGATTTATAAGGCGGAGGTTGGGTTCGATTCGCGGCGGGGCAGATTGAGATTTTTCTTAATTTGTCTTGGTCTGGCTGGTGGGAGGCTTTCGCCGTGGCTAGTTACCAACCTACCGACAAAGACGTATCGCCAAGCAATTTAGCGTTCCGGTACGATGTCGTGTAGAAACCGAAAAGGTTGTGGATTTTCGTCCCACTCCTAACAAGTTAGCCCGCTTCCATCTTGGACTGCATCATCACTTAACATCAGGTGTGATAGCAGTCAAGGGCCAACTTGTAGTCGATAAAAAAAAGACTATAAAACTATATCATAGACTTGGATTTTTGTTATATTCCAACATAATTAACCTTTGTAGCTTCCACCACGAGGTCCTGAGGTCGGAATTTCAGCCGTCTGGGAGCTTTCATTGAAAACGCTGCTTTACCTTTTTGAGATATAACAAAACAATGTTCGACGAGATTGTTCCTCTACAATAAAGCGATGGCATATTGCTATGACATAAGATATGCTATACCCATTCTATATTAAAAAGGGACATATATTATTGTGTTCTTAAAATGTTGCGTTTCCTAGTTTATATAATATATAAGGCTGTTTCGGAAATTGCATTTTTTTGTGCATTTTGCTGTTTCTTTTATCTTATGGGAATATGATCAATTAAGCCCTGAGTTTCTCGGAACCAAACCCATAACTAACGGGATGTTTACCGTGTAAGCGATTCACTCGAAAGGGGGGAGGCCCATCAAAGTGGCGATGACAGGCGGTGACAGCTCGGAATGTCATAACTGTCAACGAGCAAATCGTCACGTCATTCGTTCTTTGGACGCTGACTCAGTGGGCTATATTTGGGATTTGTTTTGAATGTTTTTGAACTTTGAACCGTTGACCGTTATTCAAAGAGCGAATTCTTTTGAGCTACCACCGATCAATTAATCTGGGAAAGTACTTACGCTTATTTCAAACACAATTTTCGAGTTCTGGTCTGAAGGATATGGCTTCCGGTATGATTGCAGGCTCATGAGATAACACCTATTATATTAACCGACGAAATAAAACGGAGGAGGTTCTCAATTCGACACGTATATTTTTTTTTATGTATGACCACGCATAACTTTTTACAGAGTTGTCCGATTTTGATAATTCTTTTTTTATTAAAAAGGGCACATTTTCAATATGGTCCCATAGTCATCGTGTTAGGATCTAATGATGAAGTATCGGTAGCGTTTTGGCTACAAGTGCCGTATAATATATTATAACAGTATAGTACGAGTACATTACGTGGCGATAAATCACTAAAAAGTGAGAAATAAAAAATTTTAACAAAAAACAGAACCAACTCAAAACGCATTAAAAAGTAAAATCCGACTCCTAGACATGCTTAAGTAAATTAAAGCAACTAAATGATACAGTTATTTTTTACTTTTTAGTGCGTTTTGAGTCGGTTCTATTTTTTGTTATTTCCGGTCAATTCAGTTCAAGTTCGTGTTCGCCTTATATGCATTTTTGTTTTGCTTGAATAGCAAACTAATAACGAGCATAAGTATCATTTGATGGTAAGTGATTGCTCCTGCATGTTGCATAGCGTCAAGGGCAATGCTATTGATTTACTTCCCTGAAACTGTAAAGTAAGAAATATTATTTTTTCTGAAAAAATATTATAAATTTTCGACGAACTTACGAACTAGTACCTACCTTACCACATGATTAACTTAATAAATGTTACAGGTTTTCCTTAAACTGCCAATAATAAGTCAGTTTATAAGATATTACATCAGAACACTAACTTTTTTATAATATTCAATTCTTAGAATAACTGAAACAATGATGTATGTGGTGTCTTAGCTTGTTTTTACCTCAGAATCACGCTTATTCCATAAAATACCTGCATTTTATTTAATTTAAATGTAAAATATGAAAATATATGAATGCTGCGCGTGCGCAAGTACTAAACACATGCTGTTTGTGCTGCCATTATAAAATTCCCCGTGTCTAGACATAATCATTACGATTGTGTTATTGCATTATAACTATTTACATTTTTAATTGTTTTTAGTATAGTTTAACCTACTGTCAAGCCATAAAAACTCAATTATGATTTTAAAATAGCTGCCCTGGAAAAATGACATGTCTAGCTACGGACACAATTTATAAGGAAACTTTAAGGAGGACAGTTCTACAAAATAACTTTTTTTCTATTTCAGTATGATGAATCTCTGGATGGAGGGCTTTTAGATAGGTTTCAAAAAGATCCTTAGTACGCACATACTTGTACATAGTAAATAGATAAATAATATAAATCAATATAGTAACTATGGCCTCTAGGCTCTTTGACAAAAGTCGCGCGAGTAATATTGTAATGGCCCACACATTACGCTGATTTAAATTTATAATGTTGGCGCCACTGGAATTATGTTGTTTTAAATTTTGTATTTAATATTAATAGATTTCTACTGTAGTAAATAGAAAGTAAAGTATGGATTGGTCTTAAAATGCTCGTGTCCCTAATACTACAGATTATTGCTGCTATGAAAAGCAACACCATAGTCCGAAGCGTATTACAAGCCTTTGAGGTTTTTGTTAATCCAGTCTTTAGGTAACTGCATGATGAAACTGCGGTCCTAATACTGCAGCAGATAGTTGGTTTACCAATTTTGTGTCTAAATTAAGCAAATTGACAGGTCTAAACGAGGCCTTATAATATTTCCCATTGCTGCTCTCACCTAAATATTGTTAAAGGCCGCTCGAATAATTCGTTGGTTGCAAACAGAATGCTAAGTAAAGATATTAAATACATAATCATATTAGCATAAAGCTGACGTTATTATTATGCACGTAATACATATCTGTGTAGAATGAGCGGAATGAAGCAGGTTTTGCGTAAACTGGGCCAGTGCATGCGGCGGGCGGACGCGGGTGAGGTAGCGGAGGAGACAAAATTGATAAATAAAAATGAAAAGGCCTTTTATTTCTTCTAAAAGTATTAATATTATTAATTAACTTAAATATAAAGTACAAAATTAAATTTACTTTGTTTTTGATTATTATATATTTAAAGAAAAAACATCACGGCGAAAGCTTTGCTTTTTGTGATCGGCTCCTTTTCCTTCTTCTTTCCCGATGGATGTGGGTTTGTTCCGCCCTGAAAGTGACGTGCCTTATTTAAGGCTTGGGAACGCAAAATGTCTAATAGCATCATTTATATATCTTTGGCGGTAGGGTGGTAACTAGCCACCGTAATCGACTCCAGGATCTCCGTCTTACAAATTCATCGCGCATTCCATTGCGACGCGAAGGCTGTCAAAACTCCACTATACTATACTCGAATTGCTGTAAGAAGGTGCGCCTGACAGTTGTCAGTATGACGTTGACGTCAGTGACTAGGAATGTGACGCTTAGAAATTCATGTTTATCGCTGACGATACTTGCAGCATAAATCTAGCTCTTTTTAATGTTGTAAAAAATTAGCTTAAAAGGCAAATTATTATTTGATCGTTATTTATGAGGAGACTTTGTTATCGCGGCTATACTTATGCATAGTTTCTAGGAATTAAACTTTTATTGACTATAGTCTCTGTTATAATTTTTTTAAATATTAAAGTTGGAGCTTATTGCCTTAGTCCGGCGTCAAAAGGCACCAACTCCTACCTATGCTCTAGAAGAGATGACAATAGGTCTGACCTTGGTCCTTAGATATAATTTATTTATTTTTTATTTAAACATCTTTATTGCAAATAAAAAAAAGGAACAATGGTACAATATAAACTTAAGCGCAAAAGGCGACCTTATCACTAGAAGTGATCTCTTCCAGGTAACCTAGATTATCGGACCTTTACATTTGAGTGACGGGGAATTGCAATAAAAATAAAGAAAAATTAATGTACAATTGAAGAGGTACAATATATGAATAAACGTACAATAGATTACATATACAATAAAATATATATCATACATACAAATTAATAAACATATACCTACATATAAAAAAAAATAATATAAGATACTAATAAATACATACAAAAATATAAATACACATAAATATATATTTGTACATGAAATAAATAAATTACAATGATAGATAGTGCTGTCTAACTCTGTTTTTAAATATCGCTAACGATTTTGACCCTCTTATGTCATCAGGGAGTGCGTTCCATAGTGAGATTGCTCTATGAGTGAAAGAATCCAAACCAGTTTGTGTGTTACACTTGATTGAACGAAGTATGTGTTCCCTGCACGATCGCTGAGACTCCTCAGAAGTGCAAGGTCCAAGGAATTTAAAGCGCTCTTTGAGATAGGGGGGTGTCCACGGAAGAAACAGAATACTATAAAGAAGGGAAAGTACATGTAGATTACGCCGAAGCCTAATTGGTAGCCACTTAAGCTTCTTGCGATATTCAGTGATATGGTCATATTTTCTGAGTCCATAAATGAATCTGATAGCTAGATTCTGTAAGCGCTCTAGTTTGTTAAGGAGATCAACAGTCAAATCCAAGTAACAGGCATCGGCGTAATCTAGGATGGAGAGGAGGAGAGTATTCGCCAGTACGGTCTTAGTTTTGATAGGCAAGAGATTCTTCCACCTTTTTAGGGCACTATAAGCACTAAAGATCTTTTTGCTAATGAGAGCAACTTGTGGCCTCCAAGATAGATTACTATCAATAAGAATTCCAAGATTCTTAACTGTATTGCTATAAGATAACCTGGATCCACTGAAAATGACTGGCGGTAAGGTTGAGAAATCA
Source organism: Mycalesis mineus (assembly GCA_034621355.1). Lineage (NCBI taxonomy): Eukaryota > Metazoa > Arthropoda > Insecta > Lepidoptera > Nymphalidae > Mycalesis > Mycalesis mineus. The sequence continues at coordinate 3,012,090 of CM067897.1, forward strand.
ATCTTGGAGATTTGACGAGAGTTGCCCACCACAATGACTTGTGATTTATCAGCATTAACTGATAAACCATAAGTATTACTCCAGTTGCTCACGGAATTTAGGTTATCATTGAGTTGGTCAACGGCCTCAAAAATGCGATCGACTGGCGAATGAACATATAATTGGAAGTCATCGGCGTACAGATGATATGGCAAGGAAAGATGACAAGTGACAGTGTTTATGAAGATAGAAAAAAGAAGAGGGGAAAGTACTCCACCCTGAGGAACACCAGCATTAAGAGAGCAGAAAGATGAGATTTTATCTTTTACGCGGATACATTGCTCACGACCATGTAAATATGAGTGGAACCAATTGACCACGGGTGTAGAGATATTAATGGAATTAAGGATAGCCAGAAGAATTTCAAAATCTACTGAATTAAAAGCATTGGAAAAATCTAGTAAAGTTAAAATTGTCACTTGCTTATCATCAATCCCGAACCGGATATCGTCACAGACTTTAGTTAAAGCCGTGACCGTGCTGTATCCACGACGAAAACCGGATTGGAAGGGACTAAGGATATCATTTCTAGAAAGGAAAATTGAAAGTTGGAAATGGACAATGCGCTCAAGAACTTTGGATAGGAAAGGAAGAATAGAGATGGGCCGATAATGAGAAAACGAAGTTGGGTTAGCTATTTTTGGGATAGGTATAACATGGGCTATACGCCAAGCACTAGGGAACGTATTAGTAGTAAGGGATTCATTAAAAAGATGACAGAGCACAGGCATAACAAAGTCAAGACACAGATTTATCATTTTGCGACTGATACCGTCATTGCCCACTGCATCAGATTTAACAGCAATTATATGTTTTTTGACTTCATCAGCATTAACAGTCTGAAAATGGAACAATGGAAAATTAGGCTTAGGGCACATGCTAATGGCAGTGAGGGTTTCAGGTTTTAACGTAAAATTGGTTATATGTGTGGAAAAATGATTATTTAATGCGTTAATATCAACATTGTCACAGATACGTTTCCGCTGACACCCAATGCCCAGTGACTCCAAAAATCTCCACGTATTTAGCGTATTCTTACCACTAACCGACGAATGGATGTAATTACGCTGAGCGTCTCTGCAAGTTCGGCTACACTTGTTACGAAGCAGCTTATACCTACTTAAGTTCATTTCTGTTGGATTTGACTTATACTTGGATTTCGCCACATTGCGCTTCATCATCATATTCTTTATATCCTGGGAAAGCCAAGGTGCCGGGAGATGCTTTAGTTTAATGGGCCGTAAGGGAGCATGGATATCAAAGAGATCAGTTATTAAAGAATTGAAAATAGAAATCTTTTCATCTATAGTTGGCGCATCGAAAACTGTATCCCAGTCCATGCTGTTCAAATCGCGCAAAAAATTATTATTATTAAAATTCTTAAAACAACGACGCATAACTACGGTTGGCTTAAGCTTCGGCGGACGCACCCTGTATGATAAGTATATTAAGTCATGGTAGGAGAAAGCTTCCGCACCTAACTGACCATGCACGCTTACATATTCAGGATCGGACACAATCATTAGGTCTAACTGTGAGGGCGAGCAGTTTGGAAAATAATGCGTCGCACAAGTGTTGAGCAACGACAAATTGGAGCTGTTAATTATATTTTGAAGCTTTTGAGCGCGATGGTCATTTTTAATTATACAGGTATTAAAATCACCCATTATAACGGTGTGATTTGCATTGGGTACAAAATGTTCTAATAACGTATCAAAAGCCTGAAAATAATCGACGCGCAGTGAAGGACTATAGAACACGCCAAATATAACTCTAAAACTACCAAAAATTAATTCTAATAATAAATGCTCTGGGGATTCTGTCACAGAAGAAGAAGAAGATTTATTTAAAATCGAGAACGGAATGTGACTGCGCAAGTAAATGGCTACTCCACCACCACCCTTCCCAACACGGTCATTCCGTATTAAATGAAAGCCTGGAAGTGAATATGATGTAGAAGGATGGCAGGGTTTCAAAAATGTCTCTGAAACTAGAATAGCATGCACATTATTAACGTCGAAAGAAGCTAAAAGGTCCGGAAAGTGAGCAGGTATGCTTTGTGCATTTATATGAACAGCATTGAAATTTTTGGGATATAACGCAAAAGTTGACTCAAGCTTTTCGTTTATGGGTGAAACACTATGAAAACTTTCATCATCGGAACCAAGGGGCGAAAAGAACAGGTCATCATTAGATAAATCACTATCAACATTATCAGAAACACTCTCAATAAATAAATTATTAATATCCATAATACTAATAATATATAAATTTTATAAATAAATATATATTTAAAATAAGAAATATGTTACAATAATAAAATAATACTTAATAATATGTTTTAAAAGTTAAACAATTAAAACAACACAATATTCTGCCAACAGTGCACAATTTTACAAGAAGGCTGAACAGATTAGAAGAGAAAGAAAAGTCCAACAAACAAATTGCATAGTCACAGTCCTAGTTAACACTATAACAAAAATACATAAGTTAACAAAAGAAAAAGAAATTACATTGTCTGTGACATTATAACCAAGAGATCAGCGTAAACTTAAAATTTAATCTATACTGGCACTGTATCAAACTCTGTGGTAAACGTCGCAGAGTAACATTCTGTGGTGAGTAAATTGTCCCTGTTCTGTGGTTTGTTTATTATTCCGCACAATAGAAAAATATTACAAAACACAAATGAAAAAAAAACAAAATACAAAAGAAAATAATACTTACACCAAAGAATATTGTACATTGGAAGGAATATATACATACAAAATTTATCATTAATTACTTTACAATTGACTAAATCAGACATAACAAATAACTAATAATCAAAGATTCTAATTAAAGGACCTACTTCTTCACCGGCCTTCTTGACCTTTGAACTTGTGTAACACTAGTTTGTGTAACGCCAGCTTGCAACTTGGTAGAAACTCCAGCTGGGGCACTGACAGCAGCGTGGCCAGTGACACTGGGGCAAATGGAACTCAGCTCAACTTTTGAAGTTATGGAGTGCCGCTTACCATCAGGACCAATTACAATTATTATGCCATCCTTCGTCCAGCACTTGGAGATGCCCAGTTGCTGCCTTGCTGCCATAAAAGCTTCGTGTCGGTTCTTAGTTAAAAATTCGGCCAGTGTTATTCCTGTACCTTTAAAACTTTTCTTCGAAAACCAGACTTTGTTTCTCAGCGCTAGGTCACAAAACTTTACAAGAATTGCTCTTGGCTTATCATTTAAAACTTGGCCTAAACGATGACACCGACTAACAGCAGCCACAGACAGCTCAGGCATTTGGAGATGGTCTTTGAGGACTTTAACGACTGTACTGTGCACATCTTCCTTCGCAGCTTCAGGAACACCATGTACTAAAAGGATTTTCCTTCTCCTTTGTGTTTCCTGCTGGTCCATCTGCTTGGATAATATATCGACTTGACCTTGCAGATTTGACAGTGCAGATAAAACAAAGTTCCGAAAGTTGGTGAATTGAGCTGCAACATTGGACGTGGGACTGGTTGCAGGGATGGCTGATTGTAAATTTTGCTGGAACTCATCCATAGTTTTTCGAAAGTGGTGTGAGAGATCATCCATTGACTGCTTAATAGATTCCATTTTGTACATACACACACAGTAGGTGTAAAATTTTGTAACTCAAAATTAGGTGTGAAGTGCAGTTGTAATAGTTGGGAATTTACCTTAATGGAATACTGCTGGCAGGTATGTAGCTTTTAAAACATAACAATACAAATAAAACTTCTTAAAACATATAAAAACTAAATAATAAAATAGTGAGGCACTAAAATACGTGTTACTTATTACGCAACTACCCGCCGAACCTGGGAATATAATGTTATTGGGCCCCAAATAACATGTATGCTTTTAATTTCAATTCCTATTTTGAAGCTTTATAAAATCAGCATTTATAACATCAGCGTTGCGAACGCAGCATTACCTATGAAATAATTAATTATTTGATTGATTGAATTTAAATACTTTTTTCCATATTCCCATTTAATTTTCAGTCACGCCGCAAAATTTAATACCTACTTCACCGCCATTAACGGCAAATAACATGTTGGCACTGTTACCAGAGGCCATCAACAAAGATTAACCTGAAGGCTGACTGAAGGTCGTGAATAAAACAAAAAGGGATATTATGTCTGATTGGGATCGTGACGTCCATATTAACAACTAATTAATTCATCTATACATATAAATAAAATTGCAGTGTCTGTTTGTGCATATATGCATACCGTACATACACCAAAATAACATTTTTTTTTCAATTATTGTCTGTTTATTTGTTCTGGCTAATCTCTGAAACTAAATCAGTCATCAGTCGGATTATAAAAAAACTTTTTGTATATGATAGCTTGATTCATGAGGGGTGACATAAGGTAATTTGTATCCAGATATTACCACGGGACCAGGAACTACGCGGGTGAAATACCGGGAGACCGCTAGTTGTTAATAATATTCGTCATAGATTCAGATGATGAAGTTAGTGACAACTCAAATGTTCCTAATTCTGATATAAGTTTAGACGAATAAAATATATTTCCTCTTTGCAACCTTTTGAGTAAACTTTCCCTGATGTTCTGTTGTTGTATAAAATTATAGACTTTTTAAAAATAAAAATTGTACTACAATATACGTTTATTATTAAAAAAAATATCGACTATTCATCGTAGAAGTACGTCCCATCACTAGACACGTCTATGGCGTTACGTTATACGTTATAACACTTTGCTTAATTTTTCTTTCAATTTGATTTTATTTGTAGACTAGAACATTCTGGCTGGGTTTAACGGTTTTAAATTTAAGTTACTACAGCTATTAAAGATTTAATATATTACGAATTTGGAACAGCTGAAATACTAAGTCATAATTTGTAAATCGCTTCAACTTTCAAGAGTGAAACGGAAAGTTAATGACATATGTCACAGGCACCATGTTAGAGCGCAGGCACTATAGACACTTATTTTGATCAAAATAGTCGCATTGACAAGCGATTATTGCGTAGTTGAATAGACAGTCGCGCCCGCTACCGCAGACGCTCCCGCTACTCATACCGACCTCCTTACGTAAGGGTAAAGGCCCTAGTCGCTAATGAGACGAATTGGAGCACAGGCGACAAGTTAATATTTCTCCGCGACACACTGAATTTGCTGTAAGCCCGAGTTACTGCTAATTAAATGTGAAATATATACGAGTATGCAGTGGTAGGTATGTGATACCGAGTGACTGCGACCCCGTAGAGCCGCTCCTATAAGTTGGACTTCAATTGGTTCTTGCACTTCAGCGAAATAAAATTAAATTTACGTATGAAGACATAAAATTTATTTATGCATTCAATAATTTAAAACGTTTAGGCTTTTACATTTTTTCACTACAAGTTAGGCCTTGACTGCAATTTCACTTAATGATAAGTGGTGACACAATCTTAGGTGAAAGCAGATACATATACATAAATAAATAACTTAGTTAGATAATAATGGACTATAAAAAAATAATTCTTAAAAACAATTTACCAAATTAATCATTTAAAATTTGAACCAAAAAATGATCATATAGTAGTGGCAGTTACAGTCATAATTTTAAAAACAAAACTAAATGCGTTTTTAAATGGTAATTCAATGTACAGTCAAGTGCATAAATCGTTAACGCTCCCCTGTGTCGCTTCGTAATCTCCACGATAGCATCGAGGAGTGGCGATGTAATACCACCTCGAAAAGTGATACTAACAATTTAAACTACTATGTTACTTTGTTGTGTTAACTTATTACTTAGGAACGTACATTTATACGAGAAGATATTAGAATCTTTGACCCAGCACGCTGCTCCAATACAGGTTGGCAGCCTTAGAGTAGTTAATATGCCACTACTTTACTAAAAATTTTATTAAAAAATTCATGGAGACATACCACCAATTTCATATCTTCAAACTACTAATAGGAAGTTCATTACAATGGAAGAATAGATTAATATTTTCTTGTCCGATCCTGGACTCTGAACTCAAGAACTCATGATGCGAAAGTACATGGGCTAGAAAATGGACCAACGAGGTATTTACAACTATCTGCATTCACAGTTAAAGCTACTTTCACGGTAGCTGTCTTCTTGTTTTGTATTTGCTCGACTAAAGTTAAAATCTGCCTACAGTTTTTGCATAATGCACTGCTCAATTTATAGGCTGCTTAAAAGGTCTATATCCATCAGTGCACGCCCATCGGCTGTTAATGATGATGATGAACTTACAACATGATGATGAAATAAAATATTTACAGGAGCACCAGGTTTAAAGGTATTCTTAGAACTCTTTTCAACCATAATTTAATACAATTATCGCTAACGAATGCTACGGTATTTTCTCATCATCTCTTAATAATGTCATTAAAATTTCACTAGAGTAGAATGAACATGTGACAGAACATTCCGGGTACTAAAGGCTCAATCTACCCGTACGTTGCGTTCCTTACGGTCGATCGGAATCATTAGAGGCTAATACTTGTTAGCTGGCTTGTATCGTTTTATAATCCGCAAGATATCTATCTGGGAGTGGCTCTCATTAAAGATATATGTACGGTAACGTTGGATGCAGAAGTGGTATGGACAATAAAGTTTTAGTGCCGTTCGTTTCCTTGATTTTTTGTTTGTTTTAATTCACGCTGTACTTCGTCTCTTATATTGTTTTAAGTTATCGTAACTTTAAATTGCATAATGGCTTTTATTTTAAAAACAATAAAGCAGACGTATCTGGTGACAGCAAGTCTTAAATAAATGACTTATAGTATTCGACAAATATTATAGACTATTTTTGTCGAGTTACAGAGACACAACTACTAATTCAAGTTAACAAATATACACTTACACAAACTTTAACGAATATTATAATAGCGTAATTATATTTATAAACAAACATATTTAATAATTTAATGAAGATTAACATTTTAAAAAGCGAATATTATTTACAAAACATGGACTGTATATTATTTTACAGGAATTTAGCGAAAAGTATTTACTACCGTTACATATCAAACGTGTTGGCGAGAGGAATTAGAGGAGTTGATAAAGTTGAAATTTTTTTTAAACATTTTCATACAAATAAAAACAATGGGATGAAAACAATTGTGAACAGAAGCGTACGACGCTCATATCCAAGATTTGAATCTCGACTCATTCAACTGAATGTCTCAATTACAAGCATTTATTGGCCAATTTGCTTAACGCACCGATGCATTTAATTGTGCATTTTTATTGTGACCCGTCGACTGTTAAGTGCGTTTTAATTCAGACGCAGTTTGTCTCGTTGAACGTTAATCGATGTAATGATTTATTTTCGTTCGCATTCCTTGTTAGTTCGTTAACTTCTTTGCGGACTCCGTGGTACAGTGGTAATTGCGGTGGATTTATAAGACGACCTTGGTGCGATTCTCACCAGGGCCGATTGATATTCTGTTAATTGGTCCAGGTAAGGCTTGTGGGGAAGCGTCAACTGTGGCTAGTTATCACCCGAGCTACAATGATTTCGTGTAGAAACCGAAAAGGGTGTGGATTTCATCCTACTCCTAACAGGGTAGCCCACTTCCATCTTAGATTGTACTACTACTGTATCATTATTAACCATCATGTCGGATTGCAGTGAAGGGCTAACTTGTACTAAATAAAAAATATAAACTAACTTCAGAACACCTAAATATTTGTATATTATCTCTCTTAGCAACCTTCTTTATTGTTGAAAGTTTTTCAAATAATCAAAAACCTACGTAAACTGGATAAATCTGGAAATATTCTATACAAAGTACCAATCACTTTTTAATACCACTTATCAAGCTGGATAAGTTTAGAGATATTAGCAATGATACAAATAGACAGTTCTTGTGATAAGAAAGCAGAAACCCTTGCTTTATTTATATTAATAAACAAATTTGGTTATTATCAAAAGTTTCATTTTACACAGCAATTTCTTCTGCATTTACACAACTTTCCCTACTTTTATTCCTTGCTTTTAATTTTAACATTTAGAGACATGTTTTGCTACAAGTCTTGCCTATTTCAAAATTTTCTCTATTTTGTACTTTTATATTAAATGTAAAGTACAATACAAACATTTGACGACCTCCGCGGCGCAGTGGTATGCCGTATTTATAGGGGTAGGGCTCGATTACCATCGGTTTGGAAGGCAGGTTCTGGTAGTAGAGTCAATAAAAACAGTATGTCGATTCTTAAAAAAAACGATGATCGACGAGATATACTTAAGCGAAATATTCTAACGACGTATTTTTTTGAAAAAATTGAAATTATGGCGTCTTAAAAGTGCTGTAAACGAAGCCTATTTGTAATATACGAATTTTCAATTTTGAATATCTATTACAGAACCAATTTCATTCGCCTGTAGCGATGTCAATGTTTCGTGATTTGGCTGGCGATAAACAAAGGTATTTAATAGCCATTCAGCCGCATTGAAAATTAATTTGTATTGCTTTAAAGAATGTTGGTACAATGTACAGCAATAACCGTTTTAGCTATAAAAGGCGCGGCGCGTGCGCGTTACATGCTTCTAAAGAGATAATATTTTATTTGCAAAGGTCTATTAATGTGAATTGATTCCGCGAAGAACAATGCTAGATGCATAGCTAGGTGACATTCATTAGCGTCATTAAGTAATGGGATACAACGTTGACTAAGTTAAGTAATAGGATATAACATTTGTGGAAATAAATAACAAGAAAACAATTGTATTCCTTTTTTAGTTTTTATTGAAAAGTGTTACCCACACTTTAGGGATTATTTATATTTAAGAATAAATATAATATGAACAATTACGGAACCGACGGGATTCAAATCCGCGTCTCTCTGGCAATCGTCATCGAGATCGTGGCCTACCGGTAAGGCGCTTTAGTTCCGCAATTTTTGATATTATGTTTATTCTTAAATAACAATTGTATTATATCAGACTCTGAAAAATTTGAAACTATTTCATGTCTCTCATTTGAAGTTGTTGCCATAAATTTTTCAATGTGCTCTGGCAAAAAGAAGGAAAAGTTTTGAATTCAACTTTAACAAAAGGCATAAATTACACTATAGTAAGGGCCAGAAATAAAAAAATGACAGTTTGAATGGAATGTGGCCAGAAAAAGTAACTCTTGTTGTGTACATAATTTCCCTTTTTCTTTCAATGCAAGAAGAAATACACATGAACGTTTATCTTGTCTTCTTCTTCTTCTCTCCTATGTCATATTCTTGACAAAGTGGTCGTGACAGTCACGTCGGTAGTGGGTGGCAAGCTTCACAACCCATCGCCATTGCTCTTGAACTGAAACACTTCTAGTACATTCGAGGACATTTTGATTGAGAGCGATTTTCATCGGTTCATTCCATTTTCGGTCTGGCGCATTTGTGACCTGCCGCGCGCTCTTCTAACATGTGTGTTTCTTGTAGTGGCTATAGAAGTTTTTTTCTATCGACTACACAAGTTGCGTCGACGGCGCGCGCCTTGACTGACAGCTATCACACCTGATGTTAAGTGTTGATGCAATCCAAGATGGAAGCGAGCTAACTTGTTAGGAGTAGGATGAAATCTACACCCCTATCGGTTTCTACACGACATCGTACCGGAACGCTAAATCGCTTGGCGGCATGTCTTTGTCGGTAGGGTGGTAACTAGCCACGGCGAAAGCATCCCACCAGCCAGACCAAGACAAATTAAGAAAAATCTTATCTGCCCCGCCCACCCCGCATACCATTGCGTCGTGTGTACCGTGTGTACGTTTTTCTAAGAAATTACTTTCGCAGGTTATGTAGACAAAATTCGTTATTCAATTTCAGGTACATACATACTATCACTCATACCTACAGGAGTAGGCAGATACCACGTCCTTTCACTTGCCACGATCCTTACCTTGTCATACAAGTACGTCCTGGATTTGGTCCAGGAACGTTCGCCTTGGTCTTAACCTTCCAAGATTTCCATTCACTCGCCTTATTTTCATAAATATATATGCTTTCATTCATTATCTCTACTGTACATAACTCAATCATACAATTTCATGTAAGCTTACTTACTACACACATCGCTAAATAGCCCTAAAGTAAGCGTACTCGTAAGTAGCTTGTGTTATGGGTACTATGATAGCTGATGAAAATTTTTATATAATTATATTATACATAAATACCTATAATATATAGATAAACACCCAGACACTAGAAAACATCCATGCTCATCACCAAACATGTGCCAGAAAAGGGAATCAAACCCACAGCCTAGGACGCAGAAGCAGGGTCACTACCACTGCGCCACTCGGCCGTCAAACTCTGTCTTAACCTTTCAAGATTCTCATTCACTCGCCTTTTTAATATAAATAGATATATATGCTTTCATTTATTATATCTACATGATCAATCTACATGACTCAATCATACAATTTCAAGTAAGCTTACTTAATTAGTTTAACTTTTCAAGTGACCCTTGTGATCAAACCAAACCTTTATGAAAAGTAAAAAGGCGGATACTTCATACTCATCAAAACCCTTCTTACCTTGACGAAGCAATATTTATTCGTTACTTAAATAAATTATAAATAATGCAATAATAAATATTAAAACTCGATAAGTAATTATTGACATTAAATCAATGTAAGCCAAGCGGTTGACAAGCAGAAACACCGCTCATAATGTTTCCTTGTTCGACCAATGAATAAAGATGTTTTATTAATAAACTAATAGTTAAATAAACTACTGGAATTATGCCCCATTAATATTTATTTATACTAGTTTAAAATTACAGAAAATATAGCATAGATTGTACACAAATTTTAATTTAAACTACAAGTAAATTGGCGCTTAAAGAATGTTTAAATTTGTTGATAACTTTATTAAAACCTGAAAGTGAATTAATGTTCTTTTCAATTTAACATAATACCTCCTGATGGCCTCCGTGGCGCAACGGTATGCGCGATTGATTTATAAGGCAGAGGTCCTGGGTTCGATTCCCAGCCGGGCCGATTGAGAATTTCTGGTCCGGGCCTGGCTGGTGGGAAGCTTCGGCCGTGGCTAGTTATACTCTACCCAACGCAAGCGATTTAGCGTTCCGGTACGATGTCGTGTAGAAACCGATAGGGGTGTGGATATTATCCTATTAATAATAAGTTAGCCCGCTTCCATCTTAGTTCGCATCACTACTTACCATCAGGTGTGATTGTAGTCAAGGGCTAATAATAAATAAAAAAATGTGTGCGTGTACTAGCGTACACTCGTAAGAAGTGAAACTTTATTATGACGTTATTTTTCAAAAAATAATTTACTATATGCTACTTTACAAAGATTGGTTAAATAAAGTTAAATTAGATAAAGTTTAATAAAAGGCTTTTATTATCATAGACATAAATACAAATTCTACAATTATTTCATTTTAGCTTATTACTACAAAGATTATTATTGAATTTCATTAATTGTAATAGAATTATTACTATCATTGATGTCGTAATTACTTACTTTTTTAGAAATTCACTGGAATTAGAATTAAAATAAACCCTTTGATTTTGCTGATCACTTCAATATAACAAATATACATATTTATCACGTCACTTCCATAAGTCAAAGATGGCGCGTAACGGAAAAATGTGACGCGTAACGAAAAAATGTTACACTAAATTTTTTTCCAACCCGGATAAAGAAGTTTCACTTCAAAAATGATATTGGGTCATGATGTTTTTTACCGGTTACAAAAGTTAATAAGATCAAATTAATTACAGTAATTAATTAGAAAAAATCGGCGGTTATGGGTCGATATGTCAAAGAGGCATACAAACCGGCTTAAAGCTGATGATTATTTGTAAGAACCTTCGATCAAATATGGAAGGTAAGTCAGGTGAAATGACAGGTCTCTTACACTGTTTATGCAACATATCAACTCGGCAACAGGAATTTAATTGCGAAACAACATTTTACAGTAATAAAGTGCCGCCAAAAGAATTTATCCAATAAAAAATAATTGTTATGCGGTGTTAAGTATAGCCCTTTCAATCAACGGCTGCCAATATTTCATTTCCACACCTTGGATCACTTGTGCCTTATATACAAGGCTGTAAGGTTCATTTTTGAACAGCTCTCTACATCTATATTTATCATCTTAAAATACCAACGGGAAAGTGCGAAATATTTATCGCCATGTGTAAATTGTTCCAAGAAAGGCTACTGCATTTTTTTTAATTGCGTGCTCAGTGATCCAAATAACATACGTAATACTGGATGGATTATGTACTAATATTATTTATAAGATATAGAGATTGGCTACGGAAATGGGAAAATCCAATGATGGCAATGCACTCGTGTAGTAATTATTGTTTCACGTATCAACGGGTATTGTAAACTTTCACAACAGCTCTAGTACAATATCATATTGAACCTATTTAATAGCTCGTTATAACGCTAAAAGTTTTTCATTATTTAGCTTCAACCCACCACGCTGTCCTACTAGTGTTACTTTGAGATAATTTATATTTGAAAATTAATATAATACCAAAAATTGCGGTACCAACGGGATTCAAACCCGCGTCTCCCTGGCATTCCGGGCGCATTGCCGCTAGGCTACGGTGAATAAAAAAAATAATAAAAAAAACAAACTAAAAAAAATAAAAATTAAAAAAGCCAACATCACGCGGTGTTCCCAGGCGGTCACCCATCCAAGAACTGACCGCGCCCGATGTTGCTAAACTTCTATGCAATAGCTTTTATAGCTATACGCTTTAGCTTTAACATGTAAAAGAATACTTACTAAAAGTATTCCTTTACTTTCAAATATTGTCAGATGGTATTTAATGATATACAAGGCGGTGGCTCAACGTGCTATCCGAGGCAAGGAGGGTATAATACCACCGATTCTTCAAGTACCGGCTGCTAATTAGATTTTATCGAAAACGTACCTATGCACAATTATACAGATTGTTCAATCCACGAAAGCTCGTCGTTTTTTGTTTTTCAAACGCTTACAGTGCAAATGTGCAATAAAATCTGCAAGAATGTGAGTTCTATTACACATGGCTACTCGTCACTTAATAATAGAACTCACATTCTTGCAGTTTTTATTGCGCACTTGCACAGTATGCGTTTGAAAAACAAATTACGACGAGCCTTCGTGGATTGAACAATCTATAGTGTAAAGTCGCATAGCTTAACCACCGGACCAACAACCAATTTAAAGTGATGGTAAATTAGTACCTATCATACTCGAACATCGTGTTATCACGATATTCAGCAATGTATAATTCATACTAAAGTATCTAAACGGTTCTATAATGATAGTACGAATATTCAATTTGCGTTGTTTATTGAGGGGTGTTGGCGGGTTTTTCAATGGTTTCCCATTATCTTATGCATGGGATGCAAATTGATAAATTTAGCCTTAGCCGCCTGGTGCAAGTAAGATCGATCGGCGAGGTGGAGCATAGTTGTATTAATATCAGGAATAAAATCTGTATTCCTTGCTATAAGACCCCATCGCTCAGATGTTATATTCTGATAAAAGATTATTTCTAATAAATTATCAAGGAATATCAAAGAAATATATAAAAGTGAACGAAGATACTTATAAAAATACATTAAACATTTTTGAAAATATCATTTATCCTGCAGGGCTAGAATAAGTTCACCGAGCCGCCTTCTTGACTTCCGTATAAATTATTTATCTTTTCATTTTTGTTCCTATGGTACACATTCCCCCTTCTGGGGTGACGTGCATCGTCACTCCAACGTGGAGACTCCTTCTTCCCCCGAGGCTCCGTCACTGGTTCCATTGCGCTCCGTGCTACTTCGCCTCCTGTGCCACGCGTGCGCAGTGCGAATTCCCGCAGATAAGGGATGCTGTTGTGTTGATCACAAACTTTTGACAACCTCCGTGGCGCAGTGGTATGCGCGGTGGATTTATGAGACGGAGATCCTGGGTTCGATTCCTGGCGGGGCAGATTGAGATTTTTCTTAATTTGTCTTGGTCTGGCTGGTGGGAGGCTTTGGCCGTGGCTACTTAGTTACCACCCTTTCGACAAAGACGTATCGTCAAGCAATTTAACGTTCCGGTGTAGAAATCGAAAGGGGTGTGGATTTTCGTCCCACTCCTAACAAGTTAGCCCGCTTCCATCTTAGATTGCATCATCACTTAACATCAGGTGTGATAGCAGTCAAGGGCCAACTTGTTGCCGATAAAAAAAAAATCACTTTAGTCACGTTGGCAGCTTCGCGTCGCGTCATATTCGTCGCTTACGCATGACACCCCCTTATGCAGGGTATTCCACAAGTTACACGACAGTTATTGTTAAAACAGTTTGTTTCTGTTATACATTTTTTAATGACGACTATTTTCTCGTTTATACTTACTTGCTTAGATTTTTTATTTGTAGAGATATGAGAGAGGTACAAGATATTAATTAGCTAGGTATAGACAAAATTACCATATTATAAAGCAAACAAAAATTGTCGTTTTTAACCCGCAGCGTGGTGGGTCTACGCTCTATATCCCCTCTTTTACAAGGAGGGAGGGCTGGCCCTATAGTGAGCAAAATTTATAAAATACATAGGAACATAAACAGCGCACTAGCCCCGGTGACCAGACCGGAATCACTGGTCTGTCTGATGAACTGAAACTCTCGACTACTTCCGGCAAACAAACTATCTACTGGACCATGAGGCAGACGTGTACAGGTCATAACCCGATAGATCCAGTGCATTCCATTGCTATACGTACTCGCGTGCTATGATGATCTAGACTGAACGAAGCAAACTACAGCTAATACTAGACCTGCCAACTAGATTACATAGATATTTAGATTTAAGTTTTGACGGCCTCCGTGGCGCAGTGGTATGCGCGGTGGAATTATAAGACGGAGGTCCTGGGTTCGATTCCCGGCGGGGCAGATTGAGATTTTACTTAATTTGTCTTGGTCTGGCTGGTGGGAGGCTTTCGCCGTGACTAGTTACCACCCTACCGACAAAGACGTATCGCTAAGCGATTTAGCGTTCCGGTACGATGTCGTGTAGAAACCGAAAGGGGGTGTGAATTTTCGTCCCACTCCTAACAAGTTAGCCCGCTTCCATCTTAGACTGCATCATCACTTAACATCAGGTGTGATAGCAGTCAAGGGCTAACTTGTAGTCAATAAAAAAAAAAATCAAATAGTCTATGCGACAGTAAGTAACCTACGATGCCTGGCAATCCTACTGGCGTTTATTAGTAAAAATCCTAGGAAGAAGATTGGTTCTTCGTGCCTGAAGTGCTTCTATAAAGACATTTTTATATAGTCACCGTGTAAGTTTTGAATTTGCCATTAGCTCTTTCCGTTTAACACGGATACTTTTGATAGAGGAAAATATACATAAATTCAATGTTCATATTGAATGTCTAATGAAAAGCTGTGGAATGCCCCAGTTTCCTTTTTCCCTTCATTAACAGGATCTACGCAGGCAAAACTGCGGGACATCGCTTTTACTTAATTTGGTCCTGTCTATACGTTCATAGATCTCACACACGGAAGCGTCCAGTTGTAGTGTCACGTAAGTGCCATTGACACGGCGAGTGGCAACAAAACGAGTGGGTCACAAGACCGTCGTAATGACACCCCACCTGCACTGAATGTCGATAGAGCGAGAGCGTGAAACGGTCATACCTTCGTCATTTCTACAACGAAATGAAGAACGAAGTCTGGCATAAGACAGCGGTAATGAATAACATGATACCCCATCTCCGCCGCAGTTAAACCTAATAGGGCGAATGCATTCGGGGGACAATTCTTCGTCATTTTTATAACAGATGAAGTTGAATTAACCGCCCGACCTCTGCTGAATCCCGATGATGCAAGAGCATTAGATGGACAGACTATATTTATTTATTTATTTATTTAATGACAAACCAACAACATTTATACACAAAAATTAAATACATACACAATAATATAAGTTAATCTAACAACAGTTATAGCATAAATATCAGTTAATGGCGAGTACAATAGTTATAAAAATTAAAATACGAACTTAAACAGAATCAAAACATACTATGAAGTTATGAATACATTAAGAAACTAAAAAAAACATAATTAAGAAGAAACTACAACTAAGTCATTAATCATTCACTTCCCTACCTAAGCGAATGACGAAAGCAGATTATCTTTGAACCGGAAATGTTTATATTGCCATTTTTCTGATGAATGAATTAAACTGGCGACAAATTCGATTAATGCAGGAATTACTAGCAAAATTAGTACCGCAGAAAGGTGTAATAAAGTACTAGTTATTTAATAAAATAATAAGATTGTTATGAGTTTAGCGAGTGGCAATAAAACGAGCCGCACATCACGATAGAGCGAGAGCCTGAGATAGACAGAAGTTCGTCATTTTTACAACAAAACGGAGTGGGTCACAAAACCGCTAGTAATCGCCGTACACCCTGATAGAACGAGAAAATGAGACTTAGAGTTCAACGATTTGTAACTACGATCAAAAGATTGCCGTTGCCGCTATGAATGTCGATACTGCAAGAGCATTAGATGGCCACAGCTTCGTCTTTTTATAAAACCTGATAATATTATATCAAAGACTTTACAAAATAGATGCTTTGATAAGTAACATTTAACAAAGGTTCAGTTATATGTGATAGATACAACTACATTTTATATTTAAGTGAATTCTTTAAGTTCTTGAGTCGACGAGTGGCAACAAAACAAGTGGCTCACAAGAACATTAGTGTGCGGACCGACCGATGCTGAATCTCAAAGAAGAGAAAGCATGAGATGCTCAGACCCTTGTCATTTACAAAAGCATAAATGTGAATCAATCCAACACACATAGTCCAAGGCAAGTTTTAGCTGGTAAAACGCATATTTCCTTCTTTTGCTTCTCGTAATTCCCAAATGCCCAAAATGTACCTACCAATACCAAACTTGGAAACTCAAAGTTTCAAATTCATACAAGTGCAGATTACATTATCTCTAACACCTTTAAACAATTGCATGTTCCGTCTAACCTTTGAAACGTCTATCAATTGCCAACAAACAACAATTGGCTTTTAAGTAAAATTCATGACTTTTAAGTAAACACTTTATCTTGATATGCTAACACACGGCAAATAGCACTTTATTTTAACGGCTTAAAGGCTTTAATAGTGTATCACACAGTGTCAAATTCAAGTGCTGTTTAAGTAGTTTACTATAGAGGAGCAATGTTATTCTTGAACGTACATATTTAAACGATAGTGCGTTAAATAGGTCGATGGTGTCAGTTGCCACATGTCTACAGTTTCCAACCACATTGTTTTTGACGGCAGCGGTATGCGAGGTGGATTTATAAGATGATTGTCCTGGGTTCGATTCCTGGCTGTTCTAATTAAGAATTTCTAAATTGTTTTAAATTCGGTTGGTCCACAGCAAACAGAGCTTTCGATTTTCTTACACAATCTAAATTTTTAGAAGTGACTCTTGATTAAATTTGAGAAACAATACTTTCTACATCGTTTCCTTATATCTCAAATAGATAAAGCAGCATTTTCAATAACAGTTTTCAGGCTGCTTAAATTTCTACGATTTTTCCAATAATTATCGCCATACTTCATCCAATTTACATAAAAGCTTGACAAATTATATAAAGTAAAACCTTCCTCAGGACCACTTTACCCGTTAGCGAAAACCGAATGGCCCATTTTTGGTTTTATCTTATATATAAAATTCTCGGGTCACAGTGTTACTTACCATACTCCTCCGAAACGGTTTGACCGATTTATATAAAATTTTATATGCCTATTCAGTAAGTCGGGGAATCGGCTACTATCTATTTTTCATAACCTTAAGTGATAAGGGTTGTCCACCCCTAACATTGTATTTTAATTTTTTGGACAATTTTTTTATAATGTGGCATTAAAAAATATACAACTCTAAATTTTCACCCCTACACGGCCAACCCCTATGTAAAAAAATGTTTTCTAGAAATAATATACAGTACAGTTAGTAATTATGTAAGGATGACTGTATACTTAAGCGAACTTTGCATATGCGATAAACAATGTCTTAATCAATGTTTAACTGAAAACTAACCGTATTACCCAATCAAATGGTACTAAAAAAACATTAAATTAAAAATTTAAGAAACTGGTTCTTTTCATGTTTTTAATTTGGGTCGGGGCCAAATTAGAAACATGAAAAGAACCAGTCAAGACAAATTCAACGAGCCCAAACTCGATGGGTTTACTAAAAAGGTAGACCAGGGTTACGTCTTCTACCTTCGAGCCTTATCATCACCAGCTCAGTGGTTCCAGAAGACATTAGTGTTTCAAATGTCAGATCACACACATGCTTTCAAGTAAAATGAGCGTGTAACATTTCTATCACACCTAACAAACGACCTGATGACTTTGAAGACCTGAACCAATTTCCAACAAACATAGCTAAGAACACTTTCGACTGATATACCTTTCAAACAAAAAAAAACGCATTAAAATCGGATCATCCGTTCGGAAGTTACGATGCCACAGATACACATACATGTCAAACTTATAACACCTCGAAGTTTTTGCGTCGGGGGTTAAAAATAATACAGTTTCAATTATATTACAACTGCTACCTAAGATCTTGTAACAGATAAACATTTAGGAATACCTAAACCCCAAACATGGTCAACTGGCTGCGATCTGGTTCTAGATAAAGATCTCAAAGAGGTACTAGAACATTTAACCCAATTGTAAAGTAACACTTTATTACAATAGCTACCAGTATAAACATTAAATCATAAGTATCAACGTTTAAAGTGTTCGGTTATAATTTTCTTGTTACTGAGTATAGTTATTACGTGGTTGAACAATACAGTATAACAGATCATTGTTATCTCTTTGTTATCTCGAGAAATCTACATAACACAGGTTGTTTGACAGATTTTAACACTCAATGTTCCATTTGTGTCCGGTAATTCATTATCATTACCAGCCTTTTAATTACGCCACTGTAAGGTCTCTCCTATAAGAAAGACAGGTTTGATCTGTTCACATAGAGCAGGTCATCATATAGTACAGGCAGGCGAGTCTCTTTCCACTCGGTTCCAATGGGAGCAAACGGTTTAGGGTGACAATGAGTTATCTATTCACAATAAGAGTTCTGTCGAGGCATGACCATAACTGCTATTGAGATTTTCCTGGATGTAAGAAATATTCAAAAATCGTTTAATCAAAGTCCGACCCGATATGTAGAGTAATCTGTAATTAAACAGGATGTCAATTCTTGACAAAAGGATCAGTATTATAACCGATGTACAAAGGGCGCAAAGCGGATGTAACAGAACTCGGCATTCTCCAATAACTGTTTGCCATGTTGGACTAATAGACGAACTGATGGTCGGATGTTCATACGATGTATGTTTTTCAAAAATCGACAGGACAGGCATTAGACCAAAGTAATGCAATAAAAAAGACGTGTGGCACTCGAAGACTGCCGCGGTAAAGCTATCGCATAGCATTTTGTTATCAACTTATGCAATTATAATTATACTTTTATTTTATTTAAGCAGTTTTTTTTATTTATGCAGAGTTTTTTTTTGTTACAAGCGTGATATTTCAAAAAGTCATTTAAAGTTCTGGTATTTATCGATAGATGGAAAAACTAAAAAGTATCACCGCTGTGTCGGTCGGAGGGGGGGTGTTAGGTTTTTTTTCGTTACGGAATTTCTGGATTCGTTCTCCACGCTCAAGGCCCGCGATAGAAGCTATATTATACTATGCAATAGCTTAATACATAAACCAAAACCATGAATTGTCATCAGGGTAATTTTCAACACCGTGCAACAGAAAGCATGAAATAGTTACATATCATTTTTATATTTATCATATCTTTTCGTTAGTCTAGCTGAAACCTAAAACCGCTAGACTGAGCTGAGTATTTCATTGTTTTTTTTTTAATCAACTACAAGGGCCAACTGCCCTTGACTGCTATCACACCTGATGTTAAGTGATGATGCAGTCTAAGATGGAAGCGGGCTAACTTGTTAGTAATCGGACGAAAATCCATACCCCTTTCGGTTTCTACACGATATTGTACCGAAATGTTAAATCGCTTAGCGATACGTCTTTGTCGGTAGGGTGGTAACTAGCCATAACTTGTTACAGTAGTTTATAATGCTCAACAAGGATGGTCTTATAATTGCTTATTTAAAAGAAACAAATTAATTTCAAGAGAATGTAGAGTTCACCAAGTAAGTAAACAATTTCTAGATTCCAATTTCTGTACAGTATAATTATTTACCAAAGCTTTTGTTCTTAGTAATTACACCTGACAATATCAATCGATTTTAATCTAATACAAAACAACAACCATTTTCGATGTTAATTACTGTGAGAAGAATAGAATAGAAGTCGAAAACGGCCTTTAAGGCCAAATACCGTTGTGGCAGACTTATGACACGGCCAATTTACATTCAAGATATTTGCTATTGCTACTACGAGTGTAGTAAATAGCCCGTATATTATATTGACGGGGCAAGCGGTAAAGTACAAATGTATAGATTAAGCGATAATACTAGTTAGGGGAATAAATTCTGGCTTTAAATTAGCCATTGTGTTATAAAACAGTGTTTTGAATTCGTGGGTAGTTTGCGAAAAGGATAGAATATTACAGAATTAACATGTTTTGAATCAAATTTTGAATATAAATAAATGTAGAACAGATATGTAAAGTATACTTTCCAAGCTTTCAAAGTAGTGTAGATTGATAAAAGCAAAAGTTGCTCTATAATTATAATAATATATAATAATTACATAATGTTTTTATAATATTTGCAATAAAGTTATTTAAATAAATAACATATTTATTGAAATAACTTTATTAGTATAGTAAGATATAAATAATATTTAAAAAAATAGAGCCCCAAACTTTATTCGAAGTTCTAAAAAGATTAAAAGATAACTGAGGGATTTAGTTGCTTTAATTTACTTAAGCATATCTATACCACCCTACCGACGGTGCCGCCAAGTTTACGGAACATTTATTTAACGTAGGTAAAGCAGTGTGTGGGTTCTAGGTAATGTCCTTACAAGTAGAAACCTGGCTGGCACTAAAAATCTATTCAGTATTATTTTGTGAGAAAAACTAACAAACATCCACCCACACATACAAACTATAGCGTTTAGTATTAGTAAGGATGTGTGATGAACAATAAAGAATAACAAAAAATAGAACCGACTCAAAACGCACTAAAAAGTAAAAAATAACTGTGTCATTTAGTTGCTTTAATTTACTTAAACATCTCCATGTAACGTCGGTGCTATCCATGTCATAGTATACTTGCACAAAAACAGAAATCTCTGCAAGAGTGCCTATAAAATTTGAAGAGTTCCTTAAATTTCCCCAGGATACCATCATCAGATCCTAACATGATGACAATGGGACCACCTTGAAAGTATGCTATTTCTAATAAAAAAAGAATTATTAAAATCGGAAAACTCTGTAAAAAGTTATGCGTGGTCATACATGAAAAAAAAATATATATCAACGTGTCAAATTGAGAACCTCCTCCGTTTTTGTTCGTCTGTTAAAAATGATTGTGCTCCGATTCACTCTATTACAAACTTCTATATTGGAATTTGATTAATTAGTAATTTCATGAGTATAATTATTATATAACATTGCGCAATACTAGTCTCGTATGACCCGAAAGAGACCATTAGTATAACACTATTGAAACGCAAACATTAACAACACTATCTCGGTAACCATCACACAATTCATCAGAAACACTCCCGTACCCCCAATTAACTTTGAGCTGTATATCAC
This sequence comes from Mycalesis mineus, assembly GCA_034621355.1. Classification (NCBI taxonomy): domain Eukaryota; kingdom Metazoa; phylum Arthropoda; class Insecta; order Lepidoptera; family Nymphalidae; genus Mycalesis; species Mycalesis mineus. The sequence continues at coordinate 3,033,914 of CM067897.1, forward strand.
AGATATATCTTCAAATATACAAGCTCTTGTCACGTTCTTATTTATAGTTCAGCTACCAGAATGCAAATGCTAGCGACCATTTTGATGTAATGGGCCTGCATTTATCACCTTGTGAATTCTATGCGACCGGTCATTATTTAGCGTACAGGTGTGCTAGGGATGATCTGTATAGAGATATACATTGTAATCGAAATCGATACGCAAATATCTGATATTAACATTATCATCACAATTTCAACATTTTTTTTTATTCATAGATAACTAGATAGCCCTTGACACACTGAAGATGAAAGCGTATTAACTTTTTAAGAGTAGGTTGAAATCCACACCCCTTTCGGTTTCTACACGACTTCTACCGGAAACATAAATTGCAGTACGTACGTCGGTACATCTTTGTCGGTAGGGTGGTAACTAGCCAATTCAGAAAATGTCAATCGGCCCTGTCGAAAATCGAACCCGGCATCTCCGTCTTGCTACGGAGGCCGTCAAAAATTTAAAAGCTTCGTAGTTCGTTTATAAATACTTTTGAAATTACATGTTTGTTAAATTTTAGTAAATCTACTAGACACCTGTTTGAAATGCAAATTCTACTTTAAACAGGAGTTGCTTATTTAAAATAAATCTCATTTTATTATTTACTAAATCTTATTATTTACTAAATCAATAGGAAGAAAGTTTTCTGTTCAATTTGCATATTTAAAAAAATACATTTCATTGCAAATAGACCTAATTCAATCCATAATATCAGTATTGTTGGCAGCATTGTATAACCATAGACTAAAATGTAAATAAGCGCTTGTTAAGTAAATTATGTGATTACAGTAAGAATGTTTCATTTTGATCATATTTGATGTCTTGCTATTTAAATTGTTCCGATTAAAGTTCATCTTTTGTTTTTCATTTGTGTTTTGAGTTTTATTCTTTTCTGATCGAGGTTTCTTACAGTATAATATCGATGTTTTCCCAACATCGATCAAGTAATATCGATCATTATTCAGTGTAAAGGAGAGCTATAGCCCAATGATTGCAACCTGTCACTAAGCTTGATGGCGGTAATGCGTCGTTTCGATCTATAGTCTATTATTTTTATTACAGTTGATTTCTATCAATTATCTTATCCAACAGACCTCTATACATTACTGTTATTGCAGATTTCATAAAATCTTTATACCTACATAATTTTAAGCTGGCCAGTCTACACATTATACTTGTTTAGTGTCTAGTGCCTCGTTGGTCCAGTGGTAGCATATGCGGCTTCCGATTTTAAGGTTCTGGGTTCAGTCAAAATTGTCCTGTGTCGGAAATTCGGTGGTGTAACATCTCCATTGCCTCATAGAGCCTATATTGATCTATAAAATATACTATCTATAAAATTGGGCATAAAATACTGAACTTCTTTTGAGAATAATTTAAAAGTAAATCACTTCGAAAGAAATCGCACGCGCCAGAACGTATTTTTAGAATAATTTTAAAATAATTCACTTTATCTATTTCGAAAAAAGTCGCGGGCACCCGCTATTGTTATATTATTTAAGAATAGTATTACAATATGTTACAATTAATTTAAATTAAAATAATTCACATAGATATACAGATTAGTTTTATGTTAAATTTTATGATTTTCGAAGTTGACCCAGATTCCGCACAAATGAATGGGTCACTAAATAAAGCGAAATACATACATAATTCGTTACTAATCTTAATGGCTATCATTGCACTTAATTATTTTCTGTTACTGTTCCAAATATTTCAACAGAACAACATTATAAAACGCCTATTGGGCGCCCCATACCCTAAATATCGTTGTAAAAGAATGAATTTTTCTTTATGACTACAGGGCTAGGCCTCACTCCTTATGGGATAGGGGAAATGGAATGTAGACTCACCACCCTGCTCCAATGCGGGTTGGCGGGCTTAGGGTGAAAATGTTTTATTTATTAACGATCACTAACAAATTATGATAGTGACGGGAACCGACGGCGTAATGTGCTCTCCGAGGCACGGTGGTGTAACACCACCAGCTTACCGACTCCGGACTCAAATGTACTGAAAATTTCATACAAGAAGAAGAAGAAGAAGAAGAAATACTTTATTGCACATAAAAATAGATATAACAGAAACATGAAAAAAAAGGATTAAAATAAACATGCAAAGGCGGCCTTATTGCTAGAAGCAATCTCTTACAGGCAACCTATTGAAAAGACATTTGAGTATCGTAAGCGGGGTGGTGCAATGAGAAAATTTATTATTTAAAAAAAATTACTTTAATTTATTATAAATATAATATTTAAAAATAAATAAATAAATAAATAAACTACATAAAAGTAAACATAATATATAATTGTATATAAACAATATCAATATAAAATATACATATAATATCATATCAATAACATAAAAAAAAAATACATATAATTATTTTCTATTTAACGACAAATAGTAGCTTTTCAAGCGAGACTTAAAAATGGGCAGCGAATTACTCGCGCGGACCTCGGATGGCAGATTGTTCCACAGCTTAATAGATTTGGAAGTGAAGGAGTTACTGTAAAATTTCGAATTAGAGAAAGGTAATAATAATCGATTCTCATTACGAGAACGGAGATTGTGAGAATCAACATCGCGAATGAATCGGAAACGGTCTTTCAGATAGGAAGGAAAGAAAGGATTATAAAGGATAGAATATAAGAAGCAAAGTAGGCGATGCTGACGGCGCAATCTAATTGGCAACCACTTCAGACGATCACGGTACTCCGAAACGTGATCAAACTTGCGTAAATCAAAAATAAATCGAATGCACAAATTTTGAAGACGCTCGAGTTTGTCGAGTTGTACTTCGGTTAGATCGGGGCAACAACAATCAGCATAATCCAATAATGGTAATAGAAGAGACTGTGCTAAAGAGATTTTGGTTTTAATTGGAAGGAAATTTTTTAACCTATTTAAGGATCTAACCGAGGCAAAAACTTTGCGACTTACTTCACCCACTTGTGAAGACCAAGATAGTGTGTCATCAATGAGGAGGCCAAGATTTTTGACACATGTACTAAAGCTCAAATCGGAAGTGTAAAAACGAACAGTAGGCAGTGTGCTAAATGTTAGTTTGGCTATTTGGGGACGGCTGCCAAGCACAATGACTTGAGACTTATTTGGATTAACACACAAACCAAATGAATGACACCAGGTGTAAATCCTTTCCAAGTCTTTATTGAGCTTCTTAATGGCGTCAGAAATACAAACAGCTGGAGCAGAAACAAAAAGTTGTAGATCATCAGCATAGAGATGAAAGGAAGAAGACAGGTGTGCAGATACTGTGTTAATAAAAACAGCAAAGAGGAGTGGGGAGAGAACTGAGGGACCCCAGCAATTAGTGACGAATATGAGGAGAGATTATTATTATAAAGTACACATTGCTGACGCCCATTCAAGTAGCTATGGAACCAATTTAAGGGAACTTGAGAAATATTAAGAGATTTTAGTATAGCAAGGAGAATATCAAAGTCGACAGTATTAAAGGCATTACTAAAATCTAAGAGAGTAAGAATAGTAAGAAGTTGGTTGTCCATATTGGCACGGATGTTATCACACACCTCAACAAGAGCACTAGTAGTGCTATGACCACGTCTAAAACCTGACTGGAAAGGGCTGAGGATGGAATATTTAGTAAGGTAAAGATTAAGTTGATGGTGCACGATACGCTCCAGGACTTTGGACAAGAAGGGTAGAATTGAGATTGGGCGAAACTGAGAGAAGGAAGAAGGATTTTTAGCCTTAGGTATTGGAATGATGTGAGCTTTACGCCAGATTGTAGGGAATTCACCGGAAGATAGAGAAACATTAAAAATATGTGAGATAATTGGAACCACAGTATCTGACACTAATAAAACCATTTTCCTGTTTATACCATCACAACCAGTAGCATCGGATTTTATTGCTAACAAATGCTTTTTTACTTCAGAAGGAGTTACAGGACAAAAATCAAAGGGATCCGAATGAAGAGGTGATAGAGAGTTAAGAAAAGTCAAAGTGCTAGCTTTTGTTAGATGATCCATCGGCGTTAGATTGGTGAAGTGACAGTTAAGGGCGTCAATATCCAAGTTAAACAAGATATCAGAACGCTGCCGCCCAATACCAAGAGTCCCCAAAAATCTCCAAACCTCAGAGCACCCTTTGTTCAACACTGAGGAGTGAATATGATTACGTTGGGCATCCCTGCAGATTTTATTGCAACGATTACGAAGGCGCTTATATTTTGAAAGATTACTTTCAGAGGGATTACGTTTATATTTAGATTTGGCTGAATTGCGCTTCGCCATTAGTGCTCTAATATCCTGCGTCAACCAAGGAGCCGGAAGATGCTTAAGTTTGATGGGACGAAGAGGAGCATGCCTGTCAAAAAGCTGAATTAAAATAGAGTTAAAAAGGGATATTTTGTCATCAACCGAATCAGCATTAAGTATACAGTCCCAATCAATGTTACTAAGGTCAGACATAAACAAATCGTTATTGAAATTTTTGAAGCTGCGTCTCATAACAACAGAGGGTTTCAGTTTAGGTGGACGAATGTTGAATGATAAATAAATAAGATCATGATATGAAAAGCCTTCCGCACCAAATTGGCCGTGAGTGGAAACTAAATCAGGGGACGATGTTAGCATTAAATCTAATTTGGAAGGAATACAGTTGGGAAAAAAGTGAGTAGCCTGTGTTGGGAGCAAATAAAGATTAACGCTATTAATGACACTTAATAGTCGTTTCGCCCTTGAGTCATTTTTTAACAAGCAAGTGTTAAAATCTCCCATTATAATTGTATGATCAACAGAAGGAGTGTATTGTTCTAAAAGATTTTCAAAGCTATCGAAATAATCAATGGTAAGTGAGGGACTATAAAATACACCCAATAAAAGCTTAATGCGACCAAATAAGACTTCAATAAAGAGATGCTCGGCTGACTCTGAATACTGAGAAGGAGAAGAATTCAAGATAGTAAAAGGAATGTGGCTGCGCAGGTAAATGGCAACACCCCCACCCCCTTTGCCGGTACGGTCATTGCGAATTAGATGGAAGTTTGGTAAGGAATAAGAAGTAGATGGAAGATTAGGTTTAAGGAACGTTTCAGATACAAGGATAGCGTGGATGTTTTTGTTATCAAATGTGTCTAACATATCCGAAAAGTGAGAAGGAATGCTCTGTGCATTTATATGGACGACATTAAAGTTCTTGGGTAATGGAGAAAAAGTCGTATCCAAAAGAGTGTTAAGAGGTGTCGAAGTACTATGGAAACTTCCATTGAGAGAGGATGATGAGAAGAATGATAAACTCAGAATTATTCCGTGACCCAACCCAGGACTCGAACCCAGGTCCTCGTGATCGAAATCACATAGGCTAACCAACGAGGCAGTTAATATTTTTAGTGAAGAAGAAACCCGGAGTCTTCGTTATTAAAAAATCCAACTCAAAGCGCAAACAAAAACTCGAATCTTAGGCCTTACAATTTATAAAGAAACGAACTAGCCTCTACCCAACGTGACCTGTCAATAAAACTCATTTAATGTCACTTACGATACAAGTAAATTACTACTGTAATTTATTACAATCGGTAATAATTAATTAATTAATAGTTATGCAATTAATACGTACTCGTCCAGTACATTACCGTTGCGTGTGGTGAATAAAACACACATAAAAACATAACGGCGAACAAATAAATATTGTTCTTAGTACTAATAATTAATACTAATTGCTTTTGAGATATTTATTTTTTTTCTCCCCTGGCCTTAGATAACGGATTTTACATTTTTATGGCCCATTCACGATTTTCCTCCTCATCAGGCAATATGCCTTTTATGAAGCTTTAATGTTTAAGTTTTAATGGCTCAACGGTTAACGAGTTTGATTCAAAACCATGGCTACGAACCCTTTGGTCTTTTGTCCTATTGTCGTTCAGTATTTGCCATTAATTAATTGACTGATATCTAATCTTAAAAAAAATGGGAAAAATAGTATATGGTTTTATTCAATGTAAGATAGCGGTTGACAACATTTACACCTGATATGGTTGCCGTATCTACGACCAGCCACAAATTTCGCCAGTCATTTCCTCCCGGTCTGCTGCTTCTCACACCACCATCGGAATCGCAGCTGACTGCTTAAAGGCTGCATAAAACAACACTTTATAAAGCACCTTATATGTTTCCGCGCTAGGACGAAATTGGTCATGAAAACCCTGTTAGTGCCTCGTAGTATCGTATAGTACTAATAGTAGGTATATATAGTAGCCTCAGGTTAACAAGCAGAGCTTAGAATCATAAGACTTATTCCGAGCGAGTGCCCTCTGTTTTTTCAGGCGACGGTTTCCAGTTAACATCTGCTTGTTCCGTCAACTATTAGTAAAAAGACTTAGTGTGCAATTGACAGTGTTACATCAAGTACTTTCCCGAACAATTTCTGTGAGATAGAGCTGGAAATGGTAGTTCTAAATAAGCATGGTCACAGCACATCGCTTCGGCATGCGGCGCCGGCGTCGCGCATGTCGATAGCTTCCCTTCGTCGCGGCGCCGGCGTCGTATACGCTACGATTATGACCCATTGTACTGACGCTGCATATCCGCCGAATTCTGTACCGCATACCGACTTGACGACGTTATAATATATTAAATGAGCAATTCTTATTGAGTAGCCAATAAGTTTAAAGGTTGGACTCAAATCTGAGATGACTAGGTTCTTGCCTCTAGGACTTTACAACTATTTAGGAAGGGGGAATTTCCTCAGAGGAAAATGTTGACTTTACTATGTTCAGTCAATACTGGGTGTCGTTTCTTGAAAACCATACATCGCTTCGGATCGCATCTCACCGACTCGATACGACAAAATGCATTGTAGAATTCCGATTTCTGTTACATCCGGTTTTCAACCGTTGTACATCGACTTCAATACTAAGGTTTTTTTTCAAGAATTGACATACTGAAGGTGGGATGATCTACCAAATGTTCATATGATTCACTGTCAAGAATCGACATTGATAATAATGTAAAATGAATATAGTATTAATTATGTGTAAATGTTGAATTAATAAAATAAGATAACAGTAATTTTTGTCATAAAAATAAAATATTATAGAGTAATAGACATATATAGACAATTACACATAATTATATATTATCTATAATTGTCTACAGGATATAGCAATATGAAATGATTCACCATTTTCGCGATTATGAAAGAATTTCTTATCAATCAATATTAATTTTGAAATACATTTTGACGGATGTACCTACTCAGTTATCATTAGCAGACGTAGGATTAAATTAATTATTGTATTAAGCACTTTACAAATTAAACAAAATGCACTCTCATTCTGAAAATTATATCGAAATTACATAACTCTATTATCAGACATTAAAAAACACAATTTAACTCTATTACACATTACATTCTTATGATTTTTGTCATATGGACAATATTTTTGTTTAATATTAAAATAGGTATTTCATTTAATTATAGATCATAATTTTTTTAATTATTAACCAACGAAAAAAAAATGGAGGAGGTTCACAATTCGATACGTATTTTTTTTAATGTATGACCACGCATAACTTTTTACAGAGTTGTCCGATTTTGATAATTCTTTTTATTAGAAAGGGTACACTTCCAATATTGTCCCATAGTCATCATGTTAGGATCTGATGATGATATCCTGGGAAAATTGAAAATACTCTGCAAATTTTATAGGCACACTTGCAGCGATTTCTACTTTAAGGAGAACATACTTGCTTACTTTACTTTTCTACGTTACCTAGAATCCACAAACTGCTTCACTACATTAAATAAATGTTCCTTAAACTTGGCTGGCACCGACTTCATAGATATGCTTATGTAAATTAAAGCAACTAAATGACGCAGTTATTTCTTACTTTTTAGTTTAACTTTGTAGTTATTTCTTACGTTTTGAGTCAGTTCTATTTCTTGTTAAAAATTTTTATTTCTTACTTTTTAGTGATTTATCGCCACGTAAGATACTCGTACTATACTGTCATAGTATATTATATGGTACTAGTAGCCAAAAAGCTACCGATACCGAGACAAAAACCCAAATCGCTGTAAGCGTGCCTCCAAAATTTGAAGAGTTCCTTCAATTATCCCAGGATATCATCATCAGATCCTAACATTATGACAATGGGACCACCTTGGAAGTATGCCCTTTCTAATAAAAAAATAATTATCAAAATCGGACAACTCTGTAAAAATTTATGCGTGGGCATACATAAAAAAAATATACGTGTCGAATTGAGAACCTCCTCCGTTTTTTTTCGTCGGTTAAAATAACAGCTCTCGTGTTCCCTTATATTAGTCAGTTAAGTAAAAATCATTTAAAATTAATGAATTACGTACGTAATTACAATATTTATTAACAAGTCTCGGGTGAACAAATAAGTTTATAGCTAATGGCGCCTAATTTAATTAAATATTTGAGAACACTAAAATGTTGTTAAATAAGTTTTATGGCTTAAAGGTTTCAAAATGTGTCAAACCAAATATTATTATTACTAGCAAAACAGTTATAATTTTTTACGAGTTTTTAAATAAAATGTATGAACAAACTTGGGTGAGTTCTGCATCCCTCTAGCTCTGAAATGGCCTTGCTGTACGATTGGTCTCCTGCCTTACTGAAATTGTATCTTTATGCCTTTCAACTGACTCTCCCAAATCAGGGTAATTTAGTAAGATGGGGAAAAGACTCGGAAAAATCTTGCTATACCTGTGGTGAGGCAGCGGGCACTGCAAGGCACTTATTGGTAGGATGCAAGGTGCTCCTGGACAGGGGTCTTTGCTCACGCCACTACGATAGAGTACTAGAAATCATACGTGAAGCTATAAGCCTTTCAGTAGCTAGAGCTCAAAAAGGGTTGACGACGAATAAAAGACAAACTAGTTTCGTTATAACAGACTCAAATACAAATTCCACCAACAAGCCTTATTCAATTCTGAGCTCTGCACCTGAATGGAGTATATTAATGGACACTAAACGGTTACTTTTTAGTTTTTCCATCTATCGATAAATACCAGAACTTTTAATGACTAACTTTTTAAATATCACGCTTGTAAAAAAAATTACTTTTTGAAATATCACGCTTAAAAAAAATTGCTAAACCGACGGGATTCGAACCCGCATCTCTCTGGCAATCCGGACACTTAGAGCGCCTTGCCACTCGGCCACGGTCCCGATAACGTCGGAAGGTAAACATAAGTTGATAAAAAATGCTATGCAATAGCTTTACCGCGGCAGTCTCCGAGTGCCACACGTCTTTTTTTCTATTAATTAATATAAAAATGTATGTACTATTTCACTTTCATTGCATTGTAGGTACCTATTTTCCATTAGAAAAAATCAAGTTTTCCGGCCGACTGCAATGCGCCACACAGAAGTGCATAATCCAAAATTAGTAAGTCAATAATTACAAAACAAGAACATTGAACACAAAATCAAAACAAATATCGCGACGATTGAATTACGAAGTACCCTCAATTTTTAACGGGGCTGCGAACAAATCGGTGAAATATTATCAAAAATATTTATTTCGCACGTGACGTTTTTGTAAACAAATCGTTGAAATATTATGATTATACGAGCGTTGGATTAATTTTTGATTTCCAGATATCAGTTTCTCAGATTTTTGTTTATTTATTATTTATTTAGAAACAACTTAACGGAACCGGAAGTTCCTCTTTTACATTTTAGAGATATTTTGGAATAGTCTATATGAGATGAGATCCTAAATACGAGTCCTGGATCAGGCAATTTAATATTGAACTTTGCAGTAAAATCCAAGTTGTAGGAGTAGGAGAGGGGGAGAAGAATTTCTATCTCAGAGAACACGTTAAGCCAATATTGGTCCCAATTTTTATCTCCGCCAAAACCCATGGGATTTGCGTGTTGTGTCTAAGCTCTGAATCCAATAAGAACTTAGCTCTGTAGTGGGTCGCTAAACTAGGCCGATAATGATGAACATTATTATAGTGATTTTAAACCCTCTAAGCATTGATAATTCCCACAAGATGCTTATCTGACCTTATCAATTTATAGGAATTGTTTATTACAAGTTCTAACCTTTAGAATTACAGAAAATATGTAATTAGGTATACATTACAATAGATAACTTATTGCTAGTTTTGACATTAAATATGATTAACTGCTGCCAATTAGAATAACCTTTAGGTGAAATAAAACTTAGGTATACTGTAATGAATTATTTACTGCCATGTTCAAACTATGAATTATATATTTTGAAGCCTTATTCACAAGTTACACTAACTAACTGTTGGGCCACGAACATGAACAGCTTGAGTTTTAATTAATTTTTTATTCATCTCTCGCGAGACAATAGCATAATATATAATTGGTTAGATGATTGATTTACTGGTGGTTTAATATCGTGACATTACACTTAAGTAAACCATCCTGGGTTCGATTCCTGGGTCGGGTCACGGAATATTTCTGAGCTTTTTCATTATTCTATGAGATGTTCAGTACATTCCAAGCTCGGAGTCTGGAAGTTGGTGGTGTTACACCCCCGTGCCTCGGAGAGCACGTTAAGCCATAGGTCCCGGTCACTCTCATCAACATCTGATAGTGATCGTTAATAAATGAAAATTATCACCCTAAGCTCACCAACCCGCATTGGAGCAGCGTGGTGGGTGTACGCTCTATATCCCCTCTACTATAAGGAGGGAGGCCTGGCCCTGTAGTGGGCCGTTAATAGGCTGATAATAATGGTGATACTATAGTAGCTCAGTACAAATTTTCATCCTGCGAAAAAGGAACGGAAAAATCCCTACTCCAAAACTGAAGTACCTGTAACTTTGTATGTCATTATTTTTATTCTAGTTTATATAAAAGTTGTAAAAATTTTCGATCCCATTCCTATTGTTTACCTTAACTCCCCTAGTTGCGAAAACCATTGCGACCGATTTGTGTTCGATGGCGATTTTTGACGACCTTTGTGGATTTATAAGATGGTGGTCCTGGGTTCGATTCCCGGGGCAAATAAGATTTTTCTTAATTTGTCTTGGTCTGGCTGGTGGGAAGCTTTCGCCGTGGGTAGTTACCACCCTACCGACAAATACGTACCGCCAAGCGATTTAGCGTTTCGGTACGATGTCGTGTAGAAACCAATAGGGGTGTGGATTTTATTCTACTCCTAACAAGTTCGCTCCCTTCCTTCTTAGATTGCATTATCACTTAATATCAGGTGTGATAGCAGTCAAGGGCCAACTTGTAGTCGATAAAAATAAAAAACCATTGCGACCATAGGTGTATACCCAGATAACCAAGAGAACGACATTGATTAGCGAATGACTGATTTGACCACAGACCTTTTTTAAGGTCTGAAGAACCTTAATTCGTTAAACGCGCATCAAAAATGCGGTGCGCCATTAACCTCGTTGGTCCAGTGTAAGAGAGTAGTTATGCCGCTTCGGATTATTAGCTTCTGCGTTTGAGTCCTCGATTCGGTTAAGAAATTATTCATCACTCAGGCTCCGAGCGTGGATAAAAGGGAAACACCAGCCGGCTGCCGCTTGACATCTAACTAACACTAAAGCCAAACTCGACTTAGAATGCTTGTCAACAAACAAATTAAAAATGAAGACAAATCACTGCTCATTTTGCACCCTTTTTTTTTAATTGACCAGTTAATGACGAATTCATGACAATAAATTAGATTAAGTAAGCTTAAAACTGATTAATATATTCAATATCTTTTAAATCAGATTTAAAAAAAAAACAAAACGTAATTTTAAATTTATTAGACATAAAATGTGTTGAATTTTCTACCTTCCTTTTAAATTTGTTTGTTGACAAGAATTCTCAATCGAGGTTAGCTTTAGTATAATAAAGTTATTTTTTCTTTCACAATTTTTTTAATTGAAGCCTGAAGAAGGAACGTTCCAATATTTCCATAGCCTGATTTGGAAGTCGAATGCTGGATCTCATGAAAGCTTTTAACGCAGCCACTTTAGTCACGACACAATTGACGACAAACAACGGGGTAGTTTTACTACGCCAGAGTAAACAGAGCTCCGTCAATATTCGTCAAACACACAATCTAACATTGAAACACATTCGCTATCGAGTGTATTAATCTTGCGCCGGCGCCGTGCTCTTGACATCTCGTATTAATAGTTACTCCCGTTCCAATCATTTATTTAGTACAAACGTACGGAGTGTAAAATTAATTAACTTATCATAAACAGACGCTTATTCAATGCAATATTGTTATTTATTGACCCAAAGTCCTTGGCAGGTACTGTTATTAATACCACGTGTCAAGTTAAGAGGTAGTAAAGCATAAACAGACACACTTGGAATTTAAAAAATGTTAGTCAAATTACCTACATGATTATGTCAAAAATAGTTTGAAATAACAATTTTTTTTGTTTTTTAACTTTCCATTAAAAACCGCGAATAACTGTTCGGGAACTATCGATATCATGAGCAGACACGATAAAATCTACACACATTTTCCCGTCGATTATTAAAAAAAATAAATTAACGTTTGAAAAATTGGTTTGATGAATTTAATTTAAGAATTAAATATTTTTTAAAAAATACCTTTTTTATTTATGAGTAAGTAAAAAAAAAACCCTTAATAATAAACAACTTTGTAACTAAATCTCCACGTTAATCGGAATGGTAGTTTTTGAATGAGAGCATTGAGGAGTATGTGCGGAATAAAACTGAGTGACAGAGTTAACAATAATAAAAGAACAGTGTGGTGTAAAAGACGATGTAGTGACTAAAATAGAAAAAGGGATGCTTAGATGGTTTGGGCATGTAGAGAGAATAGATGAAAGAAGATTAACAAAAGAGATTTACAAGGCGAGAGTGACTGGAAATGTTGGAAGGAGAAGACCTAGGCGAATATTCCTGGACCAAATTCAGGACATTTTAAATAATGGCCAGATCAAGAGTACCCTAAACAAACGAACTTGTATGAATGGATTAATGAGAGTGGAAGAAGCTAAGGAAGTATGAAAGGACCGTGACAAATGGAAGGATGTAGTCTCTGCCTACCCCTATGGGAACAAGGCGTGATGCTATGAATGTATGTATGTATATAGACAAATGTACATGTATCTATCTTCAAAAGGGTTGAATCGGATAGAATCTTTTAGCAGCATCGGTGGCGCAGTGGATTAATAAGACGGAGGTTCTGGGTCCGATCGAGATGTTCTTTGAGGAGGCTTTGGCCGAGGCTAGTTACCACTCTACCGACAAAGACATACGGCCAAGCGATATAGCGTTCCGGTACGATGTCGTGTAGAGACTGAAAGGAGTGTGGAAGTTCATCCTACTCCTAACAAGTTAGTCCGCTTCCATCTTAGATTGCATCATCACTTACCATCAGGCGTGACTGCAGTCAAGTGCTAACTTGGCATGAATAAAATAAAACAAAAACCTGTTTTGTTAATTGTATCTTCATAAACATAAATATGAGCTCAGAAAACTGGCCTAACACGGAAAAACTCAATATGACTGCGTTCTCCTGTTATCTTATTGATGTCGTATTAATGATCTAAGACATTGTGTACAGTCACACAACGTCGTCGATACATCAATGTCAGGCGACCTATCAGCGGTGTGTTTGATTTAGATTTGAAATATTTAAATATACTATGACAAGACTTCCTTGCAGTTACGTATATTGCAATGTTTTTTAACCGGAGGGTCTCTGGTTCGTTTCCCGATTCTGATTTATATTAGAAATTTATATCAGACTATTAATGGCTTACTACAGGGTCGAGTCTGCCTATGAGGTCACCACGCTGCCCCAATGCGGGGCATGCGATAATATTTCGTACATTAACCATCACTATCAGATATTGATGATAGTGACCGGGACCGACGGCTTAACGTGCTCTCCGAGGTACGGAAGTGTAACACCACCAGCTGGGCGACTCCGGGCTAGGGAATGTACCTACTGAAAATTTAATAGAAAAATAAAAAGGCAAAATTATTCCGTTACTCGACCCAGGATTGGAACTCAGTAGGTACCTCGTGACCGAAGCCAAAAGAAGTGTTAAGTTGAAATTAATGACTTATATTAAAGCCAACGGAGGGCTGGCAGCTTAACAACAAATTAATTTTACCTTTATGACTAAAAATTTACCATTAATTTCGCTCCCGCAACAAAACTAATCATTAATATTTGTTTATAATATTAGTTTTGTGTGATGTCATAGTTATTGCTAAACAATTATCAAACTATCGCAATCTAAAAGGAAATGTTAGAATTTATTAAAATAGAAAATCGATAAAATCATATTAAAATTGTTATCACAAATAATTATCATAAATACTATTATCAATTAATCTTCAACTGCTGGGGGCAGGCCTGAACATAGAGACAACATATATTATATACTGCATAATATATGATGACTGCAATCTCATCATTTAAGTAATCCGCTTTGTAGCTTAGGGTTAATGCTCTTGCCAAGAAAGTACACAAAATATTCACCTTCTTTCCACAGTCGAGTAAAAATCGTTTTGCGTCTTTATTTCTCATACGCAATACTAGGGCGTAGAATACCTTACCCATAATCTGTATTTCCTGATTCTTACAATCTGTGCATTTCAGTCAAGAGATCTTGCCTAAACGTAAAATTGTGGTAAAAAAAAAAAACAACATTACTTTGTGCCGCAAAACGTTTTTTGACGGCCAGTAACAGTACCAGTGGTATGTGCATACATATAAGTCGGAGGTCCTAGGTTCAATTCCCGGCGGGGCAGATTGACATTTTCTTAATTTGTTTTGGTCTGGCTGGTGGAAGGCTATCGCCGTTACTTACCACCCTATCGACAAAGACGCGCTGCCAAGCGATTTAGCGTTTCGGTACGATGTCGTGTAGGAACCGAAATTGGTAGGATTTCATCCTACTCTTTACAATTTAGCCCTCTTCCAACTTATATTGCATCATCACTTAACATCAGGTGTGATAGCAGTTAAGGCTTGTAGTAGATAGTCGAAAAAGTCAAATAATAAGACTCCCTTGCAGCCTATTTCATAAATTCCACCTTCCGCAGTCGAGCAAAAAGCGTCCCGTGCAAAATCCAACAATAACACAAGTCAGACATTGATCCGACTACAGTCAGTATTAGCATAACACCGCGTAGGACGTGGCTTATGTTAATACCGTGTCGTTCCCATGTCCCCATAGGTTCCTGCTTCTGCACGGTTACAGTTTATGGGGTTTATGGGCAGTACGTCTATGGATAAGATTGTGTTGACTTATTTTATCGGTACACGAGAACTGTAGTTCCCACAAACATATCGTGAAACATACTTGCTGCAAAATTAGTTTGTTCATGAGTGTAATATTGAATTGATTTTAGTAAATATTGTTTTGTGCCTCGTTGGTATAGTGATTAGGTACCAAATGTGAGGTATTGGGATCAAGACTTGGGTCGGATTATAAAATATGGAGGAATTATAACTGCGCCAAAAAAATTCTGGTTTAAATGTTCTTTCAAGAAATTATCTGCTTCAACTACGAAATAGGAATTTGGTGGTTTTCTTATATGATGGTTACTATCTGAGAAATAGAAATATATATTCTATTTCTCAGATAGTAAATCCATTGTTCTCGCTCACGAGCATTAACTTCTAATAATGATCATTACAAGATCAATAAATCTAATACTAAGATAATTTTTAATTAGTGAAGCAATATGCATTCTCTTTGCAATGGTTTACCTACATGATAGTGTATTTGGTGGATATATTTTTCTAGCTATATAATAGATATTTACTAGTACTACTAGGTTCACTTCGGTCTTCTTTAAACCTAATACGTATTTCGATGTTACCATAAAGAAATATACTGTACACTATAAAGTCCAAATAAAAAAGTAGAAAATGACTTCTCCATTCAATCATTTCACATCTTCAATTGAAAAATCCACTAACGCAAATCTATTGTCGATAACTATATCGCAATAATACGTTAGCGAGGCGCCAATCTGATGAGATACGGTCGATAGGACCGCGCGGAGTATGCTAATGCCTGATCCGTATCCATAATTGATCAGCTCAAATGCTTTATGCTCTTTATTACTGACATTGAGCTCGTTAGCTATTTAAATGTATGTAACTCGCATATCATATGCTAATATGCGCATACAATGCGAGAAACATTTAGCTTGCATTTAGTTGATAAAGTTACTACTGTCTGAGGATTATTGAGCCTCGCACCTAAAACCAACCACCTTCCTGTTAGAACTCATAGATATAAGAGTAGATGAGAGCAAAGATTCAAAAGGGACGAAAAGCATCCGCAAGTTAAAAACTAACACTATGAATTTGCAAAGAAATTAGAAATTAAGAGCAACAAAGCAACCCGCTTTAAACTATTTAACCAACTTTAATCTAATAGTGTATGTACGTAACACGTTCTAATACAAAACTAGTATTGCTTGCATTTTTAATCCCAAAAATCAAAGAATGCATGTAGAAAATGTAAAAAAATAAAAGTACTGTTAAATAAAAATAATTCTGAGGACATAAAAGTGCGATGGTAAAAACAATCAATAAGGTTTGACATAAAGTAATGCTGATAATATGTTGAAATATATATAACTAAATTTCATTTTGGAACTTAAGAACAGAACAGAACAGTTAAACGGACCTGGGTGAAAATTAATGCAGAGATAAGTTTTAGTTTCGAAATATCCAATTCCCTCAATAGCGGAATCTACGTGTCTGAAACTGTGAGGCATGCCTTCTTATTATTAAATCACTTTCAATCACTGCACCCACTCTCTTTATTATAACTTCGACTTTACTCAGAAATATGACATGTTAAAGAAACCAAACGGCCAAGTGAAAACTTTGATTAAACTGAGGTCAAAGGCTAAACTTTCATTTCCACAAACATAAACAAAAGAATGCTTTCATTTATATGTGCTTCATATTATTGCACAGCGATCACAACAGTCCATAAAGCACGCCGTTAAAATGATGAATCAATAATCATTAAACTTGAGCTCTAAGGTTTATTGCCGTTGCTCCAACCAGATCGATGCTTCACAAATTGCAAAATTAAAGAGAGGCTCATGTCGGGAAAACGTGTAAAATTAACTGTCTATTAGTAATAGATAAAATATATAACAGCTGATCTATTCAAATTAATTCAAACCAAGTTCTTTTATTTCTAGCAGGTTTTCTTTACAAGCAGGTTTGTAAGTTCAAGTTATTATGTTTTTAACTCTACCACCGGTCCAAAAGCCAGATTTGACTAAGAAGAACATCAACTAAGCAGCAGTTGCTCTTTTAATAACTATTATTATCATTTACAATATGATTTACAACTTTTATTTCTTGTGAGAAGATAGTGTAGCTGATCCATTTTACTGAATTCATCAATTTTTTAACAAGGTTCGTGTAATAAGTGTCTTTTATAATTTAGTTGTAAAAGGTGAATTATCAAAGATGATATTTTAATTATTTAAAGCGTTCACGGAATCATTACAGTTTTTTATTTAATGTTAAATTTGTTCAGCAATTATATTTGACCAACAAATCGAACGACATAGTCACTCAGATCGGACCGAAAACCATCAACGTACCTACATTTCAACCAAATCAGAGTATCCTCAGAACTTACTTAAGTCTACAGTATTTAGTTTTACTGAAATTTTATTTTTTGTATTTAAACATTGTAGCGTACATCTCTTGTGGATATTCCGGTTGGCTGAAAAATAAATAAATTATCAACAAACTTCAAGTCAAATTTGATCATTGAAATATTCTTGTAAACTAAGCCTACTTACTAGAAGCAAATTTTGAATTTTACACGTAAAGGCAACGTTGCCAATTCTTCAAATCTCTGACAACTGGCAAACGCAAATTGAAAGTACGAAATCAATTTTCTTGTCGGCTCCAATGATTACTTACACAGCAACTAATTGGCACAAGCAGTTCATTACCATCATTCATCAGCGTTTCATAACCCATTAGTTCGGCTTCGGTAATTATAGATTACCGGCGGTAAACAGTTTTGAACCCACCACTAGTTAGAACTCAATAATCACTAACATTAATCATAGTTGTATTTACATGGCAAGCGTTGATCGACAAATTGGAAATGATTTCGTTACTTCTCATTTTTTTAATGATAGAGACGTTCACGAAAATCAACTACCTAGTTTTGGAGCGCTGAAGATGATGTAATACTTTTTTTTTGTTATTTACGTTCATAAAATGAATATAATAAATTAACAATAATATAACCCTGACCACCACTCACCTGAGCATTCACCAGCTCTTATATTTTTATACGAATATTGTTAAAAAAATTAAAAATAAGAGAGAAAACTAATAATTAAAAACTCGGTCCTCCAGTCGGTCCAAACACCCGGTGTTCAGGGTTCCAGAGTAAGAAACGTCTGCATTGTCTTAAAATTTATCTACTGCCTTCTTAAGATGTTATCCAAAGCTTTTCGCTTTAAGATCATTGTCTAAAACGACTAGCTATTTATTATTTGAAATTGCTAACTTTGTTTTATTTTTTATGCTTATACCTACTTATACGTCCCAAAAATACTAATTGTTTACGCCCTTAATTTTGTCATAATTCTGTTAATTATGTTTTTAACAATCAAAAGACCAAGTTTAACATTCGCGTGGAATGGTACGTAATGAACACGTGCTGAAATTTCTAAACCGTAATAGAATCAAGTTTTTATTGCATAATTTTATATGACGTAATAATTATTTTCATTATAAAAATGCACGTTTTTTGATAACTTTTGCAAACCTTAACTTGATTAGATACAAAGGATTGCAAAAATTAGCTTATTATGATTAATAATTATACAAATTAGCACGTTATAATCTATTTTGCAGTGACATTATCGTACAGCATTCCAGCATTTAATTGGTAATTGATATAAGTACATTAGTGCGATCACTAGGCGCCTACGTTTACATACAATCACGATGTTATCTTTTACGATTAGATGATCAATGATTATTTAAAGTGGGAAAATACGTTTAGGTATTTATAATAATATTGTATTTTTGGTATTTATACCAATTTCTCTAATCTATCGACTTCCTGGCGCAGTCGGTAATGCCTTGGTTTATAACAAGGAGGTCGTGGGTTCTATTGCTATTTCGGGTCAGTTTAAAATTTTATATTAATGTCTAAATTGGCCTAGGTCTGGTCTGCTGATAGGTTTCGGCCACTCTGGCAACCATGCGCTCTACGACTCGTGCGCATGCGACTCTAAATATCTATTCTAATAGCGGTACTAAGATATTTAGAGTTCTGGCATTTGGAAGTACCTATAGTTTGAAAAAATGTACCTCTTCCAAGTTATTCCGCCATTATCTTAGAATACATCGTCACAGCAGATAAGATTGCAGTCAAGGAGTTTATATTAGGGAATTATTATACTTTATTACATAAAATTTTGGCAATTCCCTTTTTCTTATGAAAACGGGATCACGGCGCCATGTTCAATCATAGAGTTCAATTATATTTTGGGATTTTTCAAGTTATCATTTCTATTAATTATAAAATAAAATTTTTAGTTTTGCCTAACGCATACCAAAGAATCGTGAAATATAATTTGGATAATAAATTTAATTCTGTTATAATTGATAACAATCCTATATCCTATATCGTCATGAATTCCTGAAAAAATGTACCAATTCATCAATACAAATTCATGACATATGAATCATAATACAAATATTTCAGTTCATATGCCGATTAGCGGAGGCGCCACCACTGTAGAGATAAGAGCGTGGCTTATAAACACTTGCCAGCAGATTATCTCTATAACCTATATAAAAATACAAACAAATATAACCTCAATTACTAATCCGTTAAATACCAAAGTACTTTGTAGTATTTTATCAAAAAAGTCACGTTTATTTCGATTTTCGTATTCAACGGAGGTGTGTAATTTTGGTGACGTCACAAAGATAACTTTTAATTCAGAATTTTTCAATTTGCAGGTTACATAGATGTCGTCATTCATACTCGGTACTGGATTTTGTGAACTTTACTCCTGTTTATCAGATTTGATAAGGATTATTGTAGGCGCATTTTTGTAGCGTGAAATAATATCTATTAGTAGTTTTGAGTAGGTAGCTACTGAAATATTTTTAGATACTTAGTATAAAAAAACTTGATACTTACGGGAAGTAATCGGTATTTACTACTTATACAAATAAATACCTATGACTTCTGTAGGTTAAACTAGATTTGACATGCAAAGATTCAATTAAATTTATTAAGTTGAATGATCTTTTGCGAGTTAGGACAAGTGGAAAAAATCCAATAAATCTCTCACTTTTTTTTTAAGAATATCCCCTCTAGTAAAAGAAGGGAGGGACTGGCCTAGTCTCGGGCCGTTCAATCAACGAAGAAGCGCCGCACTCCATTTGCAATTGCTTAATGTGCAAGGGCGTAATGAAAACTGCAAGAAAGTGTGTTCTTACACTACGCAATGTAGCACAGTGCAGTGTAGGCACACCCACATAAATTTAAATGAAAAAAAATAGATCAAAAAGAATATAATAAGATGATTTAAATACTCTACTTTAAATTCATTAACAGTCTATATGATCACCAATTTGATCTATTTGATTAATAAAGTTAATTTTATTATAGTTATTAAGTACAACTTTTTAATAAATTTTTTATATATGTACGAGTATATTTTTACATAACTTTTCAGCTCAGAGCATCAGCTCTTTCGAGACTGAAATCACAATTCGTCGATTGTTGCAGTATAACAATGATACAGTAAGAAACTTGTTGCAGGTGCGCGATGTGGCGACGGCGGTAGAGGACCGGAGGGCGGCCGGACGGGGCTCGCGCGCGCCCCTCCGCCCGCCTGCCCCCAGTAGCGACCCGCGCTACTATGCTCATGGCAAGCGCCCTGTCCACTTTGCTCGCGGTGAGTATAAACTCTATCTATGAATCTAAAATTAAACACATTCACATAATACGTATACTTTTTACATCACCAGACAGTTGCCAGTTTGTCGGTATTTTACAATATGCAATATGCTCAGTAGCGTTTTTCTGTAACGACATTTCTGTAGCTAGCCATCGATACTATTGATAAACAGAGTTTGAGTTTGAATTCATAATAATTTAACGTCGTGTTTCCTTCATTTTACCATCAACAAGAAGACATCGAGTGGTTTTTAACCCCTAAGTCATTGCATACAGCAATAGGATCCCCAGGAAAATATTATTTTTCATTTAATTAATTGGGTATATAAAATATACAAACCTTGGTAGAACAAGTTATTCAATTTATGCGATGTAAACTAGCCTTAGAAAGTAGCTATAAACATATAGGCAACGTTTCTTTTTTTACAAGGAAGTAAAGAAATACACATATATATGTGATGTAATAAATAGCTTTGCCTTTTTAGATATATTATCTACAACAAGAAATTTAAGCCTTAACGGCTTAAATGTCATTAAAGTCGTCTCTTCCTAAACCAAAATTCGGTATTCTCAAAAGAATTTCCTTACATAACAATTAAGATAAGAGAAATCCTAACAACTTATTTAGATTTATTTGGTTAAGGTTTGTGGTCTACTTAATAAACATTTGAATTAAATATAAAGGTTTAGATAACGCTGGGATTGTATACCAACGTGAATTAGAAACGTTCTATTGATAATTTTTAAGTGTGACTCGTATCGACTGCTCCAATTATTGTAATGGTTTTATAATGGATGCCGCCTTAATTTCACAACACTATCTATAAGTAAATGTT
This sequence comes from Mycalesis mineus, assembly GCA_034621355.1. Lineage (NCBI taxonomy): Eukaryota > Metazoa > Arthropoda > Insecta > Lepidoptera > Nymphalidae > Mycalesis > Mycalesis mineus. Next base: position 3,055,720 of record CM067897.1, read on the forward strand.
TGTATGTTGCCACTTATAGTTTGGTTGAACATCATGTGACTCAGGCGATGAACATGTTGTAGAGTTTTTGAAAGAATGTCTTTCTCAGTTTAATTTCAGTGATTAGGACAAATGAAATTCAATATTCAATAAATATTTAAAAATCTTTAAAACTGCACAATTTCATTATAAGTATTATAACACAAGCTACTTATAATGTATTTATTTTGCGGCTGTTTTGCGTCTAATTGTCCTATAATATTTATTTATTTATTTATTTATTTATGTTATAGAAATTTTGAAAGAATGTCTTTCTCAGTTCAATTTCTGTCATAAGCACAAATGAAATTCAATATTCAATAAATATTTAAAAATCTTTAAAACTGCACAATTTCATTAATTAGGTACTTTGTATAATTGATTTATTTCGTCGGTTTTTCGCGGAAAATAGCAGTATAATTAAATTATTAATTAAGTATACAAATGTATATTGGATTCGTCGGTTTTTCGCGGAATATATCAAAATAATTAAATTATTAATTAAGTATTCAAATGTGTGTTGGATTCATCGGTTTTTCGCGGAAATAAGCAAAATGATTAAATTATTAATTAAGTATTCAGAATATGTATTGGATTCGTTGATTTTTCGCGGACAATAGCAAAATAATTAAATTATGAATTAAGTATTAAGTAGAGTTTCAACCATTAATTTTTTTAATGCTTATTTTATGATTATGATTTTTTACTTCTGAACACGGTAGGCAAGAAACTTGCAAGGTTAAATGTATGCTTGTGAGATGATCGTTGCATGCTTGACAACTTTGTCTCTGATTGATGGAGCCCTGCAGAATAAAACTCTAGCTGATTATTGTACTATAGCATTCCATGTTATATAGACCATACAGTTATTCGAAACTCCATAAAAATTAATCAGTAGTTTTTAAAGAACTCGCGTATTTTCCAATACGCCAGATGTAACATCACGAATCGAATACAGAACGTCTTTTTTCTGAAGTCGGCTAAATAATATACATTAAATATGTAAATAGAAGTGAGAACATTAAACGTAATTTTTATATTCCGCAAGCGAACAAATCAATAATGGGCGATCAATTGTATACATTACGTACTTTTATCGCGATCGGCACTAACCGTAGACATTCCAAGTGACTAAACACACACGACTAAAACTAAACACACATGGAGTTCTTCAGTCGTACGAGGCGCGATTCCCGCGGTGCCAGTGCAGTGCCGACTTGTACAAGCAACAGTCGTCTTGAAAAAGCAAAAAAAGTTATCCCGTGTCTATGGACGCGTCGGAAAAGCGCGCGCTTACCGCGTTCCATATTTAAAAATATTTTATCACTGCATTTACCATGATATTTTTTTAATTGGGTGCACGGCTTGGGTCCCAGCCGTTTCAACCTGGTGATATTTTTTATAGAGCACATATAATTAATTATTTAAATATTTTGAAACATTTCTAATTTTATTAGTGTTAATGACAATGTGTTTTTATGAAAGTGACTCGAATGTGGTACATTAATGGACTTCAAATGAACGGTCGTGTTAGTTTGAAATTTTATGTATGATTTATTCAAATTCTTGGATAAATTTACTTCTGCTCGTGGCAATTGAAATGGTAAGTTGAGCATTTTATCTAAGCCACTTAGAAAATTTTAATGGAGAAATACCTTTTAAACTCCAATGACCTATCTAGTCCTGTAGGAAGGTACTACTTACAAGCCCTGGCCTTTTGATGCCACTGGGAATCTATTTTTATTTTTAGTTAATATCTACCGATAAATATCACTTTGAAAGTAGTCTTAGCTTTAATATATAGCTTTATTAAGAATTACGATATTTGGATAATGTTAACGTGTCTTCTGTACCGATGGTAGGGTCGCCACAAATACTCAACATTACATTGCATTAAATTGCAAATAGTCTAACTTGACGTTTCAAAAGTGCTTGTACACAAAGCCTAAACTAAATAAATGATTTTGATTTTAAATATTTTGATTAATAGCAACTTTATTATTCTGTGCTTTCACCTATTGTAAGTTCAACTTCATCTATTATCAGGTGAAAAAGATTACTTGAAGTTAAATAAAATAGTTTTTTTTAATTTATGTTATACAAAGAGCTAAAAAACTCAAATACGAAGTAGTATATACGAAGTCTCATTTTGTGCGATTGTAAGAAAATAAAATAATAATTAGCTATACAAGTAGCTGCTTTTTAGTTCTATGTATGCTGTATAGCTAAGTTCTAATTTTTCAAGCTTGTTGGTAACAGCTGAAAATAAAACAAATATTTTTCGTTTCGTTTCGTTTTGACGACCTCCGAGGCGCAGTGGTATGCGCGGTGGATTTATAAGACGGAGGTCCTGGGTTCGATTCCCGGCGGGGCAGAGTGAGATTTTTCTTAATTTGTCTTGGTCTGGCTGGTGGGAGGCTTTTGTCGAGGCTAGTTACCACCCTAACGACAAAGACATATGGCCAAGCGATTTAACGTTCCGGTACGATGTCGTATAGAAACAGCAAGGGGTGTGGATTTCCATCCTTCTCCTAACAAGTTAGTCCGCTTCCACCTTAGATTGCATTATCACTTAACATCAAATTCAAATTCAAAATCCTCACTATGGCAGGTACTCCAAGATGAAGGACTTTTTGAGCAAGAGATGTGAAAAAGCATTTTCTTATGTGACGCTACAAATACCTAAATAAAAAAATGAATTAAAAATTATTTATTTCTACCAACAGTGTTATAGGTCATAACACTTTTAGTAAATGAATGTACGACTCCGTGAAGTGTTAAATCTAGATAGGTATTGACCGTACTACGTAGGTATTTGAAATTTTAATATATTATTTGAACTGAATTTGATACTTAATAATAATCGTATGCTCATAATAAATTTACCTATTTCTAGAGCTGATAATATCTAATAACAATAATTACATATAAGATTAGGACAAATTGCGTATATTATTTCAAGTGCTTTTAATTGCCTTTTAATACTAGTCGTATCTAGATTATTATTTAGTGTTTTATTTACATAAAATCGTGAGGAACAATAATTATATTCAATATGTATCTACAATTCTTACGATTTTATGCAAATAAGGTACTAAATAATTATCAAATCAAAATAGGCTTTGACGATCCCTGTGGCGCAGCGGTATGCACTGAGTATTTATAAGATGGAAGTCCTGGGTTCGATTCCCGGCGGAGGTGGGATTTTCAGCTAGGGCTGAAATTTGTCTGGCTGGTGGAAGATTCCGGCTAGTTATCAGCCTGTCAGTGAAGACGTGCCGCCAAATTATTTAGCGTTCCGTATAATGTATAACTTCTAAGGGGTGTGGATTTTATCCTACTCTTAAAAAGTCAGCTCGCTTCCATACTCTCCCGGGCTTTATAGAAATAGAACTACTTAATCCTCCAATGCGGGTTAGCGGGCTTAGGCCTGTGTGCACCAATATTTCGGTTATCATAACCAACGGTTAACATAACTTTACTATAAATTTACTGTTCACGACAACCCGTACGCCGGTTAAGGACGTAAACCGGGCGGTTATCTTAACCAGCAGTGAGCAGTAAATTTTACGTTTAGCTTATGTTGACCGTTGGTTATGATAACCGAAATATAGGTGCACACAGGCCTTGGGGAGGTAATGATAAACTCTTTTAATAATAATATTTACAGTTGTTAATGATAATAGCTATGACATTAACTTGCTCTACGAGGCACGGGAATGTAACAGCTCTTCCTCAAGCTGTGTTGAAGGGCTGAGAAGTTTTACTAATATTTTCCGAAAAGAAAGAAAATCTCACTATTTCTTGCCCGAACCAGAACTCGAACTTAGGACCTTATGATTTGAAACCACACATGTAAGCCTCTGGACAAACGAGGGTCTCCTAGGTTCAGTGTTTTGGTTAGATAAAATATCATAAAATATCGCAGCCCTTGACCCCGGGGTGATAGTTTGGCGATACTACACGTATCTACTAAACCTTTACATAGCAGCATGACGCCAATTTATATTCGAATTAACCTACAAATGTGACTACGTATTTAATACTATTGCTTCATTATATATTCTATGGACCTTTTATATTGACTGTAATTTAGAAATCGACATTATCCGAGCTTATTTATTGACTCACTAGCAAATGCGCGCGACTACATTTTGTATTCCTGTTAATTATTAGCCCCTATCCTACACTAATGATTATCCTATACTAAATACTAGGTAATAATTCAAACTGCCCATCAATGTGCCCAAAATGCAACTGTTGGTCTAGTGGTTAACCTGTGCGGCTACGACCTCGACGTCCTTGGTTCGATCCCTGGGTCGGGTCATGGAATAATTCTGAGTTTTTTCCTTCTTCTATGAAATGTTCAGTATATTCCAAGCCCAAAGTTGGGAAGTGGTGGTGTTACACCTCTGTAGCTCGGAGAACAGGTTAAGCCGTCGAACCAGGTCACTGTCATCAACATTAGATAATGATGATGTTAATATATAAGACAATATCCCCCTAAGCCCGCCAACCCGCATTCAAGCAGCGTGATGGGCCTACTTTCCATATCCCCTCTCATAAGGAGAGAAGCGCGGTCTAGTAGTTAATAGGATTGAAATGTATCAAAAAGCTACTACATACACTAGCTACATACTTTATTAAGTGTAATGGCGTTAAAAGATACTTAGTAAAAGTATACACTGATCTTTACGCAGGCGAAGTTGCGTACGTACGCTAGTATAAATAAATAAAATAAGTGTTAAGGCTAAGTTACACAAGCAAAACTTATCGATAGTGTGACTACGGATGAGATTTTAGGCTAGTAATAACAAAACGCTTGCATCAAGGAAACTGATTGAAGTGTAACTTAGCCTTAAAGAAACCTCTCGCGGCAAATAGCAAAATAATGTTATTGATTGTATTTCGCTTAAGCCAACAATCAAACGCGTAATATAACAAAGATAAATACAACAATAATATTATGGAAAACAGTTAAAATAACACGACACAGTAACAGAACAACATAACAGTTAACGTTCAACAGTGAGATGTTATTCGCTCTAGAGTCTACTCTTTGCTTTGCGTCCGTTCTGCTTAAAATAACCACACCATAAATATTTTCATGTTAAGTAATGTACTTTAAAAAGCTCAAATCTCTTGGACAACACTCTTCCTAAATCTAAATACCCGTACATAACCATCTTAAAAACTATCATAAAGATCTACGTGAAACCTTATTTAAAACTTTTCAAAGCTTAAGCCTTTTTTTGACACAGAAGAATGCATTTACGCATTCCGGTCGGAGGCAGAACTGTGATGTGTCTAACTAGACATTGATATATAGTCAATAAACCGTACTTCTTTTAAACCAGGATAATACTATCTTGCTATACTAACTTGCAATAACGGGTTAGCCAGTCCATTAATCTATACTAATATTATAAAGCTGAAGAGTTTGTTTGTTTGTTTCAACGCGCTAATCTCAAGAACTACTGGTTCGAATTGAAAAATTCTTTATGTGTTGAATAGACCATTTATGACCAGGAAGGCTTTAGGCTATATAACATCACACTGCAACTATTAGGAGCGAAGAAATAATGGAAAATGTGAAAAAAACGGGAAAAATTATTCATCCTTGAGCGCTTCCGTTGCGTGCGCTGCGAAAACGGTTCAAGATACCAAAAATATATGTATGAAAGAATTATACAAGATATACACACCAGCTTGCCATAAATATATATTGTTAATGTTAATTACTTGTAATACCGTACAATGTTTAACAAAAATGTAGATCTTTAGTACACGGGACGGGACGGAGGATATTGCTTCACGGGAAACTATAAAAAAATTAAATTGAGAGGGGTAGCGGGGAAAGAGCACACTTGAAAGTCTGTCTTTAAAATTAAAAGGGTACTTAAGAGGTCTTCACGCGGACGAAGTAGCGGGCGACTGCTAGTAAAATATAAATATGGAATATTAGTCAGTAAGTCAATCCTATAGTCCATTGTATTAAGAAATGTAGTTGAATCTACTTTTAAAGATACCTCTAGGAAGTCAGTAAAATCAATAAAATAGTTACGATCAAATAAAATCTAGTATAGTTTTAGTCTATGACATGTTCTACTCTCTCTCTCTATGAGTAACATCTCACGGCCACTAAGTGAGCGCAGTATTGTAAGCATGTTTTGTGTACATAGCTCGTGATGTACAAATTGAGTTGCATTGGTTAATTTCATTAACACTTTATTTATACCGGTTCGATCTCTAACGTAAATAACTCTCTAGCATATTTGTATGAACATGTAATGCAACTGGATACGCTTTTTGAGTTCACACCGAGTTCTGATAGATATTCTCCAGTGCAGTTACGTGGAGGCCCGAGTTCAGTTCCCGGTTAGGATTAAATTAAGTTAATTTACACGAACGTTCTGATACTAAAGAACATAGCCAAAAATTGTATAGAAGTCTGCCCCATAGATGTCCAGAGATGATATCTATAACGTTAAATAGTGCCGATCTTCTATTTACATAATAATAAAATAGCATGTAACTTTGCAGTTGCTGATAAAAGTTATAAAGGTAGAAAAAAGTTGATTTTTCATACTTTGACGACGGTAAAATTCATTGTGTATTTAAATAAAATACTTAAATGGGAGCATACGTTCGGACAGCCTGGAGCAAACTTTGGCAATCTCCTTTGAGATAAAATCTTTTACATGCAGACTCTTTCTTTGTTTATAATCTACATGTTATAAAATATTAACGAAATACCATTCACTGTCACGAGATCTCTAAAATTACATTCAATTTAATTGAAATTTAGCGTAGTCACTAATATTGAGCTGTAGACTCGCTAAGAGCTGATTTCGCGATATTCCTCTGAGAATGGGGTCTACGAGGATAAAATGTCTAAACACAGCCAGTTCAGTATATTAAATCGATTGAATGAATGCAATGTTTTTTTATTGTACACCAAATCAGTATAACTCGCAAAAAGATTATTTAAAAACAAATGTACCAACCTAACCTAATTGAATGAAATGCTTATAAAAATATCAAGAATACAGATAGATAACATAGAGAAAGGGATAGCATAGACATTTCATAAACTAAACGAATTAATCAGCTTTTTATCAGCACAGATTACTTATAAAATTTTTATAAGCTCCATAGATAAAAATTAACTTAAATAAAACCATTCTTTAGCCTCAGTCAAGCTATTGACGATCGTTTTTCATAAAAGAAATTATACTTGTAATGGGTAGGTAATTGATATTTATAGAATAGAGTTGAAGCCCATATTGATATTTAAAGAGCTTCTATTACTTGATAATAATTTAAGCGTTTTGCATTTAAAGGAACATCAATAATAATTGCGATTAATTTAATATCGAATGCATCATCGCGCACATTATGTTTGTGCGTTCGACAATAAATGGCCAATAAATCATAGATATTATTCAATAATAATCAATATCGGCATTCAATATGACGAAAATTAATTTGTTTGTACATCAGTAGTCAACAGTAGGTATATCTATAATTAGCAACAGTATAAAAGTATACTGTTGCTAATTATAGATATACCTACTGTCCTACGAGAGGGCCAGGAGTCTCTTTATAGTAAATAGAAGATATGGTTTGCAGTTAAAAGCCACCACGCTGCTCTGATACGGCCTAGATAACGTCTTAAACTGTTACTGAACATAACACGCCTCAATGTTCGAACCTAGAACCTCATAATTTGTAACCACAACTGAACCATCAAGCCATAGTGCAGTGCATACATGCAGGCTACATCTGTTTTAAATTGAGATTACATTAATAAACAAATAAACAAGAAACCTCGTTGGTAGTGATAAACTTAGGTGTTAGGTTACGGATCTTGATATCCTGGGTTGAAGTTCCGGTACAGGGTAATGAGATTTCAGAGATTTTTCAAGTCATATAATTTAACAATTGTTAAAGAATCAAACATTAATAGTATCCTAAACCCGACCTTGCAGCATGATTCTCCTGTAACACACTATTAATAGAGGTTTTCTTTCGTTTGCTAATTTCTAAGTATCACTTAAGCAATCTGCGACTACCTCCGTTCCTCGGAGAGCACGTTAAGTCCCAGTATATGTCATTAACACTTAGCTGAAAGCAATCGTTAAGTATTATTATCCTAAACCCGCCACTGCATCGTGATTATCCTATAAGACACTACATTCGTCTAATAATGAGGTAATGAACGCCAAGTCGCGGGAAACAGCTAATATATTATACGTCTGTTGTAGACGTCTAGTGTGCAACCCTTGGCCCCGTAAACATGGAACAATGCGGGGCAATACGTTGACCCTAGATTGAGTTACAAGATCGATACTACGCGGCACTGCTCTACTGTGCCAATTACTGACTAAAATTGGCACTACACATTGTTGTATGGTCTCCGAATTTCGGGTAATTTTAGAAGAGATTAGAAAAGTAGTTATAAATATTGCAGATAAAAGTGCAAAAACAAGATTTGATAGAGTAACACCCTACAGGGCACCGAATTCCACACTTGCGAAATGTTGCTTTATTTATATAGACAGTTTATAGGCATGTACAATTTTGAGATTGGGGTGGCTAATGAACCGAGATTAGCAGTGGCTCTGGTGCTTCAAGTGTACATGGGTGGGGGTAATCACTTAACATAAGGTGACCTGCATGCTCGTATTTAATAGCGATAAAAAAACCGGCCAAGTGCGAGTCAGACTCGCGCACCGAGGGTTCCGTAAATTTTAAGGTTTTAGGAATTATTCCCAAACATTGCTTCATGCGAAATTTCAAGATTCTAGGACTAGCTGCGAGTAGTAGAGAGTAAAATATGCGGCTTATGCTGTATCTTTTGACTGTGTTGACTTAGAAGTTTTATTATGTTATAGCTTAAAGGTATTACAGAGCCAAGTATTTGATATGACCTACAATTTAATACCTTTACACATTCATGATAAAAATATTTTTATTACATGATGTAACTAAAAGTTTTCAGTTTTCGTAATTTTTCCATTATCTATACTATATAACGTTACTTAGTGCCAAATTTCAAGATCCTAAACTACCGTTAGGTTTTTATTTACATGACCGTGTCGAAAATCGGGGAAATTATAGGCGTAAACGGCTGTATCTTTGTCTAGAAGCTTGATTTTTTCATGACTCTAAGGGAAAGCAGACTTGAGTATTTGATATAAATTTCAGCTTGATACTTCTACGCATTTCTGAGAAAAAGAGTCTTAACAGACAGATGGACGGACAACGAAGTGATCCTATAAGGGTTCCGTTTTTTCCTTTTTAGGTACGGAACCCTAAAAATAGACGATGCATTTTCACTCACCATTATGTGGGCCATCTAATCCATCCACGTAATCTATCCTAAGCTCTTGTTCTATTAACACAATTATCATCATCATTATCGGTCCATTTTAACATTTTAACTAAAGAGCTGCTAGCCATAGACGGTGCAGAATCGTTGAGTTTAGAAGTTCCCTACAAAAGGCTTATTCCATTATGTCCAGTAGTGGACTTCTGTATAGGAAAGAAAACATCGATTTTAGACCCACGCGGCTCCAACGCGGCAGGTTGTATTACATATCATATATACATAAATATCAAATCATGGAATCGGAAACCATATCCTATAAAAGGCATCTGTTCTGTATACGAGCACTAAATGCAACTCAATAAAAGCCTCACAGTGTAAATAACTCAGAGATACAACACGGAAGTGGTAAACGTCCCATAGTGCACGCAGCCCATAAACAGCGCGTCGTAAAGCCTTAGCCCCTCGGTGGCCGCCGTGTGTGAGGTTTAATACTGCAATACATTCTGTTGTAAAATTGATATCTGTGTAATATGATACTTAAAATATTATTGATAGCTAAGTAATTACCAATAACAATGTCTAGGTTGAAGTTAACAAGTTCTAGGTTCAACCTAGAAACTATATTTGCTCTTGACAAAAACTATATTTGCTCTTGACAAAAACGACAAAAATGTTTTTTTTATTTTGGTCTTTTCTTTAGTCTCTAACTTATTACCTAGTTGTGTCTAGGTTGAACGCACTAGAAACTAGATTTTGCATTTGTCTTTGTCCACTAAAATATAAACACGTAGAAGTAAATTAAACAATTAAAAAACTTAAAAATTAAAAAAAAAAACACTTTATAACGCAAAAAAAGGACAACTATGTTTTATTTGTTCTATAACTAGGTTTGGGTACGGACCATGAGATTCCGACGAAGCCTTCTAAGCCGTAAGTTGAAAATTCGTGGTACTAGGCACCCATGCCTTGGAGAGCACGTTCAACTGTTGCTACCGACATTATTATCAATCGTTAATTTAATCCAACATTATCACCATAAGCCAACCTATACGCATTTGAACAGCGTCTAAGCTCAACGTCTCTTCTGGCCTTCTAGCGAGTCGTTAGTAGACTAATAATGATGTGGCCTATGTAATCTGAGCTAACAAAACAACAGTTGACCTACCGCAAGCTATGCAAGCCCAGTAGCCGGCACATTCTCACGCTAGGGTCAACTCCGCCAGCATATACTGGTATGAACTAACACTAACCACGGCCGATTTCATTTGAACTTGACATTGACACAGCCATTATTCATTAATGGATAGTCTGACCACCCAATGACGTGACAAGATCATGGTCAATGACGGATGACCAATTTTCATGTTTCTGGATTTAGCTGGTAGAGTGTGCCTCGAAATTTTCCACTAGAAGGCTACGAGTTATTTTTGCTTTATAATAACATAGACCACTCAGGACACACTATCTATTGATTACAATCGCATGAAAAACTGTTTAGTATTTTTTCACTTTTTTACGAATAAACAGACACGTCGGAAGACTTTGTTTAATTATATGCAGTGATGATATCAAACGACGACCCGCCTGCAGCACCATAAAGTATCTAAAATTTTATATAGATATAGTGATCCTTGTTTTTCTCTTTTCAGTTCATAACTTCTATGCAGTCGGGTTTTTTGTTTTTATAATAATAATTTTATTTGAGACTTTTTTGTTTTAGTTTATGTATAGAAATGATACGGTACACTTTTTGTTAAAACGGCAATATAAACATGATATGATATTTATATTTTTGAAATGGTCTTTTTACGGCCTTTCATTTGATACCCATATTGCTATGACAAGAGAAAGAAATATACACAATCCTAATGCCCCGTTTTCCCCTCATTTACAGCCACCATTTTGAAAATTTATATAGCCTATGTCACTACCACAATTTTAACGAATTCAACGACACCTCACCTGTCAAAATCCGTTCAGTCGTGTAGGCTGTAGCGCGTGCCGAAGAAATGGACATACATACATACATACATACATACATACGCTTGAAAAACATAACCCTCCTTCTGACGCAGTCGGGTAAAAACTTATAAAATATAGAAGACGCCCGCGGTTTCATGCGCTTAGTTTCCGTGGAAATTTCAGGATAATTGTGGCCCTTGTGTTAATATGATATGAAAGCTATATCATTTTAAACTTTCATCAAAATCCATTCAGTAGCTTTTACCTGAACGAGCAACAACCATACATACAAACTTTCGCTTTTGTAATATCAGCAGGAATTTGGCTTTGTATTATTGATATAATGTTTATTTATAGCATATAATATATGTGCTTCCATTGTAGATACGAAGTTTTATTACGTTAATATACAATCAGCGATAAAAATATAAATAACGGTATTTTTCCCGAAATTATAAAAAATCAATAATAGTATGGTTATACATAGATATAATCGAATTTTATAATCACGCCGCAATTTATATTTGTTATGGTTGTGATTAGGCTAAAATCATGCCGTATCACAGAATAATGGCCGATTTACACCTCGCCAGTCGCTTGACCAAGTAACTGTATTCCAGTGAATTACAATATTACTATGACATGGGTTTTTACTGGTACAGTATATTATCCTTCTTTAAAAATGGTAGCACAATCATTACTAGAAGCCATAAAAGTTATTAAATTCAAAACGTGTTTCTATACAAAAACTACTTGTAATAATAACTCCACAACTCCATATATCCACCGAAAGTAAACGTTTCACAGCATTACTGCCTTAATGAAAAATGTTTAGAATAACAAAATCTATCCATTTAAAAACTAAATTCCCATTTAACTTTTAAAATTCAATATCAGTTAAACTAACGGTAACACAGCATTGCTGTCACTGTAAAAAATTTTTAAAAACAACGCCTATCTGTTTAAGAGCAAAATTATCGGAAAAATTCTGCACTTTCAAAGCATTGCTGCCTTCGTAAAAATTGTTCAAAATAATAACATCAATCAAAATAACTACTTTTTTTTTCTTTGACCGGCACTTTCAAATTTTGGTACGTTTTAAATGATCTCCTTTGGATTTTATTTTGTCGTTAATTATTTAATTGGGCGTTAAATAACGAAAAAAATAATTTTCATAAACGAATGTATATATATAGGAAAGTTATTTCACCTAGTGGTTCGGCCAGCAGGTTACAGAGTTTATGCATTTACATCCATCGGCTGATTTAATGATGATGACGACGAATTCACTAATAATAAGCTGAGAATCGAAAAAAGGATACTTATTTACCAACGCGTACATATGTTATTTATTTATTTATTACAATTTAGCCCTTGACTGCAATCATACCTCAAAGTAAGTGAAGATACAATCTAAGATGAAAGCGGGCTAACTAGTTAGGGGCAGGATGAAATCGGTTTCCACATAAGTCATAACACCGTGCCGGAACTAGGTGGTAACAAGCCACTGCCGATGCCTCCCACCACATACGGAGAGGTTACCAAAAACCTAATGTAAAGCAAACTTTACGACGGGTGTGTCAAACTGAAATCGATAAAATGATATTTGTTTTATTATCTGAGGAATGTTGCTATCAATACGACATTTCAATAACAATCAGACCGATTTAATACTAGCCAATCAAGAGAATTAACTTATATCCCTTCATTAATTATTTGTGAAAAATGTATTTAGTGGAAAATTTGTAAGGTAATTAATTTTAGGCAATTTTAGCGAAATTAAAATAAAATTCTTCTATATTAAAAATTACTGCCTGGTTGGTTGGTTAGCCTATGTGTGGCTTCAATCGCGAGGTCCTGGGTTCGAATTCTGGGCTCCCTACATTCCAGAAATCGGGAAGTATATCCTCTCTCCTATAAGGAGGAAGGTCTGGTCTGGCTGATAATCATGATAATGATGACGATATAAAAATGTGAGACGATTATCTTAGCATTCCATGGATTCACCACGGGGGTGATCGCGTGGCTGAGAGAAAACCTCCAACCAGAGCCGGAGACTTGTGACACGAGTGTAGGTTTAAAAGAGATCTCTTAGACAAAATAAACAACTACATACATACATAACATCACGCCTTATTACCGTAGGGGTAGGCATAGACCACATCCCTCCATTTGCCACGGTCCTTGCATACTTCCTTAGCTTCTTCCACTCTCATTAATCCTTTCATACAAGTTCGTCGGTTTAGAGTACTCTTGACCTGACCATTATTTAAATTGTCCTGAATTTGGTCCAGGAACATTCGCCTAGGCCTTCCCCTTCTAACATTTCCATTGAACCTCGCCTTGTAAATCTCTTTTCTTCTGTTAATCTTCTTTCATCCATTTTCTCTACATTTCCAAACATCCCTTTCTAAGCACCCCTTTCTTAATTTTAGTCACTACATCTTCTTTTACCACACTTTTCTCCAATCATACTATTTTTAACTCTGTGACACAGTTTTATTTCGCACATACTCCTCAATGCTCTCATCTCTGCCGCATTTATTTTACTTTTGTGCTTCTTCTGCCATACCCAACTGTCACTACCATACATAAATGTGGGCACCAACACACCTCTATGCACAGCCAGTCTTGCCTTTTGGGACACTTTCTGGCTATTCATAAACGCATGAGGAGCACCATTCACCACGTTCCCAGCATTTACTCTTCTTTCAATATCACTCTCGATATAACATATATAATACAATACTCGATATGTACAAATTCCTATATATAATAATTTCTATGGCTGAATATAATCAATGATAGTATATGAGTATGCAAATCATATTAAGCAAACGGTTATAAATAAACGGTGTACCCATTATGGAAAAACACAACCGTCTAAGTGTGAAATTTTAATATTTAATTAAACAATGTTTGCGCATTGTGACGTACGCAAGACGACATTTCAAATGTTAGATCAAGAGCCCGTGTATTTGTAACGAGTGCAACAAAACATCACTATCAGTCGATGGACGTCCACTACTGGACTGCTGTTCACTCATCATCTTGATCCAACTGCATCTAGCTACTCCGTATAATCAGCTTGATGTCACCAGTTCACCTAGAGGAGGGGTCGACCAACACTGCGCTTTCCGGCGCAAGGTCGTCACGCCAACACCTTTCGACCTCAACGCCCATCATCTCTTCAAACTAATTTTTTAAGCTATTGAATAGCTTTTATCGCGGGCCTTGAGCGTGGAGACCGAATACAGAAATTCCGTAACGAAAAAACCTAACACCCCCTGAATATCAAAAACATAATATCAAAAGCACAATTTCGGCAACGACGTCATCGGGGAACGTGGCTTAGCGGTAAGGCGCTCTAAGTGCCCGGATTGCCAGAGAGACACAGGTTCGAATCCCGTCGGTTCCGAAATATTTTTTTTTTCAAGCGTGATATTTCAAAAAGTCATTTTTTTTTAATTAATGACTTTTTGCAATATCACGCTTAAAAAAAATTGCAGAACCGACGGATTCGAACCCGCGTCTCTCTGGCAATTCGGGCACTTAGAGCGGCTTACCGCTAGGCCACGGTCCCGATGTCGTCGGTAGGTAAACATAAGTTGATAAAAAATGCTATGCAATAGCTTTACAGCGGCAGTCTCCGAGTGCCACACATCTTTTTTGTTAATATTTAAATTTGCTCTATGAGAGTACTTTCTTATTACCCTCTTTTATTATAATTTAGCGTTAAATAAAATTCAAAGTTAATTAACATGACAAATAACACCCGAGAGGCAACGAGATTGTAATATTAAATATTTTATTTCAACATCTACCATGTCAATACTACTTTGATACTCATAAATACCTTGCGTTGTAACTGCCTAGATATGCAATGGCCCTAAGCCGCTAAAGTGCACTTTTAAGTACCTGACATAGCCTTAATTTTAAATTCAAGACTGACCAGTACTTAACAATAATATAAAAACTTATTAATGACGTTTTCCTATGATGCCCTGGCGCTAGCTTTGGCAATGTCACATACTAATCTCTTTGGAATTCCTTTACAATCAATAACAATTACAAGTATATCACTTATCATTTGATAAAACCAAAATAAAAATAAGGAAAATGCACTTATCAACTACGTATAGATAGATATATTTACCCATATTGCAACCATTGATAAAACAATTTATAATATTTCTTGACCGAAATTGGAATTTGACAAAAATACAAACTGCGTTTTTAAAAGGACATGGCCGGATTCTGCCCCCAAATTGAATATAATTTGCAATATTTATTAATATGTTAAAAAAAATAAACAGGGTTATGATTTTACCACTTTATGTATATCCAACTTTGATTAATGAGATGTCAGATTCTTTTTTTGTAATCTAAGCTGAAATATTTTAGCACTTGATGCAACTTTAGTATAAAATTATTGTGTGACGTCACAATTATCTTAGTTCTTTCGGTTGGAATTATTGTAATTCGTGTAATGCGCCTTTATGCAGTCGACACGTTAAAATTTAGATTCTTAGGCACTGAAATATTTTAACATGAAATTACTAGTAATTCATATTAAATACGAAAGGAAGACTTTAATATGAGTCATCTATTAAATATCCAAACATTGTTCGAAGACGTTGAGTTATGTGTATCGGGATTAATCGAGAATATATGCCCTTTATCTCATTTCCTCACCGCCGCATTCAGGGCTGTCACAATGCAATTTATTGACCGTCTTAACTAAGTCATTCACTTCGGTCAGAGGTCCCTAATTTATTACGTCACCTAGTTTTCGAACCACGGCTAATCTCTATAACAACCCGGTTTAAAAGATATAAAATTGATTGTTTATTTTATTCAGATAGGTATATAACTACGTCAGAGAGATCATCAAAATGGTCTTAAATGTTGACTACTATGATCGCAATGTAATTGAACAGTGTTAAGTCAATACTCCACTTCCTGAGAATGCTTAACTTTTGCAGAAAATCTCACGTAGAGGTTTTTTTCAAAAATAAATAAATTATTTACTGTCCATAATTCATCATTATCAGCATATTAACGGCCCACTACAGGGCCAGTCCTCCCTCCTTATAGGAAAGAATATATGGAGCGTACACCCACCACGCTGCTCCAATGCGGATTGGTGAGCTTAGGATAACCACTAGACCAATGAGGCAGTCCATAATTGAGGTGTATAAAATCTACTTTAAACAAATCATTTTTCCTTGGCACCAGAACACATTTAAATTGTGCTGGGTTCTTTGGTTAACCTGTGGCTTCGTATCACGAAACCCTAACTACACGTTCCGAGCACGGCCATTTAGTATAAAACTTTTCATACTTCAAAGAAATTACGAAATTCTCAGTAAAAAAATAAATCCCAAGTTGAGAACATGTTAGTTGGGGATCATTTGATTGTTACATATTCGAAAAATGTAAAAATGTATCATCCTTATCACAATTCTTATTAGAGCAGCCTGTTCAGCAATATATCCCCTCTGGTATAGGAAAGGAAGCCTGGCCCAAGTTGACAGATATAATATTATGTCCTTGCTTTACTCTGTGGCAACCCTGACACAATGTCGCCCTATGAATCAATAAACGTACATCAGGGCTTAAGTAAACATTGAATAATGTCCCCAACGCAACACCATCGAGATATCTTTATTATAATTTATTTCCACTAATATCGGCTCTCTCCACATCGGTCGGTAATGAGAGAAAGCGACAATGCTTCATGTAAACTTTACAGTTAAGTACGGTTGACCGTAATTAAAGCTATAAAACTATCAATATTACAAGCATACAATGATGTGTTAATATTGATTTTAATATCATATTGGTTGATATCAATAACCATAAATCTTAATATAAGACTCGTATGTGTGTGGCAAGTAAAAAAAAATATACCCGACAGTGATATAGTAATCTAGAAAAAACAATTGAAATGGTTTATCGGATCTTCAGCTTTTATATAAAAAAACCACATCATAGCATCGCATAGCAAGCATCATAATCGATACATTCGTTTAGAAGCTACCATGCCCCAAACACATGCAGACACACAGACGTCATAGTTATACTCGTATCACTCCAGTTTTTGGCATCGAACTTTAAAGAAAGCTCTTGAAATATTAAATTCAAATTTAATAATGGCCATCAAAAGCTTAAAAGCTCAAACCTGCATCATAAGTGATGAACTTTTAAGTTTTCAAAACTTTCAAGCTCTTTTTTGACGACCTCCGTGGCGCAGTGGTATGCGCGGTGGATTTATAAGACCGAGGTTCTGGGTTCGATTCCCGGCGGGGCAGATTGAGGATTTTCTTAATTATTTTGTTTAGGTCTGGCTGGTAGGAGTCTTTCACACTGACGACGTACCGCCAAGGGATTTAGCGTTCCGGTACGATGTCGCGTAGAAACCGAATGGGGAGTGGATTCCATCCTACTCCAAACAAGTTAGGCCGCTTCCTTCTTAGATTGCATCATTACTTAATATCAGGTGTGATAGCAGTCAAGGTTCATTCTGATTTTAATTAGCAAGTTCATAGAAGAATTAATATTTTCATGCCGTATTAATATTTTCTACCGGACTGAGCGCGAGATGTGACATATTTTTGTTTGCCCACACTGACAGTTAAATTAATTCAGTCCTTCAAGCGTGGGCTTATGAAAAATAAAGGATTTGCGAGCTTATCTCCGTGTAAAGGGCCGCTCCGACAGCAAGAGAGACAGATTGCAATGTCTTATAAATCAATTTCAATATGCAGCTACCTACGGTAATGAAAATTCTGCCGTGTTTATTTTTTATTGTGCACTAGCATCTGCTCGCGGCTTCGCGCTTTTTTTACTATGCCTCGATAAACTTTTACACTTGCTTCAAAGTGCATACTGATGATGAGCAGTGTATTGTCAGTAAAACATGATGTTTGGCATGTTTTTCAAGGACGTGCCTTTCATAACGTTATAGTCTTGGTGCTTCTACTTATTTTTTGGTCTAAACCTACCCAAGTGTTTGAAGTGTTATAATTACAGTACATTAAATAAATTATTGTATCCTCTCTATTTTTTTGTGAAACTATTTAACCCTTGAAAATGGTTTTATCAGTGACGCAGACTCACAGAAAACCTACTAAACTTGACCACTTTTTCACTTTTATTCGGGACACGGAATTCACGTACTCGAGCGGGTGTTAATAACAGTTGTAAACGAAATTATTCAAGCATTTTATAAGTTAACCCTTACAGTACCAAAAAGCATGAATGGGTAATATTTACCCCACATTAACCTAACAACAAACTGTTGACAGAGCCGCTTCCCGCAAACCAAAAGGGCCGTGTCGTCCCAATATTTGGTAAAACCTTTGACAAACAAGTGGGTCTCAATGGCCCATGTAAAACATTTGCCCAACACCTTGCGGTTGGTTCCTCGGTTCGATTTCCTGTTTACACACGATAAGGGCACAAACAAACATTGTATGGAATGTTAACACGTCGGGACACCCGCATTATTGCTTTCTCTGTTTACTGCGCCGGCGCGTCTTGGCCGACGATGACACATTAGTAGGTTTAAATAGTTTACGATCAAGAAATAAACCACTTGTGGAAAACCGCAGGTGGAGTCGCGGGGTCCAATAGTATTTTATAAATTTCACTGTCCTGCAACCATTACCCAGAAGCATAAATAATCTATCAGGTATTTCAAGGAAAAACAATCTGCCTTTAAATTTTCTACACTACAACCTTCGCTGAGTAAATATGTGCGCTTAAATTAACGAAAACTCCTTCCAAACCTGTAGTTTTTGAAAACATTTGTAACAGACATACAAACATACATACTGATCGGAAAGTCAAATAAGAATAAAAACATAACTACCCACAACCTAATATGTATATTTTTTGTTTGCATAATTTGTTCAAATCACGGAGTTGAATTAATAGAATCGTCTTCATGACATAAATAGTAATATTAAGACGCCATAGACTAATTACTGCATTAGTAGTAATTAGTAGTAATCTTGGAATTCAGTAAGTAAATTAGCTTCACGTTTAGAATTTTACTCGCTATTGTTCGAGCGGCAGTAATTCGAAATTAACACCAGGCACAATAGTAACGACCTGACTGAGAAATTGAAAATATTCGTACTTACGTATTACTTAATATTATATGAATTTTCATAATGATTTACACTTTTAGTGACATTAAAGGCCGGCACATATGAACGAGATGCAGATAAAAATATTTGTTGTTATCTATTAAATTGCTCTGCTAGCTTTGAAATAAAGCCGCAAACTTACAAACATTCATATTTTGCAAACTTAACAACATAATGCCTTTTATAGTTTACTAGATACCCGCCCCAGCTTCGCACGAGTAGGTACTAAAGTATGTCCCTGCATTTTGAATGCTATACATCCTGGAAAATATTCACTGAAATTCCATGCTGTAAAGGGCAATAGTGCTCTATATTGATTGCATAAAGTATTTAAGATACTTAATTGGTTAAGGATTAATGCAGTATTGTTTAAAATCGCTTTGTAAATAAGCGCAAATACCTATGCGTTAATTTACGACATCACATCAGAAACCTCTAAAGTTATCAGTGTTTCTCTACTATATTATGGATGTATTATACACATATAATTATACCTTATACCTTTCTCTTGAACTACTATCTGATAAAAAAAACCGCATGAAAATCGAATGCTTAGTTTAAAAGATTTAAGTTTTATACTAGGTATGTAATGATATCCAAAATTTCCATAAGCAATTAAAAATATATAAATGTCGTTAGAGATAAGTTTGATGGTAGAAGGTTAAGAGAGAAGAAAAAATATACGGAAAAAAATAGATGAAAATCGGATGCGTAGTTTAAAAGATTTAAATTTTATACATACTAGGTATGTAATAATATCCAAAATTTCCATAAGCAATTAAAAATATATAAATGTTGTGTGGAAAAAAAGAAAAGGAAAAGATGGATAATGAATTGACGTAAGACAAAAATGAATTTACTGATTGCAAACATTGAACTGGAATAGAAAAGTAGATACCTTTTTACGAGTAAAGGTTTTAACTTTGTTTTAAATCAACGGTAGAAGCTACACATTTATTATAATTATAAAATGTCCATGCATTTGTTTGACGTACAATTATCCACGCCGCTCGGATATGTCCATCAGGATCTTTAAGTTATTAACTTCGCGAGGATAAGGCGACGTTTTGATTTATTTCGGTTACCGGCATGCGGCATGCGTAAGCGGCATGCTTCTTGAACGAAAAATCCACTTATTCATCTGGCATGCTTTGATGGCTGGAAGTCTACATTGTGAAAGTTATAAGACAGTTTATTACTGAGCTATCATTGCTTTCTTATGTCAAATATATTTTTTTAAATATGTTCTTATTTTAAAGCTCTATATAATCTGGCACATTTTATGACAAAAGAGCATATTTACTTTTTTATTTTATTTAAATCTTCGACATTTAAAATTACCTAAATGTGTTCGTAAATATTTGATAATATTGCACTTATATACATTCAACCATCTCTCACTGATCCACATAATATTTAAAAGGTTAAAGTCGCGCTACCAAAAATATACCACGCATCTTTCATCATGTGAAAATATCCTGAAAGGGAAACAAAGGAGAGGACAAAGAGTAGACAACTTTAGGCAAACCTAACAGTAGTCAAGCAGTAAACAAATGGACCTTATTCCATTTGTTTACGCAATGACGGAGGCCATAAATATAAATCAATATACTGTCAGTGGGAATCACAATAAAACGGATAACATTAATCCCACGCGTTTGTCTTGCTACTCTGTTGTTACTCTATGAGTCTATGGTCACTTAATTATAATATACCATAAATGGTAATATAGTCGTACCTAATATTATTATGATAACAATCCTCCTGATCAGAGTTCGACGTAGCGGATATTTTCATCTTATGTCATCATCATCATAATCAGCTTATTAACGGCCCACTACAGGGCCAGGTCTCCCTTCTTATAGAAGAGGGGATATGGAGCGTACACCCACCACGCTGCTCCAATGTGAATTGGCGGGCTTAGGGTGATAATGTTTTATTTATTAACGATCACTATCAGATGTTGATGATAGTGACTGGGACCGACGGCTTAACGTGCCCTCCGAGGCACGGAGTTGTAACACCACCAACTTCCAAACTCCGGGCTTGGAATGTACTGAGCATTTCATAGAAGAATGAAAAAGTTCAGAATTATTCCATGACCCGACCCAGGAATCGAACCCAGGACCTCGTGATCGAAACAACGTATACATACAATCCATGCATACATACAAACTTTCACCTTTATAAAATTAATTACTAAGGATCCGCTACGTCCACGATAAATGAAAAATAATCGACTATTAATATGCAAAGAAATATTTCTTAAGCATTGTACCTAGAGCTTTATAAAAGTGACAAAGCTCGTCCAGATGTACTACCTCCATACTTATTTCTGCCGCCTTACTGTATTTCAGTGTTAAGGGCATGAATGAACCTACAAAGTGATGCCCTGTGTCTATCAACTTAGGGCATAGGTGTTAAGCCTCATGCACATATAATTACCACTATGCCCTCGAAACTTGGCAGTAAAAACAACAACTAGACATGGCAACAAAAATAAAAACTCTACTACTCTTGGTCAGCAATACTACATGGTCTGTTCTATCAATAACATAGCTTCTGGACTATTTCAGGAACTCGACTATTAAATTGAGAGAAAAATCTAGAAAAGATCAAATGCACTTTTGAAACATTTTCTTAAATAAAATATTTTTTTCACTTTATCTCATTTTTTCCGACTGGATTCAAACCCTAGTTCAAAATGTCCGTAGCCGCACAATAACCGCAAAATCAATGAGTCAGTATACTAACGGTAGGTATAGGTAGCTGCAGTGGGCGTGATTTATTTTGATGTTTATTGCATTGTCATTTATGATTGACGTCAAATTAAACAATATTGATCGAGGTAATTGATTTATGTGTATTGTAAATTAACTTTGTTATTACTAGACACTGGCTGTGTAAGGTTCGTTTTCAAATTCAAATTCGTTTATTTTGAGTAAACTTATGTTATTGTAGTCAACTCGCAGATTCTTGCGATTTCGCCTCTGAGAATATATTTCTTTACCTTTTAACTCAGTTATAACTGTACCAACTTCTGCGAATATACTTAAAAATTACTTTTTTTTTTATTTATTAAAAGCTAGCCATTCACTGCAATCACATCTAATAGTAAGTGATGACACAACCTAAGATTAAGGCACGATAACTTGTTTGTTAGTTCGTTTTCTACACGACATCGTACCAGGAAGCAAAGTCGATTGGCGGCAAGTCTTTGTCGGTAAGGTGATATCTAACCACGGCTAAGCCAGACACATCCGGATCCATTAAGAAAATTTAAATTGACCCTTCCGAGAATCGAACCCAGGACCTCCGTCTTATAAATGCACCGCACAAACCATTGCGCTGCGGAGGACGTCAAAATACAGGGCATAGCTGCGAATGTTGTTCTGACGATAGTTTCTACTTAACAATGTGGTCTACCTGCTTTAAAAAAATACGAAATTTGTTTTCCAAAATAATTTATGCAAATCTAAATCATCCAGGGACTAGTAAGATGAAATAAAATCATACTTGAACAGATTCACTGAAACATACAAAAGAAACATTACTCGCACAAATTGATAGAGCTCAATGATTTAACGCCGCCTTTCATGTTAATCTGGAGTGGTGGCTGCTGTTCACACTCCATTACTGCAAGTGTGTCTGTTTTTGAACATGGCCATTAATAAATAAATAAAAGTTTTATTGTTTAATAAAAATTATGGCTAATTTAATAATGGTTCAGTCGACGATTATTGTTCCTATAGTCGTTTCAGTCAACGGTGTTATTGGGAAAAGCTTTGACCAACATCTTAAGAAGCTTTCGCTTGGCTGTTGGATCAAGCGTCGGACACAGAAGGAAATTCTTGAGATGGCGCGTATTGTGAAGAGGTTCCTCACTCTGGAGCCCTGACCACGGGTTGCTTGGGCTCTCAAATTTTTAATTAGTGTTTTTGTATCACATTTTTAAAAACTTAATTAAAAATAAGTTAGATTAAATATAATTAATTTTAGTAGTAAAATTACAATACCAATAATAATAGCCTTCTTCACTACCTCGTTGATCCAGTGGTTAGTATATGTGCATTTCGATCACGGGATCCTGGGTTTGACTATGAAAATTAAAAAAATTTCAGAGTTAAAAATTTCAAAGTTCGGACTGGGAACATTGATGTTAAGTTTCCCTCGTGCCACGTGACCACGTGATCCTTCACATTATCACCTTTGGCCGCCAATTTACATTTAAAGAGAGATAGATTTTGACGGCCTCCGTGGCGCAGTGCAGCGCGGTGGATTTATAAGACGGAGGTCCTGGGTTCGATCCCCGGCGGGGCAGATTGAGATTTTTCTTAGTTTGTCTTGGTCTGGCTGGTGGGCTTTCGCCGTACCTAGTTACCACCCTATCGACAAAGACGGACCGCCAAGCGATTTAGCGTTCCGGTACGATATCGTGTAGAAACCGAAAGGGGTGTGGATTTTCATCCTACTCCTAACAAGTTAGCCCGCGTCCATCTTAGATTGCATCATCACTTAACATCATGTGTGATAGCAGTCAAGGGCCAACTTGTAGTTGATAAAAAAAAAGATAGGTATATAAACAAGCAACTTGTCAAACTAAAGGCTGAGAACATTTACGAAGATTCTTGTAAGAAAGCTCAGTATTTTTAAGCCCGATCAACAGATAAACCTCGTAATTCGAAGACAAATTTACTGACTTCAATTTCATAGTGCGACCCAGAATTTGAACGGAGCACCTCGAGATTCCACATCGCTGGACCAATGAGGCACTATAAAATACCTACTATTAAGTGACGTCAGACCAAACGATAAACATTGTTCCTTTAAATAAATCACACTCAACAGCCAATAGACATTATTCAGCTGACAATAACCTAGTTACCATAATAATTCGACGCATATGTTCTGTCCCGGCGGCGCCTAACACAATAGACGGTATTTATTTTATCTTTATTGCATAAATAAACGCATATGCTATCGACGTGTATCGGTATCTTATCGGTTATGATTGATTTGGGAGGAAATTGTGGAAATAACTGCGAATAAATGTTTTATTCAGTTGCGCTACTTTGATTGCAACTTTGCAGTTAGTATATAATTAACTAATTAATTATTTGCAGTTAGTAATTTAGCAAAAGAAATCATCATCACATGACGCCCGGTAGTTTGTGTTAATGTAATCAACAGAAATTCATTATTACTTAGTATAAGTAACTTCAAGTAGGTAAATTATACCATTATACTAACGAATGGTGAATAGAAATGTTGGAAGTGGAAGGCCTAGGCGAATATTTCTGGACCATATCAGGACATTTTAAAATATGGCCAGGGCAAGAGTGTCTACTGAAGCTACTAAAGCAACGAACCGAACAAAAGGATTAATAAGAGCGGAAGTAGCTAAGGAAGTATCTAAATCGTGGCAAATGGGAGCATGTAGTCTCTGCCTACCCCTATGGGAATAAAGCGTGATGTTATGTATGTACTAAGGAAATAAATTATATCCGAAAAAACAATTCCGACAGAAGTTCGCTATAGTGTAAGGCGACATCATGGTTATGATAGCTCACGGCACCATGAGGTGAGGTATTTTAAAGAAGCTCTACAGCGACAGACCGTCACTAAAAATCAAGGGCTATAATTAACATGATATTGCGTATCGACTGAGAAATGTAAGTGTACTATCTCATATGGTAGTATAATATACTGAGATTCATTTTATCGGTGCACAGTCGATATACCACTTGCTTCTTAAATAAACAGATATAGTAAGAACATACAGCAGAATTAACGATCAAAAGTTCGTGTGATTGCAGCAAGCGTATGATTGGCGCACGTCACAGACATCAACCATCGTGCGGCGTCGTGCGACACGTCAATCAACAATATACAATTATCAGACAAAAATCAGTACTTACCAAGTTCAAGTCAACTATTTAACTGACAGGTATATTTAATGTAAGTAAACAAGGATTTTTTGTACAGGGGGACTTTTAACGGTTGATTTCTTGATATTAACTGATTATTATTTAGCAATCCAATCGATTTATAATCGATGGAATTAATTTCAATTAAAAATGGTAGATTGGTGAAATAAATAATTTAAAAAAAGGTACATTCAAGGTTATACATATATACTAACACTACTGTATTACATTTTATTATTAAAAATTGTACAATTGGGATCATGCTTGAATAGTAAGAAAATGCAGCAGAATTAACGATCAAAAGTTCGTGTGATTGCAGCAAGCGTGTGATTGGCGCACGTCACAGATATCAATCATCGTGCGGCGTCGTGCGACACGTCAATTAACAGACAATGAGCTCGCCAACAATATACAATTATCAGACAACAATCGGGACCAAGTTCAAGTTAACTATGTAACCGATACATCTAATGCTAAACAGTTAATAGTTATTATTCGAATAGAGATAAATATTAAATCCGTAATAAATTTGTTTTATGATCTTGAAAAAGCGTTATTTATTCTATTTGGATTAAATTTTGTAACTAAATCTTCTAACACATGTACAAAATTATCGTATTATTTAAATGTCGATGTTTGTAATTAACCTCCTCCGAAATGGCTAGACTGATTTTCGTGAAATTTTGTGTGCAAATCGGTTAGATCTGCGAATCGGACAATATATATTTTCCATCCCCTAAATATACTAAATTGTCCAGCCCTTAGTTTTTATTTTCTTATATACAGCATACAAAATTAAAAAAAATTAAAATAACTATAAAATAAATAATTTATATTTAAGAATAAACATAATATCAAAAATTGCGGAACCTCTAAGTGCCTGGATTGCCAGAGAGACGCGGGTTCGAATCCCGTCGGTTCCGCAAATTTTGTTTATTCTTAAATATAAATATTAAAAAAAAATAATTAACAAATAAAAATTAAATAATTATAAAAATAAAAATTTAAATAAAAATGAATTTTCACCCATCTACGATCAACCTCTGTTTAAAAAAAAATCCTAAAAATAGTAGGTATAGACACGATAGACACAAAAGAATTTTTATATTTTCAAAACATATAAAACGATGTGTTTATACTCAAAATACATGTTCCATAACTTCAGACAGTTCATCATCATCATCATTACCAGCCGGTAGACGTCTACTGCTGGACATAGGCCTTTTTTAGGGACTTCCAAACACAACAATCCTGTGCCACCTGTTGCCAGCGACACGTTTGATGTTCTGAGTCCACCTGGTTGGGGGTCGACCAACACTGCGTTTGCGGGGTCGCCAATCTAGCACCTTGGGCGCCAACATCCATCAGCTGTTCGACCTACGTGCCCCGCCCATTGTCACTGCGACTCGCTGAGCTATGTCGGTTACTTTGGTTCTTCAGCGGATCTCCTAATTTCTGATTCGATCACGCAGAGATACTCCGAGCATTGCTCTTTCCATCGCCCGCTGAGTGACTGAGCCTTCTGACAGTTATATTCAAATAAACTCCAGACAGTTATATTCAAATAAATCACACAAGATCAATAGTATTTAAACGCGATAACTCCTTATGCAAGAGCACAGACTGCGGTATGCAAAACGAGTCGAACATAAAGATAAACTAAATTGCCACACAATAAATGCACATAAACGTCTGACAACTTCATTAGCTGCGACGATTGGACGGGATAACACTGTAGCTGAGGCGCGCTTGTTTATTTTAAACTTTAATACAAGCATAATGATTGCAATCAAACCAAAACTCAAAATATACCTATTAACTTGAAGTAGGGCGTGTACAAGAGACGAATATCATTCCATTGATTCATCGTGTGATGGTTTCATAATGTATGATAATAGTGGTACAAAACTTACAAACAACCACCTCGTCGATGAAATCGACAAAATTTAAGAATTCCATCACCTTTCAAGGTTAAAAACAAAAACGATCTTGACGATGCAAAGAAAGCGAACTTTTCGCAAATGTCTATAATTTCAAGAATTGATCCCTGACTTAGATCACGGGTGTAGGTATAAAAGAGCTTTTTTGTGTTGCATCAACATTCACCTTTCCTGTTATTTTTCTTTTCATACCCAGTTGTTAATTACGAATAACAAATGATTGATTTATTTTGGTTTTCTAAAACATCTACCTTCAGTGTTTTTATCCTTTAATAATGGAACCGCCAGGCAGCGCACTAATCTAATACAAGACTACGCATTCTATATCCATTAAATAAACAAAGTTTTGTTTTACTGTTTTATAATTATTAGCTTCTTCACGGCTCACTAAAGGGCCAGGCCTCCATCCTTGCAGGAGAGAGATTCTGGAGCGTAGACCCACCACCTGCTCAAACCGCGGATTGTTGGGCTTAGCGTGAGAGTTAATTAAAAAACAGAATATACAAAAGGTTAATCATATGTCACCTACGTAACATATATCACCTGAAAACTATTCCTATCTCGAGGCTTTTGACCTATTATTCATGACCTAACGTTTCACTTACGCCTACTCCACTGTTTCTAGATCAACCACCTTAGTAATATTTAGATCATATAAATCCAAACCCAAACAGGCCATAAAACCACCGTTTATCAGTATTAAAGTTTTATTCCTTCGTTAATAGTGAGCTTAGAGCACGTTTATGTAGTGAAGGGATCCTTCTTGATTTACGAGCCTGTAGCGGGGTTTGGAAACGAATCGTTGTTTTTTAATCGATTAACAGCTGAACTGGGATCACACCTAAAGGTGGATCTTCACTTACGTAGTCTTAATTATAGCGTGTATAGATAAAGATTGCACATAATCATCAGCCTACTTTTTTAGGGGCTCAATGGGCCCATAGACGGGCCTTTTGTCACCACAATAGAGTGATTTTGAGCTTTTAGTGATGATTGAATATGGATTAGAATAAGTAGGTCAACAAAACTTTCTCATTAGTACGTCAACTCTACTCCCTGCTGGTACTCTAAGCCGAGCACCGATTTTCACACGAAAACCGTTACGAAAGACGAGAGATTTCGGCCCCCACATTCTTTTTTAGGTTATTCTTTGTCAGAGCTGCGTTTGCTTAAACTGTGGTAGCTATCAAGGAACCTATAGCAAATACACTTAAAGAAATATTTTTTGGATGGTGGGCCTTCAGCCGTGGGTAGTTAGCACCCTACCGACAAAGACGTACCCCTAAGCGATTTAGCATTCCGGTACAATGTCGTGTACATACCGAAGGAGTGTGGATATTATCCTACTTTACTAAGTTAGCCCGTTTCCATCTTAGATTCATCATCACTTACCATCATAAGTGATTGCAGTCAAAGGGGAAATTCTAAATAAAAAAATATATATTATCAACTGTACATCACTATTATCATCATTATTACCTGCCGATTGCGCCCGTTGCTGGGCATAAATCTCTTGTAAGGATTTCAGGAAAGAGGAGGAAGGAGGAAGAAATATCAGGACCTTGTTCTTGAGTCACTTGCACCCAGTGTGGCTAGTGTAAGATTTTACCGCGTCGATATCGAAAACAGTAAAGGCAAATTTTATATGACACTGACCCATTTGAGTTGTCTCTCGATACTGCCAGGGGCGCTGTTTCAATTCCATATAAAATTTGCCTTTACGCGAATGTGAAGTTGATTTGTTTTGGTGAAAGCTCACACTAGGCACTGCGTATTCCAGCGGCTCCATTGAACTTACTTAATGTCGTGTTAAGTACACTAAATCCTATAAATCTCTTAGAAATAGTTAAAAAATAAATATTGTAATGAATTGTAAATATTTTTATCGACAAAGTAATAAGTGTACTTCAGTTTATTTCCTAAGCTATAAATTCTATGAGATATTCCACGTTATATAGCTCATTTGTTACCTTTATCAAATCATTCATTCACCATAAAGACGGACATAAAAGTTTAATGTTTGTTGTAGTGTGTTTAGGACCGATTAACCCGAACTTTGGACCGATCAATTTCTTCTTCATATTTCAATTCGTCAGGCCCTTATCGTTTTGATCTTAACTCGTAAAACACATACAAGTATTTACTTTAATACTTTCCATGTTTAAGTATTTGTGAACGCCCGTTTCTGCCTCGTTAGTCCAGTGTTTAAATTATGTGGCTTTGTTCGTTGGTTCCGCTTTAGTCCTGGGTTCGAGCCCTATAATATATAATAGGTTGGAATATTGTACTTTTTTGCTTTCAAGAAATTCTTAGTAAGAAATTTCAGTTCGGGAGCCTGGAAAATTTGTAGATCTTACTCTCCTAACCTGTGCTAATATTTTATTAGTTCACATATTAACTAATATTAATTTGCATGTTACACTTACATAGTTAATGATGTAAGACCAGAAAAGCAAAAAAAAATAACTGTAGTAGGCATACCAGATGAATGAGTCAATCTATTCAATCTTTAATTTGTATGAGTAGTAAATAAAATAATGTATTTAAAAAATTTTTAACAAAAAATAGAACTGACTCAAAACGCACTAAAAAGTAAAAAATAACTGTGTCATTTAGTTGCTTTAATTTAATTATGCATATCTATGAAGTCGGTGTCAGCCTTGGAAGTGTGCCCTTGTCCCTTTCTAATAAAAAATGAATTATTAAAATCGGACAACTCTGTAAAAAGTTATACATAAAAAAAAATATTCGTGTCGAATTGAGAACCTCTTCCGTTTTTTTTTCGTCAGTGAAAAATAGTTTTTAACTAGGGGACGCCAGCGACTTCGTCCGCGTGGTAACATATTTGGAAAAGTTACGACCTTTCGTACAAACTTTCAACCCCTATATTACCTTTTAGGGGTGAAATTTAAAAATTCTTGAATCACGTTATGTTGTATATTTATTCAGCAATTCTTGTACCTATTTTCATAAACATAACTTCAAAAATAAAGAACTATCCATACAAACTTTCAACCCCTTCTATTTTAATTTTCGCGACCAAAAGTATACTATGTAATACCTTACAATATGAACTAAAACCGTGCCAAATTTTGTTTGAATCCATTCGTAGGTAGTTTTGGCACGAATCGCGGCCGACAAAAATTCGGACCGACAAACAGACAAAAATTTTACAAATTACATTTTTCGGTTCAGTATCGATTATAATTATAGTGAACCAACAATTAAAATATCTTCAATGTACAGATTATAGGTAATGTTAACAAACAGCCAGAAGGGAATACAACTTAAAACACCAAAAGACAAACTTTATAACAATTTATTTATAAAGACATCAAATATGATCAAAATGAAACATTATTACAGTAATTACTTAATTAAACATTACAAGCACAGATTCTAACAAACAGTATGACTGCACAAGACTTGGACACTAACGTGAATGATAACAATTATCCATAGGAGCATATTTTATAGCCTAACGCCCGACGAGTACCGCCCCTAGTCTATTATCTATAGTTTGCGTCCTCAAATTAAAATAAGGCCACTATATTGTCTATAGTCTACAATGCTGCCAACGGTAATAAAATTTAATATTGGATAAATATAATAAGTTACAGTTTACTTTTCACCACGAAGTTAATTTTATTCAAAGTGATTGACGTCGTACTAAACAAAATAGTTTGTAAAAGTCCACTTTGTATAAACGATACCTTTAAGTTTTTGAATAATAATGTAAATAATTTATTGAGTCGTTATGACCTAGTGTTGTGAGTAAGTGTCCATATCAGATTTCTATCAACGTTAAATTATTGGAATTATTAATTTATTATATTGTGATGAATTTTCATACATTATTTCTTAAAATACTTAAAATATATACAACGTGTTCGGTAAATCTATCAAGCCATCAACACGGAGTTAGCGAGAGAGAATAAAAACTATCTTCTTAGGCAAAATTCTGAGGACTTTAAGAATTTGCATTAAAATTTGAGGTGGCAACCCTAACTGGACTTTTGCCAGACACTTTTACACGAAACCTATACCTACCAAGTTAACGCCCTTGTAGTCATATGTTTGTAAGTAGGAAGTTAAAGTCATGCAGTTCATTTTTAAAATAATAAATGAACCATGTCTTTTTTTAATATTATCACCCTATTTTATTATTCTCTTTTCTTCTCAATTTAAGCGAATATAATATTTTAGCAACGGACACGAATCCAATTCAAGCTCTCCAGGATTTGGGTCCAAATCTATTACAGAGAGTTATTTTTTACCTGTAACTCTGTGATAGATAATAAATATTTCGGAGGTAGATGGTTTAAAAATGGCGGTCGAAGGCGGTCATTCAAATGTTTGATTAAAATGTACGTGTGAACTATGAATTATTTAGGTCACCTGTCCACTGGGAGCGACGCGAGGCGACACGGTTATAATTATTTGTTTATTAATGGCACTTCTCGTGTCTGTTGACGTCTGTCAAGCCAACACATTATAATTTGCATATATTTTTAGACGAGTTTATTGACAGTGCAGTGGAACCTAATACTGTATAGTAGGTATACTCAGAGAGACAGATGATTTATCTATATGAGCCTCAATTTTTAAAAAGCACTTCATACTTTAGACAAATTCTTAAGCACAGAAATTAATGTTGTGAAAACAATTTTGTATTAAACTAAATTAATAAATGCAAATATTTTATTAAACGAACATAAACATAAATGCACGTACAACGTCACCGAGTGCGGAAAATTCCCAGGATTTAGAGAAGAAATGCTTGAATGGATGTTTGTTTGTTTGTCAATAACGACTCAACGACTGAACGGCCCTTGATAAAATTATTTGGCTAAAGCATCTAGAACGAGGGAGATAATAGTTAAGAAAAGCACATTTTATTCTAATAAAAACTGTTTATTCTGATGTTCCTACAAGCTTCTACATAAAACCAAGTTGCACTGCTAGTTAACTCACAATAGTGTCGCTGCTAGTGTTTCACACAGCTAAGCATGAACGGGGAAGGCGGTGTTATATTAACGTACAAAACTATCAAAACTTACAAATAACAGATTGGTGACATTGTTCCGCTTGTCTAAAGAGAGCACAGGTTTGCTCATTTTGTGTTTGACTCTTCTCAGTAGAGTCTGCCTTCTGAACCGGTAGTAGAGTCACTGCAAACAAAGATGTTTCTCTAGTACTTGGCAACAAGCCTGCTAGAAGAGCAATTCGATGATTGTGAACAAAACAAAATTATAGGAAATCCTGTTATTAAGTAATAGCTATTAGGTTTTTTTATTCAATAAACATTTAGCCCTTGACTGTAAGACTGGCAATCACACTTGACGGTAAGTGATAATACAATTTAAGTGGGCTAACTTGATAGGAGTAGAATACATTCCACAGCACATTTGGTTTCTACATGATATCGTACCGGAACGCTAAACAGCTTGGTAGTAACTGCCGGAGCAGCCCACCAGCCACATCTTGACCAATTTAGAAAATCTTCATCAGCTCAGCCGGGAATTGAACCCAGAATCTTCGTCTTATTAATCCACTGTGCCACCGAATAACGGCCGTCAAAATAAGACGAAGATAAAAACGACCGAATTGCTAAAAATCCTTCTAAAAGAAATCGTGTCCATCATATATGCGTATAATATAATTATGAATTTTAAATAATCAATGTAAATTAGATGATAATTATGAATATTTACTAAATATTAGAATATCGATATCCAAATATTATATGTAATAAATAGAAATGATCAATAAATTATGTATGGAATTTGTATAATAAAGATTTTACATTTTTGGATAGATTCGATAATCAATTAAAATGCTAAAATTTAAATCTAAATACTTGTTGAAACTGTAGAAACTTCGATAAATCAAATTCCGAGAGAAAAAAAAATTCTAGCTCTAGTTAGACTTTTTAATTTAAAATAAATTAGTTAAAAGCACTATTAAAAGACTCAAATGTTCCGACTCTTCACCTTTGACGGCTTTATCTTAGCTTGAGCATTTTTATTATGTTTTAACTACTATTTGAACGTCTTATCAATTTTATTGTCTATTAATTGGTAATTTATTTATTTGCATTGATTTTATTGCTTTTATCTCTTAGATCTTAATTTAAGATGCTATAATTAAATTAATGGTTTGCTTACAACTTTTCATCTTGCTTACTTGCTCCGAAAAGTTGCTTTTGCTCAACCAAATCAGCAAGCAAATGTTATTGCTGCATAGACAGGCAAAGTACAAAATAAGTATTTTTTAATAAGTACTAAATAGGTTGAATATGAAGTTGCTGCAATACTTATACGTAATTTATTCGTTTATTTAGTTTACTAACTTTAAACAGAGTATCTTTTAAATGAATCTCGGTAGCTGTTGAGATTAGAACTTGTCGATGTAGTACACCAATCCTGAGATCTTACTGGTCACGTTGATGGACATGTAATGCTCTAAAAGCCTGTGATAGCCAGGACTTTGCTGTTCTATGAAAACTGAAAAATCATCTGCCCAAGATACCATATATGGCTTTCGAAGGGCCCAAACCCTCAATTAACTTGAACGTTTAAAATAAAATATTTTTATATTCTTTGGGTCGAAACCGAAATTATGTTCTTAGTCCCCAGACACTTTCTTAGAAAGCAACTCTTCTTCAGAGAACCTGAAAGTGAAATTCATTATTAAATTTTTGAAATATCTTTATGAAAAACAACCGTTTTTTTCCTTTTTCTAAAAAAATAAAATGTCCCGTTACTCGTGCGAAGCTGAATCTATATCATAATAAAAAAGTTTTATAGTCTAACATATCTCCGCACTGTTGGTGCAACTGGTGTTATTCTAAGTGGAGGATCATAAAAGGGCAGTAAAACTTGAGCTAATGTTATTATACCTAATAAGCAGTTAATGCCAGAGTCCTGCGCTTTGTAGGTTTAACCTCTTCCGCCTCCGTTTTGGCACCGTTATACGAGTGATATACAGCCAAACGCTTATATCGATTAACCTAAGGAGGTAAACAGGTAATCTTATTAACGGACTAGTGAACATTGCTGGCGAATAATAATTGATAATACCATAATGCAACTGGTTAATTTTATCTGAATAATTTATAAACTATATAGATAATTTTATCCAAAAAATATAGAAATTCTCAGCTCCTTTAGAAGAAAGAAGCTTCCTTAAGCAGCTTCTCAACGCAGCGAGGTGGGCGTTAAAAAAACAAAAAAAATTGTAGGGAGTTGTAAGGAGAAACATTTCTTCTTAATGAAATTACAGGATCAGACCTCCTTGTAGGAGAGGGGATATGGAACGTAGACCCACCACGCTGCTCCCATGAGGATTTCATACATTAACAATCACTGTCAGATGTTGATGATAGTGACCGGGACTGATGGCTTAACGTGCTCTCCGAGGCCCGGGGGTGTAACACCACCAACTTTCCGACTCCGGGCTTAAAATGTACTGAAAATTTCAGAGAAGAATAAAGAACTCGGAGTTATTCCGGTGACCTGACCCAGGATTTGAAGCCAGGACCTCGTAATCAAAGCCACATAGGCTAGACCAACGAGGCAGCTGTTACAATCTTTAGTATAAGAAAGGAATTAAACTAATTTGAATGGTAGACAATATACCTAAACATTACCTTCATTTACACTCGAATAATATTTAGTAGACTAGACCCCGAAAACCAGATACAATTTGACCGTTGTTTCATAATATTGACACGATTGAGTTGTGATGTAGTCACTCGGATTAGTCAGCCCTTTGTTCTGGTGGTGACATATGACGTTACTGAGTTACGTGAATACTAGGCCACGGAACTGACTGCTTTTGGCAGTTTCGCTGTAGTTTTTAGCGTCAAATACTAGGCTACAAAACGAAGCCATTGGATGATAATTTTTGATTTATTGTTTATGCTTTATATGTGCATCAAATTATAGAAGAATAATTACAATTAAATATTTATGGAGAAAGTAGGATACAAATAGCAATTTTTTTATCTATCCTATATTTTTAGCTATCCTGAAAAGTATTGTGCATCAGGAGGATTTCAATCTGTCGGTGTAAGTATATGATATATATATATATATATACAATGACGGACACTAGTAGGGGTGATTCTAATGTTAATGTTGCTACTTTTGCTGGCGTAAAAAAATCAAAAAGGGTGTAGACTCGTGGCCCCAATGGTTTCAACGAATAATCCGCGACTTAGAACGGTCGTGAGGCTGTATATATCGGAATATACCTCTGATATTATATCATAAGCGTGAAATTCTATTGTCACTTGAAATGAAATAATATTATAGTATTACGGAATCATGACTATATGAAGTGGGTGCGAGACCTTTGCCTGACTAGAACTGCAGTAAGCTCCATTCTAGAAGGAGTGTCCTGCCAGATCTTGTTAGGCAGGGAGAATGTCGAGTAGAGAAGGCGAGCTGTCACAAATGATACTCTTAAGGCTGCATCCAAACCGCAAGTGTCGGTGTTTTTCTCTCTGAGGGACGACACACGAGGGACTCGGCACTCGCACGACCGAATCCATGAAATGTTAAGATAGTTTTTACTAATTACATACTAAAAATATTTTTTTTACTTAGTAGTCTCACGTATCTAGATGCCATAGAACTCGCCGTTTCATAGGCCGTTCAATTCGGCTTTTAATACTTATAATAAAGATGAAGGCCTATTTCCAGCAAATCGACATCTGATGTAATCACAATTAACCTCTTAACAGCCCTTTTTGCGTCAATAATTTTTACGTTAAGAGTTAACACTTAAATGCAAACAACAATCAAGCAGCTGTTAATGAAAACATATCGACAATGTTATCAAAGTCCTCAAGAAGATAATAACTTGTTGCAAATTTATCAGCTGCCATTGAGTGGAATACCTATCTACTGAAGTAGGTACTGAAACGTTAGTGATAATGGATACACAGTACATATATCCGCATTCCGTAAATAAAGTTTTACAGCCTATACTAGATTACGTCTGCTGTATATTTTTCGTCTACTTATTTAATTCTCCGTCTGCTTATCACTAAATGCATATGAAAGTACATACTTACATCAAAAAAATCTTATAATTTTTTACTCTGTTTGTTTGTTCATCCCGGCTTAACTGTGAAACCACCAGTTGAATTGTTAATTAATCATGAGGCTCATTAGTGACACTAATAAATAATTTTTACTCTGATATTTCTATAGGAGTGAAACCACGGGCGGCCGCTAGTATAGAATTCTTAGTAATTCACGAATTTTGGAATGGAATATTACAAATTCCGTACTAATGTTATAATTAGGCAATAGTTTGTACTTATGGATGGATGTTTGTTGCTTCCTTCTTCTTCCTTCCAAAAACTATATAAATTCGAGAGTTGTATTCCAGGTTGCACGATCTATCCCTGCTATACACCTGCTAGCGTACTTTTTTTTTTTTAAAGTCAAAAGTTAATCCACTAAGCACTAATTCCCCACGCGCCAGGAGCAAGTAACCATTACAGCAGTTACCATACACTTCTTGTACATTAAAATGCACACGTGTCGACACCGCATAAAGAATTCATTTCATAGCATCACAATAACGAAAACAATTTATTTGTTTTAACAAAACAAAACACAATACAACAAGACAGTAATGGCGAAGAAAACGTGACGATCACGTAAATGCCTGCCTTGAAACCCATCTATGGTGCCATTTGAACGGTATATTTTTGGGTTCACCGAATTGTATATAAAATGAAAGCTTTCTGTGTTTAAGTTGTCCAAACATGTTTACGTGCTACGATCCTTGAAACCTATTCAAAAGAATAAAAAAACCTGCATTATGTGGCATTATATTAATAAAAGGGATGAGGCTTATAATTTACGTTGTACCATATAAAGTCGGTTCATAAAAGTAAACTGTTCATTTAGTATTTTATGTAGCATAGAAGCTTTTTATGTAAATATATTTTTATTAAATAATTTCTATAGTTCCTATATTTGTGTGTAGATACGTACACCTGAACCTTCTCTGAATGCACTTTTCTTCTTCAATATTAATTATCTGGAAGAAATCACTCATTAGCGAAAATACCGCTAATTGTACATTGTTTTTATTTTTAAGTTAATTTCTATTTCTAAGTTCTTTTATTTGGTGTACAATAAAGAATATTTCATTGATTATTTTTTTAAACTTCTAATAAGGAGGCATGACCGTTTTGAATACTAAGATCATTTAGAATTTGAACGAGATTGATAAATTTCATGAAATAAGGATAAGTGAAAGGGCTGATAAAGTTGATAAGATTGATAAAGTTTATGCAACTGAAGATGGTAATATAAATGTTAATGGAGATGTTATTATTGATAAAGTTGGCGCAGTTGATGAGGTTAATCAAGTTTATGGGGTGGTATTAACATTATTGGTGTATTGTTGTTGCAGGTGCTGTGTGGGGCAGTGGCGGGCGCGGGCGACGCGCTGGGAAACGCGAGCCGCGTGCGTCGCGCTCCCCACGCTCACCGCGTGCTGTACGTATACTATTTTATCTACCTGTATTTTTGAAGAAAGCTCAGAATCGCTGAGCCAGCGATGGAGAGAACGATTCTCGGAATATCTCTGGGTGATCGAATCGGAAATGAGGAGATCCGCAGAAGAACCACAGTTAGGATCTCGACGAATCGCGAAACCGCCGTGGCAATGGTTGTTGTTGGACGTTGAGGTTCCAAGTGCCACTCACTAGGTGGATCGACAACATCAAGCGGAAATGGAGCTTTTGTGGCTTTTCATTTAGGCTGAGATGGATTTATACAAGACATATATTTTTAAAACTTTTACATCTTTACTCTCATAGTTCTCTTAGGACGGGAGGTTATGGAGGAAATTCACGCGTAAGACCGATAGCTTTGTGTATATCGAGGTGTGGGCGCGTACGAAAGCCACCAACTTCCTAACGCCAGGCTGCAATTAAGATTTTTATTTTGAATACTAAATAATAATGACCAAATTTAAATTTACCTTTATTTTGAAATGTCCAATCACGTTTCTTTATTTTAATAGCCAAACTTGTTATAAAACGATCCTAATTCTCGATATTGTGAAGCAATTAAAAAATACTTAGCGGCGGTGCCTTAAAGGAATACACTTATCGGATGAAAATGTTTTAATCTTAACCGTTTGTGTTGGTCGTTCGTTAACTATCGCTCGTTTAAGATACGCATTTTATACATCGCCGATACCTGTTTTAATTAAGTGCTTACTAGATATCATTTCAATTTTTTTTATCAGCACAAGCTGGTTTGCATTCCGGCATCTCTTGCTCTTATCTAAAATCAGTAAATACGTTACGTCCCCATTAAACTTACTGTTTACAACACACGCTTGCTTAATATTTTGGATTTCTTTATTGTGGCACACAATTATGAATACGAATCATTATTAAGAATTTTAATAATTTTGTCAATTTATAAACTTAATTGTCTGACAATCGACTAAAATTTCAATGACCTAGATCCAAAGTTTGAAGTTTTATTAGTTAAGAAGTTTATGGCTCAAAAAGTAGTTATCTTAAACAGTATGATATGCAAGAACGAAATAAGAGATGGCTAGATTAAATATATGTAAAAGTTGTAGGTGGCATAACTATGATAGGGCAACTTATGCCAACGCTACCTAACATACGATAAGAATAAGATGAGTAGAAGAACTAAAGTAATTCTTTATGTTTAATTTCAGGACGGACGAAGAACTGGACGCGACGGCGGCGTGGAAACGCTCGCACTGGCGCGAGATGCAAACAATACTGAGGAAGGAAGGCTCCCAGCGGGACGTCGAGTGCTGTCCCTCGATACCAGAAATGGTCGCCAAGAAAGGCGGCCGAACCCCTACCGGCCTCTATGTAGAACTTTACGAGGATGGTGAGAATAAACAGAGGCTCTACGAGCTGTCTTGCGCCCCAGGCGTAGTCGACAAGCCTTGTCGATTCGTCGACGCGAGGCTCTACAACCAGTCCAGGTGCGTCCAGAAGTATTCGTACTCGTACGCTCTGGTCAGGTACTCTTCAGCCACGGAGATGCCTCAAGGGCATCGGCCTGAAGGACACTTTTCCGTGCCGGGGTCCGGGGGTTGGTCTATGGACTATGTTATAGTGCGCGCGGGTTGTGAGTGCCAAATAACGCCGCCGAAAAGAAAAAGTGCCCACAGAAAGAGACTGGAGAGACACAGGCAGAGGAAGAGGAATAGACGGTTAGAGGAGGACGACGATACTTGATGTGTTTAGTGTACCCAACCAGTGGACTTTGAACAAATTGCGGAATTCCCGAACTTAGTTTTTAGTAGGTCAGACGTTGCATCTGATATTTTCTGACATTATTTCATGCATTTTTGTAACAACATAGACTTTTAATGTGGTAAGTCGAATCACAAAAAACCTCAAATTGTTATTTTTGGCTGTTCCTTACAAAATCTAAAGCTTATTTCAAAATCGCATCACATTCGGTTAATTTCCGACTTGGCTATAATTTTGATCAATTTCTTGGTCATAAATCATCGTGTGGTCACATCAGATGCAACGGCTGCTTAGCCTTAACGAATGTTACCGATACGATCGAGCGAGCTCGGTCGTTTAAATTTATCGGTAGTATTGACTATTACTATGTATTTATTTTGGATATTTTCTGTTTAATACGCTTCATGTCTTGTGGAATTAACTTTGGTCTTATGAAATAGTGCCTTCACTTTGTGCCTTATCTACTAGTAGCATTTGCGAGAACGTGAATATTAGCTTAAGAATTTTGTAATCTGCCGTATCTAATATTTCATATGCAAGAACCTTTATGATTGTGAAACCATTATTTTTCTACTCTTATACCGTAGCTACTGTGTATAATTTTTTATGCATTTTAAGAATATTCAAATAAAATTTTATATTTGTGGTAATTTACAAAAGTAAACATTATTAAAAAAATATATAAAATTTACAAGAGTCCAAACTTACAATTTTTTTTATTATCTCACTTACGTTGTGAAAAACTGAACTAATTGTGAAAACTTTTCAAAATTTTCTTATTTCATATTAAAAATTTATAAATATTTCCGGATTTTTATACCAAGCTAATTGACAATGAGAATTTCACACTGTTTTGCTTTAACAACAAGTTTTATACCTAAGTAGAAGTAACAGTAAAACATACAAATTTCGGACCGGTTACTTTTTTTCAATGGTCACATTATTTTAATCTGCTTTTACGAATTTACGAAGTATTTTTATATTTTTCCACACAGACAATTATAATCTTACACCATAAAAACCTAATATAAATTATGAATCTACCAAGTTAGGCACAAAGCACTTCAAGTGGCGAAAGGTATTGCGCTGAACAAAGATTTGAGTTAAATTATTAAGAAAGTTAAATTATAAAATATCATAAATTTTACATATTAATAATTTTAATTAACTACAAGAATCAGTAGTAATTCCGTTCCCAAACGCTGGTTAGTCCGTTATTCTCATTGACACGAATCAATTCAAAATTGAATGAAATCCAGAATTTTATAATTCGACCATCCATTGGAATAGCGCTATATCAAGTCAAAGTCAAATTCAGACTTCGTTCTGAGACTACTTATTTAAAACACTTTTCTTTATAATATAATATATGTATAGTCTGATCAGAAAAAAGTCTTCGCCATGTTGCGGATAAAACGGAACTAATTTCTGCATTAGCATATTATGTACAAACTGCTTAAAAAGTTCTTGTGGCGCCCTCAATTAAGCTTTTTTAATTTTTCTGGTCAGACTATTTATTACCCCTGAATATGTGAATCAAATATATTATTCAAATAATATTCCAGTTTGCAGTTTGAATATCTGAAGTTAGTTTTCAAAAAGCCCTTTTTTTTAATAATAAATTCGTTGATGAATTTACTTGTGTCAAAT
Source organism: Mycalesis mineus (assembly GCA_034621355.1). Classification (NCBI taxonomy): domain Eukaryota; kingdom Metazoa; phylum Arthropoda; class Insecta; order Lepidoptera; family Nymphalidae; genus Mycalesis; species Mycalesis mineus. Next base: position 3,096,990 of record CM067897.1, read on the forward strand.
CTTTGTAAAGCGTAACTTAATGTCTACTTAAACAATACATTAATATTGCTCTCTTGTCGACTAAAATATAAGAATATTTATTCAAAAGTAACATTTCTATTATTTTGTTAATATTATTATTTTAACTGTATGTACTTCCTTTGTAGATTTAAGCGTCGAGTCAAAGATCTGTATTATTTTCTATTTTGTAATACTTTTATTGTATTTAAAAGAACTAGTTGTAAGAGTTTATTCATTTATTTATACTGTGTAATACGAGGTATTCCGATATTTGTATTGATATTAGTGTATGTAGAGTCACTTTCAAAAATTACAATGTAAATAATTGTCACAATAGTATTATGGACTGAGATTATTACGTGCATTTAATGAATATGCGATTATTTTTACACATTCTACAAAGTAGACACAGAAATTATTTTTAATTACTTTACAGCGACATCTAGTGTTGCATAGAAAAAACGTTAACATCTCTAAAACATCAACAGAGAACGCACGGTCATTTTAATTTTATTTCTAGCAACACATTTTTCTACCTATATCAGCGCCACCTAGTGACGAATAGTCACAAACTGTAATTATGTAAGATGGCGTTGACAACTATTTTTAATACTTTGCCCTACAAGCATCTCACAATATTATAACAGTGCCATGTGTAATTTAATGTTAATAAAAATTTAAAAATTGTAAATTAGCAGATTAAGAATTGTTACGTATAAATGTTGATGTAATAGTTATTAATATTGTATTTATTCTCAAATTTTACTCAATTTTAACAGATAATATTTTGAAACTACCATAATTTCTTAATTCACTATTTCAGGATTGAAAAGTGAGTAAAATTGAGATACCCATCCGTTAACAGCATTTCACCATCACAAACGATGTAACAACATCCAAATGATGCAATTTTAATAAAATAAAAACAATTTGAAATCAATATTCGTTTTATTATCAATTTGCTTTGTATAAAAATAGCCTATTTCACAAAACAGGTGGTCATGACAATATTATTTTATTGAACACTTAGAAACAAAATATTATGTCAATATTTTTTTAGATTTATTACTTATCTAAAGTCTATAAAATATCTAATATCTAAAAAATATCAGCGATATTTTCACGCAGCATCGTGATCTGTAACAAAAATATTAAATTAAAACGTTATTTAAATCATGCTAGAGTGCATTATTATGAAATTGATTATAATGGTTTTTTTTATCTATATGTGCGAATAAATTTCATTAAATTTAATTTAAAAGCAAGTGTCTTTTACCAACTTTAGTTTCTAATTTATGGACGCCTGTCTAACATTAAAGATTTACACAAAAAAATATAATTCTTAGCCCACAATTGAATTATAATCAATAATTATAAATATTTTGGAATATAATAATTCCAAAATAAAATAATCAAATATTTGACTAAGATATAAGTATAGAATAATAATATTGAATGATAGCATTTAAAAGTCGACTATTTATAATTTAGTGTTAAAATAAGTATAAAAAAGAGAAAGAATTCTATACTGACCTAGGAACATGCTCAAGAGGTACATAACACCGAAACCAACAGACACGGCAACGAACTGCGCCATGCCCGCCCCCCGCTTCCGCTCGTGCCAGCGCGCTCGCTCCCGCGGCAGCACTTCGCTTACGGTGACGTACAGCAGCGTGCCCGCTGCAAGCGCCTGGCGACACGAGAACAGAGGGGTTACTCATTTAGAGGAACAGCTCACGGGGGTCTCGAGGTGACCAGAATCGTAGTCCTTTTGAGTGGTTGCTGAAACCGCAAATTAAAGTTCGAAGAAATGAAACAAATTTAAAATGTAGGTAGAAAATGAAGGTATAACTAGCGGCATGTAAGTCTAGCGCTGAACGAAACGTAGTAGGGATGGCTGCGCATCGGTACCGTCGCGTACGCAATACAATATTTACTTTAATTACCTAATTCATATCAAATCATGTTACGACATCGTTTTAATATGTGTGTGTGTGTGCGTGCATGCGTGTGTGTGTATGTGTTTGTGTACGTTACGTGCGTGTTTGTGCTTATATATGTTATAGTTCATAGTTCTAATTTCCAAAGATTTCGTATTACTTAAGACATAATTATATAGTAAAAAATATTAAAATATTAAAAATATAAAAATATTAAAATATATGGATAGTTACCATAAATGAATAAATAAATTTTGAAAAGCTTACGGGGAGTAGAAAAATAAAACATTATTATATTCTCAATTTTTATTATAGATATAAGACTAGTCTAATCTGAATCAGGCAATGGTAACACGCCTGGCGTCCCAAAACGGTATTTCTTCTAGGTATATTATTCCCTTTAAATTCATAAACAAACTTAAAAAAACAACAAAATATATAATTATATTTAACAAACCAACTGAAAATTAACAATAATAACAATGCAACTCAGAGCGAGACTGTACACTGGAAGTCCGCGTCGCGTCGTTTCGGTGCGGGGGACGGAATGCGACGGGGGAGCCAATCGCCGCTACGCACGCCCGCCCCTCATTCCTCAAGCTCCCCCATGATACCTAAATTTTTACTTCTGCGCAATAACGGTCAGCGCTAGAGTTTCGTGCCGCTACTTGTAACACATTTTATGCCCAATTTTAAAATTGGTTTATTTTTTTATAAAATCTAGTTTAAAAGATATTAAATTAAAAGATATTAATTACTTTTAAGCTTACTTATCTAATTTATTGCCATGAATTCGTCATTAACAAGTTAATTAAAAAATTAGGAGTAAAACGACTAGTGATTTCTACCTTCATTTTAAATTTGTTTGTTAATAAGTATTCTCCATCGAGTTTGGCTTTAGTACAGTCTCTAACGCTAATCTGTCCAATGTATTCGAACTTTAACACGTAAATTTCATGAAAGTAGAACAGAATGGACTTGTCTCATCATACAAAATTTTCGAGGCTCGTCATAGATTGATTTTGATAGAATTTGGAATATGGATTAGTTGACTGCACTGGCAATTCTATATTCACAGCAAAAAAATATACCTATACTAAAGTCAATATCGATGTGGAATATAATGTCATCATATATACGAGGTATATTTAATTGTTTTAAGCTCATTAATATGTTTTTCCTTAATTTGTTATTAACGTGTTGATTAAAATTATTAGGTGTACAATTATTAGTGATTTGTACCTTCATTTTTAATATGTTTGTTGATAAACTTTCCACATCGGGTTTGGCTTTAGTATAGGTATCGACTGACTAGAAATGTATCTGTGGCCGGACAGAATGTCCTTGAATGTTAAGTAGGTAAGTAATTACAGGGACTTTTTGTGATTCAGTACGATTACTCATAGCGTGTATAATATTTTATTTAGGCGAGATGCCTTTGATCAACGGGTTCTGTAAATGTTATTAAAATAATCTAATGATAATCTTAATGATATATAGGAATACATACGAGTACAGATACAGAGAATCCTGTAGATTGGACAAATTCGACTGGGAGATACTGGAAATATGTTTAATGAAGAAGAAACTGAGACGCCAGAACCATTATTGACGTTGTCCACAACTACTTACAAGGCAAATTAAATTAAAGTCTGTATAAAATAAGTTTCATGCATTAAGGTGTAGCCAGGGTGCCTTTCACAGCGCTGACGTTCTCGAGCAGCAAGCCCAGTTCAATGCCGTCGCTGACCAGCAGCGCGCACAGTCTAACCGCGCTGGCGATATACCTTGGCGTCCAGGCAGAAGTTACCAGCATAATAGGAATAGCCACGGTGTCCTTCACAGCCCTGACGTTCTCGAGCAGCGCGCCCAGCACGATACCGCCCACAGAGCCGCCGCTGAACAGCATGATGTAGAGCAGCAACGCGCACACGCTGCCCGCGCTGGAGCATACGTCGGCGCTCTGGCAGAAATTACCTGCATGATAGGAATAGCCACGGTGTCCTTCACAGCGCTGACGTTCTCGAGCAGCGCGCCCAGAACGATGCCGCCCACGGAGCCACCGCTGAACAGCGTGATGCAGAGCAACAACGCGCACACGCTGCCCGCGCTGGCGCACACTTCGGCGCCCAGGCAGAAGCCCACCACGAATTTATGACTCGCCACAGCACCCAATAGCAGAAGCACCTGGGGATATCAGCCAACAAAGTTACCTGCAGTAGGCCTAGGATGAGCCAAAGGACATATATATCGTGTAAAGACACAAGAAAGAGTTATATAATATGTCAACAATAGCATATAATATAGTATTAGTAGACATGTTATATAGTTCTTTCTTTCGTTCAAAACAAAAAGCGATTCTTTCGATCTAAGATCGCTGTTGGTCTACGATGGTTACGAGTATATTCCTATAGTATAATTTACTATACCATTAATTCCCTGACCATTGGGATTTTACACTAAATTAACTGCGCTGACCAGTCTACATAGATTTATATATAAGCAAGATGATGACCACCAGACTTTACCTGAGGCAATTTCAAGGTCTGACAAACCAACGAGTATAATAAAGATATATAATAGGTATTTATTTCATTACAGATAAAGAGGCTTTAGTTTTATCAGTTGTAGTAGTTTGGCCTAATTAGTACAACAGATAAATATTATTGTAAACTCATTGTTCGAACTCCACTTTAGTGTAAGACTTTCTAAAGGATACAGGCCAGGTGTAGCAAATACAAGAATCTTGTTTAAAAGACTCTTGGTGCACTTTTTTGGTTAACACGATAAAGGTCTTTGATTCTGTAGATAATCATCACCAACGCAAATGTTAGTATCTAGTAATGATCAACATCCCAACACAAGGTTGACAAAGAACAACGGTCTGATATTTGTTGATGGAATTCGTAAGCGTCTACAAATGGAAACTATTACAGTTTACGTAAAATAATTTATTTATTTTTTTCAATCAGTGTTCAAGGTCCAAATAAGTCCTTTAAATAAAATAAGTAATCAATAATTACATTATCATAATTGAGTATGACAACGACGCAATAATGACACAAAGATTCAATATGACATCTGTCGGCCAGCTCGGGACAGAGCTGTATCGAAAAAAAAGTATCGATACTGTACACATAAGTAGTATCGAAAAAGTATTGTACTCGTATAACTATCTAACCAAATCGATACTTTTTATTAGTTAAGCTAACTCTTTTGTGTGCCGAACTACACGTGTCCAATGATTTCAACTTAGTTTGAGTAGAACAAACTTACAAAGGAATAATAATGGAAAACTAATAATTCTTATTTTGAAATGTCAATAAATATTTTGATTTTTAAAATCGTATTGCATTTAAATTCCTAATCATGACAAATGTTCACTGCCAAAGTTCACTCTTACTTGGCGGCATTTTATACTATACTAATAAAATAAACAAATAATGGTCAAATAATTATAATATCATGTATAAAAAGTACACAGTAGGTTATACTTTTATGGAAAGGAAGAGAATCATGATAAGAACAAGCGTTTTAACTGTATGCTAATTAAGTTTCAAGTGATTTCCTGAAAAATATCGAGTGACGAGTGTCTACAACTTCAAACATAAATATCTTTAATCCCAGACTTCGCACAGTACTAAACCTTAAGAAAAAATTGTTCAGAAATAAATTCTCTATAATTTTATATTTTTTTTATTCATAGACGCAAAAAAAAGTCGTCAACAAAAATTTGTTAGGAAATTGACCATTGTTCTTTAGGAAGAATTTCTAAAAAGAAAGAAACGTTCAATATTTCATAGCACGTGAAACCTAGCAATCTTAAATAACCTTCGGTGCAACAAAGCTTCTATACTAAAGCCAAACTCCATGGACAATGCTCAACAAACAAATTTAAAATGAAGGTAGAAAATGCAAAAATTTTATGCCTAATAAATTTAAAATTATGTTTTGTAATTTTAAAAAATCTTATTTAAAAGATATTAAATATATTAATTAGTTTAAATCTTACTAATCTAATGTTTTGTCATGAATTCGTCATTAACTACCTAGTTAATTCAAAAAATAGGTGTAAAATGACGAGTGATTTTAACCTTCATTTTAATTTGTTTGTTGACAGGCATTCTCAATCGAGTTTGGCTTTAGTATAGTCAAAATTTCGTGTTCAGCGTGCGGTTTGTGACTTTACGTAATACAAAAATGCAATTGTCATCATTGATTAGATGTTATCTATTATACTATATTAGGTGGCTAATAATACTTAGGGAATATGCCTACTTAGTAATATAACAAACACAAAATAATCTATTACCCTCAAAACAACAACCAACCTGTGAAGCTGACTCCTGCAACCCAATCGCCAGTCCCTCCAGAAGGCTGTGCACGAACAGAGCACACAACAGTCCAACAACACCAGAAGAGCTCTTATTACACGGCTCCGTGTGACTGACGTGACACATCCTTGGGTTCCCTCTATCGCCACAGCATCGCTCTCTCATCTCCCCATCATTATCTCTCTGTCCCAGCAAACTCTGCTCAACCGTACCATAGCTCCTTCGTACCCTATCATGACGTTGGAAAGGATGCTCGTTTGTCCCATAGAAGAAGTGCACGATTTCATCGACTACGTAGACGAGGAAGAATCCAACACACAGCAGAAGTTCGGTGTACTGTGGAAGCTTCTCTCTTGCTTCTGGCAGCATGTGAGTCAGAGAAGTTGAAAGTAAAACGCCGCCTCCGAAGCATAACAAACAAGATATGAGTAATGGATGTCTTTGTCTTGCACTCTGCGATATACAAGCGGGTGACATGCCCACGATAAAACTTCCTAGCCCTAAAACTACTATGGATACCACTTTCGCTGTTGATACCTCCATTTTGATCATTTCCTTGTGCCTTTTCAATAAAACCTATTCTGTTACTGTAACAGAGTCACTTTGGAATAGACTCTTCACTTTTGTCTTCTCTTTTAAATCTCTTAAAGATATATATCACTTTTGATAAAAACACTGTAGGTAATTAATACAATAGAAAAATCCCGTCGCGAGTTTTGTAAAATACTTTTACAGTCTTACGTATTCATGTATTTATATTTGATTTATTTATTGCAACACTTTTCATTAAAAAAAAACAAAATACTAGCGTCACTTTTCAATGAATTTCCACTTTACTGTAAATTATTATATTTGTAGATAACATTAGATTCGGTTTCTTTACAGCTGGTAGTGCCTTCAATTGCAACATAACTTATGTTTTCGTAACTCTGTATAGAAATAATTAACTACATTTTTTAAATAAATATCACTGTAGTAATACAACGTGCTCGGATATAACGTCTCTAAAGTACCAGTCGGTTAAACGCTATACCATTCACAAACCGCACTCAGAACTCGCACCGTCTGTTTACTTTATCTACTATTTACACTCTTTATCACTCAATATACAAGAGTGATAACGTTATATGATTTCCTTTAATAACATTAAAATTCGTTTAATACACGTCCGGCACTGTTTGAACGCGTAATCGTTATGCTTGTTATAATACCCTCGAAGGACATCATGATTCATTGGTTGTAACCAATGTGATGCTTGTTACAAGTGATTAAAGTTCAAAATAGCGATCATGAAAACGGAAACATATGTCTGATATTGTTTAAAGTAATTTAAGACTTATATCAACAGGATTAGATTTATATTAGCTCGCAGATGAATACAAAACAACGACCATTGTGTATAGATCTCCAACGCCGTTATATTTACAACGCAATACTTAATTAAATACATGTAATAAAATCGTAACGAAGTCAAATGTCAAATCAGTACAACTTATACTGTAATATAATATAGCCCACATATATTTAATACCAAATACAAATTTTTTATATCCTAAGGGTACCTATATAAAAATTTTAGACAGGTATTTCAACGCGGCTATTATTATGTCAGCTGGTGACTGATGGGCTGATTTTTGTAAGCTGGCTATCAAATGAGGAAATGCAGCCAGTATTAGCACCATTCTACAGGGGCATGAAGGATAAGTTAGCGTAACCTAGAAAAGAATAGAAGAAGTTTCTTATTGATTTAGGTATTTAAAAAAATTTACAAATACTTTGACTGACTGATGTGACAACCAAAAAACTTGTTCAAATGTCAAAACCATAAATAATTATTTTTAATATAATAATATAATTTTTTTAAGTTATATTATTAAAAATGAATGAACTACTTCAAAAGCACGGTTGCGCCAACGTGTTTTCAATTCCTGAAGGTCTAAAGGAACTCATGTCCGATATATCAAGAGAGGTAGGTAAGTTAGATTAAAGATTATAAAAACAGTGCTAGCTTGCGTGAGAATCGATTTACAAAACAAAAAGTAGCAATAGTAGGCACTTATTATAAAAATAGTATATTGGGGTCGTATACGAAAACAAGAAAACTACGAAAATCTCAAAGATACAGTAAAATGTATCAGCTAGCACTTGATTGCAATAACGTCTGATAAGCGTTGACGCAGCCTATGGTGAAAGGTGCTTGCCTAGAAGGTGTCTATTCACTATTGCCTTGTAGATTTGAAGAAGAAGTGATAAGGGCATATTTTCAATGATTTAAGGAATTTTAGCATTAGAGTAGCGTGATGACATTCTACGCTCCATACCCACTTTCCTATAAGGAGGGAGGCCTGGCCTCGTGTAAAGACAAGAAGACAAAACTACATTAGTAACATCCAGCTAGACAGTAATTGCAAATATAATCCCTCAGGTGCTACGCGCACAACCCCCAAACATAAACGACTTTATAGCCAACTACCTGTCAGTACTCCTCATAACCCGCGAGCACGGGGTCATGGCGGTGAAGATTCTCGACGATCTGTGCGACTGTAGACCCTCAGTACTAGAACATCTGCAGCAGTTGGGGATGGAAGACAAACAGGCGCATATTATCGCTGATATTATTAAAGAAGAGATTGAAGGAACAGAAGAGGAGAAAGGGAAAGGTAAATAGACTCATAATTGACCTATACGACTAATCCTTATTGTTATTAGTACCTGGTTGATCGACTTTTGCTCGGTATTTATTACCCTCAAAACAACAACCAAATTATTTAAATTTTTTTCAAAAAATTAAACCTAGCTGAATAAAATCGTTGGAGCTTTTTTCGAGATTCATATTATATACATATATACACCATACAAGAATTGCTTGTTTAAAGATTTAGCGTATTAGATACAATAAGTCATGATGGAAAAAGTCCAACAGAGCAATATTGATTACTCTTGCGTGAATAAAACGTACTTTAAAGCGGCATCCGTCTGCTGCCTCATTCCTTGAAGAATGAAGAAGAACTAGCTAACTCCAAATAGAGGCACAGTAGTGGGCTGCTCCATTAATATGCTCTAAATCCATTTATGTAAGAAGGAAGGCCTACTCTTGCAGTAGACGATTAAACTAATCATGATTTACTTTGTAGTAATAATTCAGATGGAAGTCAAGTCAATGACAGTGGGTGATGTTATTTGCTAGATAGAACCGCTGTAGAAGCGCGTAATAGTATTAAAATTCATACGCGAACGAATAATAAACAGAATTGAATAAGAGTTAGAAGCGGCAGACTTAGGAGGAAATATAAAGTTATTATGTCCCAGACTATAAACATTAATTAGGTACATAAATTTGGTTAGACTAACAATGAATTAAATGATTCTGTTATAAAGCATTAATCTACAGGTACATATTATTTGTTATAATATTAAAACTTGTACATTTTTTAAGAAACAATCAAGGAGTATAAGATATTAAAGAAGATTCTTGCAAAACAACCGTTGGACGAGGTAATGACGGCGCAGGTGTGTCAGATCGCGAGGAATGCCTACAGAGACTACTGGTACAGAAAGAAGACTTTGGAAAAGGTAACCTAAGGACTGCCTCATTAGTCTAGTTAGTCTATGTGGCTTTGATCACGGCGTCATGAGTTCCAATTCTGGGTCGGGTGATGAAATAAAACTGACATTTCCTTTTTTTCTTTTCTGTAAACTCTAAGCCGACAGAAATTGATGGTGTTACACCCCCGCGCCTTGGAGGGCGCGTTAAGCCGTCGATCCCGGTCAATGCTTCAACAACTGATAGCGATCGTTAATGAATTTAAACATTATCTGAGCCTCCATTATCTAATTATCATTTAAACCGTTGAATGCAGGCGGGTAAAGCCTTTACAGGTTGATTGTGTGTGGTTGTGATTCCTCTAGTTAATGTCAGAAGGCTTTATTAGAACAATTAGAAATACAACGTCGACCATTCTATAAATGCGTATACAGGGCTCCTACAAGTCCGTGTTGATTGAAAGTCTTTACAAGAGGCCTATGTCCAACTGTGGGTATCCGTCGCCTGGTTATGATGATAATGCTGATAATACCAGAATAATAAATGTTTTATCTTTGCCTAAAGGGTAATAACTAGACGCTACCGGCCACCAGACCAGATCTTAGCCAATTTAGAAAATATAAAATCCTAAGCTGGGTATCGAACCTAGGGTCTCTGTGTTGCGAATCAAAGCATTTCCAAGTATTCCAAAGAAGACGTTACAATTTACTTACCTTATATAATACTTACCTCACTTAAATACAGTTACATTAAGATATTTTTTTAGGATTTAAAAATGAAATCTGATGAACCTTGGGAAATTGCTGCAGAACACACTTTGGAAATATATAAAAAAACAAAACCTTCCTTCAGCGAGTTAACTCGAGCTACCGAAAAAATACAGGTAAAAAGAAACATATTTTCACCAATAAAGCTTATGCATAAAATTGATGCTGCAAATTGCAGTAACAAAATCCTTACAAACGGTAAAACAGATAAGTCAGTGTTTTGAGCTCTGATTAAAGGTAGGCATCCACATTTAAGCATCCAACGATCACGTATGAACGTTTTGGACGCATCGCTTCATACGGATCGTAGTAATCTTTGTATAGAATGTCATACAAGTGCGTCTGCCGAGCCGCGTCGTACCGCTGAACTCATACGTCATACGCCAATGTAACATTTCAATGGAGTATAGTTGCGTCGGCAAATCCGATCGTTTCTTTAAAAAAAAAAAGAATGTGATGCGTCCGATACTTATGATGCTTAAATGTGGACGTCTTCCTTAAACTGCCTATCGATTTGTTTTGTGATAAGTACAATCAATTTTGGTAGTCGCTTGAATTCTCTCTCTGAAGACCTAATGTATTAAGACATAGTGTATGACTTAAATAAGTACATCTAATTTTTGTCGACAGTTTTACAATATGTCCATTTGTAGGCGGCATACCGGGGCTATCACGTCCGAAGAAATATCCTCCGACATTTGAAACCGAAATCAAAGAAAAAACGAGGTCCTAAAGTGAACCTGCCCGGACCACCGCTGGACCCTGGTGATTCAAGAGAGATTGACTTGGGACCGATGATTGTAAGGTTTAATCTATGATACACGTACCTAACCCCCGTGCCTCGGAGAACACGTTAAGCCGTCGGTCCCGGTCACTGTCATCAATGTCAATAAATGAAACACTATCACCCTAAGCCCGCCAACTCACATTAAAGCAGCGTGGTGGGTGTACGCTCCACCCCTCTCCTATAAGGAGGGAGGCCTGGCCCTGTAGTGGGCCGTCAATAGGCTGATAGTGATGATGACACGTATCTAATATTATCAAAACTTTGCGTCACAATATTTGTTAACCCTATTTCCCTTTTCAATGCCATAACTTGTGAATGACTTAACCGAATTCATTCGTCTTTTTTACTCGTATTTTCTTGACAACAAATTAACAAATCAATTACTAGGAATAGCTATGTGGTGAGTTGAAGTTGAAGTAGGTGCAAAGCCTCTCTTTAATATTATGCTTAAAGACTACCAGACTAGACTATCCTAGCGTATTCATCTAGGCAAAGAGTTACTATCAGGGAAATAACATAGATGTGTCTCAAAAAAGCTCCTTTTAAACCTTAACCTGTGTCATAAGTCCAGGGTTCTCCCAGCCACACATAATAAAATTTAAGTAAATTGCAATATTTTAAATTTCATTAGTCCGTCGCTACAGATATTTTGAAGGCTTTTTAAGACAGCTTTTTTATCTCTACAGAATATTAAAGTGCCCACAGACAACGTGAATACGATGTTCAGCGAGCAGGCCACCAAGTCGCTGGGGCTGCCCTTCGACCCGATGATGACTATCACCCATGTTCCTGATGATAAGGAGCTGCTAGTCTACACGGTTGTCACTGACAGGTCTAAAGTTCTGCATCATTATCATGATCATACATTTTATATACCACGGTCATATCTTTACTAATAATGTGGGATCGACCAGTGCTTTCGTCATTAGTCTGGATATGCCATTAACTCGCCTAACGTTCATCGGTTTATCAAATATGCCTCATCCATAGCTACTTTAGCGACAACTTTTTATGGGACCCTTCAGCGCTATCCATATTCAAGTTATCACTTCTGTCGGGCGTCCAGAGACGCACACGTTTTTATTTTTTTATACATTACAAGTTGCCCTTGATTGTACGGCAAATCGATAAGTGTTGATGCAATTTAAGACCGGTCGCGTATTGTAAGAATTTATTTCTGTCAGACCTGTATCAATTAATAAAAGTTCAGTCGACCCAGCCTGGGATAGAAACCGGGACCTCGGTATTATTTCCACCGCGCATATCACTGCACCATAGAGGCCGCAAAAGCACGTTTACAAATGAATTGCCAACGTTGGTAGAGACTAGCTACTTTCGTGAGACAGTTTGGTTTTGGCTAACATAATAAAGTACAATACAAGTCCAACGATTAAGTATAAAATACAATTATTACTTTTATATTTTTTACTGTGGTCGATGTTTTAAAGATATAATTTGTAGTATACCTCCAATAGGTCTGAACGAGTATCCTTAGCAGACCGAAAATCTCCAACTCTCGACCGCAATATAGACCGTACGTCTACAACACAGGAGATGTCATACCAAGTACAGTATGAGACCAGCCGGGCCAGTGTTTATAACAGTAAGTTGACAGAGATATCGTAATATCTATAGTTCGATAGATAGATATTCTTGCATTGCAAAGACTCGGCTAACCCTACATGATACTCTGTCGGTTTCACACAAAACACGGAGCTATACTCAGGGCGGCACTTTGTAGGATATGTTTCTTGCATGCCCTGCGAAGTGTTACTTTATGAAGTCGTTTAATTAACAGGCGATAGTGGTCACTTATCTTCTGATGAAACATTTGCTTGGTCAGTCAATTATTATTATTACTAATCCTAACTTATATTATAAATCGAAAGTAACTCTGTCTGTCTGTCTTGCTTTCACTCTACAACTACTGAACCGATTTAAATGAAATTTGGTACACAGTAAGCCTAGAGCCTGAAAAAGGACATAGGCTACTTTTAATTGCGAAAAAAGGGTTGTAAGGGGTTAAAGGGGGATGAAATGTTGTATGAAAGTATCGTCATTTTGAAAGCTTAAGACCTATTTCTTAGGCAGTTGATTAGATATTAATAAATATGACATTCAAAGCTTAGAAAAATTAGGCTGCCGTAATAACTAATTCCACGCGGACGAAGTCGCGGGCAAAAGCTAGTTAATAAATAACTGCTTAGTTGGTCCAGTGTTTAGTCTATGTTGTTTTAGATCATGAGGTTATGGATTAAAAACCTGGGTCAGACACTATGGTATATTCTTTTCTTTTTTCCAAGATCAGGAATCATTCTCAGCCACCGTTCCAAGTATTGTCGATGCCGTGTAGAAATCGAAAGGAGTGTCGATTTCATTTTACTCCTAAATTAGCCTTATTCCATCTTAAGAATGCCTTATCACTCACCAGGTGTGATTGCAATCCATGGGTAACTTGTGTGAAAAAAGGTTATCACACACACATCTGATAGTGATCGGCAAAGACTGTCATTATCAATGTAAACCTGCCAACCTGCGTTGGAGCAGCAAAGCTCTCTCTTACAAGGAGCGACGCCTTGTCAGGCTGTTTTCGACCGTTAATAGAATGATAATCATTTCAGCGTACCGTCAAAGCCAGTCCTTGAGTGCAGCGGCACCGCTACGCCCGAGCCGTCCACCTAGCATTGATAGTCCAGACCCTACCAAACTAAAGATAACATTTGCTAATGTGAGACACTATCTTGTTACAGTAACTAACTTATACATAGTTTAGAATCTTGAGGCCCTAATTCAAGTTCCCAATAAATTAAACCTCGGTAGCAATTTGGTGTTAGGATTTAGTAGATAGTGGTATGACAACAAACTGTTACCATCCAAAGCACGCAAAAATCAGTTCCCGTATCTATTTATTATTTTTAATATAGTTATATTTTCCCCAGCCCGTCAATTTACTCTTAAAATCCACCCCATTAACACGTTCACTGCGAAGCGAGGCCTAAATCACCCCTGATGCAACTTCCCTGTGGTGCGGCAAGGAAAAACGTGAGTTTCTCTGTCGTGCGAATGGCATAGCTTTGGTTTGGTCCAGTGTAGGAAAGAGATAAATATATATTTGAGATGCTCTAATGGTTCCGTACTCGGTGGTGTACCTACCTTGGTACCGTATGTCTTAGGCCTCGTGCCGCACTGAATTAACATAATTTTAATGCAGTGCGGAACGAGGCTAAAACGTCCCATATCCCCCCCTGACCTCGTACCGCACCCAACGCGAGCTTCCCGCGACCAGTGTTGTGCATCACGTCGATTGGAGAGCACGGCCTTTTACAGCGCCGAACATGTCTAAACGATGTCGGAAGAAGTTAATTTTAAAAAACTCAGAAACAGAGCCCGAGGCAGAATAAATAGGACAGTTTCTTTTCTACTTCTGGTTGCCTTTTTTTTCTATTCTGTGAACCGCATTAAGATTTTCATATACAAATAGATAGATAAACCTTATGCATAAACCGTGATCCATTATTTTCCAATAATAAGTCTGTAATAGGTGCCTCTTAATGGTATAGAATGGAATGCTTCGTGCGCGAGTCCGACTCGCACTTGGCCGGTTTTTTTTTCTGTATGGCGCCTTCAAGCACAATTTAGATTATTAAAAAAAAATGTATCCTTTGATAGCTTTGTGTTGTTTTGCCAGGTTTTGCCCTTGAAACGATCTAATGAGATATAATTGATCAAAATCGGTCAAGTCGTTGCGTAGTTAAGACAGTTTAAAAACGTCGATATTATTTTTCCCATCACTAATCTCAGCGAAAATTTGCCCTATTTCAGTGCGTTACGAGGTGTATAAGATCCCATATTTTGTTTTGCTAATAATTCCTAAACTAGCCATCAGATCCCGGGGCGACGGTGGATTAGGGTTCATCAATTCACTGTCTATATCAATAAGGACCAAAATTCTCATTTATCTTTGATTTCGCGCCAGAAAATGGATTTTAGTCTGTAAAAGGAGGTGAGGTCTAATAGACCGCGTGTCGCCCTAACGTCTGGTCACGGTACGGGCCGATTATACCTCGTGCCGCAGGAACGGAAAGTATGCAAAAATTGGTGCCGCAGCGAACGTGTTAAGACATTGAAGTTGCTTTCAATATTTTGTTAAAAAATAATTGTAGGTACGTGTTTTTTAGTGTCCGACCGAAAGTTCGGTTCCGATTCCGTTTCCGGTTCGGCCGGAAAACCAGTTTCGGTTGGACTCTAGTTTTTATAACATTAAAAAATCTATACTAATATTATAAATGCAAAAGCAGTTTGTCACCCTACACCCCACACCTAAACTACTGAACCGATTTAAATGGAAATGAGTGATGATGAGCAACTATGTTATCAATCCTGATATAAACAATATAAATTCATCAGGTCCCTCCAGAGGTGATTCAGTCTGTATCCAGAGTGCCCTCGGAAGCTGATGCTGCTGAAGTACCCGAGGACATTGTAGCTGGTAAGAATAAGAACCATCAATATGATAAACTGTAAAAATAAATTTACCACTTTATAATTCTACTAATTACAACGGGAAAGTTTGTGACGATGTATGTAAATATGTTTGTTGCTCTTTCACGTAAAAACTACTGAATGAATTTTTATGAAACTTTGCAATATAAAGCCTGTACGCCAGAATAACACATAAGCTACTTTTTATACGGAAAGTTTTGCGGGAACGGGAGCTGCGCGTTCCTATAGTAATCAGGACCGCGCCTACCCCTTACAGCGCCTGTGTGCGAAATCTATGAAGCGCCTCACCTTGCACACACTTTCAATTTACTGATTGTTCAATTGTTCAATGTTGTCTTAAAGTCGAGGAACACCCGTGACCCTACACCGCTTGTGTCGCGAGCATAGCATCGGGTTACATTCAAAATTCATTCAAACAAACTCACGGCGGTTCTTTAGATTTTAACTGAGCCCGTAACTAATATTCACTAAAACCCAAATTGTAAAAATAAACCACACACTTGAGTATTATCTTAGAAGGCTTGTATAATAAGCGCATTATAATTATTTTGTTATTGACAAGACATATGTTGCGCCTATTGTACCTACTTACTTATCGATAGTCTACCACGATATTATTTTGTTGTATAAGTGTAACAAAAATAATTTCAATGGCGGCGCCTCTATGGTCTTGGCGCCTGTGTGCGCTGCATACTTCGCACATAGGGACGGCTCGGCCCTGATAGTAATAGCATAGATGAAACCATTATCCCCCTTCCTTTTAAAATGGGCGGAACGCATATTGTATTAGAAACGAGTACAATGGGTAGGTACAAGATAATCCAACGGCCAAAGATTAGAGCCTAGACCTCCCAGTTGGAGACTGACCCTCATCCGGGGAACCTTATGTCACCCAATAGCCACGAAATTTGGAAATCTAGCTCTCTCTTTCGCCTCAGCGTATCGAAAGAGAGAGTGGTAATTTCTGTGCGTTATTGGGCGGCCATTTTGTTTACACGACATATATTTTCCACAATTTCCGTTCCCGTAATGAGAACCAATTGTTACCTTTTACTAATTCGAAATCTTACAGTAACTCTTTCACTTCCAAATCTATCAAGCTGTGGAACAATCTGCCATCCAATGTCCGCGCAAGTAATTCGCTGCCCATTTTTAAGTCTCGCTTGAAAAGCTACTATTTGTCGTTAAGATAATAATTTTATGTATTTTATTTATGTATCTATATTGTAACTGTTTATATACATTTATATATTATGTATTCATTTTTATATAGTTCATTTTTTTAGATATTTTTATAATTACAATAATTACTGAGCAATTTCTTCTCATTGCACTATCCCGTTTACGATACACATTTCCTATCAATAGGTTGTCTGTAAGAGATTGCTTCTAGCAATAAGGCCGCCTTTGCATGTTTCTTTTTATTTTTATGTGCAATAAAGCGTTTCTTCTTCTTCTTCTTTTCCGTGCACATCATAGGCCTATAGGTCAATATATGCTGTTTCCGTTATATGTTAGTAATCTAAACCGTGTTTATCAGACGACCGCTCAGAAGCGGATGGTGCGAGCGCGCCTTCGGCGTCGGTTCCATCATCAGCTCCCAGCACCGCCAACACTACCGACGTGGAGGACGGCATTGATCTGATTATCAGTGATGCTGAAGAGTAGAAGATTAATGAATCATTATTTGCATCCTCATCAGCTTTTTTTCCATTGCAGTTCACACCGCCAAACCACATTTAAGCAGCATTGTGAGACTGTTCTATATTCCCTTTCTTATAGCTTGTTTCTTTTAGTGGACCTTGAAACCAAGCTCTTAAATGATGAATGTTTTATTGTTCCCTTATTTCCTTGGTGTTGTCTATTTTATAATTACAGTGTATTTATTTTCCTCTTATTTTTCTGTTCCTTTTGTCATTATTACATTACACTTTGAATGTAGAAATAGATTTTCTATTTAGAAATACCAAATTTCAAATTATGATTTTAGTAAGTTTGTAGGTACTTTATGCTTAGTTATTTTTGCGATTTTTAAAAAGCTATTAATTCCATTTGTTTGCGGATTTGTTTATTTTAATGTAATTTGGATGCAGTTAGTTTTGTTGATTGTTTTCATTAAATTAAAGACTTTATTTTTTGATGTTTTGTCTAGATTATTATAATATTATAAAAATTACCTACATACAGTATGAATAAATATTGTTCAATAGTTCTGATGTATTTTTATTTCAATAGGGCCTTGCAAACTTAATTACGAGAAGTTATGATTGCCTCACGCATCCGCTCCGATAAGACTTCTTAGAGTCCATTATACTTGTAGGTGTCACGCCATGTCTTGTCAGCAGTATAAACATGTATTAGATCGGCCGCATATTGTAAGAATTTTCTGTTAGAAAATTTCTGACGCCCATCGATACAATGCCGCACACCTTTCAGAAACTTTCTTCCGGCGAGTCTGAGTTTAGTTCGCGGCTGAATGGCAGTATAGTTGTGCTTACAAAAAGAAAATAAAGTAAAACCGGCCAAGTGCGAGTCGGAAGGATTTTGGAATTATTCCTAAACATTGCTTCATGCGAAATTTCAAGTTTTCAGGACTAGCTGCGAGTAGTAGAGAGTTAAATATGCGGCTTATGCTGTATCTTTTGATTGCGTTGACATTAAAGTTTGATTTTATTACAGCTCAAAGGTTTCATAGGCCCAAGTATTGGAACGAAGTTCCTTATCGCGCGTTGTGAAAGGGGGCTAGACGGAAAAAATTCGTACGAAAAGTTGTCACGACACTTTTTGATCAAAGGATCTTGCCGCCGCCTTTGATGTGTGTGCGCGTGAGCGGCGGGGGGCGCCCGCGCTGTATGCTGTCTCGCGCTCTCGTGACGCCCTCTGGTGTTTCGGTGTACAACAAAAATTATTATTATTACTTAAAAAAAATAATTTTATTACAATTCCTTCACTAATTAATCGAAAGGAACTTCGTTCCATCCGGGTGTCCCTTGACACCTCTCAACTTTTTTTTATATAAATTTCAATTTAATACCTTTACGGGTTTATGAAAAAAGGGGTTAAGCTTTAAATTATTAAAAGCATTATTATTATATAATAATGCTTTTAATAATAGTAATTTTTCCATTATCTATACTATGTAACGTTACTTCGTACCAAATTTTAAGATCCTTAGCTTACGGGAACTACCCGTTAGGTTTTGATTTACTCGACCGTGTCAAAAATTGGGTAATTTTTTGGCATGAACGGCTGTTCTGTGTGTGTTTTAGCATAATCTTATGATTGTCTTGGCCTAGAAGCATGATTTTTTCACGACTCTAAGGGACAGCAGACTTAAGTATTTGTTATAAATTTCTGCTTGATACTTCCACGCGTTTCTGAGAAAACTGGTCTTGACAGACAGGCGGACGGACAACGAAGCAATCCTATAAGGGTTCCGTTTCTTCCTTATTAGGTACGGAACCCTAAAGAAATAAATAGACAACGATCAGTTACTTTTATTAGCGTCTACTGTTCTGACGTTCGAAGTTTACATCCGGCGCCCATAAGAAGCGGACGTCAGGCACGTCAGAATTCTGATAGTATGCGGAGTCCACAACAAAATATATGAACAGAAATATGTCAGAAATTTTCTAACAGAATAATTCGCTTACAATAAGCAATAAGAATAATTAAAAAAGAAGTAGGCTGTAATGTAATAGATATTATCCACGCCTACTGTCAGACAAATTAACAGAGATCTCCCGCACACCACATGCGTGCTCCATAGACCAATGAAAATGAGCCATCAATTGGCCTATAATCAATTTCGCGAGTGTTCGGAAACCGTTGCGCGACCTTTATCTTCCCTTGGTAGGTACAGGTCCTGGTATATTCAGATCATTTCATAGCCCTCTAGATTTCTGCAATTTTCAAACGTCAACGGATCACTAAAAATATTATTGAATTAGTGCCTGGCATATTTCGACGAATCTACAAATACAACAAAAATATGAACGATCTATTAAAATCCCAGTTGCATGAAAATTGTAAATTAGCATTACCCGAAGGCCTTAAAGACTTGATGAGTGACATATCCAGAGAAGTAGTTTTACCTTCTTGAATTTTACGATGTTTTGAATATTTCGCTATTTTACTAATTATTTAAAAAGTTATTTTATTTGTTGCTATGCGTATGTCTGCACTGACTACCTCGTTGACCTAGTGGTTAGCCCACGTGGTCCTGGGTTCGAATCCTGGGTTTGGTTGTCGAATAATTCTAAATTTTCCTATCTTCTAAGAAATCTTACTTATACCTAAGTCCGGAGTCGAGAAATTGGTGGTTTTACACCCGGTGCCTCGAAGAGCACGTTACGCCGTCGGTCCGGGTCAATAATCAGCAAATTACAGTGATAGTTAATGAATTAAACATTATCGCCTTATACCCACCAAACCGCATCGAAGCAGCGTGTTGGATCAACGCTCTAAATCTCCTCTCGTACAGAGAGTGAGGCCTGGCCTGGAGGGATGTTAATAGGCTGTGATAATAATGATAATATCACCTGGTCTTCCTTCTTGTAACAAAAGGGTTAAGCCTCATATGTCTGTTATTACATAGCCTTCATCATCATTATCAGCCTATTAACACCCACTACAGGGCCAGGCCTCCCTCCTTATAGGAGAGGGGATATGGAGCGTACACCCACCACGCTGCTCCCATGCGGGTTGGCGGGCTTAGGGTGATAATGTTTCATTTATTATCGATCACTATCAGATGTTGATGATAGTGACCGGGACCGACGTCTTAGCGTACTCTCCGAGGCACGGGGGTGTAACACCACCAACTTCCCGACTCCGGGCTAGGAATGTACCTACTGAGAATTTCATAGAAGAATGAAAAACTCAGAATTATTCCGTGACCCGACCCGGGATTCGAACCCAGGACCTCGTGACCAAAGCCAGATAGGCTAACTACTACACCAACGAGGATAGCCTTCATACCGGAACACAATTCCTCAGTACCAGCCTATTTATTTCGATCACTGTCGGATGATAGCATTTAAATCAAAGTCAATATTATTTTTATGAGTTTTCGACAAGCCTAAATGAATTGCCATAAAAATATTTAGGTCCTACGTGCTCAACCATCGAACTTATACCAATTCATTGCCAACTATCTTAAAGCACTGTTGGAAGCGCGTGAAACGTTAACCATTGCTTGTCAAGTATGCACAGATTTATGCAAATGTACTTGCGAGCAAATTAAACCAGAATTGTACAATGAACTTAAGAAAATTGGTCTTCATGAAGAAGAAATTGAAAACGCTATTGATGTCATTGAAAAACATCTATCAGAAGCTCAGAGAACAAATGAACCATGTAATTCAAATTCTTGGCTTATTTCAAATAGGCTTAGTTGACAAGATATTTTGAATTGTCAATTTCAACTATTTGTAGCAAGTCTACCACCGGAATCTTCCTTCCGAATGAAGGAAGATTCCTTTGAAATGAGCCAACGAAAAATATATCGTCGCTTAAATAGAAAAGTGACATTTTTCAAAATTTTTCGAAAATGAGGTAATTTCATAAAACGAATCAGTTGACATCATTTTATCATGTGGATAAAAGACACTTCATAAACTATACTCGGAATTTTAATTCGATTCCAGATTTGACAATTTCAGTGTTGCAACGTTACGACTAGTAAGAAATAGTGACGTTGCGAAATTATTCGACATGGAAATGGAATATTCCCGGATCGATTCTTCTCGTTTATAATTTTACTCTCGTAAACTAAGTATATCAGAAAATTGAATATTTCTGAACCGATAATTTAGTTTTGACCATTAATTAACCATCTGAAACATTTCTTTTATAATTGTGTGTGAAATAAATAAAAAAATTGATCATGAAGAATATGACAAATAAAACAGATAGATGTATTATGCTAATAATTTATTTTATAAATTGTTGTCGTCATCGCTATCACTATCGCTGTCACTTTCTGTAACATTTATTATAAATGTGTCTGTGATATTGTCAATTAACATATCTAGGCTACTCATTTTTTCCTCTTCTTTGACAACATGGGATACGCATTTAGACCATTCGGCAGCCGTAATTTTTTGAATGCCTTCCTGAAATAAATTTCTCACGTCTGTCAATTTGAAAGTTTTGAAAGTTGTTTTTAATATAAAAACAAAAATATTAACTTTTTATAAAATAAAGCAGCGATTACTAATTAATAAATAATTATTTTGAACAATGATGTATTTATTTAAATAAAAATCAATAATTTAGTCTTTAATTGGCACACTGATAGCACACACACTGATTGTTTATCGATTTTTGTGTTCATCACTACACTATTATATGTGGTATCATTATTTCACAAAATGACAATAGCTAATGTCAAATCTGGAATCGAATTAAAATTCTGACTATACACGTTAGGCTCACTAGATGTCACAAGTGTCGTTTCGGTATTCTGCGTTATTCGCCAGTTTGATTGTAGAAAAATGACACTCTGCCATTTGAAACTTGCCTACGAAGTTGAATACATGTGCGTTCTTGTAGAAAAGTGTTATTTCTCAAAATAGTGCTTGGATTTGATTGCAAAGGGTAAGAAAAAAACACACCTGATGTTAAGTGACGATGCAATCTAAGATGAAACGGGCTAACTTGTTAGGAGTGGGACGAAAATCCACACCCTTTTCGATTTCTACACGACATCGTACCGGAACGCTAAATTGCTTGGCAATACGTCTATGTCGGTAGGATGGTAACTAGCCACGGCGAAAGCCTCCCACCAACCAGACCAAGACAAATTAAGAAAAATACAGCTGATGAAGTTAAAAAAAGAGAGAAAAAGCATGTAAAAAAAGAGAAGCTGCGCCGAGTGAATGCAGAATAAGTATAGCTAAACTATTAAGGAATTCTGGAAAAGGGTATAGGTATATCGACATCTAAGTTACAAAAACAAATGCTAGAAAGACAAATGAAAGTAATATGTACTGAAAAAATGTGAATTGAAATATTATTACAAAATTAGTGAGGAGAAGCGAAAACTTATTTTTAGCCAGTATGAATGCAGCTTTGTAAAAAGAAAAAGAATGAAAATGAATGTCAACAAAACGATAGTAATTTTTGAAAGAGGTGAATATGTGACAGATTGTCATATTTTGATAGATGGAGAGAAAGTGGAAGAAGTAAAAGAGTTTATAGAACTGGGTAGTAAATTTACAAAATATGGAAAGTTTGAAAGTCCAAACCATCTGTTTGGGCATGTAGAGAGAATGCATAAAAGAAAATTAACAAAAGCGATTTATGAGGCGAGAGTGAATGGAAATGTTGGAAGGGGAAGACCTAGGCGAATGTTCCTGGACCAAATTCAGGACATTTAAACGTTAGGACGTTTGAAATTACTATTTGCGGTTTTATATTATTATAAAAAATCAAGAAATTACGTAGATTTAAGTTAAAACTCATCGATATCAATATTGTTGCCATTGATTTATATAATAAATAGGAGTTACGTTCATATAGCGTTTATTACTGATGGTTATTTTGCATAATTTGATTATTTTTTAGAAAATCCGTGTCATAGTATTATCAATTTTATATAGAAAAAAGACACTTCCTGTTATTAATGCCCCCTTTTAAATAAATCAACTATAATAACTACACTGTTTTGTTTCTTATGTAAATACCTTTTAAATGATATATAACACTTGTATATAAATATAATACATAACAAGAAAAACGAGTTAAAAAAAAATTGAAAACTTTAAATGGTCATAACTACAAAATTGATATTTTTGAATAATGCCACTTTTCTATTTAAGCGACGATATAATAATGCTCTTTTCAAATAATTATTTTTACAATATTAATTTAACAAATAAGTAGAATAGGTGACTTATTTGAAATTATTTTAAAGTTACTATTTTTCCGATTTATTTTTTCAGTTAAAGAGCAAAGTTTATTGTTAAAGTTAATAAGAAAAACCGACATAGACGACACTCAGCTACCGGCCATACAACAAGCTGTTCGGAAAACACTAAAAAGATTCAGCTTAGATAATAAAGATCTGACGGTATGAAACCATTTCAAATTATCACCGCCGCCTCCGTAGCGCAGTTTTGACGGAAGTGATATGCACAGTGGATTTGTAAGACGGAGTTCCTGGGTTCGACTCCCGGCTGAGCCGATTAAGATTTTCTAAATTCAACCAGGTTTTGGCTGGTGGGAGGCTATTTACCACCCTATGGACAAAGACGTACGGCCAAGCGATTTAGCGTTCCGCTAATATATTATGAAGAAACTGAAAGGAGAGTGGATTTCATCCCGCTCCTTCTGAGATAGCATCATCTTACATTGCAAGTTACCTCGCATCAATCTTAGATTGCATCATCAGTTACCATCAAGTGTGATTGTAATCAAGGGCTAACTTGTGATAAAAAAATTGCCATCGTGCCTACCTCTCAAGCGAATCGTAATTATCAGCCATAAATCGCCACTCCAGCCTAGAGCGCTTTGGTGGTGTTAACATATCTTGAGAACACCTTTGATGACCTCTTCCTATTACGGATCGTTTGATTGCAGGATTTTCAATATGAAAATAATAAAGAACCAATGGAAGCTGTCCAACACACTTTGAAGTTATATAACAAGCAAAATAAACCGTTTGCTCAAAATGAGGTACACTATAATTATTATGTGATGTTTTATAGATCTTTAAAATGAGTATATTCGTTCATTATTCAAGTAAATATACAGCATTTAGTACGTACTTGATAATTAATATAATAGCCATCAGAGCCATACCTGGAGCTCAAAACCACCACGCTGCTCTATGCCTATTGGCGGGCTTAGGATGATAATGTTTGATTCATTAACGATTACTATTGTATGTTAATGACCTAACCGGGATTTTCTATTATAAAATTTCTCAGAAGTAATACTAACTCAGAATTTTTGACCAACGAGGCAGCAGATATGTAGTAAGCATAACTTATGTTAAGTATATTTTATTTATAAAGTAAATAAACTGAAACTGAAAATGGGTTTCCGGAGAAATTGTGAAGATTCTTTTAATTTTTAATCGATTATCTTACTTACCTTCTTTCTTTTTCAGTCAAAAGAAATGTATGTTGCTCCCAATTTTCAGGCATGTAAGTGAAATAACATTTTTATTTTTACTTAGCATTTTCTGTCTCTTAAGGATTGTCATTAGTGTAAAAAATAGGCGGACCCGATAGATTTTGCACTGCCGAAAACTATATTCTCATGAAATATATTGAGTGCCATAATCGAGATAAAAATCTATCCTGTATTTTAAGTCGGACCAAATTACACGTTTGATTCATCGAGTTCGAAACTACTGAATTTCCGAGTTTATTCCGGACAAACGTCGTAACATAAGAATTATATCTAGATATTAAAGAAATAGGAGACTTCTAAAACGGATAAGGCGAGATTGAATGATAATGTCAACAAATACAGGATATGATTTATAAGATTGAGGTCCTGGGTTCGAATCCCGGCGGGGCAGATTGAGATTTTTCTTAGTTTGTCTTGGTCTGGCTGGTGGGAGGCTTTCGCCGTACCTAGTTACCACCCTACCGACAAAGACGTACCGCCAAGCGATTTAGCGTTCCGGTACGATGTCGTGTAGAAACCGAAAGGGGAGTGGATTTCATCCTACTCCTAACAAGTTAGCCCGCTTCCATCATAGACTGCATCTTCACTTAACATCAGGTGTGATAGCAGTCAAGGGCTAGCTTGTAGTCGATAAAAAAAAATTAAAAAAAAAGTGGAAGGACGTGGTATTTGCCGACCCCTATGGAAATGAGGTGTGATATATGTATGTATTTAAAAATTAGTGCTTTTATGTCAATATAATGTAAGTATTATAATAATCATCAGACGTGAACACAGTTTCTTCCACAACTGTTGCCGGTTCGTATGTCGAACTGCCCAAGTATCGTCCGTATTCTGCTCACGATTGCGAAAGCCTAGCAGAAATACCAGAGAAGGAGCACTTACTCATTGACTACATAAAAGTTGCAGAAACTACAAACTCAAAAACAAATAGAAGAGAAATTGATTACAAAAAAACTGATTCCATAGAGAATAACGATAAATATAAAGCTAATGAGCTTTTTGATGATAACAACGTATTGAATCAGGAAGGTTCTATCAAAAACCTTCAATGTTTGCAACATAATAAAACTGGAACAAGAACAAGTTTTAAACTAAGCAATATAACAGTAAGTGAAGAAACTGCTTGGAAAGAAAGCGAAGAAATGAATGAAGACGGTGAATTCTCTGATGTCTATAACGACATTCAAGATGAAGAAGATATAGATGAGGTTCAAGAAGACATAGAAAACATTGAATCAGAAAATGATTCTCAAGTATCATCAATTACGGAATCTATAAAAGATGATATAGAATGATAACCTGCAATAAACACTAAGTTTTTTTAGGTACGACTTGATTTATTATTTGAATAAATTGTGATAAATAGTATTTCTTTGTTCTTTGATACTTGTTCTAGTGATCTCTTTTAACTAACTTTAATAATCGACATCAACAAAATGAAAACGGGTTTTGTACCATTTATATTAGAAGCTTAAAAGTAGGTAATGAAATGAATATTAATTTTGAAATAAAATTTATTATGATTTTCAACTTACATCTAATCGTAGGGAAATAACGAAATTTCGTTATGAAATATTATTTTTTTGGTAAACAATATAATTACATAATGTGTCTATAGTAAAAGCTCTTGTAAAGTATATATATTTTAACAGATTTTAAATGATCTGCAAAAACAAAATTGCGTACATTGCAACGAATTTCATACACATACCTACCTTTTCTGTTTTATTCCTCTAATGCTCACGCGCATTCATACCCTAACGTTTATAGTTAAACAGAACGATGACAATATACTGTACTTCATACAAATGCTAAAAGAACATTTAGTCAGTGACGGAGTTTTTCATCTTTCCATCTCGTTGTTGCCCCCCGTTGTTGACTGCGGAAGAAAATAAGGGTATATTATGAGGCTTAACATCTACGTCTTAGGTTGACGCCTAGGGACCAGCATTGCATGACATGACACGTTCCTAACAAGTACTCTGCGAAGAGAAGAAGATTGTCTTCAATACTCAAGAAAAATCTGTATGTAACAGTAGATAAACGTAGACTGTTACGTTAAATTGTATCATGAATAAATGCTTGTATGTAACTTAAATATTAAAAAAATAAATCTATATATTTTTATACAACAATAACATATGTAACATCGTGAATTAACTAAGAATAAACAATAATAAAAATAACTATGTGAAAAATAACAAGTGTTACATAATGCAAAATTTAATTATTTAATTATTCTGATTCTGGTTACAATGTTTGACTGATAATTATCGCAGCTAGAGACAACTGAAAACTGAATATCAATTGGGAATTTTTCTTTTCAACTCATACTGAATGAATTTAAATATGTACTAATATACTAATACGTTTTTTGCATAATATCAAAGTATCTTATAAAAAAGACTTTAGGTCTTATTACACTATAAAAACTTAGCAAAGGTTAGATTAATAATATACAAACTTAGAAAATATGTTAGTAGCAATCACAGCAGATCTCGGTAAATACTAGAATTTTATTACATTCAAATTAGGTAACTTTGTTTTATATTTTAAAGGTGTCGTTTTATGAAAAAGAAAATTGCGTTACTGTGAGTTTCTGGCGCCGCTTCAACATCTGTGACCACAAAGTGTCAGATTGATTGCTTTCTTTTTGCGTTGAAATATTTTGACTGACTTGGCTGTTATCTTATTTAATTGGAATAATTAAGTGAATGAAGGTATAAAATCTGGCAGCCTATCATTGGTACATATTTTTAAAGGGTTAGTTTATAAATTTCCTTTTCATTGCGTTCTACGACGAATCTCTAAAGCTTAAATAGTGAAATATATTATATGATGTGCATAATACATCTCTAACATATATACATGTTATATTATTTTTTTTGCAACTACAAGCAACATATATACATATAAATACACATAAATAAATAGGTAAAGTTAAACATAAAGGACGTTATATTTATTGTTATAACAAATAAAGTTTTTAGTATACATACATACAATTAATATATGTTATGCAAAAATTGAAATAAAAGCGAGTGTTAATATTTATTTATTTTTGTTTTTGTAATTTTCAAAAAGGATCTTTCTATTATCAAATATTAAATAAATATTTTTTATATGACTAAAATTTTGTTTTTTTTCTCCAAATCAGTGAAATGCTTGAGCGAAGTGATTACGGCAATATTTTAACAGAAAGGGTTCGAATACAATACTTTTTGAATTCGACACAGGCCGTTTAACTATGTATCTTTATAGTAGAAATAACTTGAAGCTTCAAGAATAGAGTTTAATTAATTGACCAGGCAAGACCAAACCGATTACTTCGTTGTTAATACAAATCGCGTCAGTTACGGTCATTCACGGTTAAAGCATGACTGACGCAAGACGCTATAAAAACGCGTTAGTAGTTTTACTCGAACTTCACCTTTAATTAGAATCTTAATAGGAATTTTATTTAATGTCTTGCGAAACGCATTGACGAATAGGCATGTTAAATTTTTTTGGTGGAAATATTACCTACCGTAAAATATTAATTTCAATTTGACTTAAAAGTAAAACAAAGTTACCTGACTTGACTTGACCATAACAATAGTTTTAAGATATAATTCATATATACATATTCGACTATACAAAATGTAAGAATATCGAAAATGCTAAGGGTAACATTGTCAGAACTGGTATTTGGTAAAATAATCGAAATCTTAAGACTAGTGGAATATTATATCTAATAATTATTATGTTTTATAATAATTTTATCATAAGGTACTTCCTAATGTGTTGACAGTCTGTCATATAATCTAACCAGGAATCGATCTTGGGAAACCAATAATTAAACCATATGTCAATCTATATAAATATCATTTAGGATCTCAATAAATACCTAGATAAATCCTAACATTAAATTGTTCGATAGAAAATCTAAATTTAGTTTTTTATATACAATATAAGCAAATAAAGTTAGATAACTAAATTAAATTTAAAAACAAATTAACTTTACGTATAATAAAATATCTATCAAAACTTTTAGCTACCATATAATGAGAATTCTTAGTAAAATTCTGAGCGACCAAAAATCAGAGATCTCGTAATACATACTTTGGTATAGTCCTATCTATACGTAGACCTAACACACACATATAAATATTATAAACCTCTGACTTTAGATTATAAATGTATAATTATTGATATTAATTAAAAAATTATAATTTTTCTAAATTGTTAAATTATAAATAAGGTTTGGCTGTTGGGAGTCTACATACCACCCTACCGACAAAGACGTATTGCCAATCGATTTATCGTTTCGGTACGATATCGTGTACAGGCCGAAAGGAGTGTGGTGGTGATCCTACTCCTAATAAGTTGCTCACTTCTATCATAAATTGCATCATCACTTACCATCAGGTGTGATTACAATCAAGTTATAACTAATAAACAAATCTATCGTAGGTATCTAAATAGAACAAAGTTCGGCATTATATTTTTATTATTTAGTAGGTGCCTAAATTGAGAATTGTAATCTTTATTTTAATTCCTAATGATAGAAATAAATATCAATATAATTTTATAATTTATATGATTAATAAATGGGTGTGTTAGGTCTATGATTACTTAGTTACTCGTGTTAATAGTTAAGTCTTAGTTTTAGTTTTTCATATCGTGTCCACTCCTCCGCCCATAAGACGATTTCCGTATTCGCTTAACAACTGTAACGAAAAAACATCAAATTTTATTCTATAAAATCCAAAGAAGTTTAAGGACAGACCTCGTCCGGAGAGATACTACTAGCATGCATATTTCTGGCATCATTGCATTATTATGTTCCGATCTGTGTTGCTAGTGTAAGATTTTACCGCGTCGATATCGAAAACGGTAAACGCAAATTTTATATGACACTGACATTCACCCATTTGAGTTGTCTCTCGATACTGCCAGGGGCGCTGCTTCAATTCCATATAATTTACGCGAATGTGAAGTTTTCGATTTGTTTTGGTGAAAGCTCACACTAGGCACTCTGAAGAACACGGTTGCTGATGTATTTACAGGCACATGCGGTTCAACGCTTAGACCTCAGGTTCATGACCACAGGACAGCAATTTGTACACATGTGTTAGAGAACTGAGTATTTGATGTGAATTTTAATTTAATACCTCTACTCGTTCACGAGGCTTCTTTGACGCATGAAGCCTTTTCAACAAAGTGGTCTTAAAAGGGTTCCGCTTTTTCCTTTCGAAGTATAAAACCTTAAAAAGCCGTTTCTAATACTACAATAGCTCACCTTGTATAGGAATATGTAGTGATGCCTGTTGGTGAGCGAGTGCGGCCTCTGGTCCCGCAGACGGCGCACGATACGCGGCACGTCCGCCTGTCCGGACGCCAGCGCGCGCGCACCTAGGTCCGCGGCGATCATGGCAGCGGAGCGGCCCGCGCCCGACGCGCACACCATCACGCACGGACGCACGCCTGGTACACACACCATTGCGTATAACAACAGTATTTTGACGACCTACTACAGAGCCAAGCTTACCTCTTTATAGGGGGGATATGGAGAGATTTGGCTGGCATATGGTGATAGGTAATGTTGAGTCTGTAACGATCGCTATCAGATGTTAATATGGCCATGGCCTGAACCCACATTTCAACGAGTTTTCCTAACTTCTTGGGAGATGAGCCTTCCCATCTTTACATCTTACATCCTAATCTTTACATCCATAACATACTACTGACTGACTACTTGACTCATCACAAAATCTCCAAAACTATGTGATTGTGTGTGTTAAGTGACTTTAAATTTAGCATAGTTACTGATTTTGCAATGCTTCCACAAAAACGGAATGTAAGCACTGGTAAAACTACTGAGCACAACTAGTATAAAATAAATAAATACTTATAAGACTTAATATATTATTTTGATTTGCATGTAACGGGGCATACATTAAAACCTAACTTTTTAACTCAGTAGTTCTTGATCAAGTCCAAATATTCACTAAAACGTTAAAATAGCGTAATTTCTAAAAGTTTTAACGTTGCCTAACTTTTACTGATTAGTATGATAGTTAAAAACCTACGAACGGATCAGAAAATACATAATATGAAGAGTCAAAAACCTTCGATCTCCGAGGCCGCTTTCATCCTGCCCAGCGTTCCGTTGGTGGCGTTCGCTCTCTTCATCATCTCCTCGGCCTTGGCGGGGGAGTACACGTTGAGGCCGTTGCCGGAGCCGTTCTCATCGCTGCGTAATTTGGATAAGTTGTGGTAGGACGAGCGGCTTTGGTCTTGATAAATCACTTCCACACCTGTCAAAATATTTTTGCTCGATAACTAAAGTGCTACCACCGCTTTTAGGAGCTTAGGGTGTGAGTTCGTAGCTGACTGCAGGCGACAGCATTAGGCGACACGTTGCAGCGACACTACATTATTTTATTATCACCCGGGAAATAAGAAAAGTTTGACTCTGTTATGACTAGATATTAACAACCAGGAGCGATGGCAGAACGTGCTCTCCAGGGGTTAACCCAACTCCGGAGAACTTTTTGGAAAAATTAAAAACTTGAAATTTAGATAATCTAACCCAGATTTGACCAATGACAATTATGAATTACATCAAATTTATTTTAACAAAGTTTTAGCCAACACAATGTTTAAAATTTTCGATAACCATGAAATAAAATCATACCATCCTCATCGTATTCTTTCGCCGTTTGAGACACTTTCATATAGCTCCTCATTTCAGACAGGAAATCGATGATAGAGTCATAATCATCAGGAACCCCCTTCGCCGGCCAGAAGTACCAGAGCTGAGTCACCTCCCGCCAGGTTCTGGTCATCAGATTGATCAGCTGGATGCTAGATATGGCGTACTTGTCCCTTTGCTCCCGCTTCTTGAGGATGATTTGGAACTCGCCAAATGTTCTTCTATTGTCCGATATTTCAGATGGGGGTAGGTATTCGTAGCATTTTTCCTGAAATTTAAAATGGTTTAAAATTAACAGTTATAAATTTTTTATTAAGTTATAGTTGATAAACCAAGCAAATGGCTGACCTAATCGTATGGAAAACGATACTAACCCGAGGAACACTTCACAGAGCATAAAAAAATATGTCCTACAAAGTGTTGCCCTGTGTACATCAACTTAGACGTAGGTATTAAGCCTCATTTACCTGTAAGTAATTTACCAGCAACTAATACCCTATCTTTGTGCCAGGGACAAGGGTTGTAATTCGCTCAAATGCCCAGTTTAGACTTATTATTCCTACCTTCACGAAACCATTTTTTATTGTGGCAGTTAAGCAAAAACACAAAGGAAAATATATTTTGAACACCCATGCATAAAAACGTTTAATGAATTTACATTGTCAGATACGTTATCAGGTACTTCAAAAATAAATATCGGATTTCAAAATATAATAGTGATGTAAAAATCGTACAATTCCATTCTCCATGTACTCGGTGAGCATGACGATGACCCGTGAGTTCTGCTCCCACACCATGCGCCAGAAGTCCACTACGGTGTTGTAGAGCGGCGCCTGACACGCTATGTAGTAGTTGCGGATGTTGCCTGGACCCTGGAATAGATCAACATTCCAATTTTACCATCAAAGTTATTCTCGATACATTAATGATAAAATGTTAGATTGCTTATAAATGTAAGTTTATGTGGCTGCGTTGATGAGATCTTAGGTTTGAACCATGGGTGGGGTTGGGTGGAATAATTCTCAGTATTTTTTTTCTAAGAGATTTTCAATAAAAGGTGAAGGTGGTGGAAATTGGCGATGTTATACCAGCGTGCCTCGGAGAGAGACATTTGACCCTAGGCCCACCAACCCGCATTTGGAGCAGCGTGGTAGGATTTGAACTTAACTCCAAATGCTCTTAGAAAAGATAATTTCCTTACCGTAACATAATTAGCGTTGATATACTCCGTAGTAGGGTCACTACCAATCCTCCGCAGCGGCACCCTGGTCTCGGGCAGCGGCAGCACGTTAGAGTATCGGTTCTTATCCTCGCAGCCAGGCGGCACCTCATCCGGTCGCACTGTCACCGAGGGGATCTCAGAGAACTCCGCCGTTATAGAATCGATGTCCAGAGCGAAGTTCGCCAGGGCTGGGTACTGCATTGGGTGGGAGGTTACCTGGAAAATAAATGAAAGAATACTTAAATATTTAAAATAATGATTACTATAAATAGATTTTAATAACAAGTTAGTAATTTGTATCACTAACTCAGGGAGGTCAACACCATACAGTCGATGAACTGAACGTCCTATGTTAGACATTTATTTAATGGAGCACCAAGTGGGAGTGCTATATATAGTGTTGATTGGTCTACATCTTCCTTTGTGGGGTCGTATTTTAGCACCTTGGGACCTATGCCAATTACTCAATTATCCTGCGGACCTATTCTGTATTCATTTTATCAAAAAGAGATACTTTGAGCACAACTCACTCCGTCGCCCGCTGAATTTCTCTGAGTCTTCTTATGAGTCACTTAGTCAGCAACCAAGTCACATCTATTCCCATGATGTCACTTTGTCTATCTATCTATTTGTCGTGTCTGTCTATCGTGTTAGTACCAATCTTTGGAACTGCCGCACGGATTTTGATGGTTAGGCTGTAGGCGACCTGCACCAACTACAATATACCCAGAAGCGTACGTACCTCGTCGTCGTAGGCTGGGTTGCCGTAACTCCGCTTGCTGGCGCGCAGGCGCTGGTTGCCCTTGCGCTGGCCAACACTCACGCTGTCCAGGCTATAGGCGTCCAGAGACACGGGAGTACAGCGCTGCGCATAGACTCCGCGCCGCCCACGACGACGCACCACCAGCTGCAATCGTTATAAACATCATCATACTCATCGCCGGCCGTCTTGCAACTAACTAGAAGCACTTGGGTGCATAAATATTTGAGAGCCTTATGAAGTCGAATACAATTTTTTTTATTTATTACAAGT
Source organism: Mycalesis mineus (assembly GCA_034621355.1). Lineage (NCBI taxonomy): Eukaryota > Metazoa > Arthropoda > Insecta > Lepidoptera > Nymphalidae > Mycalesis > Mycalesis mineus. Next base: position 3,130,961 of record CM067897.1, read on the forward strand.
TATCCCTGATAACTGACTGACCGCACACCAGATGGTAAATGATAATGCAATCAAACATGGAAGAGGGATAGCTTTATTGAAGTAGCTTTTTAGCTATTTCTCAATTGTCGAGCTGTCAGTGACTATTGCTACTACTGCCAGTTCAGAAAGCAGATTCTACCTAGTCTCATCAGTAAAATCTGTTATTTTAACTCATAAGGAATTTAGCGGTTGTCATTTTTAAAATGTTACAACTAAGTAATAGGTCTCTTATAAATTCAAGCCCATCATCGTGCCTACAGCCTACTTTTAATACAAGCTACTTGCTTAACTGGACCCATATATAGCAGAATATTTGTCATGGCTAAAAAATCAGGACTAAAATCCCTTTTTTTTATTAAGGCTTTAAAAAGTTGCTTATATACCGTCTCAATGGCCATTCTAGGTATTTATCTTAACGGTTACACGTTCCGGAAATGCTAACTACTTGAAATCAAATGCTTCATTATACCACTCGTTTATTCCTTTCATCTCCTGCTACATGCCTTTATCTCTAGTTTCAACGAATTCATACAGGGTTTATTAGTTACATAAACAGACGACAATGTATTATTTCATCGGCATTCAGCTCAGCAGAAGACATTTTGTCGTATCAACGTTTTGGGAACCTTTTAATCATCTAGTACAGAGTTGCCAGCTATGGAATATTCACCCTATATTTTTGGTTAAATTACAAATTAAATATAAATTTTAGTGATGACATTAGGTATTTGAAAAGGCTCGTATATACCTCCCTTGAATAAAATAATCGTATGTCTAATTTCAATTCATAAGAAATTGATTTGATGCTTTTTCATAATAATTTTGATTGATTAATTATAATTATTACGGGATATTTAATTTGTTTTTTATAATTGTCGTTGTGTTTAAGTTTTTTTATATAAATATTTCTTGAATCCCTTAAGAAAAATATATTTAATAATATTAAATGTGTGAAATAAGTTTGTAAATTATTCCTATTTGTTTCATAGAATTAATTCAGTAACCGACGAAAAAAACGGATGAGGTTCTCAATTCGACGCGTATATGTATTTTTTTTTATGTATAACCACGCATAACTTTTTAGATAGTCATCCGATTTTGATAATTCTTTTAATTATTAGAAATGCCAGCCAAGGTTTCTACTTTAAGGACGTTAACTAGAACCCACAAATTGCTTTACTTCGTTAAATAAACGTTCCTTAAACTTGGCTGGCACCGATTTTATAGATATGCATAAGTAAATTAAAGCAACTAAATGGCACACTTATTCTGTACTTTTTAGTGCGTTTTGAGTCGGTTCATTTTTCTAATAAAAAATTTTTCATTCAAGTAGCCTGTATACGAGTCAAGTCTGAAGGCTGAAGAAACTACATACTCTCATATAGCTAATAAAATTTAGGCAAGTACTTACTCGAGTGAAAATAACAAGAATGATATACTGAGGAAATCTTTCAATCCAAATTATGAAACACACGAGTTCCCATACACCACGTCAAGAACTTAAAGAGCGATCATTAAAATATTTCGTTATCGCAAAGTTGGACTCAAATTAGCACTCGACGCGGGTCGCGACGACGGCTAGCGCTGGCAACACCACTTCAGACCTTAATTTATGACCCACGCGAAACAGATTTACAAGTTCCACTATACCACGGTTTAGTATATGTGATAACTAGGTTCTGGGTTCAAATCTTGGGTTCTTATAATTCTATTACTTCTAAGAATAGATTATCTAAGAAATTTTTTAATTAAATGTCTAACTCCGGAGTCAGGAAGTTTGTGGTCTGCCCTCGTGCCTCAGAGAGCACGTTAAATTGTCGATCCCGGTCATAATCATCAACATCATAGAGATCGTTAATGAATGACATCAAGTTTTTTAAATTTTTATTTACAAACATAACTAGAAAATTTGTATCATAAAAGAAAAATGTAATCGTTAGTATTTATAACTGTTTTATTTGAAGATATTTTCTAAGGCCAAACTTTAGAAAATGGAATACTTAATATACACAGAGATATTTTATTCAGTAGTAATAATGTCGTGTCGAATATGTGAATGGGAACAGGTAACTAAGGTCCGTCATCATCGTCATTGTTTATAATTTACATTGTAAAAACATCCTCTACTTCGCGATATGGCTACTTCGCTTAGTAAGGACTTAGGAACACACGGAATGTGAACCAGCCAGAAAGTATTGGCACTGAGTTACGGAATAATCTATTTAAATATTAAATCAAAATAAAAAATTCGTTAATTTCAAACAGGCTCATTTTAAAGTCTATAAATATCCGATATAGATAGTTTTAAATTGTTAAATTTAATAAAAATATAGTACATTGTGTATGTAATATATTTACTATATAGAAACTATATAGAAACTCTGCATTGTCTATTCTGTGTCCAGTCAAATAAAGACTTTTTTTATATGAAATGAACTTATATGTACAGAAGGGGTTTTCTAAGTAGGTATACCTGAGCTTGTCATGACATTGCTTGTGTTTTGTGAAAAATACCAACATGCTTATTTATGCTACCAAGCAGCATTTCTGGGTTCCGGTCTGATTTAATTGGCTTAAAACTTACACCTCAAATTGACACAACGCGGACCTTTCTGAACGTGCATGTACTACAGTGTTGTTGATCTGTTTATTAGCGATGGTTTACCACTTACCATCAGTGGTCCATTTGCTTGATCTGTCAATAACTCATCTCATCTAGCAATAATCTAACTAATAATAACTTGGCAACTTGCTTGGTTGGATACGATAAGATAAATATTTCTTACTCAATCAAGTTCTGTTTTAATTGAAGTATGTTTAAACTGACTGAATGGTACAGATAAGGCACAAGATAATAAATAAATATGTACCAAAGTAATCAACACTTTTTAAAAAAAAGCCCGGATTGCCAGAGAGTTTCGAATCCCGTCGGTTCCGCAATTTTTTTTTAAAGCGTGATATTGCAAAAAGTCATTAATTTAAAAAAAATTACTTTTTAAATTTTACGCTTGAAAAAAAAAATAATTGCGGAACCGACGGGATTCGAACCCGTGTCTCTCTGGCAATCCAGGCACCTAGAGCGCCTTACCGCTAAGCCACGTTCCCCGATGACGTCGTTGCCGAAATTGTGCTTTTGTTTTTATGTTTTTGATACTCAGGGGTGTTAGGTTTTTTCGTTACGGAATTTCTGTGTTCGGTCTCCACGCTCAAGGCCCGCGATAAAAGCTATACAATAGCTTAAAATAAATCGGTTTAGTTAAACTTCAGATGCATGGTCTAGATATCATCAGCATAGATTATATAACTGGAATAGCACATAGGTTTCTTATTATCCCAATATTACCACATTTACGAGATAAACGTAGGTGAAATAACAGGGCAGAACAAGTAACGTATAATATTTTGCGTGGGATTTAAAAATGCAATACTTCCTTGCTTGCGCCACATGTATATCAAAGTCAAGTGCAAGCTTTGACCAAGTAACGCCCTTTCCTACTTTCGCACCACAACTCTTACGATCGTCGGAAGGAACACACTCTTACTAACTTGTTACTCCTATTTTATTATTTTTATTTATGCTTAAGAAAATAGATATTTTAAGAGTTAGTATTTCTCTTCTTTTAATTTAATTTTCTTTTAATGATATTTATAGCATTTTCTCTGTTTTATCACTCATAATATTTTATAATTGATATTTTACTTTGTATTTATTTTATTTGATTAAATTGCTTAATTTGATGTTTTTCATTATTTATTTATTCTCAATTTCAACACACCGTTTAAACTAATAACATTATTTACATATTAATTCAATAAATAGCCTAAATATTTTTGAATATTACATGTACATTACATGTAATTATTAATATACAATTTTAGACAGATGAGCTTTAGGTACAGAGTTCGAGAGTAAAATATAATTTTGTAACTTTTGATTAAGATCTGTGAAAAAAAGAAAAGCAAGACGAAAGCAGTTCCGGTAAGTTTTTTAAATTATTGGTTTTACATAAAATTATAATATCATAAATAGTCCATTTAAAACTTTTTCATTTAAAATTTTATTTAATTTTTGGAGTTGGTGGGAAATTTCATTCAAATCCATGTCTACACGCAAGAAGTTTAAAACTACTAAATAGAATTTCATACGAATTTCACCAAGTTGGTTTAGCTATAGTTTGAGATATAACATTATAATTGTTGCACCTGTCAGAAAATGTCATGGAGACTGGAAATATTGTATTTATTTCATTAGAACATCGTTTTCTGCACTTTTATTTTTATCTAAGGACGTTCTAAATCGACCCGTTTGTTTGTTTTTATTTGAGCTATTTCTCAAAACTATTAATCCGTTTTTGATAGGTTTGCACATATTTATTAAGCATATAATTTTATTTTGATTTTTTTCAAATATGTAGTTTTATCACTATACAAAATATGATAACTATGGGAACTCTTTTCGATTTATTTATTTTATAAAGATCGCTAGCAAGAGTAAAAAAAGTTAAACATAATATTATGTAAGTGTAATCACCAAACAAAACTCATTGCTGAGTCATGAATGACTCGTACACGCAGAATGTAGTAAGATAGGTTAGGAAAATAGTAAACTGTGGCCTAGTACTACATATTGCTTTTAGTAAGATAGGTTAGGAAAATAGTAAACTGTGGCCTAGTACTACATATTGCTTTTAGTAAGATAGGTTAGGAAAATAGTAAACTGTGGCCTAGTACTACATATTGCTTTTAGTAAGATAGGTTAGGAAAATAGTAAACTGTGGCCTAGTACTACATATTGCTTTTAGTAAGATAGGTTAGGAAAATAGTAAACTGTGGCCTAGTACTACATATTGCTTTTAGTAAGATAGGTTAGGAAAATAGTAAACTGTGGCATAGTACTACATATTGCTTTTAGTAAGATAGGTTAGGGAAATAGTAAACTGTGGCCTAGTACTACATATTGATTTTAGTAAGATAGGTTAGGAAAATAGTAAACTGTGGCATAGTACTACATATTGCTTTTAGTAAGATAGGTTAGGAAAATAGTAAACTGTGGCATAGTACTACATATTGCTTTTAGTAAGATAGGTTAGGAAAATAGTAAACTGTGGCCTAGTACTACATATTGCTTTTAGTAAGATAGGTTAGGAAAATAGTAAACTGTGGCATAGTACTACATATTGCTTTTAGTAAGTCGTTTGCATAAGTCAACGTTATTTGCCGGTTGGTCCACTGCAGGGCCAAGCCTCCCTCCTTATTGCAGAGGAGATAAATATGCAGCTTATAACCAACACGCTGCTCCGATAGGGGTTGGCGGGCTTATGATGATAATTATTGATAATTATCAGACGTTGATGATAATGAGGGGTACCTACAACACTACAAACTTCACAACTACGGACTTATTTTACTGAAAATTTTCTTACTACAAAACCTTCAATATTATATCCCGACCTTAAACTCGAACCCAGAACCATTTGATCAAAAGCCGCGTAGGCTAATGACTGCACCAACGAGGTACTGTGTTGTTTAATTACAGTCGTTGCATTGTTTTGAAGTCTTTTTATATAAGTTTGACTATTTATATATTTTTAACATATTCCTGAGGGAATAAGGTAGGGATTTTAATGTACATTGGGTATGTATGTTCATCTGTCACTTCGGCCCAATGATTAGCAAATATGCCTCGTTTCACGCAGTCCGGGGCTCAACACTTACGTCGCGCTATGATATATTTAGCTTTTTTCGTCCATTATCATCCTAAGTCTACCAACCATTGGAGCAGCATGGTGGGTCTACGCTCCATATCCGCTCTCCTATAAGGAGGGAGACCTGGCCCTGTGGTGGGCAGTTGATAGGCTGATGAACCTGTCTTCAGTCTTGTATGCAAAGGAAAGAGTTTCGGTTCTTCCCCGGGACAAGAGTAATACTGAAGACAAGTTGCAATGATTTAACACAATCAAGTGACCGAGTGCTAGTTCTCGTTAGTGAGATATGCAAGCGGTGTCGTGTGACGGCGATAGTCGTCGAGTTACCAGCGGAGGTATTTTTACGATGCGACATAAACGTTGGTGTCGGAGCGGTTGCGAGAAACCATTTTAATTGTTATACCTAGTTTATCTGATGTAACTATTATAATATGATTACACTGATATTATGAAGGCGTGAAGAATTTTTGTGCTTTTTTTTATTTAGGTCCTACAATTACCCCTTAGACTGCGATCATACCTGATGGGAAGTAATGTTGCAACCTAAGATGGAAGTTGGTTAACTTTTTAGGAGTAGGATGAAATCCTCGTCCCATTCTGCTGCATCCGACGGGGGTTTCACGACATCGTACTGGAACGTTAAATCGCTTGGCAGTAAGTCGTTGCTGCCAGGATAGTAACTAGCTATGGATGAAACCTCCCACCAGGCAGACCCGAATCAATTAACAAAACCTTTATTCTTATTATTATTAGTATGGTGAGGCGAGCCGTAGCGGATGCACTTCGACCCCTATGGATTTTTTGTACTCGCCCCGCCCTCACCTCCCCTATATAAGTTCAAACACCCACTTTAAGAGTTTGATGGTTGCTCTTAGGTTGTAGGCACAGTCATCTTCTGGTAGTGGATAGGCTACCCCCAGGAGATCCATTCGCTTTCTAGCCAATCCGTCACATTCACACAAAATGTGTTCCATGGACTCTGTGTCTTCATTACAAGCCCTGCAGATAGGATCCTCAGAAATACCCATTTTGCAAAGCATAGACCTGGTGCTATAATGGCCTGTGTACGCTGCTACGGCATACCTTAGCTGTTTCCTGCTCAGTTGACTTACCTTCGCTAGAAAACCTGCCTTTATATTACTCATGAACTTTTTTGAGTGCCTTAGACCCTCTACTTTGTCCCATTCTGCCTTTGTCATCTAACAAAACCTTAATCGGCCCAGATGCGGATTGACCCTAGGACTAATAAATCTGCCGTGAAGTTGCGGATGCCTGTTGGCTTACTATCCTATTACTATTATAAAGGCGAAAGTTTGTATGGATGTATGGATGTATGGATGTATGGATGTTTGTTACTCTTTCACGTAAAAACTACTGAATGGATTTGAATGAAACTTTACCACAATATAGCTTATACATCAGAATAACACATAGGCTACATTTTATACCGAAATTCCCACGGGAACGAGAACTACGCGGGTGAAACCGCGGGCGTCCTCTAGTATGAATTAAATGTTTATTAGCGGCTTTTTGATATAGAGCACGTTCTGGGAAGTACCTTTTTTCGATTATGGAGATGTTAATATGGGATTTTCTCTTCGTTCCCTTACCATTTGAGGTGAAAATTATTAAGAAAATATTGTAACGCTTCTGATAAAATCAATCGTAATATACATTTCAGGAGCAGACAGTTGCAGCGGCGAACGATCGACAAATCAAGCAAGAAGTACGTATGTTTTCAAACAATTTATTATTAAAATTTTTGTTATACATATCTAGCTGTGTTTTTACCCGACTGCGTCAGAAGGAGGGTTATGTTTTTTATAATTTTCATTAATATAAGTGAGATATTTTAAGAAATTACAGATTTTTCTTTCAAAATCGGCACCTATAAACACAACATAAATTAAGCAGTGACTTTTTAAAAGTTTTTAAAAGAAAGTAAACCTTAGTATTTCAAAACATTGGCCCAGGAACTTTTGGGGTTGGCCCAAAGATTAACTCGACAAATCGTAATATAAAATGAACGCACATTAGGAACCTCTGCATAAAAAGTTAATTTTAATGATTTCTTTTTATTGCTTAATTAAATTTATAAATTTTTTAACAAATGATGATAGTACATTATAATTTATAATTTCTGGTATAGATAAGAAGAATAAACTAAGGAATTACTTTCGTAGCAAGAAGGTCGATCATCAGATCATCTGATAATGATATTTACATGAAAAAGCAGCGTGGCGGGTCTAAGTTCCATATTACCTCCCTTATAAGGAGGCTGGCCTAGCCGTGTCGATGGAATAGACTAATAATAATCATTATGATAATTAATCTCGTTACATTTTACGCAGTCCAATTGTTTGATTAAAACATCAAACAATTATTTCTTTGTTTACGTTTCAGGACCTGCATGCTGCGTTGTTTTAATCCTCACAATCTCCAAAATAGTGTGCATAATTTATCGTGAGTCCATAGATATTATGCACATTACTTTGGATATTTTGAGGAACAAGCGTCGGTGGAAGATCAACGGAGTGCAAGAACGAAGAATGCTGATGCGCCGTTATAATGTCGTCTGTCGCGCGAGTGCAGCATGGTTGCAGCGCTTCAGCTGCTCGAGACTAGACTATGTCGCTCTGCTGTAGCTTTGCTGCCACGATACAGTCGCGCGACTTTTAGTTTCTATTATTTGTGATTTTATTTATTTTATGTGTGTGCTGCTGTTTTAGTTACTATGTTTTTTGTCTAAACTCTTTTATAAAATTTACAAAATCAAGTAGTAATTAAGGCTCGTTAATGAGCCTTAATCACTACTTCATTTTTTTTTATTTAATGTAAGATTGTTTTAATATACTCTTAGGAATTCCTATATTTGGATTGGTTTCAGTTTGTCGTTTACTTCTTTATAGTATAGGTTATAGGAGATTAATTCATCAACATGTCGCGAGATCTCTGAAACGTACTGAAAATAGGTATTAGGCAACGTGTGGGCAGGTATATATTTTTCGGAATTTAGATAGAGGTCAGAACAGGATTTTATAAAATTCTTGCTTTCAGGCCGGGAGTTGGACAGGTTTAGAGCCAATCTCGTTTTTTGTATGAAGACGAATCGCGAATTTCTTTTTCGTATATATCGTGTGAGCCTTTTCGTTTTAGTAAAAATAGTTAAATTGAAAGAAAAAAATTTACCAATAGTCCAACAAGTAGAACGAGAGCTATCACACCGATCGTGCTGACGGCGATCGCAATGGCAGCCCCTGCTCCAGCCTCTTGTTCCAGAACTCTCGACGACGCCTCCGTAGTCATATCATCGGCGTAACTCGTAAGATCCTCCAAGTCGTTCACAGATTTAGTTGTTGCATCCGTTGTGAATTCAGCAGTCGTCGTTTCACCTTCGTCTTCGTCTTTTTTCTGTGTTGTAGTTTCTGCCGCAGCCGTTGTTCTGGCTGACGTTGTTGGATATCTAACTTCTATTGTAGTTACCACTCTTTCAATTTTCGTGATACCTTCAGTAGTAGTTGGTGGTGTTTTGGTAGTTTCTTCCACCTCATTGCTATTGCTATTTTCTTCGGATGATTTACTAGTTTCTACTTCAACTGTCTCTGTTACATCAGTTGGGACGTAAGTTGTGACCGGAACTCTCTCAGAATTTATTTCTGTGGCTACCGAGACTATAATCGTAGTTGTTTCTATAGGTGTTGATTCAAGTTCTGTAGTCTGAGTATTATGGATATGTATCTCGGTAGAATTTTCAACTGATATAACAGTATAAGTTGTAGGTTCACTAGTGGTAGTATCCTCTACTAACTTTGTAGTGGTAGGTAATTGTTGAGTTGTAGTTGTTATCATCGGTGATGTAGTAGTAATTGTTGAAATCGTTGGAGTTGTAGCAGGGGTTTCTTTCTGAGAAACATTTTCTATAACCTGCGAGGATACTTCTATTTGGGGAGTATTTTCAAATGTCGTTGCAGTGGTTTCCTCATACTTTTCAGTAGTGGTCACATATTTCGGTCTATATGTAGTGATTTGATTTTGTTCTTCAGTTGTGGCACGCGTTCGTGTTGGGAAAACGGGATGCCAATCTGTATTGTCCACAGGCCCAGTACTATCGGTAGATTCTTCAGTTGGTACATAAGTAAACCTAATAGTAGTAATCTCGTAGTCAGTCGTTGTCTCCCTCTTCTCTTGCGAGGGAGCCACTGCATCATCTTTAGGTGTAGTTATTTCTGCAGGTAGTTTCGTTATAGATTCGAAGCCGGTTGATTTAGTTACATCAACTGGTAGAATGACTTTAACATCTGAAGATTCTTTGATTTCATTGACAGTGACCTGGTTATGGGCATTCGTTACAGGAAACCAGGAAGTTAATCTAGAATTATCTTTTGGTATAGTCTTTATTGCCTCTGTACTAGGTGGTTCTTGACTGCTTTGAATGGAAATATTACTCTCAGCTGGTATTCTCTCTGAATTTGATTCACTAGGTGTTTTCGTGTCCACTGAGATGGATGCAGTGGAAGATATCGGATTCCGCGGTCGGTTTTGGTGTGTTTCTGTTATATTATCTGCTAGAGAATCACTATGTACAGATACAGTAGAAGCTGACATTGACGAACTTGTAGTACTTTCATTTTTGTCTGAAGCAAAGAAAACATAATTATTCTTGAAATTTTGTAATGACATTTCACATTTCACATGCAGATTTCTAATTTAATTTAATTTAATTAATTATAAATTATGTAAATAGAATTTATATCTTAAATAGTTGGTTATGGTTTTTCGGCAACATTACTTCCGTGATTTCTAGACCGATTTTGATGATTGTCGTCATTTGAACTAAACTTTTATAATTAAATTAAATCTACACTTACAACTGTCTTAAACGTAGGATTTTTTTTAATAGAACGTCGATATTGTTTTTATACAATAACTAAAATAGTATTATAATGTTTTAATTTTGAGTTCAGGCATCTTACCTCTTATTGACTCTTCATCCTCGTGCAACGTTTTAAAGTTATAATCACATGAAAAGTTGGACGAGTATAATAAATCCACGCCATTATACCACATACAGCCCTTATTATACATTAGTTATATAAAGTTATAGCTCTATATATGATTTTCTCAAAAATACTATTAATGAAATAAAAAAACTTAATTAAGTTGAAATCAAACAAATTAAGTTTTCATAATCTTAGTTTAAGTAACATGTTACTTAAACCAAGATGCTACGTAGTGCATCAAATTTACAACAAACTTACCCATGACCACTCCAACCTTCTGCAACTCGTTTTCATTCACAGTTTTCTGCGTTGACCCAGTAGTATTAGACACAAGTCGGCTCACAGGTTTTGAAGCGTTTTGTAACTCATTTTCATCCACAGTTTTTTGCGTTGGTCCAGTAATATTAAACACGGATTGATTCACTGGTTTTTGTACGTTATGTAATTCGCTTTCATTCACAGTACTTTGTGTCGATCTAGAAGTATTGAACACAGGAAGACTCAAGGTTTCCCCAACCTTCTGCAATTCATTTTCGTCCACAGTTTTTGGAGTACTCCCAGTAGCGTTCATCACAGGACTAGACAATGCCGGAGGACTCCTCATGCTAGCTAAAGCCCAAGCAGTCAAAGTTGGTGGAATCTCCAAATCATTAATTCCACTTCCAGTGTTCCTTTCACCAGAACTAGCAGTCGAAGTTCCATATTTGACAGAACCTCTTTTCCATAACGACGGTATAGTATTATCTGATATCGATGGTGAATAAACAGATTTTTGCGAACTACTTACGTCACTCAGCACTACAGGATCTATTTGTTCAGATGATTGAGTAGTTAAAACTGTTCTAGTAGGTAATTTCGGCTTATAGGTAGACGACATTTTGTCCTTAATATCAAAGTGTTCGGAATATATAGTAGTGGGAATCCTTTTAGTAGCGTTTCGTTTTGGCGCCATCCACACTGGTTTCGATTTAGGTGTAGTGAGGTGAAATCTTCTTGTTTGGGGCCTGTAGGCTTGATTCGGCGAAACCTGCTCGGTTTGTAAAGTAGATAAAACGCTGTTTAGGGAATCTTTAGTGCCCGATAAATTAAGTCGTTTTGAATAATTTCGGTTTCTGTTGTAGGTGCTAGAGTAAATTTTAGGTGTATCAGTTGAAGATAATATATTTTGAGTGGAGAACGAGATTGGCTTCATTGAAGTATAGACAGTGAATGGTGTGCTACTGGGGAAGTAATTCGAAGATACTGTTGATATAGAAACTGGACTGGGCTCAGAGTCCGGAACTGTAGGTTTCGTAGAACTTTCTATTGAATTCGGTTTTGCAGCTTTGATTGATGCTAATTCTTCATTCAGAGATGTGCTAACCGTGGTTCCAGAGGGCTCATTTTCATCACAATCTTCGTCGTTCTCCTTACCGATATCAGTATACGTTTCAGTAGATAATACTGTCATCTCGTAATAGATGCTCGTACCGTGCACATCTGATTGGCCTTTATTAACAGACCCCTCCTCGTCTTTATCTACATAACGAATCTCTTTGGTATTTTTTATGAATACAGTTGATTTATTGCTAGGTAAACTATTATTACTTAATTTATCGTAACCCTTGTTTTCTCTAATGTCAACATTTGTTGCGGTGGGTGCGGGTATCTTCGTTTTAATCGTATTTAATTTGGTAGCACCACTGGATGATAATTTCTTATGCTTTTTATCAAAAAACTGGTTCTTAGGGGTAGTAAGTTCAGATGCAAAGTCAATGTATGATTCCGAATTGTAAGATTCTTCGTGATTTAAACTATAAACATTTTTAGGAAAGAAATCAGAAAAACTACTGTATGTTGGTGTATTATAATCGTGTTCATCGTGGCTATCAGTATCATGTCTATATTTCCTAGGGCTATAATCATCATCATCGTCAAAACTGGGAATAGTGAAAAAGCTACTATCATCAAACTTGCTTGATGTGAACTTCTCAAAAGAGTCTAAATCTTCCTCTTCATCATCATATTCATCTTCTTGGTCTATTTCCGACTTGATCGGCTCGGTGCTGCTTACAATTGTTACTGAGGGTATCTTTGTTTTTTTAAATTGCCGCATACTGTCAATAATTTCTGCAGGCTTTTTTACTTCCGGGGTAGGTGTCACTATTACGACATCGGTCGCTTTAATTGATCTCTTCAAAGGACTAGCGGTTGTAGATTTGGATTGAATATTATATTTAACCCTTCCCCGATCTTTATATTTCGCATTTTTTTCAGCATCCTCTTCACTCGACGAATCTTTTGGATTTAGCTCATTGAGTGCTGCATCAGGCAGTTTTGATTTATTTTTGTCAACCCATGATGTGCTGTTAATTTTCCCGTATCGTGGGTTTCTGTCAGTCCTTAAAGTTTCAGAAGTCGTTCCGATTGGCAAAGTGTCTGCATTAACTGTCGAGCTGAATATTAGTAGTAAGTTTACTACTAAAGCTGCACCTGAAATTTAAGAATTACCCAAGTAAGTTACCTAGTACAAAAAAGTGTATTTTTTTTACAAAAAACTAACCATTTGTTTGTTTGTGTACGGACACATCATGAGTTTTTAAAAAATCTGAAACTACAGAGTTTTGAGAATTTAAAAAAAACTCATGATTTGACTATTATTTAATAATATACTTGTTCCTTAATTTGAAAGTGTCCATAAAACATATTTGATAATATATACGTTCCTTATAGAGAATGCGTGTAAAACATTTTGGAAAATCTGCGTAATTTTAATTATTATGCAAAATGTTATATGTACTAAATTGTAAAATAAAATCTTGTAGTTATCATGTATTTTAATTGTTTTTTTCCTTTACTTTTTAATTAATTTAATATTTTCTTTTAAATTTAGTCACTTGCAAAAATGAGGACAGAGAGTGCAAACATTTTATTAGATTATATATTTATTGCACGTACCTATACATATTCTGACGGGGGATTCCATGGTTATTTCATCTTTCTACGCAGCAAACTACTCAGCAACTCCACCCCATGCCTTCTTCAATATTTGACCTGTAAAAAATATATAGAGCGTGTTTATCAACCTTCATATAGGATTGCCCTCATTAAAAAAATTAGACCAACGTTTTCTATATTATCATTGAAACAGAAAGAAAATATACGAATGTTCAAAATTTGAAATCGGCTCAGTTCACAAGCACTTTAAGTTCATCGTTCGTAGTGACTCTACCACTGGTTAGGAGGGCAGTCATCTGCTAAGAAAAGCCGGCAAGAATATCAACAGTGTATGTTATATTTTTTGTGTAAAGTGATTATTAGATAGCCTGTACGGTGGCTACAGATCTACCCAACATTATCATACGTTTCATTCTTGAGTAAAGTTGAATGTAATAGTTCCCCTAATAATTATCTCGTTGCTACAATTATTACAAGCTAGCCTGAGCTGCTACGGTTCCATCCACAAATAGAGAACCTCATCCTGGGATTCAGGATGTCCCGTGCCTCGGAGATTAAGTCACTATATCGGTGCGTCTACATTTAGTAGCAGACGACAAGACAACCACAAGCCGAACACGAATTCGTATAGAATAGACCGAACTATAAGGGCATAAACTGCGTTAAGCGTGTGCACGCACGTGAGCACGTCGCGGGCCACGCTTCTGGTGCACGCACGTGAGCACGTTCGCGTGCTTATGCGCGGGCATCGGCGCGTGCATCCGCGTACGCAGTTTTCTCAGTACAATTTTGACGTTGGAGGTGTACAGTCGAATAAGTAATAATGGATAAATTAATGTTGTATTATTTATCAAGACGACGGCGACGACGAATTGCCAAAAAAAGACGCCAGCCAGTAAGCCCGTTCGTTGAATCTAGGTTACTGAACTGTGTACAACTGAACAAGCACGCGCGTGCACCCGCTAGCGGGCTTCGCGCGTGGACCCGTCCAACGTGATGCGTGATCACGTCGCGTGCATGCGTGCCCCATTGCACGGAAGTATCACGCGACGGGCTCACGAGCGTGTGCACGCGCATGGGCACGCGCGGGTCGTTTTTGTATGGACACGCGAGAGGCACGCTTAACGCAGTTTATGCCCTAAACGAGCATGTGTCGAGCTTTTGGCTCGTGTTTGACTTTGGTAAGCCAATTGTCGGCTTTTTGTTAAAACAAAAGCGTTTAAGGACAATACTTGTTGAGGACTCATACGTCCACACTTAAACAACGAACGACGTCGAGCAAAGCAGCTGCACTCGTGCTCGACTTCTAAGCGTACACGCATCTTAACACCGCCAACAAGTGTCGGAGCCTGGAGCATCTAGCTTTTTAATCCCCTCTCTTTAAAGGTGAACATTCAAGCTTTAGTAGACCATTAATAGGCTGAAGATAAAGATTAATTAATATATTTAAATAAAATAAAAATAAATATTTAGCAAGCACCCAGCCGTGAGAACCTGGAGCTAGTCGCTAGTATAATAGTATGCATAAGGTTTCCTAACTCAGATAGTATCGCAAACATCGTGTAGGAATAATTGAAGCCATAGAGTACAGCGATAAAGATCGCTTCATATTATTTGTAGAACACTAATGCCTTTGTGGGAATGTGGCGTCACCTTCATAATATAATGAATGAACTATATAGACTGTATAGACTAAAACTTTTTGATTATGATTATTAAAGGCCCGCTACAGAACCAAGCTTCGTTACTTCTAGAAGAAAGAATAGAGCTTAAACCCATCATGCTGCTTCAATGCAGATTGGCAGTCTTAGGTAGATAATGTTTAATTCATTAACAACTGTCAGCTGTTAATTATAGTGGCTGGTCTCGACGGCTTAACGTGCTCGCCAAAGCAGGAGGGTGTGACACCACCAACCTTCTGATTCCAGGCATATAATTTTGGAGAAAAAAAACATGAGAAATATTCCACGACCTGAGCCAGTTCGAATCCAGGACCTCGTGATCGAAACCAGATCACTAGATCAACGACCACTAGAGAACCATCATTTCCTCCTTACCACGTTAATAATTTACCCCAAATGTGAACTTTGCGTCGCAAGCATTAGAATTTGTTCGCCACAAAATGTAGGTCAGCCTAAGTGTGATGGAAGCAAACATTAGACTTGTCCGAAATGTACGAACAGAACAATTTGGTGCTAATAACTTCCGAACTTCGGTGACTGACTCACGCGGGTCACTGGGACAATGAGGTCGATACACTTAACTATTAGTATCAACAAAATAGTAGACTTCTATCTTCTATCATTAATGAATTATTTACTTATTTTACTATTTCCCGCGAACATCCGCCGAATCGAAGCAACAAATCGTCAGGTCGAAGATACATATCTAGTTAAATAGAGCTTAAACCCACCACTGCTCCAATTAGAGTGAGATTTTTTAGCATAAACAAAAGCTTATGTCAACTACCCAGCCTGTTTTTTTAATGCTGGGAAAGGCATTCACACATCCCTACGGAAAAAAGGGATTTTTCCGGAGGGTATGTAAAACTTGTCAAGTCAACTAGAGTATCCATTAAAACCCATCGGCACCTGTCTCAGTCTTTAGCTGTGACGTCACAGGACCGTGGTGACATGCCAGCACTACATGTCGATTCTGTAACGTAATGCGACAGTGCGAGTCTCGACGTAGTCTCTACATCTATCTGCCTAACACGACACTATATATAGAGAGATATAGACTCAATGCCGAGACTCGGACTGTCGAGACACAGAATTGACATACTGGAGTGAAAACCTACATAGATTTATAGTATGTAGAGTTCCTAGGTAGATAATAAATAGAGTTCCTAGTACAGAAACATTACATACCGATTTCAATCATGCCATCAAAATGAAAAAAAAGGGATTTATAAGAAATGCACGCAGTGTCCATCTATCGAGGTCAGACTACAATTTACGCGTACTACCTAGAGCGGATTCGTAGAACAGGTTTACAACCTAAAATTAGCTTCGAGCTTTATAAGCTTTCTTACGGTAAAGTATACAGTGCGTACGTAGGTACTACGTTTCTACTAAAGTTGATTTGTAGGTTGCTTTTATAAATATTTACTCGTAAGTATCACTTCACTTCTTGTCTTGTTTCTAATCCAAATCGTGGACAACTGTAATTTTTAGCGAGCAATAAGAAGATGAAGGCGAGTGTTTCATGCCAGGTGGGTTACGAGAACAATGTTACGTTAACGTCAGGAACGAACAAACGTTAACGTCAGGATTCCTATAGGATACGGAAAAGTTAAAATATTGATCGGAAAATGCATTATCTCTTTATATATAAAGAAAGGAGACAAAATATCTTCTTCTCTCTTTTGAACTGAGGTTTGCAAAGTAAGGGAAACATTCCGAGAAGAATTTAACAATTTTCTGTGGTTCGAAGTCAACAGGGTTAGAGCTATATAATTATATCCCTTTTTCTCTTGGTCACAACAACATGTGTGAACGGCTAGGCAAATTTTGCTAATTCTTTTTTGGTGTATTTGCTATTTTCAGTAGCTTTGTTAATTTGGTAGCAATTAAGGAAAGTTAAAAAGAAATTAGAAAAAAAACTTAACAAGTAGATATTTGTCACGATAGCTATTTGTGGGAATCAGATCTGCGCAGGTGAAACCGTGATGCACAGTTAGTTTAGAATAAAAATAAGGAATACATATGTAAATAAAATAAAGAATAATGGAGGTAAAAAGACGTACAACAGCAAGGTTATCAATTACACACACAATGAACGTGACCTCTACGCAGTGGTCACAATTGCTGCCCACGCTGCCTGCCCCACTTCTGACATAGCTGCTCATTGTCACACTTCACTCACAAGATATTTTATTCCAGTTTTTTAAGGTAATACTCAGAGATATACCGAGTTTAACGACCTCCGTGGCGCAGTCGTATGCGCGGTGGATTTATAAGACGGAGGTCCTGGGTTTGAATCCCAAATGAAGATTGAGATTTTTCTTAATTTGTCTTGATCTGGCTGGTGGGAGGCTTTCGCCGTGGCTAGTTACCACCCTACCGACAAATACGTATCGCCAAGCGATTTAGCGTTCCGGTGCAATGTCGTATAGAAACCGAAAGGGGTGTGGATTTTCGTCCAACTCCTAACAAGTTAGCTTCGCTTGGTAAACAGTGATTAGTGCAGCCAGCACAATACGATTCTAAATTAAAAGTATGTTTAAGGTAACTTCCCGTCTAACTTCCATACCTGGTCTCCCCTATAACTTATATTTTTATAAATGCCTGCTCCGCTGACTAGTTTTAGTGGCACAGTAATATGCGCAGTGGTTTTATAAGACGGAGTTCCTAGGTTCAATTCCCGGCTGGGCCTATTAAGTTTTTTTTAATTTTGTCCAGATGGGGTGGAAGGAGACCATGGCTAATTACCATCTTACCGACAAAGACGTACCGCCAAGTGATTTAGCGTTCCGGTACGATTTCATCCTACTCCTAAAAAGTTAGCCCGCTTCCATCTTAGCATCATCGCTTACTATAACGTGCAATCGCAGTCCAGGGCTATCTTGAAGTAACTAAATAATTAAAATTTTTAACAAAAAATAGAACCGACTCAAAATGCACTAAAGAGTAATAACTGCGTCATTTAGTTACTTTAATTTACTTAAGCATATCTATGAAGTCGGTGCCAGCAAGTTTAAGGAACATTTATTTAACGTAATACAGCAGTTTGTGGGTTCTAGGTAATGTCCTTAAAGTAGAAACCTTGGCTGGCACCGACTCCTAGACATGCTTAAGTAAATTAGAGTGCGTTTTGAGTCGGTTCCATTTTTTGTTAAAATTTTTTATTTCTTACTTTTTAGTGATTTATCGCCACGTAACGTACTCGTACTATACTGTCATTGTATATTATACGGCACTTGTAGCCAAAAAGCTACCGATACTTACACAAAAATCGAAATCGCTGTAAGTGTGCCTATAACATTTGAAGAGTTCCCCTTATTTTCCCAGGATATCATCATCAGATCCTAACATGATGACAATGGGACGACCTTGGAAGTGGGCCCTTTCTAATAAAAAAAGAATTATCAAAATCGGACAACTCAGTAAATAGTTATGCGTGGTCATACATAAAAAAAAAATATACGTGTCGAATTGAGAACCTCCTCCGTTTTTTTTTCGTCGGTTAAAGAAGGACAATTATTTATAGATAAGTTACGTGAACAAAAATATTGCAGTAACGTCTAACTAGCAAGTACTAAAATTCCATTACAAAGATACTCTGGTACTACAAAGCGGCCATTTACTCCCCATACTTGTGCAATCGTAATTTGGCACACAAAGGCCCAACAGACTACTTCTCAATACACTTACTGATACAACTAGGGTTGTCCCACTTAGTTATATTATAAGTATTTATCTATAATATATATAAAAATATTGATACCTACGCTTACTTTGGGGCTTTATAACGATGTGTGTAATTGTACTATAAAATTTATATTTATTTATTTATTTAATTTAGCAAACTCATCTGCATTTTCAAATCGATAATGTACAAAATTTTTCTAATCAAAAATGGAAAATTCTAAAATGGAGTGACGCGCCATTCCATTTTTGTATAATACAACTTTGCACTTTAGTGACGTGAAAAATAGAAATATTACCAGTCGAGCGGCAGCGGACGCCCGAGGGCATCAAAAGACATTAAAATACAGTTGTCTCGGCACTCAGTATGAGTTCTTTCCATTTGGAGTCGAGACACTGGGTCCGTGGGGGAGAAGCGCTCAGGTGCTCCATAAGGAATTAAGCAGGCGCCTCAGGGAGGCAACAGGCGACCCTCGGGCAGGCAGCTTTCTCGCGCAACGAATATCTATCGCAATTCAGCGCGGAAATGCTGCTTACGTGATGGGCACCCTACCAAAAGGGCAAAATTTAGAATTATGTTTATAGTTAAGTTTAATAATTAAGTTTAATTAGTTAGTTATTTTCATTATTCTGTTTTTTTTTATATATATAATTTAGGTTTACTTTATTGTTAATACTTATCTAAAGAAATATATCTCGTTTATATAACATACAATTTAAACTATTTGTATTTTATATTGGTTTTGGTAGAAACATATTATTGCAATGTTTATTTATTTTCAAATGATTTGTATAGAAAGGTTGCAGCAAGCAATTTAAACAATAATATATCAATACATGTCATAAATTTAGATTCAGTAAAAATAAATAGAATTATTACCATTATGTCAATATATTCATGTTGCCAGCCCTATAGATACATAATAATAGTCTGTTACAAAAATTGCATCACTATTTTAATAACCGTGCTCAATTTAACTAGCCCCATACAATGTACGTGACTTACAAAAGCAGCAATGTATTGCTTTCCTAGCTAAAGTTTCATAAGTAATGGTATAATAAGTCGTGACTAAATGCGCTCCCATTGCATACCAAGTGATGTGACACAGATAGATCGATGAAAAAATTGCGTAAATAATGAATTTCTTATAATATCTTGTAAACTGAATTTTTCATTGTTTTCATTTTGAAAAGTATTGAGTTAAAATAATGATGAAACATTACGGTTTTTTTGCACTGCGACTCCAAAAGGCTTTACGGTTTTCAACTGGTGACAGAATAGCTCGTTTTTGGGCAAAGGATCGCCTGGTTTACCAAAGCGGAATCCAGAATTCCTATTCTTACCACCATTTCAATTAGGCATAATTTGTTTAGTTATTAGGATAAGTTATCTTAAATTAAAGAAAATACCGTAGCGATGTAGCGACGCGTCATCAAGCCAACAGTAGGTCTAACTCGCCTCATAAGATTTCATATGAAAAACCTATTTGCACACAAAAGTTGAAAATTCAAAATTCATTTATTTGAAGTATATTTCGTTTACAAGCACTTTTGAAATGCCAATTTTAACTGTTTATAACCTGCAATTTTGACTGAAATACCTCATTCTGTAGTACGTTGACTAATCACAATCGTGATGGCAACGTGCATTTCTTTATACGAAAATCCATGTACGCACCTCAAGTGCTTCATTGCTATTGAGTCTATGAAAATGTCACCCATCAGTCGCACTCAATGAACCGGTAAACAGCGAATTACAAATATTTACACCCGATTGAACAAAACGCCACAAGAAATACATTTCAACCTACTTTTGTCGTGAATGCGTCTTGTAGAATGACTTGGGAAGCAAATAAAAATATTTTTTTTTATTGAGTACAAGTTGGCCCTTGACTGCTATCACACTTAATGTTAAGTGATGATGCAATCTAAGATGGATGCGAGCTAACTTGTTACGAGTAACATGAAATTCACAACTCTAGCGGTTTTTTCACATCGCACCGGAACGCTAAATCGCGCGGCGGTATGTCTTTGTCAGTAGGATGGTAACTAGCCACGGTGAAAGCCTCCCACAAGCCAGAAGAAGACAAATTAAGAAAAATCTCAATCTGTCCCGCCGCCGATCGAACCCAGGATCACCTTCTTTTAAATTCACCACGCATTCTACTGCGCCACAGAGGCCATCAAACAATTAAATTTGTAAGACTCCCTCGTTTGTCTATTGGTTAGCTTGTGCTCGAAGCATATGGCTTCGGTCCTGGGTTCGAATCTTGTGGTGTCGGGTAGTGGAATAATACTTAAAATTTCTTATTAATAAATTAATAAGAAATTTTCAGAAATTTCTACGCCCGGAAAAGAAAGGTTGGGGAAGTTGGTGGTATACATACACCGCGTACTTCGGAGAATACGTTAAACCGTCGCTTCCGGTCACTATCACCCTGAGTCCACCATCTTGCATTGAAGCACTGATGGGTCTACACTCCATCACCTCTCCTACAAGTTATGAGGCCTGATCCTCAATAGATTCATAATGATGATATTCGTAACGTTAGAAAAACATTTTCTCGAAAAATAAATGCCGACGATATCAAAAACACACATCTATTATTTAACATAATGTCATTCATAATGTACCTTTTGAAATATTTTAACATCTATCAACATAAGCTCCTTCGCGGCGCGGTTTGAATGTTAACGTGCGGAGTACATTCACCGCGCAAGCACTGCGCAGAGCTTACGTACACTCGGACAGAAAACTTATAACGAATATACATTTTTTATTCAGCGACAAATTGACTTGTGACTGCGGTCTCACATGTAGGTCTAAGATGCCTGCGGAAGAGTCATGTCAAGAAGAGAAAACGAGAAAAGTTGCCCAATAGCGTACAATCATAGATATTGCTCACTCTTTAACGAAAAAGCGAGCAAAACTTACCAGAATATTAAGGCGGGCAGCTGCCCCCTTCCCTGACTGTACCTTGCTACACCCATGGGCTTACAGGATAATACAATCTAAAATGGTAGCGGGCTATCTTGGAAGAGATATGTTTCAACTACTTGTACCTCCAAATGGTTTCTACGTGAACTCTGACTGCTGATATGCTGAAATCAGTAACGTCTTTCCCAGTAGCTAGTAACAAGCCACGGCCAAAGACTACTACCAGATCAGACATGGTTTAAATTTACATTGGCCAGTACTGAGAATTAAACTCAGATCCTTACTGTCAAGTACAGTAAGCTAAGGTATTACCAACTGCGGCATTACTGCCTCTAAATTTCCTTTAGGCAATGCATTTGCATAGTCAAGGGCAAATCCTTTACCTATAATAAAGTACTTACCTTACGTAACTTATACTTAAATCAAATAAGGAAGCTTCTCATATATGGAAGAAATTAGATAATAATTATGATCGTAACACTTGTTTGGCGAACTGTACCGCAATAAGCACACACCTCACTTATGGTTGGTACACAGGTACGCTCGCCCTTTAAGCAACGTTGTCGCAACATTGCAACCAAGGCCTTAGAAAACTTAAGCTACACTGACTTTAGAAACCTTTGAGCAACTTCGGCCTTAGAAATCTTTAAAAGGCAATGACGTCATCAAACTATGGACAAGAACATCATAAAAAAGCTGCGTTTCACTTTTCACTAAGCTTTGTCAGATCTGCTCTGGCCTTTAGAATGCAATACTTCTTTTTTTTTCGAGGGTAAAATTGTATTTCAAAGAGATTCGTAGGGATTGCTAGCTTGTAAATAGTCATTACGGACCATTTACAAGGTAGCATCTATAAATCTATAATAAGTTTAATAACTGCTTTTTAGTCACAGTATTATAAGGGTTCAGATTTCCGGATCCAAGTTGCGAATCAGGGTCGCGCTATGAGTATTTTTATATTGAGTATTTTTCTTTTTATTTCAAGAAATTCTTAGTAAAAGTTCTCAGCCCTGAACTGGGAAGTTGGTGGTATGCTACGCAAGACACTATAAGCCGTTGGTCCAGTCATTTTCTTTGTATAATCTAATAGTTTACAGCGTTACAAATATTTATTAATCTATAGTTATAAGACTACTTCATTGGTCTAGTGGCTCGATCACGAGGTACTGAGTTCGAATCCAGGGTCGCGTTGTAAAATAATTCTGAGCTTTTCATTCTTCTATGATGTTTTCAGTACATACAGGAAAGTTAGTGGTGTTACGTCCCCATGCCTCAGATAGCACGATGAGTCGTCGGCACCGGTCACAATCATAAACATCTGAAAGTGATTTTTAATGCCCAAAACATTAACACCCGCCAGCTCGCATAGGAGCAGCGTATTGGGTTTATGCTCTATATCCCCTGTCCTTCAATGAAGGAGATAAATATAGTGTCCCTATAGTGCACCGTAAATACGCTGACAATGATGTTACAAGAGTGAAACCAATATCACAATAAGCCCGTCACACTACATTGCAGCAGTGCATCATTTAAGCCAAGTCTAAGCTTCATATCTCTTGTCTAGACCGGACACTGAAGTCGATGGATAAAATTGGCTAATAAACATGATGATACTAGCTCAATGCTCGATCCTTGGTCCAACACCCGAGCGACAACCTCCGTACAAATGTTATTATATCATTAAAGCGGGTGAACCACTAGTATTTGGAGCGTATAGAATGGAGCGCTCATTGTTGTCGCGGCGCTATGGTGGCCGTGCGCACAAATGAGTTTTTCTACGCTTTCGTGTTGACGTAATCACTTCTGTTAAGCTCTGATAGCTTTCCATTATTACAAGCTTCTATTTAACTTGCTTTGTAAGTTTGTGTGTGTAAAATTTTAAAGACTAAATTAATAACTTTCTGATGTTTGGTTGAACTTTTTGGTATCGTTGCGTATCTATGGTTAGTATTTAACCAATTTGAAAAGTATACTAAAAGGCCAGTACGCCCTTCTTCTAGGATATGGGATGTAGACCTCAGACCCACCAGACTATTGAGATGTGGGTTTACGGGCTCAGATTAACAATGGTTGGTCATTTGGGTGTAGCGTAAACTCAAAATGCCGACTAGGTTTGATTTACAGCACATGCATCTATTTTCCTGTTACATAAATAAATCGTCAGCATATTATACGAGTTTGACTTCTTCCGCTTCCGGGATTTCAATATACATCACGTCGTCGTAAAGGACGTTCAACAAGGTCGGACCAAGTAGTGATCCTTGTTGTACCCCACCAGTTATTTCAGCCAAACCACAAAATCGTTACCTGTTACTATAGCCCTAACTATAGGCGTAGCCATGGAACAATTCTGGAATCCAAGGAATTCTACTCGCACTCGGACACAAAAAATATGGAATTTTTGCTTGAAACAATTAATATTTGATTGTGTATGGCGATTGAAAAGATAGTTTACGATGATATGTTTAGCTCAATGCCCACTCCTTCATGCTGCCCAATCAAACATCTGAACGATTTAGCTTAAATTCGTCTGTTTAAAAAAAGATATTTCAAAAATCCTCTAGACGCCCTAGGTACGTTCGTTACCAGATGACCCAATGCTGATTGCAGTGGAAGATCAAATTGCTTCACGCGCCGCCGGCCGCAAATTACTCATACTTTTCACTTTTGTTTAATTTAATAAGAGTTTAACTTATTCAGCGAAAGTGGACGGAATTCGGCTGTTATGTTAAGTAATGTTAATATGAACTATATTAATAGGTATTATGGTGGTTAGTGATAGACTTTCTTCAATTACCTATGTATGATATAAAGTAGGTAGAGCCTAAAACGACCCGAGTATAATGTTCTTTAAATAAATATTAAGAAATAACCTTAAATTCATTTTGAGTACTACTGTTGCGCTTGTATCTGCCACCGAGCAACATTTCTGTTTTACAGTCTAAAGGCAAAGTATCAGGAGTATTAAAGCTTAACACCTACGCCTATACTAAAGCCAAACTCGATTGAGAATGCTTGTCAACAAACGAATTAAAAATGAAGGTAGAAATCACTAGTCATTTTACACCTATTTTTTTAATTAACTAGTTAATGACGAATTCATGACAATAAATTAGATTAGTATCCTTAAACCTAATTAATCTATTCAATATTTATTAAATAAGATTCTTTAAAATAACAAGGCGTAATTTTAAATTTATTAGGCATAAAATGTGTTGCATTTTCTACCTTAATTTTAAATTTGCTTGTTGACAAGCATTCTCAATCGAGTTTGGCTTTAGTATAGGTTGATGGAGATGAATATGCCCTCTGTAATGATTTTTCACAAATCAGTTTAGCACGTCTAGTACTATTAAAAAAGTTGTTACTATTTATATTAAACTGCTAACCATCATTTTATTTTACCATTTCTTAACCCTCCCAAAATCGTTTTAGATGACATTTACAAGTATTTTTTCACAAAACTGAGACTCTGTGTTTCTTTTGTATATTGGTAGATGTAACTGTTTTAGTTCAGCTATACGATTAAAGTATATTTTATAAGGATTTCTCTTTTTGCCGTAGCAGGTTTTTCTTTGAGCAAATTAGCAAACATTTTTCATTTTATTATACTTATGATGAAAATGAAATATTGCGCTGTCAACGCCGAGTGGAAATCGAAAGCGTTGCGAAAATATACTGCAGTGAAGTATTGTGCATTAATTGGAGGAATGTTTATAATCTAGTCGTTTGTTTAATAGTAATATTTGCGGACTCAAAATTTTGAAAAACGGAGCTTTCCATTCCAAGTTCATAGTTAATCTACATCTAATACATACAAATATATATATATCTGTTAGTCTACCTGTACCCAAAGAGTAATACATTTTTTAATTAGTATTTATGTTATAATATATGTCGCGGATGCTAACGGATTTAAGTTCACGTGGTCGATATCGCGGTCCGCCATGTTACTTTTATAAGCAGTCAGTACGCACACCGGCGCTGGCGCTGTCTCGAGGATAAGTAATCTCGATCAAACACACTACTGACAGCTAGAACAATAGCGCAGACAACTTCACTCTAGACTTGTACCAAAGACAATCTATGATTTAGAACTGCACTCTCAATCATACCACAGAATATCCACTGATAGGCACTTTACTCTAGAGATACCACAGACATACCAAACTGTTCATAACTTGTGTTCTCTGAGACATTTGCATGGTGTTGCTATTGAAGTAAATGACGTCGTTCGTTTGTATTTTAAATTATCTCTCACACGGCCATTCTGCAATTCAACGCGCTCTCGCGTTGCTTTTTTTGTCGCATATAACCTGGCAACAAAGCGTTTCGGGAAGCTTTCAACCTCAGCCATGAGAGTTTACGAAGTACCTTACACATTTCCAATGCAAAATTATCGTAAAGCGTATAGGCTTTCAACATAAGTCAAATCCCCGTAGATATTTCATCGAATTTGTCGCAAAGCGTTAACGGCTTTCAGCATTACTTAAAATCAACAATCATTTATTTCTTTACCATGCAAAGCGTCAAGGCTTTCAGTATCATATGAAATCAATGACGATTTCCTTATAGTCACGTAGCAAAGCGTTAAGGCTTTCAGCATCATTTGAAATCAATCATGATTTCCTTGTAGTCACGTAGCAAAGCGTTAGGGCTTTCAGCATCATATGAAATCAATCATGATTTCCTTGTAGTCACGTAGCAAAGCGTTAGGGCTTTCAGCATCATATGAAATCAATCATGATTTCCTTGTAGTCACGTAGCAAAGCGTAAAGGCTTTCAGCATCATACGAATTCAATCATGATTTCCTTGTAGTCACGTAGCAAAGCGTTAAGGCTTTCAGCATCATATGAAATCAATCATGATTTCCTTGTAGTCACGTAGCAAAGCGTTAAGGCTTTCAGCATCATATGAAATCAATCACGATTTCCTTGTAGTCACGTAGCAAAGCGTAAAGGCTTTCAGCATCATACGAATTCAATCATGATTTCCTTGTAGTCACGTAGCAAAGCGTTAAGGCTTTCAGCATCATATGAAATCAATCATGATTTCCTTGTAGTCACGTAGCAAAGCGTTAAGGCTTTCAGCATCACATGAAATCAATCATGATTTCCTTGTAGTCACGTAGCAAAGCGTTAAGGCTTTCAGCATGAATGTTGACATAAAATATCCAACACAGGTTTAAGCTGAATCTAACCACAAAGCGTGACAGCTTTCAGTGGTCTACCTGGACAAAGCGAGAAAACTTTCAGTCTATTCTCTTAGCAAAGCGGAAAAGCTTTTAGCAGTTTATTTGGACAAAGCGAGAAAACTTTCAGTCCATTTCTTTAGCAAAGCGGAATCGCTTCAACAATAACAATCGTAAGTCGTCTATTACCTCTAAATTACAATCAGTAAAATAATAAACAGAGACTCTTCTGTAAAACGAAAATATAAAGACCCATTAATTCAATTAATCTAACACATATTAAACAACATAACATAGTAGCACGCCATTAGCTATAATGATTTGTTATCATTAAATAAAATTAGTCATCTCCTACTCTGGACTCTATAGGTCCCAGACATCCAAATAATTTGGGCAAGCTAGCAGGATATTTACGTAATCGTTCATGACAAACGTATTGACTTCGTCCCCCAGATATAGGCTCAACCATATAACGCTCCTTTGGAAAAACTTTAATAACTTTACAAGGACCACTAAACTTTTCATTTAATTTATTAATTATTCGGGGATTCTTTTGAACTAAAACTAAATCACCTTCAACAAAAGGATGATTTGTTGCCTTATTGGCATCATAACGTATTTTAGCCTTTGATGCTTGCTCGTCCATCCTATCTTTTTCCTGTTGAATTAGAGTTACCACTAGCGAAATTAGGTCACGATTATCAAAACTTCGCCTAAGACTCCTAATATTAGAATACGTACACAAATGTCTATCAAGCGCATAAAAATCCGTTGGAGTATTTTTAAGTAAATCTGAACGTACCTGCACATCAGCAATGCCAGAGAGTACTACCTCAATTTTGTTAGCCTCGCTCCAACCAGTCTCCAATCGGTCTATCAGCGCCAACTTGTTGCTTGAATACTCGATATACGTTCTAGCTTGGTCACTTCTATACTCCACCATGTCACGAAACAAATCATGAAACCTTTTTGTTGCAGCAAACTTTTGCGTGAGTCGCTCCTTGAATTCTTCCCAGGTTTTGCATAAAGGATATGAACGCGCTGCCCACTTTTTCGCACGTCCATGCAGGTGCGTGAAGACGGCATTCCTCGTTTCGTAATCGGACCACGTGTTGTTCTTCTGATGATTTTCTACCTCCTCACACCACTGCGCTGCAGTAAATTGACAATCGTCCGGGTCAAACGAAAATCTAACTCAATTTCAGCTTTCTCGGTTCGTTGCTACTCGTAGATGTTTGGTTAGGACTCTGGAAGCCCGCTGCCATATTCTTGAAAAATGCTGCCCACATTTCTCTGTTACATTTTCTTCAGCTTCATATTCCCGTGTAAAATATCCTTGATTTCGAGTAGCTGGCATCGCGGCAGATTCGCAGGAAGCTTGTGGAAACGATCCCACCCCTGCTGTCGCGGATGCTAACGGATTTAAGTTCACGTGGTCGATATCGCGGTCCGCCATGTTACTTTTATAAGCAGTCAGTACGCACACCGGCGCTGGCGCTGTCTCGAGGATAAGTAATCTCGATCAAACACACTACTGACAGCTAGAACAATAGCGCAGACAACTTCACTCTAGACTTGTACCAAAGACAATCTATGATTTAGAACTGCACTCTCAATCATACCACAGAATATCCACTGATAGGCACTTTACTCTCGAGATACCACAGACATACCAAACTGTTCATAACTTGTGTTCTCTGAGACATTTGCATGGTGTTGCTATTGAAGTAAATGACGTCGTTCGTTTGTATTTTAAATTATCTCTCACATATATATGTGAGAGATAATTTAAAATACGAACGAACGACGTCGTAACACAAGTTATGAACAGTTTGGTATGTCTGTGGTATCTCTAGAGTAAAGTGCCTATCAGTGGATATTCTATGGTATGATTGAGAGTGCAGTTCTAAATCATAGATTGTCTTTGGTACAAGTCTAGAGTGAAGTTGTCTGCGCTGTTATTCTAGCTGTCAGTAGTGTGTTTGATCGAGATCACTTATCCTCGAGACAGCGCCAGCGCCGGTGTGCGCACTGACTGCTTATAAAAGTAACATGGCGGACCGCGATATCGACCACGTGAACTTAAATCCGTTAGCATCCGCGACAGCAGCGGTGGGATCGATTCCACAAGCTTCCTGCAAATCTACCGCGATGCCAGCTACTCGAAATCAAGGATATTTTACACGGGAATATGAAGCTGAAGAAAATGTAGCAGAGACACCGTCGGTATTAAGAGGCGACCAATATGACCAACCTACACCCGAAATGTGGGCAGCATTTTTCAAGAACAATGCAGCGGGCTTCCAGAGTCTTAACCAAACATCTACGAGTAGCAACGAACTGAGAAAGCTGAAATTGAGTGAGATTTTCGTTTGACCCGGACGATTGTCAATTTACTGCAGCGCAGTGGTGTGAGGAGGTTGAAAATCATCAGAAGAACAAATCGTGGTCCGATTACGAAACGAGGGATGCCGTCTTCACGCACCTGTATGGACGTGCGAAAAAGTGGGCAGCGCGTTCATATCCTTTATGCAAAACCTGGGAAGAACTAAAGGAGCGACTCACGCGACAGTTTGCTGCAACAAAAAGGTTTCATGATTTGTTTCGTGACATGATGGAGTATAGAAGTGACCAAGCTAGAACGTATATCGAGTATTCAAGCAACAAGTTGGCGCTGATAGACCGACTGGAGACTGGTTGGAGCGAGGCTAACAAAATTGAGGTAGTACTCTCTGGCATTGCCGATGTGCAGGTACGTTCAGATTTATTTAAAAATACTCCAACGGATTTTGTTGCGCTTGATAGACATTTGAGTACGTATTCTAATATTAGGAGTCTTATGCGAAGTTTTGATAATCGTGACCTAATTTCGCTAGTGGTAACTCTAAATCAACAGGCAAAAGGTAGGATGGACGAGCAAGCATCAAAGGCTAAAATACGTTATGATGCCAATGAGGCAACAATTCATCCTTTTGTTGATGGTGATTTAGTTTTAGTTCAAAAGAATCCCCGCATAATTAATAAATTAAATGAAAAGTTTAGTGGTCCTTGTAAAGTTATTAAAGTTTTTCCAACTGAGCGTTATATGGTTGAGCCTATATCCGGGGGACGAAGTCAATATGATTGTCATGAACGATTACGTAAATATCCTGCTAGCTTGCCCGAATTATCTGGATGTCTGGGACCTATAGAGTCCAGAGTAGGAGATAACTAATTTTATTTAATGATAACAAATCATTATAACTAATGGCGTGCTACTATGATATGTTGTTTAATATGTGTTAGATTAATTGAATTAATGGATCTTTATATTTTCGTTTTACAGAAGAGTTTCTGTTTATTATTTTACTGATTGTAATTTAGAAGTAATAGACGACTTACGATTGTTATTGCTGAAAGCTATTCCGCTTTGCTAAAGAAATGGACTGAAAGTTTTCTCGCTTTGTCCAGGTAGACCACTGAAAGCTGTCACGCTTTGTGGTTAGATTCAGCTTAAACCTGTGTTGGATATTTTATGTGAACATTCATGCTGAAAGCCTTAACGCTTTGCTACGTGACTACAAAGAAATCATGATTGATTTCGTATGATGCTGAAAGCCTTTACGCTTTGCTACGTGACTACAAGGAAATCATGATTGATTTCGTATGATGCTGAAAGCCTTAACGCTTTGCTACGTGACTACAAGGAAATCATGATTGATTTCATATGATGCTGAAAGCCTTAACGCTTTGCTACGTGACTACAAGGAAATCGTGATTGATTTCATATGATGCTGAAAGCCTTAAGGCTTTGCTACGTGACTACAAGGAAAATGATTGATTTCATATGATGCTGAAAGCCTTAACGCTTTGCTACGTGACTACAAGGAAATCATGATTGATTTCATATGATGCTGAAAGCCTTAACGCTTTGCTACGTGACTACAAGGAAATCATGATTGATTTTGTATGATGCTGAAAGCCTTTACGCTTTGCTACGTGACTACAAGGAAATCATGATTGATTTCATATGATGCTGAAAGCCTTAACGCTTTGCTACGTGACTACAAGGAAATCGTGATTGATTTCATATGATGCTGAAAGCCTTAACGCTTTGCTACGTGACTACAAGGAAAATGATTGATTTCATATGATGCTGAAAGCCTTAACGCTTTGCTACGTGACTACAAGGAAAACGTGATTGATTTCATATGATGCTGAAAGCCTTAACGCTTTGCTACGTGACTACAAGGAAATCATGATTGATTTCATATGATGCTGAAAGCCTTAACGCTTTGCTACGTGACTACAAGGAAATCATGATTGATTTCATATGATGCTGAAAGCCTTGACGCTTTGCATGGTAAAGAACGCCGACGTTAACGCTTTGCGACAAATTCGATGAAATACCTACAGGGATTTGACTTATGTTGAAAGCCTTTACGCTTTACGATAATTTTGCATTGGAAATGTGTAAGGTACTTCGTAAACTCTCATGGCTGAGGTTAAAAGCTTGTTGAAACGCTTTGTTGCCAGGTTATATGCGACAACAAAAAGCAACGCGAGAGCGCGTTGAGTTGCAGAATGGCCGTGTGAGAGATAATTTAAAATACGAACGAACGACGTCGTAACACAAGTTATGAACAGTTTGGTATGTCTGTGGTATCTCTAGAGTAAAGTGCCTATCAGTGGATATTCTATGGTATGATTGAGAGTGCAGTTCTAAATCATAGATTGTTTTTGTTACAAGTCTAGAGTGAAGTTGTCTGCGCTGTTATTCTAGCTGTCAGTAGTGTGTTTGATCGAGATCACTTATCCTCGAGACAGCGCCAGCGCCGGTGTGCGCACTGACTGCTTATAAAAGTAACATGGCGGACCGCGATATCGACCACGTGAACTTAAATCCGTTAGCATCCGCGACATATACGAGTACCAAGTCTTGAAAGTGACTTTATCGATCTCATTTGTTTCGTGGATAGACAGAAATGGAGACTCTTCTCAGCAAGATTCTGCCTTCCGAGTCGGTGGTAGAGTCATTCCAAACAAAGCCTAAAATATTACTTGAAATAAGCGAATTTTTAGGAGCTAAGTGCGCCACAATTAGTATACACAAAAACTTGTGACACAATGATCTTTCCGAGTATAAAATGATAACTGTAGCAGTAATGATGCTCGATGACACCAAGTGACGTATTTGACAGCCAGTCCAGAGACCAGATGTTGTAACCCGAGCAGCAGACGCCTACAGCGACAATCATCATTATCGGAATTAATTGTGACTGTACCAATTTAACTGATTCGTTTGATCAATGTCTGAAATCCCCATTTGTAGATGAATTAAAGAAATTTTTACTATTGATCTTAATGTCGCTATTTTGGACCGCGGGCCACCCTGAATTTTTTAATTTTATGACAACTTCCGTGGCGTAGTGCTATTTGCAGTGGATTTCTAAGACGGAGGTCCTGGGTTCGATACCCGATGGGGCCAATTGAGATTTTCTTAATTAGTCCTGGTCTGGCTGGTGAGAGGCTGTGGCCGTGGCTAGTTACCACCCTGTCGGCAAAGACGTACCGCCAAGAGATTTAGCGTTCCGCTACGCTGTCGTGCAAAAACCGAAAAGGAATGTGGATTTTCACCCTACTCCTAACAAGTTAGCCCACTTCTATCTTAGATTGCATCATCACTTACCATCAAGTGAGATTGCAGTCAAGGGCTTACTTGTAATGAATAAAAATAAAAAAAATCACTGATCATCTCTGTCATCAGTCGGTCATAAAAGAACAACACGTTTTTTGAAGGGTTCAACTCGCAAGAGGAGAGGAAGACCAAATAAGAGATCATCATCATCATCATTATCTGCATATTAACGGCCCACTACAGGGCCAGGCCTCCCTCCTTATAGGAGAGGCGATATGGAGCGTACACCCACCACGCTGCTCCAATGCGGGTTGGCGGGCTTAGAGTGATAATGTTTCATTTATTAACGATCACTATCAGATGTTGACGATAGTGACCGGGACCGACGGCTTAAAGTGATCTTCGAGGCACGGGGTTGTAACACTGCCAACTTCCCGACTCCGGGCTTGGAATTTCCTGAAAATTTCATAGAAGAATGAAAAAGTCGGAATTATTTCGTGACCCGACCTAGGATTCGAACCCAGGACCTCGTTCAAAGCCACATAGGCTAACCAATAGACTAAAGAGGCAGTTAAATAAGAGATGATAGTAGTGAATGAAGTCAAAGAAAGAAAACATCAGGCTTCTTCGGATAAGGACTTATCTTGGTAATGACGCAAACACACGTTAAATTTTCATAATTACAAACTAAAAGTTAATTTCCCATGATAATTCTATTGCGTGTCCAAAGAAAGTGTAAAAATATTATAATATAACATAACAGTACTAAACCGTGAATATATCGAACACTTTCCCTTTCTAAGGTTTCCGCCTTTGAACAAACTGTGGCACAGTTTGGTTTCACTTTCCTACAAATATTTGAGGCCCCCAAATTAGGAAGTTACATTGAAACTGAACTAAACTTTCGATACAATATTTGTAGAGATGTTTGAGAAGATATATTGTTTAATACTGGTCTAAGCGCGGCGATTTTTTTCTATTCACATTCTTCTATTAATGTCATTTGCATTCCCCCACATTACAACCATATCACAGCATACGGTACCAGTTCTATTACTACTATTTACTTAAGGAAGTTAAGGTGTTAATACCTTAACTTCCTATAAGTATGTCCATGAGGTTTATGGGGTTTGAGGTATTAACTTACTATCTTTAAAATAATGTCAAACAAAAAACTATAACTAATTGCATGAATTTAACTGGCATAAAATGAAACTTTCCATTCTTGATTTTAATATTAATAATAATCAGAGATTTGCCCTTCAAGATTTCTTTGATAATTTGCGGATTGTGCGAAAAGTTTTGAAAATAAATTATAAATAAGTAACGAATCTAATGAATAACTTCTATTTAATATTGTAATTTATCTTTTTCCTACAGATTTTGAAGAGCAGCAGAGCCGTTGCAAAGATTTTAATCTGTCACATTAAAGGGTCATCCTTTTCGTAATTTATTTAAGCTAGGCTAGCTAGCTTAAGAACAGAAAAATAGAGAACCATGAACGTAGGTACTTTCTCTAATCTGAATCATACATTATCAAAACATACAAACAAACGGATCAATGTCGTAAGACGGATTTTCGAATAAAAAAAAGAATGAAAAAAAAATAAATCCTAATGGAATAGGATTTCCTAAACCATTAGGATTTGGTATTTAAGAGATCAACAATCTTCCAATATGACTTAGGTTTAATCTTAGGCTAATGCTTGTCGATCACTTAAAAAAATCAATGAGATTGATAACTTTAACGGCTACTTTGTCTAAAGAGTAGACGTAACTCCTTAATTCTCTTAAACGCTTGCTTTGCTTAATCTCTTTACGCAAACAGACAAATAAAGCGATATAAGAAGAGATTCCATAACAGGTTAGTCATTCCATTAAAGCTAAAAATCAACAATTAAATGATTATTCACAGAGCACCGTGAAAACAGCCGCAAGAAGGCCGGTTGCAAAAGTGTACTGAATTCAATTTAACCTTTCCTTAACAGTTGCTTTATTGATTTGATTGGTGTGTCATTCTATTATGGTGCGTTTGCCAACCGGTCGTTTCCGAGCCCTTATTTACATTTATAATTTCTAATCGAAGTTTAAGTACTTTACTTAAGTTTCAAGGCATATCGATGAATATCCAAATAATGTTGATATCATATCAGCTCTTCTACAAGGAGGAAGGCCTGGCCCTGTAGACAACATTAATTGAAAGATGACAATGATGAATTTTTGGAAAATCTTAGAGACATTTCGAACATGAAGTAAATCAAAAACACCGTACCAACTGTATTCAGGATTAAAATAAAATTAAAATAAAAAAATTGTACAACCAATGTCTTTACGATAAGTGACTAAGTTTTCGAGTAAAAATACCATTAGAAATTCAAATAGTCTAGACTGCATCTATCATGTTATTGAATTCATGTAAACTCTAATAACGAAAACCTAAACTGTATGCAGTATAGAATAAATTTGCGTGAACACAAAACTAGTTAATTTTTTATTAATTACAAGTAACCCTTCACTGTAATCACACGTGGTGGTAAATGATGATGCAATATTAGATGGAGTGGGCTAACTTGTTAGGAGAAGGATCATATCCAAGCCATTCTGTTTCTACACCACATCTTGTCGGATAGCGTTCCGGTACGATGAAGCTTGGTGGTACGTCTTTGTTGGCAAGGTGGTAACTGGCCACAACCGAAGCCTCCCACCAGCCAAACACTGCCCAATTCATAAAAATTAAATCGGGCTTGCCGGTAATTGAACCTAGGACTTCCGGTTTATAAATCCACCGCACACACCACTGCGCCACGGAGGTTATAAAAATCATAGTCAAAATTATTTTTTGTGTTGATAATAAAAACCTATTGTCACGTCTGTCAAGCTCCCTATCAATTTGATTGTTATTCGGATCTTTAAAAGTCCCTATAACAGTATTTCAGCCAATTTAAACTATATTAGTTTAATGATCTCGAACATTCCTCATAAATCAGTCGAACCATTTATCAAAATCATAAAACATTTAATGATATTTTACATATAAAACAATGTCGGCTAGTTACACCATCTTCAAAAGGTTAAAGTCAAAGTCAAATATCTTATTATTCAAAGAAATCTTTATGAATATTTTGAATGGTCAATTTTTAGATTATGAAAAGTAATGGTGATAATTAAGGGCGGAAACATAAAATTTTTAACAAAAAATTTTAACAGACGAAAAAAAACGGAGGAGGTTTTCAATTCGACACGTATGTATTTTTTTTATGTATGACCAGTGACCACGCATATATTTTTACAGAGTTGTCGGATTTTGATAATTCTTTTTTATTAGAAAGGGCATACTTCCAAGATGGGACCATCTTGGAAGTATTCATTCGTACTATACTGTCATAGTGTATTATACGGCACGTGTAGCCAAAAACTACTAATACTTACACAAAAACCGAACTTGCTGCAAGTGTGCCTATAAAATTTGAAGAGTTCCTTCAATTTTCCCAGGATATCATCATCAGATCCTAACATGATGGCAATGGGACCATCTTGGAAGTGTGCCCTTTCTAATAAAAAAGAATTATCAAAATCGGACAACTCTGTAAAAATTTATGCGTGGTCATACATAAAAAAAATATATAGTCGCATTGACAACCTCCTCGGTTTTTTTTCGTCGGTTAAAAATAGAAGCTACGAGGTTCCAAACGCGCCCTGGGCTGAGAAGAGCCCACAACAAACTCAGTCAGGTTATTATTATTAAACGGATTTGAATTAAACATCCCACAGAGATTTTAGTCTGAAACTTTATTTTTTCTCATTTTGAAACAGTCTTTAACTTTTTACTCCGATCATCGGCATCATATTTTTCGTGACACTGCAAAGAGCTATTTATATAATTTGATTCAAAGTTCTTGATATTTAAAAATAGGCAATCTAAATATTCTAAGTCTACCAATTAAATGGTAAACGATTAATGACATAACATGTGTATTGAAGCTTCTATTCAAATAATATTCAAAATATTCTGATGCAATATTTTTAGCATATAACATGACCTTCGCATCAATCGGGTTATGGATACAGGTTATCAGTTTAAATATTCATCTGTCGTGAGCATTATGCATGTTTATTCAAATTCAAAACATTAATTTCCTATTGAAATATATCCTATACACGATTATTATTATTCAATATCAGTAGTTAAACTGAATAATATATTTTTAGAAAATTGTTTATTAGTTATTAATTTATAAAAAACTAACGGTATTGCTACCAAATCTTTCATCATCGCGGAAGTGAAATTATGAGAAATTATGGATTTTGCGTAATACCTTAATGAAGTGACAAATTAAACAAAAAATTTTTTAACAAAAAATAGAACCGACTCAAAACGCACTAAAAAGTAAAAATAACTGTGTCATTCAGTGGCTTTAATTTACTTAAGCATATCTATGAAGTCGTGGCCAGCCAAGTTTAAGGAACATTTATTATTGATTTGGATGACTTTTGACGTTATCTATCTGCTTGATCAGCTGCTCAATCTATGGCCAATATTATTTTCATAACCAGATTTCGAAACTGAGACCTGAAGATTTATATACCTACGTAGACATACGTACCTACGTTTAGGTGTCTATTTATTTAGTAGCTGGGTAAATTAAGGTTAAAGGTAAAATTGTATAATTGATTAATTTATTGAATTATAAAACTTTATAAAAGCAACTACTTAGTTTTTTTCCGACTCTACTTTACTACTAGTCAAATATGACAACTGAAAAATAGTAGGTACTTAAATGTTTGGTATTTCATACGATTCGTCTTAGAAAAGTAGCACCACCACACCACATGTAAGTATGTAGGTATCACAAATATCTAGAACAGTTATGTCCGAACTTGACATAGATGAAACCTGAGCCGAGGTAGTTACTTAAGGTTTATTTACAATTTGAATTTTATACGATAATGTCGTATCCTAGACAAGTAGGTAGCTCCAGTTTTCATATCTCAAACGTCTCCGTCCGAACTTGACATAGTTGTGTCCATAGCATCGTGGACATATTGCCCGAGGCTTGCGTAAGCGTTCCACAACTCAACACTTCCTTATTAGTGTTGTATTTATGTGATTGGTATGAGTACATGCGTCTTTCGACTTTCTCTAGTTGTGATTGACAAAAGCAGGCATTCCTTTGTAGTTCAACTATTTGTCATGATCTTTTAAACCGGTGTCTCTTAAATTTCGCTGCCAACTGATAAGGCGTGATGTTCTGTATGTATGTAACAATTCTATCTTATTTTACAACTCGTGGGGGGGAATACCAACGTTGAATTTTTCATTGCACGACCTTTATCCAACACTTTGGGAGCTTTCTTATTTTTATACTTTTCCTTTATTTTTTTATGACACTCATTCATAGTATCTATTGTAATATCTCACAGCATCTCTCTAGTTATATGTCCGGGAGCTTTCGTACCATACATTTTTCATTGCCAAAGTAATTTTATTATCTAGATTCAAGTTTGAATCTAACAATCTGGAATGTAGACCTGCAAGTCTTTGTACCTATAGCTTTTAGACAGACACTGAGCGTAGGCTATTGTTATTCAAAACGTGAGTGGTTGAGTAAATTTAAACTTTGGTCGTGATATTTAAGGTTTCTCTGACAGGAGACCTTTAGAATTCAGGTACAATAAACATGATTAATATATTCATTTCCCTTTAACAATGGTTAAAGTTCGTGAAAGAGGTGGGTACGACAATAGTTATACGAATAATATTAATACTAACTGCCTTATTAGTTCTGTGGACAGCTGGTTTGACTATGTATCTCTGCAGTAATAGCCAAATACGCCATCCAATTCGTATCATACAGAGTACATAGAAATACTGCGTCTATCTCTATTCGGTGATAAAGTCAATGTGTCAAAGGGATTTCTAATTTTGGAACGAAGTTTCTTATCGCGCGTTGTGAAAGGGGGCTAGACGGAAAAAATTCGTACGAAAAGTTGTCACGACACTTTTTGATCAAAGGATCTTGCC
This sequence comes from Mycalesis mineus, assembly GCA_034621355.1. NCBI lineage: Eukaryota > Metazoa > Arthropoda > Insecta > Lepidoptera > Nymphalidae > Mycalesis > Mycalesis mineus. The sequence goes on from CM067897.1 coordinate 3,169,762, forward strand.
GCCGCCTTTGATGTGTGTGCGCGTGAGCGGCGGGGGGCGCCCGCGCTGTATGCTGTCTCGCGCTAAAATTTTATTACAATTCCTTCACTAATTAATCGAAAAATTGAGCCTACTGATTAAGTTTATATAACATTATATTTGTTAATAATAAAAAAAATATTATTATTACTTAAAAAAAATAAAATTTTATTACAATTCCTTCACTAATTAATCGAAAGGAACTTCGTTCCATCCGGGTGTCCCTTGACACCTCTCAACTTTTTTAGTAATGTTTGTATAGTAATAGTAAAACACAACATGGGCAACGAGCACGTTAAGCCATCACTCCCTGCCACTATCATCAACATCTAATAGTGATCCTATAAGGAGGGAGGCCTGGTCCTGTAGTGGCCTAATCGTGTAGTGGGCCGTAAATAGGCTGATAATGATGAAGTATTAATTGACATTTTTTAGAGATATAATTTTTTTTTTATCGACTACAACTTGGCCCTTGAGTGCTATCACACCTGACGTTTAGTGATGATGCAGTCTAAGATGGAAGCGGGCTAACTTGTTAGGACTGGGACGAAAATCCACACCCCTTTCGGTTTCTTCACGACATGTCGGTAGGGTGGTAACTAGCCACGGCGAAAGCCTCCCACCAGCCAGACTAAGACAAATTAAGAAAAATCTCAATCTGCCCCGCCGGGAATCGAACCCAGGACCTCCGTCTTACAAATCCACCGCGCATACCACTGCGCCACGGAGATCGTCTATACATAAATTAATTAAAATATTGATAACAAATCAAGATCGTTTCCTATATCGATAACGTAATCAACCTTTAAACTTAATTTTAACAGCATTGAATACCAAAGTGTTTGATTATTCTTTTTCCCATCAAATTGCTGTAACATTAAACAATTGCATCAACACTGTTAAAGCAAAAACATTTCTTAAAACAACGTAACTTGTGTAATGTAACCAGTCTTATGCAGGCCTACTAGTATTTTATCATATTAAAAACACCAAGGCACAGTTTTTAGTCCATTCATTTTCTAAACGGTTGTGATAGTTTTTGTTATATTTGCTAATCACGTTTGAAAAACAATTTAGCGTTTTGCGCTATGTACTAAGGTACAATTCTTAAAATAGAGAACGGAACAATCTAAGTTTCTGTTTTTTTTATTTGTATTTTTGAAATCTAATAAAATATAAGAAAAATATTTTGCAAAATCATTCTATCAGTTTGGTTTTGTTTTTGAATATAACGTACTTATAATATATCCTTAGTTAGAATATAACTTAATATTCAAAAAATATTTTTTGTGTCGCGCGTTTCCCTAATACCAGTGTAAATAGCTTTAAAAATAATAAAAAGTATAAAACAATCGCAGTAGAATAAAACCCATTGGAAAAGGAGGAGAATATCATAAAAATGAAAGGAAAAATAAAAAGGTCAGGTTTAGGGGTAAAAAAACAGTTTTTCTCTATTTTCCGGCAAAACTATAAGTTCTATGGAAAAGAGTTGAATGGCAAAGTTGGCACCAAAAAGATCTAAAACTTTTGTTCTTATGATATTCTCCTCCTTTTCTCATAGGTTTCATCATACTGCGATTTTTTTTGGTTTCAAAAATTATCGGTACTGATCTCTAACCGTCTTACAGTTTTGTACTTTTCATCCAAACCCCAACCTTGCACTGTAAGTCGCACTACTCATAATGCAATAGACAAATTTCGTAACACTAAACCCAGTTTAGAGTTTTTTTAGTGCAGTTTTTATAAAACCGTGGATTAAATGGAAAATATATACCATCGATAAAATATAGAAACCTTTTGCGCAAATGTTATAACCTTGTTAGACCATTATTTAACGGTTAAGGCATTTTCGAGAACAATTCTTTGCAGCACTTAGACACAATGAACGAAATCTCTCGGAGTAACTAAAGAAAACTCGATTGGCAAATTAAATAAAAACTCAATAACCATATAATTCTGCTAACAAATGGAGGAAAAGTGCTGTTAAATCGTGAATTATCTTTCGTAACATTTTTTTATTGCAGCGATTACATTCAAATCTGTAAAGTTATTCAACTGTTGATAGAACAAGTGTTAATTAAAGTGACGTCACAACAGGCCCAAAATATTTTCAATTTTATTGTATACATGATAGAGTCGATAATTTTTGGTGGTTGACGTTATAAACAGCTGATGATCATCATCGTCCTCACTTGATGCTATCTTCCGCACAAAATTTATTCATTTTAATAAACATTTTAAAGAATTAAAAAAAATGTAAATACATATAAATGAGAAACAATATAATTAACCTAGGTCCAGCTTATATGTATGTATACAGGCGACAAAAATATATTTCAACTACCTATAGCATATTTAAATAAATAAGGGTCACCCGAAATTCGAGCAGCGTGGTGGGTCTGCGCTCCATATCCCCTCTTGTACAAGGAGAGAGGCCTGGCCCTGTAGTGTAGTCGTTAATAAGCTGAAAATGATGATAATGATGGCAAATTTTGCCAAACTTGGAAAATAGAATCATGTTTTCTTGTACTTTATATTCAATAGGAATTTTATATTTTGAGACAATGTTCAACCTAATTTCAAAGTGGGTATCTCCCGAACTATTGTTTTATTACTGAACCCAGTTATTTGCCCTTAAAGTGTTGAACTACAGAGGTATAATCGAGGTCGAAAGGATCACGACCTGGACTGAATTATACTATAGCTAAGAATTACAAAGTAATTTGTACTACGTGATCATTAGGTATAGAGTAATTCTTTGTAGGTTTATCAGACTTTGGACAAGGACTTTGTACTGCCGTCTACTTTATACTTTGAAATGATATATTGATAAGTACGCACTGAACCTACATTATTTACTTTAATCCTTCTTCTTTAAATGCCATCTCTTCTACGGAGATTGGCGACCATTACGGCTATTCTAATTTAAGAGGCGGCACGGAACAAGGATTTTGTGCCACTCGCGAAGAGTTTTGAGATTGGAGCATCGTCTGTCAGGTCTTCAGCTTCCTTGGATGATAAGCTGTAAGATGCGATACTTGTCACGACGCGTGATGTGCCCTAAATATTGTTTCTTATATTCAATCTCACTCAGAATTTCCGCTTTTTGGCCATTCTCCACAGTACTGTATCGTGGAAGGCAAAAGAAAAACCACTCCGTTATTCTTCTCAAGTAAATCATTATGGCTAAAATCTACAAGGAATTGCCCTTAGCCCCCGGCAGACCCTAAATGGTCAGAGGGTGCGAAGAATTCCCGGGTTACCAATAAAAAATAATTTAATTACAGTATCCTAAAAATAATAAATTGCTTTTTAAGAGCTATTATTATTTATATATATTTCAATCTTAACCTACGTATCTTAACAAGTAACTAAAAACTTTGCATTTCTCGTGCTTGTTTTTCTATTATGGTGAAAACACAATAATGATTTTTTTTTGTTATATTATTTATTTATTTACAATTTTTTTTTTTAATTTACAACAATGCTTATAAAAAAAACACTATTAAAATTTTTAAAAAATATTCAGACCGCCTGCTGCGGGGCCCGGGTGTCGAAGGTGGTCAGGGCTCCAGAATGAGAAACCTCCTCACAATACGCGCCGTTTCAAGAATTACCGCCTTCTGTATCCGACCCTTGATCCAACAATTAAGTTGCAACCAAGATTTCATCAAATTTTGAGTTGATGAGTTCTCTCAAATTTTAATACAGACATTTTTAAATAAAAATAATTATTATCCACCATGTCGTAATCGAAGTGAAGCTTGCGCTAATCGCATTGCAGCCAATACAGATTAATCTACAATTTGTTTTGTCAGCAAACTCAACATGTGTATCGGTCCGAAGGAATGGCGGGCGAAAGCGTAAAACGCGCCGGAGCGTGGCGGTGACGTGCGCCAGATGCTCTGGAGATGAGACGCCATTGTTAACAGCTATGTAAGTGTAGTTGTTATTATAGAACATGTATGGACTTAACAATAACATTCTTGGCTAACTTTTGCACTCGAACGCAAAAGATCGAAAGGAGTCAAGTCGAGTGCATTTAAATACATACACGTCTCTGACTATGGAGAAAACACAAACACAACTTGTTTCTTCTTGTAAAATAGTGCTGTTCTATGTTTGTGGTAGATTAGTATCTATGTCATAATATGCAATATTACATTTTTAACCGACGAAAAAAAACGAAGGAGGTTCTCAATTCGACACGTATATATTTTTTTATGTATGACATCGCATAACTTTTTACAGAGTTGTCCGATTTTGATAATTCTTTTTTTATTAGAAAGGGCATACATCCAAGGTGGTCCCATTGTCATCATGTTAGGATCTGATGATGATATCCTGGGGACATTGAAGGAACTCTTCAAATTTTGGAGGCACGCTTACAGCGATTTCGGTTTTTGTCTCGATATCGGTAGCTTTTTGGCTACTAGTGCCGTATAATATACTATTACAGTATACTACGAGTATGTTACTTGGCGATAAATCACTAAAAAGTAAGAAATAAAATTTTTTAACAAGAAATAGAACCGCCTCAAAACGCACTAAAAAGTAAAAAATAACTGTGTCATTTACTTGCTTTAATTTACTTAAGCATATCAAGGAGTCGGTGCCAGCCAAGGTTTCTACTTTAAGGACATTACCTAGAACCCACAAACTGTTTTACTACGTAAAATAAATGTTCTTTAAACTTGGCATCGACTTCATAGATATGCTTAAGTATAATAATATAATATAATAAAAAATTTTTTAGGTTTCCGTTCCTCGAAAAAAGTACCCATATAGGATCACTTTGTTGTCCGTCCGTCTGTCTGTCTCTAGAGACACTTTTTCTCAAGAGCGCGTGGAGGTATCAAGCTGAAATTTATATCAATTACTCAAGTCTACTGTGGGACAAGTGCGAGTTTTTCACCGAGCGACTGCGTAAAAACGTACTCACTCGTAACGTCAAATTATATAGAATAAAAGCGTTTACTCTCGCTGTAACTAGATGGCGCTACTCCAATTCCATATAAAATTTGCGTTTACTGTTTTCGATATCGATGCGGTAAAATCTTATACTAGGCACAAAGTCTCTTGGAGTTGTGAAAAACTTATTACCCATCATGAACGCATAGAGATATTAAATCGAAGGTCTATTATGCCTTTAAGCTGTAAGAAAATCAAATAGGTATATCGACGGGTTTGTACGAAAACGGACTCGATACGCGAGTTCGACTCGCACTTGGCCGGTTTTTTCCTTAACATTCTTAGATTAAATAAAGTCACTTAGCGAACTAGGACATTATTAATCTAAGATTAAGAAAAAAAAGTTTTGTACTTCAGTAATTTTCTCAAAAACTACTCAGCCGATATGAAAGAAACTCTTTGAAAGAGTTTATATTATTATTTATATTTTATATATATTTGTTATATACTTAACATAACATGAAGGCGAATATATTTTCCACGAAAAATAATTATTAATTTGTATTTACTATCATTACTTATTAGTAATAAAGATTAGAATATTTGTTCATTTACCTCTTCCGATATGTCGGCAACCTCAACCTGAAACAATAATACAAATGTTTATTATTTATTATCTTCCATTAATGATATTAAAGTTTTATTATTCATATTCATGATAGCAATTATCCTCTATGACACTATTCACTATCTATACGGTATGTTACGTGAAAAGTCCGACATTTCTACGTGTGCACCTTTGACAACCCATAACCTTATCACGATCTGAAACTAAATGATTTTTATACTTAAAATTTTTGCCCGCGACTCCATCCGCGTGGAATTAATTATTGCGGCAGTCTATTTTTTTTTTACTTTTATGTCATATTTATTATTATCTAATCAAATGCTTAGAAAATACGTTTTAAGCTTATATCTTTAATAATGACGATACTTTAGTACAACATTACATCCCCCTGTTAACCCTTTTTTCCCGACTGCGTCAGAAGGAGGGTTATGTTTTTCGAGCGTATGTATGTATGTATGTATGTATGTATGTATGTATGTATGTATGTATGTATGTCCATTTTTCGGCACGCTCTACAGCCTAAACGACTGAACGGTTTTTTGCAGCGAGATGTTATTGAAATCGTCAGAATGTGGTTTTAGGCTATATAAATTTCAAAAGCGGCGTAAATGAGAAAGGGGGGAGTGTGTATTCTTTTTCAATTAGCAATATGGTACAGTTAAGGTTAAAACGACCATTTCAAAAATATAATTATCTATCTTTCTTTACTTTTTTAACAAAAAATGGGAAAAAGGGGACTAAGTGTACGGTCTCATTTCTATACCACAAACTAAAACTAAATGTTCAAAGTTATTATAAGTGATGGCAGCACTGTAGACTGTTTGAACTAATAGACAATAAAGAGGCATCTATATCTGTAATTATGGTACTGCAGGCGGGGACAAATAGATCATAGATTCGGGGCGGTTAAAGTATTTTGTCCCGTTTGCAGCGCCATAAAGTATGACTCTTATAGATAATTGTTTTTCTTTCAGTTCATAACGTTAGTGTCAGGTCTTTTGCAGTTATTATAAAATTTTACTATTAAAAGAATCATGTCCTCTGTAATATCAGAGCACCAAATTTATTTAAATCGGTAAGTTTAGCGCGAAAGCGAGAGAATAAAGTTTAATTTTGCAATATCATATTTGTTGTCTTTATAATTATATTATTATTATTATACTTTACTTTGTTTCCGGGGGGGGGGATGCGTAAACTCATTTCCCAGCGTTAAAATAAACTGTGTACAAAGCTATTGATAAGTGCTACTGTTTTACCGTTCTTAGCGCGAATTCAGAATTTTTTATTATTTAACAGCCGAATCTTTTTAACAGATTTTCATAGTTATACGTAACTTTACATTCGCCTACCCGGGCATTTGTAACTTTGTACATCGCACATATTGGAACTGTAACATATACAAAGTAGTGTGAATAGATGAGTCGATCGCGAGTGGTAACATGAACATCGATATAGTAATTACATTTAATGCGGTTGAACGGACCCTTCGACACTATGCCCTGTGCTACAGTAGTATGATAACACAAAATAAACGGGGTTCCGTATATGTGATGTAACTTGTGTCAATAATGAATTTACGAAAGAGTTAATTTTGTCGATTATATTTTTTTTATTAATAACAAGCCCTTGACTGCAATCACACATGATGTTAAGTGATGATGCAATATAAGATGGAAGCAAGCTAACTTGTTAGGAGTAGGATGAATCCACACCCCTTTCGATTTCTACACTACATCGTACAGGAACGCCAAAGCGCTTGGCAGAATGTCTTTGTCGGTAGGTTGGTAATTGCCACGCCCGAAGCCTCCCACCAGCTAGACCAAGATCAATTTCGAAAATCTTCAATGTAGCAGTAGGCCGTTCACAGTGTGATAACAACAATAATAAAAAAATATTTCCTTTCTTGAATAAAATAATGTTACTTTTTGCTAGGCTATACAGATACAGAAGTAAGTCAAACCGATGCTGATTAATGAATCACAATAATGCCGAAATAATTTTACATGTTACAGTACAGTTAAATAATATATTTTTGAAGTTTAATGTGTATATTTTCATGTTTTCAAAGTAAAATAACTCTATATATATTTTAAGGAATATAAAACATAGTCAGAGTTTTTTGAGTTTCTATTGTAATTTTGACAATGAAATAGGTACGTCGACATTAGTCACAGTACATTCGTCAGCAAAAAATAAAATAGCTATTACATTACTTTTTCTATTATTTTCTGTCCATTGAACCCTAACACAAGTCGTTGACCCGCAATGTTTGTCATGAAAATATCCCTGTCCGCTATTAATTTATAACAGCCCGTACTAAACTAATCGTGTAATTCCCCATATTACAATCAATTTTAACATGACCTGTCCTCGTAATTATTTATTAAAGTAATCGTAGTTCATTGTATATCGGTCAATGTAGTGACCATTTCTATAAGACCTATGACGACGCATTTTGTTAAGGAAACCATGGTTCATCTAATTTTGTCACACTAACAGCATGTATGACCAAAAAAAGAAGCTTAATATTTTAAATTTTTAATGTGTTTGTACCTACATATGTATGTAATTTTTTCCCAATAATTTTTAACTACGGAGTATTGTTACAATTAAGTTTTTTTTAATGCTATACAGCGGTTCTGACACTCCAGTTTTTACTTATTTTTAAAAAGTTAATGCATAAAGTTATTCCAAGACGAATATCTTCAGCATTCCATGGATTCACCGTGCGGGTGTCGGTTTCATCGCGTGACAGAGAGAAAAATGCCGAACAGAGTTCGAGACTTGCGGCACGGACGTTGGCTTAAAAAGTACCCTTAGTGACCGCTCAACGTACACCTTCTCTGCCCGAATTATTCTCACTGCTAATTATTATTCTCCCTTGAAATCTTGCAGGATCCTGCTAGATCAGCTTTGGACTCTCGTTCTAGAATGGTGCTTACTGCACTTCTAGTCAGGCCAAGGTCTTTAAGCAGGTTGTAAAGAGACTTTACTGGTGTACCTCTCGCATGATGATGATGATGAAGATAGACAGATAACGTATGATGAACGTATATATTATAATAATATTACTAATGCATAAACGATCGGAGATTATATGGACAATTTAGAATGTTTCAAAATCAGTTATTTGTAGTGTAACAGGTGCAAAACACAAACTGCTATCGATTTGCCCTTGTCGACGAGGCAGTTTAGCTTTTATCAGTAAAAGCATTCTTTTGTTAAAATATGTGTTGACTCATGAAAAAGTTATTGGCGGTCATATAAATTTTAAATTTTATGAGATTTCTCTAATGTTCGGGCGATGAGACTTTCGCCGTGGGCCACTACCGACAAAGACCTAGTTATGCGTGCAAAATTTGTCCCATTCAAGAGCCTTATAGACGATATACTTAACATCAAGCTATACATGGTCAGCTTGCCATAAAAAAAAATATATATTTTTAATGATTACATTGGCACAGTTATGCGTGCTTTGTAATTTCGCTAGCAGTTTAGGATTCAATATTTTATAGAAGGATATCGCTTCTACTTTTTCAAAGTTAACTAGCTAGTTTGAGTCTTCTCCCAAAAATCCTGTAAGTAGTATATATTTTAATTTTATTTTATTTAAGGTACTACAAGCCATTTATACTTGCCTACCTACCTCAAAACTACTTTATGGGATCATTAAAAGATTACAATAAATATGAAAAAAATATTGCGTAATTTGAAAACCTATTATTATAGGTATAAGCCTTTCAGTAGCGAGAGCTCTTAAAGCGTTGACGACGAATAAAAGACAAACTAACTTCGTTTGAGGTTCAAGTACAAATTCCACCAGCAAGCCCTATTCAATTCTGGGCTCTGCACCTGATTTGATAAAATTGGAAGGGTTACCTAAGAGGTATTTACACGGACGACAGTGCGCGGGAAACAAACATCCCAAAGACATGTATTCAAAGTGAATAAATATTATAACCTTTTACCAAATTATTTCATGGAATTCCTTTATTTATATAAAATTATTAGAACAGCTTGCAAGACTTGCCATCTGTGTAGCTACTTAAAGTACTAGGCTGGCATACCATGGAATGCACATTCGTCTCTCAGCATTTGTTTATAAATTTAATAATTATAGCTTTTGCAATACTTGTCACCTGGGCAGCTACTTAAAGTACTAGGCTGGCATAAATAATATTAAAATGGAACATGAATAAAAATGTATGAAATCATCGTGACTGGTGGTTAGCAAAACATATTTAGTACCCAAAGTACTAGGCTGACATAAATAGCGAGGCATTGTGCAAGCGAGGCCCAGCCATTATATTCCGGTTCGAGGCAACTTCGTAGAAGCTTTACGCTCTTTCCTCAACTCGTTTCAAAACAACACAGCCTTTGGTATCTTAGTTGTTTCTAATGATAAATATGTTATTATGTAGCATGAAACTATAAGATTTTCCAATGCCGATCATTTAAAGCTTAAAATAATTATATAGTCCCAGATTACCTAACATCCATAAATATTTAATAGTTAAAAAATTAAAATTAAAATGACGTGTATAGTCACACAGCTATTGCTAGCATTTTTTATTAACTTATGCACCTAAAAATATATTTAATTTTTATAGTATTTTTTTTAACAACGTGATATCAAAAAATTAATTTGATTTTTTTTACAAAAATTGAAAAAGCCATTAAAATTGTTTACCCAAAGGAAAAACGAAAAGGGTGCCAACACATTCTGGCGCTATTTCCTCAACCCTCGTAAAATAGCAAGGTATATCTTGGAATAAGCACCTAAATAAACCAGCACGTTGGTCAGACACATGGATCAGTTTGTCAGATCAGTCCCATAGTTATTTGTGGATATTTGACTGGTTATTATTACTTGAACGGAAGACCTCATAATCCTAAGTCACATAAGCTAGCTAGACCATCAAAGCATTAAAGATTTGAAATAGGTATAGGTTTGAGATAGGTACTTTAGCACTGTAACTTCAAACGCTCGTATAGCCATGTCAGATCCAATAAGTCGTTGAGAATGTTCATGCCATCCCAGCCGCGTGGTGGCGTGCGCCGAGAGAAATCATCCAGCATAGCATCATGCATATTGATAATAATGGCTTTCTCCCTCTAGCATTCGAGATCTATTCTGAAATAATTACGCTTGCGATATTTGATTTACTATTATATTTACCCGATTTACCGTTGAAGACAAACTAATTCAAGTCATATTTGTTTTAATTTTTTTTTTAGTGGAATTTGATTCAACAGTTATCATAACACAAGCTGTGTGTATTGTCCTATAATATTTTATTATATTTATTTATTTATACTATGGTAAACTTGCTGTAACATGCGACCTTCTGGGCTAAAGCTGAAAGATTTTTCAGTCCATGAAACTGTCATACGGATGTTGAGTAGACTCTGAGAGGTCTTTTTTCAACCAAGCGAAAGATATTGAAGAATTAGGTCCGATAACAAAGCTTACCAATGGAGCTTAATGCTAAGGCCTTTTATATTCGAATCCAATTGTACTAAGCTTATATATCTGAAGCAGGCTTATACACAAGTAAATACTTTTTTAACCGACGAAAAAAAACGGAGTAGGTTCTCAATTCGACACGTATATATATTTTTTTTATGTATGACCACGCATAACTTTTAACAGAGTGGTCCGATTTTGATAATTCTCTTTTTATTAGAAAGGGCACACTTTCAAGGTGGTCCCATTGTTATCATGTTAAGATCTGATGATGATATCCTGGAAAAATTGAAGGATCAAATTTCATAGGCACACTTGCAGCGAGTTCGGTTTTTGTGTAAGTATCGGTAGCTTTTTGACTACAATTGCCGTATATACTATGACAGTATAGTACGAGTACGTTACGAGGCGATAGATCACTAAAAAGTAAGAAATAAAATTTTTTAACAAAAAATAGAACCGACTCAAAACTAATTGTGAAAAACGAACGTGTAAAAACGCACTAAAAAGTAAAAAATAATTGTGTCATTTAGTTGCTTTAATTTACTTAAGCATATCTAGGAGTCGGTGCCAGCCAAGGTTTCTACTTTAAGAACATTACCTAGAACCCACAAATTGCTTTACTACGTTAAATAAATTTTCCTTAAACTTGCTAGCACCGACTTCATAAATATACTTAAGTAAATTAAAGCAACTAAATGACAGTTATTTTTTACTTTCTAGTGCGTTTTAAGTCGGTTTTATTTTTTGGTAAAAAAAATTTTAAAAATCAAGTTTATCAAGAAGTAGTTAGTGACTCGGAAAGCAGGTTATTACTACTAAAAAAATATAAATGTTCCAATAATTTATAGTTCATGCCTTCTTACAGTTCATGCAGTCTTGTATGTAGATAGCAGTCGTTTGCTTCCTTGAATCGCAATTAAATCAATGTATCGAATTTATAAAATCTAAAGATTATAAAAAGCTTTATCAAGATAATTAATTAGACGTGGCAAGATTAATGAAAGTTTCTAATTGCACAGGAGGTCGGCCTGATGATATGAATCAAACTGGGTTTGATTTTAATCTTCAATTGTAACGACAACTTGACGCTTGACTGCTATCTCACCTGATGATATGTGACAACGCAGAATTCTGAGTTAGCAGCGTATTAACTTCAAATTCAAAGACGATTATTTCTAGTAGACTTAGTTTACAAGAACTTCTGAAGCGACATGATAGACTACTTGTAAAGGAACACAAGTTTTATTAAGTATGTACATAAAATATTCGCTTGTATCTAGGAGATACGGGAACTGGCTTTTAGCATTCTAGGATATCAGCATATTTAAAGACATCTCTCTAAAGCAGGGTCCACACTATGCCGCGGCAGGCCGGGCGGGCACGTTTAGGCCGGCACGATGTCCACACAATATGTTATTTTATTATTATTTTAATTTCAACACCAAGACTGATGACTTCGTTGAAGATTACTTTTTAAAATCTTTTAAAGCGTTAATGTGTTTTCAAAATGATTACCGACGATGACGTTGCTATGTCAGCCATGGTTCTGGTGACACTCGCTTTAAATCAGCCTCCAAAAAGACGTCAAAGAGTCAAAAATGAAATAATCCGTTTAGTTTGACCCGAGGTTTAATTGTAACTGAAGTCGCTCGGGACATCCCCACTGTATATTTTTGTTCGACTCGGCTCAGCTTCCCACTCGCTCAAAAGCGGCATAGCCCGCCCAGCTTACCGCGGCATAGTGTGGACCCTGCTTTATAGGACAAGGAATATAGAGCTTGGATACATCACACTGTTTCAATGCGGTACGATGTTAACGATACTTAATTTATGGGACCGACGGGTCACAACAGTCTTTCTAATAATATATTATTCAATTATCATCATCATCCTAATTAAAATCCCACTCCTGATGTCCATACAAACAGTATCCGTCACTCCTACCATGGAAAGATTTTTATTAACTTGTACGAGATGCTTAGAATTCCTCACAACGGATGCTAAAGAATATTCCGAGAAACATCGATTCTTGTTAAAATAATCAATCCATCGGCAGCTCGCTGCGACGATTACAGATTATACCGATATGATCGACGTAATTTATAGCTGCTTTTTAATTGGCATTCTTCGCAATAAGTCATTAACTATTGTTGGTATTAATTACATAACCGAGTGCATTGTTTAAATGGAAAAAGTACGTAAGCATGTTTACAGAGTTATGATGTAAAATAGAGTTAAATTAATTTTCACAGAATGCATTAGGATAACAAAGAAAGAATAAAGATTTTATGTGTTAAAGAAAAGGCTCTTACGTTTTTTGAATATAATAATTGGATTATAAATACTTATTTTAATCTTGTCTTCCCTCGTATTAGCCATTGTATCTACATCACAAAAATTATGCTGTTCTTTCAAATAAAACAAATAGGTAACAAATGTTAAAAATAATTGAAATCTTATCGGTATCTTAATTGTTTCCAATAATCTCTCATTTTTGCCCACATGTAAAGAAAGAGCGATATTTTCAAATTTATTCTTTCTTGATTGGTATTGTGTCATTTTCTAGATTGTCACAAATCGCTGTATTTTGTCCTTACATTTACATGATAGAAGAAATTGTAATGCAACATATTTTTTTAATAAAGATATTGTCTTTCTTTCATAAAACTTCAAAATATTTGAAACAGGAATGAATTTATCATTTCACAAGTACTATCCGTACTATCAAGACTTGCATGTCTATTGCTTTTAATTTAGCATTTTCTGGACAAGCACATAAAAACTATTACGGCATTCCAATTTTTCATTTCTTCAAGTTAAAAAAACATGTGCCCGAAATGAGTATATTTTCTTAAATACGGCTAGCGTTCTGGGTTATACTGAGCGAGAAGGAGCCAGCTTAGCACTGACTTATTTGTGAGAGATAGGGAAGCCAGAAAGACTGGCGCGTACGTACTACGTAACGAACAAAAACGATGTTTATCGTATTTGTTAGTCGATGTTCTGCTCCAATTTGCCATCAATGGTGTAGCGAAGTGAGGCTGCGACCTTGTGACACAGCACTATTTATGTCTCGCTGCACGCGCTGACCATGGGATCGACGTCGTTGTAATTGCCCTAACTGTACCGTATCTTCAAATACTTGTCAATAACACGAGTACTTTGTACTATTTGGTATTCTGTGATACTCTGCTGTTTGACGTGTTTGTGTGTATGTGCGTGTGTATGAGTGTGTGTGTGTGTCTGGCTGTGGCTTATTAGCTCCCAAACGGATGAACCGGTTTTAATTTTGTTATTTTTACTTTTAAAAGGGGAGTCGGGAGTGTTTTAGGTATGTTTGATGAAAATCGGTCCAAATTGGCCGCCGGTGCTTATTTTTTCACAACCCCCTCAATATGGGTATCAAATGAAAGGTTTTAACTAGTAGAATACTAAACATTGAAAAGTTTCCACTCCAAGATGGCTGCCACGAAAAAATGGCAAAACGAATTACATATCGGATATTTTTTTTTAATTATTAATTTAATCTTGTAAATATAAATCTTCCATTGTATTGACAGTACCTTTAAGTAATTCAGCTTAAAAAGTAGCGCTATTCTGTGTAAGTATTCTCGATCTCACTATATCTAATACTGTATAACTGAGACTGAAAGGTAGGCATACTGTCGAGTGTCATTAAAGCTTATACAGAATAACCAGGTTCCACAAATAAATAAATTACCAAATTTCTATGGACTTAACTGACATCCATGGAACAATGATTTGATTCAAATACGCATAAGAACCCACTACAAAGTACCTGACTAACCTTACTTACCAATAGAAAGTAAATGTAAAGCTAACGAGCCTCCCACATCTGTGGTATACGGGAAACTGTCATTACACTCACATTACCTCACATAAGTATGATTCGATCACTATCCCTCGTTAATTTCCCCATGATTTCAAATTGACGTCTAACTATAGATTTCGCTACTAGGTTTTTAAGTTATTTCGTTACGTTTATCCTTGATGGTCGAAATAAAGCATTCTTATTTATATTTTATTTAATTCTTGCATTGTTAAAAAGTTCATCAGATCTTATTGAGATCATAAATAAATATATGCCGTCAAATTACGAAACTCCTTTTTTTGAAGTCGTTTAATAATCTAAAGAGGCGATCAGTAAGTAGTAGTGGACATTAAAAATGATGATGTTGATGTTTATTCTCCCATAAGCATTCGAAATCGAAAGTACTAGGAGTTCATAGAGTTTAGGGACATGACACTTGGTTATTGAACCACAGCGCCTTGCCGCTTGTCGGCTCGTCACCGCTCTATAAATAACCAGCACTTTATTGTGTTCTGCTGACCTCTCACTGCTGGTATTATACTCTATTTGCTGTGAACAAACTTTGACCCGCACTTAGTTACTGTCTATTGGCCGATTTCTATAATCTATGGATCTAATGCCAATTTAAATGTTGTCCAGCAATTTTTAGTTGAAGAGCACTTTGTAACAGTGCTAGTACGACTGCTACACTTATTTCAGTTTTTTTTGACAAGTGGGCCTTTATCTGCCAATCTGCCATCTCATTTGATGTCAAGTGATAATGCTGTTTAGGATGGTAGGCGGGCTTACTTGAAAGGGGTGCCACACCTCCAAATGGTTTTTGCGCGCCATTATATCGTGACACTAAAATCGACCATATACCGAAGCCTACCACTAAAATATAAAATCTTAAATTGACCAGCGCTGGAAATCGAACCCAGAACTCATCTATAGTAATCCAAGGAATTATGCAAAGTATAGCCAAGCGTAATGTCTTGCTAAAGAGTTGTTTCATTAGCCAACCCGCGTACACATTATTACATCCGCACCAAGGAGATGGTCAAGTAGAATTGCTGTGATTAAATAGAGACAACCTAGGTTATTCGTCATCATATCTTGAATCTCATCATCCTAAAAAACATAATCCAAGGTCTCGAGAAAACAGTAAGGTCAGAAAAAAATGACACTGCAACGATTAGTTTGTAGACCGAATTATTTGCCACATTTCGTTATAACGATAACAAAAGTAAGGACGAATAGATTACAATAATAACCACACCCTGTATAAAGAAATAGCCTTAGCAATTCCGCATCATCAGTCCCGAACCAGCTTAACCAACTAAAATTACATTTAATTTAAAACTCTATCACATGAATCATAAAGTTGAATTTTGGGGCATTAAATGATTCACATAACGCCTTACGAAGTCGTATGGAAATGATTAAGGACAAAAACATGTTGCGAACTGCTCTGTATAGTAATAATAATTGTCAAGATTGTTTTTGTTGAGATCTTGAGTTCTCTTGCCTACTTCTGAACGCCTGGTACATTGTGTTGAATGAGGGACTAAGCTCAGGGAGCTTTAAGAAAAGCTTTTAAGAATTTTGTATTGGCATTATTTTTACTCTTATCTCTTCACGTTTACTTTTCTATATTAAACCCAATTGCTTGTTAATCTCTGTACGTCTGCCTCTCTTCAAACTACTGGACCGATATTCATGAAACGTTTCCTCGAAATAAAAAGAAAAGAAATATATAATCAGTAGTCGTTTTGTGTACAGCGTGTCACAGGTTTAGATAACTACATCCAAATTGGAAGTCATTATTAAAACTATAATATCTACAATTTCTACACAATACATATAATACTACTATGAATAACAAAAAAAGCTTTGTCACGGTCGTAACGCCAAAACCGTTGTTAGCGCATGAATGAGCAACCTACATTTGCAGCAGATTTACAATTAGAATAACTGTTTCGTACAAACTTAGCATAACCTGCGCATACGACTCAAATGCAATAGAATCGCTCGAGGCGGTTCAGTATCTAAGGCGAATTATTAGAATGGAATATAATCGAATGATTTTTCACCTATCAGCCTCGTTGGTTCAGTAATTCGGATCACTTTTGTTGGTTTCAAGTTTGGCTTAGGTTCATAGAAAATTGAGCTTCTATCTATCTTCTATCTATCTTAAAAGAAATTCTCATAAAAATCATAGCCCGGAATTTACATCTTGGTGTTACCACATAGTTTTGCCTCGGTGAGCACTATAAGTTGATATGTCCCGATTATTGTCATAAACATCTAAACGAAATCATTACAAGATTTTTATAAACATAAATTCCCTAACCAGGATGTACCTGGATTTATCAAAATGAGAAAGACCTTGACCTGCAGTAGGCAGTTAAAATTAGCTGATGATGATGATGATTGTAGAATAAAATTTTGATACAATATGTAATTTATAATTTGCAGTTCATTTTATCTTGTCAACTGTGCAAAAGAAAACAGCTTCCTCACAAAACGATTCCTCACAATATTTTTGTACAGACAAGCAAGGATAAAAGTTTAAAGAATTTAGTAACATTGAAAATATCTAGAATTAAGCAAATTTTTATTTAACAGATTACAAAACTTACTCATAATATTATTTTAATTTATTAATGATAATTTTTTAATTTTAAAAATATAATTGGCAAAATGTTTGAGAGTAAGGATATATCTTTATTGAAAGTTTTAGTATTTAATTGAAAAAAATATCAATAACTAAATCAATTATTATTGAATAGTATACTTATTTAACACTACTTATTTACTTACTATCCCAATGTGCATTAAAAATGTATACTCTCAATCAAAATGTAAGTGTAACAGATCCCCATAAAGGTCGAACTAACAGTTAAATGCTAATCCCGAGATGAATCCTCGCTATCGAGTGCAGTGGGTCGACGGGGAATCGAACCGGTTGTCTCGACTGACGCAGTGATCGAGCCCAAACGGGTTTCCACTTTGTTTGCGTGTTACATAAAAACGTTTAGTTATGCTCTACGAGGCTGGCTTTTTAGTTTTTACTAAGTTTTTTTGAAATCCTGTTTTGAATCACAATGAATCTACTCGTACCTTATGACTATGCTGTAATCATTGATTACCTACCTGTTTTTTGTTATTGTGTATATGCTTTAGTGTGGACTATTTTTAAGCTATTGCATAGCTTCCATCGCGGGCCTTGACCGTGGAGACTGAATACAGAAATTCCGTAACGAAAAAACCTAACACCCCTGAGTATCAAAAACATAATATCAAAAGCACAATTTCGGCAACGACGTCATCGGGGAACGTGGCTTAGCGGTAAGGCGCTCTATGTAATATTTCAAAATGTCATTTTTTTTAAATTAACGACTTTTTGCAATATCTTGTTTAAACAAAATTGCGGAACCGACGGGATTCGAACCCGTGTCTCTCTGGCAATCCGGGCACTTAGATCGCCTTACCTTACGATGACGTCGGTAGATAAACATAAGTTGATAAAAAAATGCTATGCAATAGCTTTACACACGTCTTTTTACCCGACTGCGTCAGAAGGAGGGTTATGTTTTTCGAGCGTATGTATGTATGTATGTATGTCCATTTCTTCGGCGCGCGCTACAGCCTAAACGGCTGAACGGATTTTGACATATGAGGTGTCGTTGAATTTGTCAAAATTGTGGTAGTGACATAGGCTATATAAATTTTCAAAATGGCGGCTGTAAATGGGGAAAAAAGGGGGATGTGTGTATTTTTTTCTCTTATCTTAGCAATATGGGTACCGATTGAAAGGTCATAAAAAGACCATTTCAAAAATATAAATATCACATCATGTTCATATTATTTTTTTAACAAAAAATGGCAAAAAGTGTATTAAGTGTACTATCTCATTTCTATACCATAAACTAAAACTAAAAAGTCTCAAATAAAATTATTATTATAAAAACAAAGTATAAAATTCTAAATACTTTATGGTGCTACAGGCGGGGACAAACGTAGTTTTGGTAGATCTTTCTTTCCCCGCAGGTTAAAGTATTTTGTCCCAGTTTGCAGCACCATAAAGTATTTAGAATTTTATACATATATGGTGATCCTTGTTTTTCTCTTTTCAGTTCATAACTTCTAAGCAGTCGGGTTTTTTGTTTTTATAATAATAATTTTTTTATCGCTATTATTAGCGAATAAACGAGCATGCGGGTCACCTGATGTTAAGTGATTATGGTACTAAAGTCATTAGCTGCACTGGAGACACAAATGCGTTGCCGCCCTCTCGGAAAATTGTTTATCCTGTATTCCTGTCTTTGTTTGATAACCAGCCCTGTTGCCTTATTGGTTTAGTGGTTAGGCTATGTGACTGCGATCACGAGGTTCTGGGTTCGAATCCGATCGAGTGTGGATAGGTCCCGTTCACTATCATCAACAATTAATATTGATTGTTAATTAATAAAATATTATCACCCTAAGTTTACCAACACGCATTGGAGCACTAAGGACGATGGAATATGAGTGCACCTAAGGTCTAGAACTAGATCTTAAGCCACTTATATCGGTTCTGTTTAATGGTAGAACGGTTAGGGCATTTTTTCATTCATATATAAAACACTCGTACACATACACACACGCACACACACACGCACCTACATACACACCTTTTTTTGTATTTTTTTGTAATATAATTTCAATTTAATTTAATTTTAATTTCATAATTCTGTGCCTATAATTAATAATTTATTGTTTTTAACGTGGAACTATTTTTGTAACTGTATTTTATGGAGGGTATGATCACCACAACACAGTTTTTAACTTATGTGGGATCATCATTTTCACTTGTATATTGAATTTGTTCCAAATAAACTTTATTTTATTTAAAAAAAAAAAAAAGATAATGGGTAAAAGAAGACAAAAAAAGAGATTTATGAGGCGAGGGTGAATGGAAATGTTGGAAGGGAAGGCCTGGACCAAATTCAGGACATTTTAACGATTGGCCAGGTCAATAGTACTCTAAACCGACGAACTTGTATAGAAGGATTAAAGAGACTGTAAGAAGCTTATGTATCTATGTATGACTTTCCCGGACAAGTGCTTTCACAAAGTCTTTACTATTTAACTGAATAATAAACCCGTATGTGTTTCATGTCTTAACAGAACCATTAAAGCATATTACTTAACTGTTACTCAACATAAAACGTAACACGAGAATTATTATAGTAATGAAATATAAGTAAACTGTCGGGTTCAGTTCTTTTACGGGTTTTAAGTAAAAAGTTACTATTACCCAGTCTGAAATGTAGTAAAACCGGTTCATTGCCAGCACTATCGCACAGTTGTTATTGTTATGTAATTTTTACTCGTAATCAGTAAACTGAATTATTATATTACATACATACATACATACATACATACATACATACATACATACATACATACATACGTACATACATACACATATACCATCACGCCTCCTTCCCAAAGGGGTAGGTAGAGACCACGTCCTTCCACATGCCACGATCCTTGCATATTTTTCTCGCTTCTCCCAATTTTGTTAAAACTTTCATGCAAATACGTTTTGGGTTCTTTTGACTTAGCTTTTAATCAGAATGTACTGGATTTAATCCAGGAGTGTTCTCCTTGGTCTTCCCTTTCCAACATTCCCATTTACTCTGAATGGAAAGTGAGAGTGTTGAATAATTTTCGAAATTAAAAGTTTATTATTCTTTTTTAACCGACGAAAAAAAACGGAGGACGATCTCAATTCGACACGTATATATTTTTTTTATGTATGACCGCATAACTTTTTACAGAGTTGTCCGATTTTGATATTTCTTTTTTTATTAGAAAGGGCATACATCCAAGATGGTCCCATTGTCATCATGTTAAGATCTGATGATGATATCCTGGGGAAATTGAAGGTACTTTTCAGATTTTGGAGGCACGCTTACAGCGATTTCGGTTTTTGTCTCGGTATCGGTAGCTTTTTGGCTACTAGTGCCGTATGTGATGACTATGACAGTATAGTACGAGTACGTTACGTGGCGATAAATCACTAAAAAGTAAGAAATAAAAATTTTTAACAAAAAATAGTACCGACTCAAAACGCACTAAAAGGTAAAAAATAACTGTGTCATTTAGTTGCTTTAATTTACTTAAGCATATCTAGGAGTCAGCATAAAATTTTTTATTTTTCAAATTTTTTAAATTTATTCGTAATATAATACATAATCTATATTACAAAGAACTTACTACTAATTAGTAAATTAAATCAAAAACTCCCCCGACACCTCTGCAAGCAGGCATTAATACTTACAGACTTAATTTATTTATAATTATGTTTTGGGCATTAGTTATTCTGTTGCAGCAACGTACTCAAATTATTTATTCGACAACACTGAAACAATTTCCTCCTAAAAAGGTGTATTAGCTAACAATTGAATCTATTTAGCCGCGTATTTATAAATTAATTACATTTACAGTTGTACAATCGATAATTGCAGTTCAAATTTACATGTTAAGCAACGTACGACCGGATCGGATAACATCGGAAATTGTGATTATGTACTACTAGCGCACGCTTGCGACTTTGCCCGCGTGGTTAGTAGTTGTAGTCTTCTAAAACATCAAAAGTAAATAAAAATGTACGTAATCCTTTTCTTAAGGAAATTGGGTCTGGAAAGTTATCCTAAAAAATACATATATGCCATCACGGAATTTTTTTAGCCTGATAAAGAGAAACAACTTTTCCATACGTTTCGTTATATCAAATAGATAAATAAGTTTTTGATGAAACCTCTCAGATGGCTCTTTTTTTTTTTGTTTATCGACTACAAGTTGGCCCTTGACTGCTATCACACCTGTTAAGTGATAATGCAGTCTAAGATGGAAGCGGGCTAACTTGTTAGGAGTGGGACGAAAATCCACACCCCTTTCGGTTTCTACACGACATTGTACCGGAACGCTAAATCGCTTGGCGATACGTCTTTGTCGGTAGGGTGGTAACTAGCCACGGCGAAAGCCTACCACCAGCCAGACCAAGACAAATTAAGAAAAGTCACAATCTGCCCCGCCGAGAATCGAACCCAGGACCTCCGTCTTATAAATCCACCGCGCATACAACTGCGCCACGGAGGTCGTCAAATTTCCACAATTATCGTCAAATTTCATCCAATTTATCTAAAACTTTATAAAATTATATATTAAGACTTTCCTCAGGTCACACTTGGTGAAAACCGCAAGACAGACAGTCTTTAAAGCTTATTTCGATTAGACAGACGCGGCCGAGGGACTATGTTTTATAATATGTAAAGATGAATAGATTAATTTACGGATTACGGAGTTCGACTTTTTGCAGCGCGTTATATCCTCGGATCCCGGTTATAATTAACATCTGGTTATTACACAACCAACAAACGTGCCAATCTGTATTGTAGCTTTATAGTGAGTCTACTGTGCTACTAGATGACGTCGTACAACGTTATGTTACGAAGCGGTTTACCCTCCCGTAAGAAGTTGTCACTTCAATAATAATAATTAATGGATGATACAAGAGAAGCAACAAAACACAAAAACCAAATATCGCGATGTCGCGGATGGTTACCAAACTTAAACTATAATACATGTTATGATGAATGATGTGGACTTTATATAATTGCACAAGTTAGAAAATTCACCCTTTGTTTAATTATGCAATGGCTGATTTACACGCACAATTATAACCCTATTATTTACAAAAGTAACTTACATGACGCGGGTAATGGTAAATGATTTTAAAATAATATTTTTTTCTTATTTACTAAAATAAGCCACTGGTTTAAAAGTGCAAAACTTTAAGGACGTTACCTAGAACCCAAAAAGGGCTATGCTTGTTATATTAAAGGTTTTAAACTTGATTTTATAGATGTGCTATAAGTAAATTAAAGCAACCTAATGACACTACCTCGTTGGTCTAGTGGTTAGCCCATGTGGCTTCGATCACGAGGTCCTGGGTTCGATTCCTGGGTCGGGTCACGCAATAATTCTGAGCTTTTTCATTCTTCTATGAAATGTTCAGCACATTCCAAGTCTGGAAGTTGGTGGTGTTATAGCCCCGTGCCTCGGAGAGCACGTTAAGCCGTCGGGCCCGGTCACTATCATCAAAATCTGATAGTGATCGTTAATAAATGAAACATTATCACCCTAAGCCCGCCAACCCGCATTGGAGCAGCGTGGTGGGTGTACGCTCCATATCCCCTCTCCTATAAGATGGAGAAAGAAGCCTGGCCCTGAAGTGGGTCGTTAATAGCCTGATAATGATGATGATGATGATGAATGATGCAATAATTTTTTTACTTTTTAGTGCGTTTTGAAGTCGGTTGAATTTTTTTATTACATTCTTTTTGTATAATAGAGCTTTGTACTCTAGTGATGGTAAATGTAAAAATCAAGACGCGACGCGACGCTTCGCCTGAGTTAAGCTTAGTAGTGACAGACAGATAGCCGAGGTGACCTTTGGTGCTCCGTCTGTTCATAGCGGGCAGATGCGGTACCGGGCGGCGCGCGACACGCCGATAGTGACGCTAATTAGATAATGACTGTGTATTCTATGTTGGACAATATTGTTGACATTTCACTGACAGTGCATATCAACAGCCCCGATGAATTAGAATTCAGACCAACTGGTAGGTTGGGTTGATAAGGGATAGACAACCCACATGGCGTAGCGAGATGCGGCCAGAAAAGCAGTCGGTCATTGGTAATTTGTAATGCTCCCGAGCAACATAACTCGTGATAGGAACGAACCGGGATGCGGGATGAGAGGGGGGACTGTTACGACGATTAAAACAATCAACGATTAAAACAATATAGTCTTGGATCTTCTTAACAACCCAGAATGAGGGTGTCGTCAGTTAGTTTCGGAGGAGGCTTCTAGGCGATTCTAGGAAAATTCCATTGGTTTTATGTGCGGCTGTTATTATTATATTATCTTAGTGTTTCGGCTACGTCCATGGCCAAAATGAGTTTAGAGATAGATCATTCATCCCATAACACAAACTATACTTCGATAGTCCAGTAATATTAAGTCTGAATTATACAGAACAATAATCAGATGCAACTTTGAATATAATGTACATTAAATAAAAAAATTAACATAATATGTAAGGGTTTTAGCGATGGCAAGGATTGAAAACAATAAATAAAAGCCTTTTATTACGATTAGCTGAAAACGGCAAAAACTATGAATTAAAGATTTAAATGAAAATTGTAGAGCTTGAACTTTTATTCTGGAAAAGTCATTTTCGTTTGAATTCAGAATGAAATTAATAATATAAAAAACTGCTTAGAAATTCAGCTAAGTTTAGTTTTAAGCTAAAATATAAGATAATAATTTAAACCAACTTCATAGTAAAGTCGCCGCGAAGTGAACCGTACTGAGGAGTGTTGAGACGTGAAAGGTCAGTGTCGCACAAACCGACCTTGTGCCCACAATGCCTTTCCCACCGCTACATTTGTACTTAAAACACATAATACGTCGTTATCTCACTACACTTTCATATTTTTTAAGTTAAAATATTATGTGTTTATTATTATTCTTTCAAAATAGTTTTCACTTTGTATCTTTAAATAATATTTTTTTAATCGTATTAAAAAATTTGTTGTAAAAAAAATAATTTTATAACACAAAACTATTTTCAGTGAGTTTCTCAATTCGACCGTATGAGTTTTAGAAACCCCTATTTTATCATAAAAGTTCAAGTCATTTAATTTTAAGTAATACTTACTTATCAATTTAAAAAATACTTATTAATTAAAATTACTAAGTAATACTTATTTATTAATTAAAAAACTATACTTTCTTATACTTAGTATTTTTAAAATTTATCAGTTATCAGTTGTTAAAACAAAATACATATTTTTATTTTAACTTTTTCCTTCAACACTCGAATAAGTAAAACGCGAAATATTCACTGGCCAATAATTCACAAGCGCGTTAATAGGTAATATTAGTTAGGATTAAACGCTCTGCAATTTTCAAGTATGTATTTGCTATTTGCCCAATGATTTTCGTAGTCTTTGTGCCAACCTACTAGTAAACATACTTACTTGGATAACTTAATTTACAAATATGGGACACAGCGGTTTTGCGGTCTTTTTGGCGAATTGTGCCGAATACCAAATGTACACCGCAAGATACTTATCAAGTGGCTTGTTTCGTTAGCAAGTGTTGCTACCTACCCTGTTTAATTCAGCTCGCTGATCGTATCAGCAAACAGAATAAACAAAATTCCATGCATACGTAGTACTAGGCAAAGGTATAATTTGCCTACATAACATAATAAATGGGTATAAAATCATTATGGTCATTACTAGTAGCACAGAAGCTGTGACGTGCCCACAGCTGCGCCAGTACAGCGGAAGTGCGGGTAATGAAGACAAGTTGATCGTTGTACACATAACTAGGTACGTATATACCTAGTTATCTAACCATGAAGTGATAGGACTAAAGAACCCTATTAGGTACATTAAGACAGTCCACTCTTCTTTAGTAAGTTTCTTTTCTTAAGCCCGTTTTCAAAGAAACAAAGCCTAGATGATGGCCCAGATTTAGCTTAATTCAACTGTCAAAAACTCATCAAAATTGGCTCTGTAGATTAAGACAATAACAGAAACCTATGGACTGACAGATAAGAATTTCAAAAACTGTTTTTTTGTGTTCCGCTGCTCTGTGCACTTACTATGCCGAATACCGAAATGTCCTGGTGCACTTTAGGCCGAAGGTCCATATATTCGGCTTCAGAAAATTCTAACGTCCTAAAATGGCCATTAAATCCCCCACTTAACCCCTCACGCAACCAAGGTCAGTATTTAGTAGGTATCTAATGCGCGATAAATGCCAATGTCCACGCCGTTTTACCCAAATTCGCAAAAAAATCGCATAATTTCTATTAAATAATATCCAGACAACTTTGCATTGCGTTGTACCAACGATATTGGCTTTTTAATTCCTTGCAATCCTACGTCAAGGCGATCTTTACTAATAAACGTTTTTATTTTATTTTTAAACCTCAAAAGTCGATAAGAACGAGGTAGCGATGTTGAATCATGTACAAAATGGTCTTTGTTTAAAACGTTATCAAAAACACTTACGTTTTACGATAAAACAATCTCATTGTCCCTAACAATCGCGAATCGATTAAATCCATAGGTACATCTTGACTCTTGTAATTGATTAAATCGATACATCTTGTAATCGCTAAACATCGATATCGAATCGATTGGCTGTGACCGACTTACGAACGAGATCGTTACGGATACGAGACTATTTCCGGAGATATTGCAGCCACTTTTTCCCACATTTATTTATAGTCAATGCAAGATATTACTATTCAAGTATGTCGCTATTATTTTTAATTAATTACTGTAAAAAATATAAAAAAAAATGTTTGTATAAAAATATCTGTCGGAACTTTAACTTTAAAAAATTGTAGCCTTCCTAAAACTATTATTAACTACCTCCTTGATGTTGTGGTTATAGACTATGTGGCTCCGAAACACGAGGTCCTAGGGTCGAGTTCTGATTCGGGTTTATGAAATAATGAACTTTTCTTTCTTCTAAAAAGTAGTAAAATGTCTCAGCCTGGATTTCGAAAGTTGGTGGTCATCCACGTGCCTTAGAGAACGCGTTAAACATGCCCGCCAAACCATATTGAAGCTTCAAGGTTCATCTATACTTCATATCCCCTCTGCATAAAGGAAAAGGAAAGGGCTCTTTAGAAGTTAAAATGAGATAATGATATTCTGTACCTGAGACTTAATATTCCATTACAACACAACAAGAGGGGGTCATAACATGAAATCGATTATAATCAGTACACGTTTATGGCGATGTTGCGCGTGTGTCGTCCATCGCTAAACGTGTGTTGTTATTATATAACTGCACATGATAGGTAATGCATATTAATTGGTTATTCCAAAGCCGTCTTAGGTTTGCTTTTTGATTAGCAGTTGACTGCGACATCACCGAATGCGCGCTGTACTGAAACTACTATAGGAAATAAATAATAGCATTTATCCTTTCCTTTTTTATAGGAAAGGCATGTGTTGCTCAGACCCACCATGCTCATGAGGTGCTCGGGTTGGGCTAATATTTTGATGAATGATAAAAATGTTTGTTTATGTAAAGGCAGACAATGACCTGTACATAATAAGGTATCAGCTTTAACGACACTCGTCAGTGTACTTTGAATTTCGGGTGTCATTAAAACTTAGGTATAGAGTATGGCCTTATTATGGCTATTCTGTATAAGCTTTAATGACACTCGACCTTGTACATTTCTTTGACTGATGAGTTTACGTATTCGTCAAGTGTAACATCATCAACATCCAAGTACCCAATTTCAGACTGTTACTTCGAATTGCTCGTAAGACAGAAAACTTCAAAATTTGTTTAAACCCAACACAAGAATCGAACTCGCGACCTCATGATCCGAAGTCATAATATAAGCTAACCGATGGGCCAATGGACTTCTACTCGTAACCCTAACGAACCTTTAACGTTCAAGCAAATATGTACAAAGCTATTAGCATTTGAATCGAGGTAAGAAGGATTTCCTCAGCGCTATCGTTGCATCCAGCATCCCACACAATGGCCACCAATTGCAATTCAGACATTCACAATAGTCTTACATTCATGGCTGCACAATCTCTGATACACCATCAATATATCTACGAATAGAAACTCAATGATATTTTAGAAAAATTAGGACCTTTAGTTTTAAATAGTAGGTACCTACTAGTGCTAAGTATGTATTTTTTTCTATCATCTATTTATTTACAATTTTTTTTTAAATTTTCAACAATGCTTATAAAACAATTATAAAAAACACTATTAAAAATTACAAAAATAAATGTTCCTTAAACTTGGCTGGCACCGACTTCATAGATATGCTTACGTAAATTAAAGCAACTAAATGACACAGTTATTTTTTACTTTTTAGTGCGTTTTGAGTCGGTTCTATTTTTTGTTAAAAAATTTTTTATAATTTATTATTTACATTTTTTTTTAATTTTCAACAATGCTCATAAAACAATTATAAAAAACCCTATTAAAAATTTATAAAAATATCCAGTCCGCCTGTTGCGGGGCTTGGGGGACAGAGCCCCAGAGTGAGGAACCTCCTCACAATACGCGCCGTTTCAAGAATTACTGCCTTCTGTATCCGATCCTTAATCCAACAGCTAAGAGTAAGCTTTTTAAAGTGTTGGTCGAAGCTTTTCGCTATAAGACCATTAACTATAGGAACAATAATTGTCGAGTCAACATTCCAAATGGCGGTAATCTCGTGAGCAAAGTCCAAGTATTTTGATATCAAGTATGTATTATTTTTAATTATTTAAATAATTTTAAATGCCTGGCATAAGGTTTCATATGAAAAAGCGGAACCTACATGCTCGTGTCCTAATTAAGATATAATTATTGTTTACTATTTCGCTTGTCAACTTTACTTCTTTATTGCGCGTTAAAGGGCTGTTGTAAATAAACTAAATAAAAGTCAGGTACATAAAATGCAACTAAATAAATTAGCTCGTACAGGGTCCTATATTCGAAATAGAACGGCATGTCATTTATATAATAATAGATAATAATTAAGATGAACAAAATCAATTTACCTTAGTTATATTTATTTTCTTCTTTTAATTTAAGTACTAAGTTACTCTACCTGCATGTAACTTGTACCTTAGATCACAAAAAGCACTAGCTTTGAAAACAGCTATCCTAGCTTTGATGACAGCAGCAGCAGTTTGAAACTCTACGAAAGAACTTTAACTGCTAATTGAATATTTGAAATGCAATTTAGGTATTTTTAATTTTTTAAGCGAAATACTTATTGTATCCCCTCTCCTAATAAGGAGGGATGCCTGGCCCTGTAGTGGGCCGTTAATAGGCTGATAATGACGTTGATGATGACTTATTGAATTTTTGGATTTTGATAAGTATAGATATGTGCATTATATTTCGTTTAGTTTTGATGTGCAACTTTATAACTCTTATTCTACGTCTTATTTATTAGATAAATATCTTTATATGGTCTTGGCACGAGAAGCCACTAACAATGTTAGACTTAATTGATGAAAATTAACAAACTGGTTTTATCCAAAGATGCACGTTTATGTCGAACATGTGGTGTTTCTTTACTTCGGATAAATGCGTATACCTAGGTAGGTACCTACCTAGTACCAATCTACACGTGTTGTATTATATATCTAGGTACGTACTACACATGAAAGATTATACATATTTATTAATGATTATCAATTAATCTATGCAGAAGCATTCCTTTCCAAAGATTTTTTAATAAATAAAAACTAAACTGCTAGGTTAAACTTTATATATTATATTTTCATTATTTTAATGGTCGTCAAGGTCCTGGTTTGAAAACTGAGTCAAGTTGTAAACTAATTCTGAGTTTTTTTGTCTTCTAAATTCTAAGCCCGGAGTCTGGGAGTCAGTGGTGTAACACACCCGTGCCATGGAGTGCACGTTAAGTCATTGGTTCCGGTCACTAGCACCAACATCAGATAGTGGTCGTTAATGAATTTATCATTATAATCCTAAGTCCACCAACCCGCAGTGGAACAGCTTGGTGGGTCTACGCTCCAATTCCCTTCTCCTATATGAAGAAAGGCCTGGCCCTGTATTTGGTCATAATGATGTATACAGGCAGGGTCTATTGCTTTGTAAGACTAAACTTCATGTTTAAGATATTATATACTTCATTGTTGATTTACTATTTCTTATGGATCTTGACCAAAATTTTATGGGAATTCCCATTAAATACACAATCAGCTTAATTGGTGATTTCTTACTAATAATTTATTATTTCTTATGGATCTTGACCAAAACGTTACGGGAATTCCCATTACATACACAACCAGTATCATATAACATATAAAAATAATTGGAATAGAACCTCCAGCTTTATATCGGCTGTGAACGCGCTGTTAGGTGTGTTGTAACAGGTTATGAAACTGCTTAGACCGGTGCGACACGAATTAAGCAGCTTCTACTTTAAGTGCCTGCTTAAAGCCTCTTTATACTAGTTAGTTGTACTACCTTAAAATGCAATACAAAAAGTAATAAACAATCTATGAATTGGTTCATCGGCATATAGAATATACTCTAGGTGTAGGCAAACATTGTACCCATCTGAGTATTGGCATTTGTACTACATGTTATGCAAATTAATCAATGATTGATTGCATCTCAAATGTTAAGATTGTTAGTAAAGTGTCTAAGTTGTGTACCCTAAAGGTAAAGTATTAGGTACACCCTTAGAGAAAATATACTACAAAACTTATTGAAATTTTATACAATAATCAATTCCAAATTTTTTTATTTTCATTTATTTATTTACAACAACTTACGTCTAGCTTTACAGGATATTCCCAATACGCTATCGTTGCATATTTATAAACTTATAATACCTATTATAAGTTTATACTTACCTAAGTACATACAAAAAACATAACATTTAAAGTTAACAATAATTACTATCGTTACACATACACCATTGAGCAACCTTTGTGAGTTTACTCGAAGTAGGTACAGCAAAGCAAAATCAAAAAAAAGCAAAAAAGGTAAATCAGCTGCAAATTGGCACTAGGCTCTCAACTATCTGTTACCAGAGAATTCTCGGTTATTTTGGTCACATTGCCCGCCGCCCTCCTGATAACCTAGATAAACTAATAGTGGTAGGCAAGGTGGAGGGAAAACGACCACGCGGCCGATCACCTAGCCGCTGGTCAGACCAAGTGAAGTCGCTCACGGGTCTTCCCCTTACAACAGCCGTCAGAAGAGCGGAGGACCGGACTGAATGGAAGGAGATTATAAACACCATAGCAAGGACACTGCAGTGTGGACACGACCTTCAGTAATGAAGACAACGACGAAGAAGAGAGGTACAGCAAAATAAATCAATTTTCTCAACTACTAAGTTGAGAGTGCGATTTAAAATTGATAAAATAAAATTAATTTATTTTTTATTTCTGCGCTAAAGCACTAGATTCTATTCTTTACAATATTAGTTTAGCAGAGAAGTTACCGCCTGTAGGCACTTCCTTCCAATGCGCGAAACTATTCGTAAACCTGATTTATTGGAGCTTTAGGCTCGTAGGACATCCTTTCGAAATGTTAAATGTATAATTCTAAGCGTAGCATTAAAGCTTTTGTTTATAGATTTCTGTACTTTCCGTCTTCCCTCAATAGAGTGTGACAGAGTACAGTGTTTTCAATCTGAATAGACTTACAAAAGTCTTAATAACATCAGCTAAGTCGCAATTCGTGTTATTGACACAACACATTGTAAAGAGCGATCTATTCCCGAAGAGATCTGTTAAAATAATGCAAATGTAAATATACACTCCATTCCGTTCCGTTCCATTTGATTCCAATTCTTAATTGAGTGATCCGCTTTAACTTTACGTATATTCGCATCTTCTAATCACTCATTCGAAGAATACCTTAAGGAGCTAGTGTGTAGGAGCTCTTAGATAGATGTTAAGGAAATAATTTTAACTTGAGCTATAAAAAGCAACAGGAAAACCCGTAGGAAAATTAAATCATTGAACAATTTATATCTTGTTCTATACCGATCTAAAAATAGAATAGTTTCATAGAGAGAGAACCAATCCTGCCGTAAACTATCTATCTACAGGTTCTATCTCAGGGATTAGACAGGGTTTTGCGATGAAAGCTCCGTTTTTCCCATATTTCCAACAATTATCGTCATACTTAAGCCAATGTATGGAAAATGGCATGGATCGTGGCAAGTGGAATGGCGTGGTGTC
This sequence comes from Mycalesis mineus, assembly GCA_034621355.1. Classification (NCBI taxonomy): domain Eukaryota; kingdom Metazoa; phylum Arthropoda; class Insecta; order Lepidoptera; family Nymphalidae; genus Mycalesis; species Mycalesis mineus. The sequence continues at coordinate 3,201,445 of CM067897.1, forward strand.
TGCCTACCCCTATGGAAACGAGGAGTGATAGACGATAGTATACATACATAAAATCTCGCCTTATTCCCGTAGGGGTAAGCAGAGACCACATCCCTCCACTTGCCACGGTCCTTACATACTCCTTAGCTTCTTCCACTCTCATTTATCCTTTCATACAAGTTCGTCGGTTTAGGGTACTCTTGACCTGACCATTATTTAAAATGTCCTGAATTTGGTCCAGGAACATTTGCCCAGGCCTTCCCCTTCCAATATTTCCGTTCATCCTTGCCTCATAAATCCTTACTAATATTATAAAGGGGAAAGTTTGTATGGATGTATGGATGTTTGTTACTTTTTCACGCAAAAACTACTGAATGGATTTTGATGAAACTTCACAATAATATAGGTTACAAATATATACATCAAACTGTATGCATCAAAGCGTTCAGACCTTGTGTCATTGTTGAAGATCACTCAAAACTTTAGTAATGATATAAGGATGGAATTTGGTGTAGACAAGTGTGCGGTAATCAATATCGAGCGTGGCAGAGTTGTGAGCTCTGAGAATATAGTACTTTCAGAAACTATTATTCTCAAATCACTTTGCGAAGGGGAGACCTATAAATACCTTGGAATGTCAGAAGCACTTGGTATTGAGGTAGGGAATATGAAACAACTAGTGCAGGAACGCTTCTTTGGCCGCCTGAAAAAAGTCTTAAAAAGTCTTTTATCAGGTGGTAATAAGGTGCGTGCCTACAATAGCTGGGTCATGCCCTTACTCATATACTCTTTTGGCATTCTAAAGTGGACTCAAACTGAACTGGACTCCCTGGACTGTAAAGTCCGCAAACTGCTGACGTCATATCGGATGCACCATCCACGTTCATCTGTAATGAGATTGTACCTCCCACGCAAGTGTGGGGGACGTGGTTTCTTGAACGCCAAGAACCTCCATAATCGTGAGGTGTGCAATCTCAGAGATTATTTCCTCAAGATAAATGTGGGTATGCATAAGGATGTCGTTGTAGTGGACAAGGGTCTTACCCCACTATCCCTTGGCAAAGAGAACTGGCGTAAGCCTAAAGTAATTAGTAACTCAGATCGTGTGGCGATATGGAAGAGTAAGGAGTTGCATAGACGTTTCTACAAGGCCCTCACGGGGCCGGATGTAGATCAAATAACATCTGTATCTTGGTTGCAATTCTGTGACCTCTTTGGGGAAACCGAGGGTTTTGTCTGTGCAATTATGGACGAGGTTATCAAGACGAGAAACTACCGGAAACATATTATGAAAGATGGCACTCTAGACATATGTCGAGCGTGTCATCAGCCTGGGGAATCCCTCAGACATATAGTTTCCGGGTGTTCTCATCTTGCTAATGGCGAATACTTGCACAGACATAATCAAGTAGCCAAGATAATCCACCAACAACTTGCTCTTCGGTATGGCCTTGTCGATTTTGAGGTGCCTTACTATAGGTACGACCCAGCGTCAGTTCTTGAAAATAGCAGTGCGTTGCTCTACTGGGATCGAACAATTATCACTGATAGGTATATTGTAGCCAATAGACCTGATATAGTGATAATTGATCGATTAACGCGCCGTGCAATGATTGTTGATATTACTGTTCCACATGACGATAATCTGATGAAAGCTGAAAAGGAAAAAGTATCAAAATACTTGGACCTTGCCCATGAGATGAGAGAGAGAGAGAGACCGCCATGTGGAATGTTGATTCAACAATGATTGTTCCTATAGTCGTTTCAGTCAACGGTCTTATAGCGAAAAGCTTTGACGAACATCTTAAAAAGCTTTCGCTTAATTGTTGGATCAAGGGTCGGATACAGAAGGCAGTAATTCTTGAAACGGCGCGTATTGTGAGGAGGTTCCTCACTCTGGAGCCCTGACCACCGGTTGCTTGGACCCCCGGGCCCCAGCCCAGCCGGGCAGCAGGCGGAATGGATTTTTTTATAAATTTTTAATAGTGTTTTTATAATTGTTTTATAAGCATTGTTAAAAATTTTAAAAAATAATTGTAAATAAATAAATGAGTATAAATAATAGGTTACATATCAAAATAATACATAGGCTACATTTTATACCGAAATTCCCACGGGAACGAGAACTACGCAGGTGAAACCTCGGGCGTCCTCTAGTCTCTTATAAGTGTATATATAAAACTAATTCTATTTTATACCAGGAATTATTTCAATAGAATTTAATTTATTAATCTTGAATATTAACATTTTTTTATTTTTTCAATACCTGATTACTTTACAACAATATTCAGTTTAACATGACAGCTGTCCTCTGTTTTAGCATCGGACAGCTCTATCTATGAGCACATGAGTAGATAAAAGGTACAGAGAGAAAGCTTCATACTACCGCGCGAATGGGTTGCACTACTACAAGCACGCGGGGCATGTGTGAGTGACCACCAGCGGCTTGTCGCGTACGCGGCGAGACTAGAAAAAACCGATTTACGCTGGCACAGTTGGTTGACAATCCTAGGGTCATGTCAGTGTGACACGTTTTTTGTTTAGTTGTTTAATTTTTCTTAACCTATTGTGATAACCCTACCAAAATAGGTAACAATTTTGCACGTTCTTAAAAAGCTTTACCTCTGTTACTTATGTACTATGAGTCTAAGTAGGCAGTAACTGCTTAACGACATTAAAGTGATATACATTACAGTGTATATTGAAGAAATACAGTTTCTTTACATTATACTATAAACCTTCAACGGGAACAACTCTACCTATTGGAGAAGACCGAATTGATAAAGTTATCACATTTGACGAAGTTTTGCCGTCGTTAATTGGTGTTATTCAGTTACTTGTAAAATAATACAACAATCTTAACACTATCAATCACCCAATAGATATTACTTAGTGGAAAATTCGTAAATTATTTGTAAATAATCGAGCGTCGATTACAAGTTATTCCAAAAAAACGGCAGTTATTGAGAAACGTCGACCTTGGATTGGCTAACAACTGATTGGATGAGACGGAAATATCGTTTTGTTGCTTCTTTTATTCCTTTTATCGTTAACAAAGTCCGACAAAATTGGCATTCTTTGCTTCCTCTTTAGCTGATATTGAATATTTTACAGCGTTTTTTGTGTGGTTTATATTTTTACTAGACTAAGGTAAAGTCAAGAGGACGCGTCATGATTTTATTAATCCCAGTCGTACTCGTTGATCTAGTAGTTAACCTATGTGGCTTCGATCACGAGGTCTAGGGTTCGAATCCTGGTTCGGATGATGGAATATTTCTGAGTTTTTCATTCTTCTATGAAATTTTCAGTATATTCCAAGTCGTGAAGTTGATGGTGTTACACCGTGCCTCGGAAAATACGTTTAGCTGGTGCCTATCATCAACATCTAATAGTGATCGTTAATAAATGAAACATTATCACCCTAAGCCCGCCAATCCGTATTGGAGCTGCGTGGTGGGTCTACACTCCATATTATCTCTCCTAAGGAGGGAAGCCCGACTACAGGACCAGGTCTCCCTCCTAACAGGCCGTTATTAGCCTATTAATGATGAAGATACACACATGTTCAATGTTTCCATGTGTCGTAAATTTTAAACAAAGCCATCCATAAACATTCCTTGGCGAAATGGTATGCGCGGTGGATTTATAAGAAGGAGGTATAAGGTTCTATTCCCGGCTGCGCCGATTAAGATTATCTTACTTGGTACTCTCTGCCTACAGATCAAACCGCCAAGCGATTCGTAGTCCAGTACCATGTAGTGTAGAAACCAAAAGTGACTTCATCCTACTCCTAACAAGTTGCCCACTTCCATCTTAGATTGCATCATCACTTAGCATCAAGTGAGATTGCAGTCAAGGACTAGCTTGTATTGAATAAAAATGTAAAAAAAGAAAAAACGAATCAACCGATTGTGCTGCGGTTGTTTTGTTTAAAAGCTGACATAACCGAGATGGTTCACGAAATTAATATCGACTTCATTGTATTATGATGAAAGAATTTCTGTCATAATATAAGTAATTCTTGCTAAATATGTGTATCGATAATATTTGACATTTTAACATTTCAACTAATCATTAATTTAAAAATGTTAAACGTAGTTTTTTTTTTTAATGACTACAAGTTGGCCCTTGACTGCTATCACACCTGATGTTAAGTGATGATGCAATCTAAGATGGAAGCGGGCTAACTTGTTAGGAGTAGGATGAAAATCCACACTCCTATCGGTTTCTACACGACATCGTACCGGAACACTAAATCGCTTGGCGGTACATCTTTGTCGGTAGGGTGATAACTAACCACGGTGAAAGCCTCCCACCAGCCAGACCAAGACAAATTAAGAAAAATCTTAATCTGTCCCGCCGGGAATCCAACCCAGGACCTCCGCCTTATAAATCCACCGCGCATACCACTGCGCCACGGAGGTCGTCGTCGTTTCCCGTGGGAATATCAACAGAAGCAACATATGCTAGTTCAGACATTACAATATCATGTCTAAGTCGAGCAAATCTGTGCCAATGTCATCCAGATGCGTTCAGCCATTCTGAAGTTATAAATGAAACTAACACAACTTTGTTAATTAAATAACTGTCTTATTTCGATATCTCAAACTACTACTACTACACTCGATTGCCTTGAAATTCAGCATAGTCACCCATTTCACAAATGGTTAACGGATTTGCCCAAACTAACGGAATCTGCCCGGATGAGGCTGGGCTTTTAAAGTTGGGTTCCAATCGCGCTTTGGTCCGAAAAGAGCTTACAACAAACTCAGCTAGGATTTTTATTTTTGCTTAGCTTAGAATAGCTTAGAATTAGAATTTTAGAGTGATAGTTAACATAACGATTTTAAAATGCGCGTAACTCAGCCTATTAATTAGAATTAATGATTTTTAGTTTGAATCAAATCAGATATGACACTTTTTGTATTCTACCTACTTCTTTTGTTCTTAGTTTCTATTTTATTATTCGTTTTCATGTATATGTATAAATAAATTAATAAATAAAAAGCATCTTAACCCTCTTTTTGATGTCAGTTAAAAATAATTACTTATTAATTAAAGCAATTATCACACACCTGTCAACAAAAAATAACTACTTACATAAATAACTACCTACGTGCTCACTGCTTAATTCAACTACCAGTATCTTTACTTGTTATTTTGAAATAGTTATCAAATACCTACGTTTTTGTATAACACAAGAACCCGGATTTTGTTCCGGCCAATAAATCGCAGACGTGCTTCTTAACTGTTTTACAGTTTATAATAATTTTCGAATTTCTTGCTGAATCTTAGGCGTCACACAAACATGGCTACTTACAACTGTCATATTGTGTTTCAAGTTTTATTTGCTTATTTATCTGCAGACTTTCAAAGAGACCACATCAGTAAAAGCAGGGAGTTTCGGCAAACACAAAAGCTCGGCTAGAGGCATTAGTTTAAGGACTTTGAAAACGACATGATTGAGATTTAAATCTGATGCCTCTAATGCCAGTGATTAGTCTACGACCTGTTAATACACCGTCCAGCACAAATCAATTTTCAGATTTATAGTTTATTATAAAATCTTCTGTGAAGTTTGGTGACCACAGTTTGATAAGATAAGTAACACTCAAACCAGTAGCGTGAAGCCAGTTGCCAACACAGAGTTGCTAAGTGTGCAGTACGCGTTAGTTGCAATTGCAACAAAGAGCATCTCGATGCAGCCTCAGCGATGTGCATCCACGCTGCACTACAGCGCCTTACCGCCCACTACAGCAGGTAAAGTCGAATGCACACACACACAGACTCATCTTGCCTTCTGGGCACTATGGGCTAATGCTCAGTAGGCCTCAACGAATCGAAAGAGAGCGCCATGACAATATGTCTTCCTTTCTACACGAATTTGTCTAACAGCGTATCCTAGAACTACGGAGTCCCGCGATTGATGTGGGTTATTGCCGATTTATTGACAATCAATAATTAGTATTTATTATTGTAAAAATTAATGATTTTAAAAGAGCAATAATTTGATGTTTCAAAAGTGTTTATAATTGGCCTACTTGAAATAAATGATTTTGAATTTGAATGAATTTGAATTTGATGTGTACACGTAGCGTCAGCAGCATCATCTTGTCTTTTTGCCAGATCCAGTAATTAAGCAAGTAAGCACTCCATTTAAGCGTGCCTAATCCTAATAGACAATGAGTCAAAAGCCCGCGGAGATTTGAAAATTTTAAGCACCTTAGAAAATTTTAAATATCTATAGCAGCATCGGAGTTGGATTGTAGTTTTATTTTTCATATAATATATTTTAATCATTAGAAAAGGTTTTCATAGTTAATTTTTACGCAACTACTGAAATTTCAGCTCCCCAAATTTTGTTCTGCCGTCCTTGCCCCCCGTTTCCTAATTTGTTTAAATACTTAGGTCTGTAACAGTGTATTCAATACAGTTTCAATAAATAGATCTATACAAGAGTGCATTCAACCCCATATTATGAAATAAAATGAAACAGTAAAACGCGGCTCTATAAAGTAACGGTCCCGGATTCGAACGGCGGAACGGTGGCCAAAGCGGCGTCAATCATTTAACATTAACAAGCCGGTATACTAACATGGACTTTTGAGTAATTGGACTGATAATAATAGAGAACTCGTCTAAGTTTATTACGGCCTTGCGTTTAGGGCGGATTATTCAAGCGGATAAGCGGATTATACCTAGGGGAGTAAGGTTTTAAAATAATAACAAAATTTATTGTAAGTTTGCACCAACTTAGACAACAAGAGTCTTGAACTTTATGGATATGCTGATCTTTCGCAGCGTAGGCTTCTACCTTCGTGATTATTCTTCGGATATCGTCCGTATCACCGTCGTCCCATCGATCACGAATATCGAAAGTTACCGCAAGCTAGGAGGTTGAGGGGAACGCCAACTGCAACTTGGAGTAATCTCTACAACTGATTGTTTAGCTGTATTCTGCAAGGAGGGAGGCATGACCCTCTAGTAAGTAGGTCGTTAATAGACTTAATAGGCTGATTGTGGTGATTAAGTGGCAGTTGTCGCCAACATTCGGTCAACTCAAAATAAAGATCGTTATTACTTATTAAACATTTCAAAAATAAACACAAACGCGAATACTTATGACACTTGCATCTAAATATAAATGAAATACTAAACAACATATAACACATAGAAAAATAACGATGTTGATGTCAAACAAAAACAAAATAATTAAAATTGCAAATATGTAGGAGCCGAAGTAAGCAAGTTTTTCTCCATAGAACAGCATAAAACAGGCTAATCACCCTATACAATGTACCTACCTATTGTAAAATAGAAAGACGATAACATAGTATGATATTGTTAATATTCATTGTACTTTCAGATATAACCGACTGCGATTGACAGATTTATTTCGAGGTCAACGTGTTAAGCGCATTAATTTGTCGTGCCCATTTATCTATCTACATAACTGCAGTTTCACTTTTGTAACTTTAACATTTGCTGTATAATATATATATTTGTTTCCGAATACCCTACCCTACTCTTATAAACTCTTGATAGATATTGTACAGAAACAGGTTACAATGCGATAGTTCATAATAAATGATTTATTTATTTTGCTATTTTTCGCTTCCTTTGCGTTACATTATTGAGTTAACATCTGAAGATGATCTAGTTTCAGAGTGAACGTACGTAGAAGGGATTTTGTCGGATCCGTGTGTCTTTGTCGCTTGGTGTCGTCGGCTTTTTGCGAATAGTAGCAGAAAAACTTTTAGTCTTTATAGAGAATTTAATAGTAATAAACATTTAAAGGATGCCTCGTTGTTCTAGTGGTTAGCCTATGTGGCTTCGATCACGAGGTCCTGGGTTCGATTCCTGGGTCGGGTCACGGAATAATTCTGAACTTTCTATATAATTCTGAACGTGCATTCCAAGAACGGAGTCTGGAAGTTGGTGGTGTTACACCCCCGTGCCTCGGAGAGCACGTTAAGCCGTCGGTCCCGGTCACTATCATCAACATCTGATAGTGATCGTTAATAAATGAAACATTATCACCCTATCTCCACCTACCCGCATTGGAGCAGCGTGTTGGGTATTCGCTCCATATCCCCTCTCCTATAAGGAGGGAGGCCTGGCCCTGTAGTGGGCCGTTAATAGGCTGATAATGATGAAACATTTTATTATTATAGTTTAGCACAATGGCCAAATATAGTCTGATTGGCCTTTATCATTTTAATCATAGTCACATGATAAGTTGTTTGTAAGGTGTGGCCATCACAGGTTCTCACTTTATCAGGAGAGTTTTTCAAATGCCCTATGCAAGGCAAAGACCTTACCTAGCGACAGTTTCATTTTAAGCAACGATTTTATCAACGCAATAGAAATAAACCAGAGTGTTTTGTGTTGAAAGTAGGTATAGAACATTCCTATAAAAAATAAACTCAGAGCTGATTTCAAAACCCTTATGAAAGACCTATACCACCCTTTAGAAATATTAATCTGTAAACTTGGGATTTTGTTATATACAAAATACTTGTAATATTTAATACTGTGGCCGTTACTTAATTTCTCGGACCTAAGAAAACAGAACTGGCCTTGGGTCAATTTTGTTTGAATCAAACGTTTCTTTACATACCCTTACACCCGACCAAAGCTAATACAGTAGCGTTCACGGGACTTTGACCCATGGTAAGCATTTTAACGCTCCTAACGCAGTGCATAGTAGTCGATGCAATAAATAAAATATAGAACCAGTCGGCAGCAAAACAGATTCTAAATGTTTGACATCGCAATAGGCACCGTCTGTCGCAATCGATGCCGGCTCGGTCATTTCTTGTACCATCACAATTGGAATTTCAATTGCGATGAACTTAGTGTTGCCCAACAGTCGACCTCTTGCTGGCTTCTACATTTTGCAATTTAGATTTTCCATTCAGGTGTCACTCTCTCGATAAATCTAGACCTCGATTTCTAAGGACGCTGGAATTCAGTACTAAAACTCAAAACTGAAAGAGTTATCAAGTAGGTTTAGTTTATAAACTACGCCTACCTTTGGTTTGAACCTGACGTTCTTATAAGAACTTTTTATACAAGTTTATCCAAAGATAAGTAATTTTTGTACCGGTATATTGAAAAGAACCGGAAAGAAACCCTACAGTCGATCTTTTAAATAAGAACATAATTTAGTATATTAATTAATTAAGTACTATAATTTACAAATTGTTCTTGCTTCCTATGAGAAGTCGAAAGCAATCCGATTGCCTCTAAACATCTATGTTTATTTGGCTATTTATGCCTTGTGATGTCCAAAAACATCTTCGGGATGGATCCAATCCGTTAGACCTGTGTGCACCAAGATTTCGGTGATCATAACGAACGGTTAACATAACTTTACTATAAATTTACTATTTATAATAAACCCGTACGCCGGTTAAGGACGTAAACCGGACGGTTATCTTAACCGAGCTTACGTCCTTAACCGGTGTACGGATTGTCGTGAACAGTACATTTTACGTTTAGCTTATGTTAACCGAAATCTTGGTGCACACAGGCCTTAATCAGTATAATAATATATGGGTTTACATCAATAACAAATCAATAATTATTTAGTTTCTTGCCGGCTCTTCTCACCTGCATTCCAAAAGACAGTAGAGCAGCTACACATAGTTAAACGTTATAATTAAAAAGTGTTTGCAAATAAAATTGCAAAAGTTTATAAAATAAGGTTTTAAGATAAGTAAAAGCACCTTGAAATTTAAATTAAAATATGTGCTGATATAAAACGGAAATTTTGGTCAAATTCTCTGGCAATTATGTGTTCTCGTTGAAATTCCAAATATATTTCTAAACATAAAAGTAAAAAATATAGCTGGTAGTTTTTATGATAGGTTGGCAGGTACGAGTCAACAAAAACTAGTTGTATCATTTGGACCAGTTTTTTTCAATGCTGCACACTAGGAGATGGTAATGACCAAAACATTCTGCTTCTAATTTTGTTTATCACTTTAGCGGGATTTTTACGATCCGGTCATATCTTTGTATTTTTCTTAATTCTTTGCCAATATAAATACCTACTTAATATATTTATTGGTAAAAATGTACATAATCGTATCCTCGAGGATATTCACATTATTATTTGTTTTATAGTTTTATTTGTTTTCAATAAGAAGGTCTAACTGGTTTTAAATTACCCGATATTAGATATATAGAGTAAATTACTTACATCTCTGGCTTCTAGCCTTTTTGTGTTTATATTTAAATTTGCCGATTTTAGTCTCTACTTTAAGCAGCCAAGGTCTACATACTTTATTTTTTTTATTTTTGTATGTAAGTGAAAATTCATCCACTGAAAAATACTGTTTTTAATTTTTTACATAAATGTAATACTAAATCTATGTACGTAATTAATTAATTATATAAAAACTAATCAATAAGTTTACAGATATTTAAAAAAGTATGATCACGTCCGTAAAAATAATCAGACACGAGCGACAAACCAAGAAAAGAACATAAACGTGCTCAAAAAATCAAATTAAAAACCATGTTTACCTTCTCAAATCCGGTTGCAAGGGCAATACAGTAAATAATTGTATATATGAACACGTATAAACACCACACAATAATACACAAAAGTTAAAAAATTGATGCACCACAATTCGTAATGATTTCGCGGTAAGTTTCTGAACGGACGTGTCACGTGCGTTTGATACAACGGTCGCTGTCCGACTGGCTGGACGGTTGGACTGAGGTCCGATAGATCGTGATTTTCATTGAGATAATTGCATTAAAACCTGGGACACACTGATGCTTTTAATTTATTTATATATCAATTGTTTTCCACCGAAAGGAAAACGTTTCTATAATGTTGAGGATATAACTGAAGCTTGACTTTACCATGCCAAAGTTAGCAACTCGTTCATCGAGACCACTTAAGGCTTAATTAAACAAGTAATGCTTAGGAATTAAGAATAACAGCCCAATTAGAGAGCAGATAGTTGGATTAATAAGATACTTCAGTCACCAAATACTTTCCCTGTGCTCCGATTTCAAGGGATTGGTTATCTGAGACATTTAAGACAAAACTTAGGTAATTTTGGCTGGTGGTAGGTTTTGGGCGTAGCTAGTTACCACCCTACCAACAAAGACGTAACGCCAAGCGATTTAGCGTTCCGGTACGTAGTCGTGTAGAAACCGAAAGGGTACCGATTGAGAAGGACCTATTTAACCCAGTTGTTACTAGCTCACTTTTAAAGGAACACCTCGGGAAAAAAAATATCTAGCGAATTGAGGGCAAAACAGAATAAAGTTTATGTTACGTATCGCAAAACAAAACTATATTCTTCGATTTAGAAGTCATTGCATGTGTAAAAAAATTATCATTAGTGGTGTTTTTCTGTATTTTATTTCTAAAAAAAAACAAGGATGAACGATGAAAGGTAAGTTTATATCAATTTCGTAATATTCAGTATAAAACTGCTTAGCATCGTAATATTGTCTTCTTTGACAACATTTTGTGTACATTTTTCATTTGAAATAGTAATATTTGAAGTTAAAATTTTGTCGTTGATTTAGGTGTTCTTTTTATCAAACGCTAGTAAGATGAACTACTATAACAATACAGATTTGCTCATATTGTTCTTTTACTTTTCAGATCATGTCAACGTGATTTGTTTGTTTGAAATCATCGAAGAACTGGAACATATTGACCATGAAAAAGACATACCTTTTAGCATCACAATTTTGCCATCCGAGAACTGTAATTGCTCCTTTTGAGGAGAACTACAGTATAGATGAAGCTGTGGTACCTTATTATGATGGCCATCCATCCAAGCAATCAATTAGATGGGGCTGCAAATTTTGGGTCGGTGCAACACCCTTAGACTATATAGCTTGGTTTGATCCTTACCAAGGTCAAGGAACAGATATTCCTCAGTTGACATTCGGCGCTATAGATAATAGAGCACTTTTTCATTTATTTTTTGATATTTTTTTAAATCAGTCAATCTAATAAATGTAATGGGTCAACGGGGCATAAAGGCCACTAGTACTACGAGGGGAAATTGTGTTTTCTAAATGTCCTTTACCCCATAATAAAGATAATATGCAGAAGACAGAGCGTGAAACCTTTGAATTTCGTATTTCGGAAATTTTCATTTGTGATTTCTGTTGCTACCGGCATAATTGAGACTATCAAAATGAATCAAAATTATAAATTTGGTCATAGTTCTAAGTACTTGCATAAAGAATTGTGTTATGATAATATAGGACACATTATTAAATATCAAGAGAAGCTGACTACGACTAGGTGTTGCAATTTGTCACAAGAATGTAAAATTATTTTGTGTATAGTGTAAAATTACTTTACCCTCACTCAAAGGAATGTCTTTTGTTGCACCATACGATACAATAAAAAGTATCCATTTTTTTTCGTTTTTTATACTGTATCATGGCAATCTATACACAAACAATAAACCACTCTTGTAGCTGAATAACTGAGCACTGGTCATAACCTGGAGCTCATCTTTGCTGTAGATTTCCTGGCAGCAGGCCCCTCTTTTGGCTTGTTATGAAAAACTATGTTTGAGATCAGCAATGCTGTGTATCTGAAGTCGAACATATTGATTTCCCCCCTCGAGAGTTAGAGCTCGGGCAAGCTCTTTTATGTGTATGGACAGTTTTTCCTGATACCTATAGCAGCATCGGGCTATTTTCACGGACAGTTTGTATACCAAGATCAAGGTACAAAGTACCTATGGATACGTTTTCAATGGGACTAATAATTGCTTTCCTTTTTTAATAATAAAATCTGTAAAATAATAACGTAATTTTATTTATCTTCCATTTACCTATAATAATTCAGATACCACGTGATAGTAGTGGATATTACTAGCGTTCCTTTAAAAGAACACCATTTTCCAGCTTTCCCAAAAGGTCAAATATTTTTTTGTTATTTTTTTCTTGATAATGGAACCCTAATATTACCATATATAAAAAATTACCAATATATTCAAAGTTTTTCTCTTCCCGTATTATCTGGGTTAAATTGGAACCTTTAACTATAAAGAGTGGTTACAGGGAATAGATGTAATATATAAAATTATTGTAAACGAAAATTATTATAAAAGATTCTAAAGAATTGAGAACCTCCTTGTTTTTAAATCGGTTAAAAAGAGCCAAATAGTTTATTTAAGAGATAGATTTTTTGCCGGCTCAACTCAGTAAAATCTGCTTAAAACTTGAAATGGTTATTAAAATGTTTTAAAGGTGCTAATAAAATTGACCTACTTTAAATAAAAGTAGGTACGAATTTTAATTTTCAATAATTTAAAAAGGTATGTTCGTTTTATTGTTGTTTGGACGATATTTTTTAAATAAAAAACATAATGAATGAATGAAATATTCTTAATTGTACTCCAAAAAAAGAACTTACAAAATAGAAAATAAATTGAAAACAATGAACAATTGGCGGTCTTATCGCTAATGAGCGATCTCTTCCAGACAACCAATTTTGGAGAGGAAAAGTGCATCCATTAGAGAAGGTTCGGGTGTACCTACGTACACACAAATAAACTATCAAATAAAAATATAGATACATATTTACATACAAACCTACATACATACCATACATACATATAAAAGTACCTATAAGAATACACATAAAAATATAAATTAATAAATAAAGGAAAATTATAGACATTGAACAAATTAAATCTAGACGATATTCAAAGGAGACAGTAAACAAATAGTTAAAATTTAGTATATATAGATAAATAAATGCGTGTTTAGTATAAATAGATAAATAAAAAGGTGTCATAACGAGGTGACACCTCTATTATTAAAATAGTTTTTGCATTCAATTCATTCGGGAGGTTTTTCTTTTAGCTATATGCTAAGGCAGAAGCTAACAAGCTACTCAGCCTCAAAATCAGCCTTTGTCCATTATGATGAGATTCAGTCTTCATTTTACAGATAAACTTAACAGAATTGGCAAAAGTAATTGTGGTATCTGGGTTAAATAAATACAAACGCAATATAAATTTTATCATCTTTATTCAATATTCAAATAAATTAAATTATTCATATAACATTACCAAATAGTCAGGTTATAAAAGAGATTAGATGTTACGTATCAGGTTAATCACTATTTAATTTAATTTTAGACTTATATGGTCAAATTAGTAAACAATTTGTCACAATAGAAATATTAGACATAAAATCGCGCACAAAAAATATAACTAAGATTTTATTATTGACAATCTCTTTCGCGCATTTACTTACTATATAATCGATAGGTTCTGGCTTCGAATCCTAGCTAGGTCAACGTGCGATTTTATATTTTGTAAACTATAGCCCTCTTGTGTTTTCCTAACTAGACATGGGGAGTCTTGAATTCGCCTCTACTCTCACCGTCTAACACAATACTAAAGATATAGTGACGAATTGAGTTTTTCAAAATGGCGCTACTACTCAAAACATGGTCTTTCAGAGCCTGATCCTTATAGATTGGCAATAAAGGGCGTTGACATCTCGAATATATACATAGGTAAGAGAGATTTAGATAGTAGTCTGTCTACTACTTTGCTAGCTCAGCGATTTTCGGGGGTTCAATGCGGGTTCAACGCCCTTTTTTGCCAATATATGTGGTTCCGAGGATAGTAACCGAGATAGTGAATAGCCCGTTGGGTATTCAACGTGATATTTCGCGACAAAAAATCATATGGAATCTCGATGCTAATACAATACGTAAAAACCTTCTCATCGCACGTCAATCGCTCATTAAGACGATCATAAAATTTTAATAGACACCATTAATGTGCTATTTAAAATCAATAGCTAACTAAAATATAAACAAAGGGACGTTCATATGTGATGTTTAGTTTTAAATTACAATAATAAAATATCAACAACATAATCGTAAAGATTCATACAACACGACAAACATAAAATGTAAAAAAAAAGACCTTATTGAAATGGTAAAAGAAAACACTTTTACACATTTCAAAATTTATTTGCTAGTAAATAAACACTATCATTTGATATATTTTAAGCATTTAAACACTGTCATCTGAGCGTTATGCTTACTGTGACGTCACAAATGTCAAAAGATACAGATAACTTATTAGTATGTTCACTGTGTTGAATTTCCTAGTAATTTTATACAATTTTAATAACTAAACTTCATAATTTATTATTATAAAGTCAAATGAATTATTATGTTTGAGTATTAATACATACGAATAAAAAAATATCTAGAATTTATTCCGATCACATACATAATATTATGTATTTTTAGAATATCATACTTAAAAGTTTATACAAAATACATTATAAAAATGACATTCTATTTCGCAATATGACGCGTTGCAAAATTTGTAAACACACGTTCAAAATGTAGATTATTTTAGCAAAAATAACGCTATATTAGAATTTTATACATAAATATTAACCCAAAAACTTTATTTTCAAACATTTCTATTCCTCTATGCAGAGTATATTTTTATTTTTTTAATCTAAATTTTTATTAAGAAAGCTCTTAAAATAGTGTTTGGGTTACACAGTGAGGCACAATTTCAAGGCCATTTCTATAATAATTGATAAAGAATCACTCATATAAGGAAAACCTGCCCCAAAATTTACATTTACAACAAACTTGTGATGAAATGAATATTTAAATTTTCTCTCATTTATTTTAGGCCATACTTATAAAAAGTTAAAATTTTTTTCGAAAAAAAAATTAAAAAATAGCACAATATGAAAATTCTTTATTTTGTAAAAATCATCCAAATTGATATAATAGACTAAACTTTAGAAAAGATTCTTTACATTTTGTGAATAAATGGTAATTATCAAAACGTTTGGTCAATTCATAAAATTGTCTTAAATTAAAATGTCACATGGTCACTCTCTAAATCAGTCACAACTCAAATATAATAATTTAATTATCACTATTAGTATTTGTTAATAATTAATTACTACGATTATATTTGGTGGTTATAACAACTCGACACACAATAATTACAAATAATTAAAGCAATTGTCAATCTTATTACTTCATAATAAGGACCACAATGGCGTGCAACGCTATAATAAATCTATGCAAGTATTAGAGTAAGCGCACATCACCATAGACTTATCGACAAAGCAACTCTGGTTTTTTGGGTTCCAAATTGTTATACAGACTTAGATAAAAGTCAAGTCATAATTTTATAATCTTCGTCCTAAAAAGGGATATCCATATACTAAAAAAATTATTCAGTAAATAAACAAACAACTGAATCTAAATACAAAACAATCGGTGAATATAATGTTTTCAATTAAACTTTAAAATCATTTTCACTATTTGCGATTTCACTAGCTATAAAATGAGATCAACGTCTTACGTCAAGTATTAAAAAAGTGTCCGAAAAAGTTACCTGTCCATAAGTGATTATTTCGCCCAAGGATCTTCAAAATTGGGATCGTAATCCACACAAAAATAGAGTTTACATAAAAGAAAAATAAAAGTTCCAAATCATTTCGTTCGAACTACAACATCACTGGTATTCAACTCAAAATCAAACCCAAAATTAACGCATACTTATGCACTTGACAACTAAAGTCGTAAAAAAGACCAATAGTGATGTGCTGTTAACCTAATAGCTATTGAACATACATATTAATTTGTACTTTCAGGCACACGGTATGTCGGCTCGGACACGCAACGTTGGATTATCGACATTACTATGCTCTGCTCGTTTAGGAATGCACAATTATATTCAAAAGTAATGTCGATATCGACATCTCGCATTAAAAACTATATAATTGAATTAAAAACTAGTAGAAAATTAAATGTGACATACCGTAAAATCATGATTTTTTATTGTTTACGAGGATTTTGCTTTGAAAGTTGTATGGGACATGGTAGTTTCGCTAAAAGAAGGATAGCGTTAGGATAGCAGAAATGCATTGTTTCGTTTTTTAGTTTGATAGTTACAGGGAATGGACATGGACACTGAACCCATTTTATTAAAAAAAAACATATGCGTGTTGGAACATTCGACAGAAGTTTGGTGGCCGATCGTGCCTCTTTATCGCTCGCTCCACACTCTCGCTTGCGATGGAACGTGACAATGAGTCATACTTTTTTTGTTGCGAGCAGCCGCAGTTCATCGCTTTATAAGAAATTACCACATAAACGTTGGCGAGGCTACTTTAGTTTAACACACAAATGCACCTGCCTAACAACTTTTTGTACACTATACTACTACAACCAAAGCGAAACACTTGTCATAAAATAAAATATCTAATACTAGCAGTTTTATTATCATACAATAATTTATATTCTTTTAGAAAATACATCAAAATTATTATAAAAATCATAGATTATTAGGACTAAATTCACTGGTATACAAATATCGCATTTGAGTGTTAAAAACACCACCCACTGGTGGTGATCACATTTTTGTAGAAGAGTATCAAAGTGAAGAAGTTTAATATCGAGGTATTATTATCATTTAAATTTAAATTTTTTGGTCAGACCTAAATTACCAGGTATCGTGGTATACTGATACATGATTTGGATAAAAAAAAGTACCAGGAGAGCGCATACATTAGGAGTAGAACGTTAGTACGGCAGCATGGTTGCCCCTAGCAGCACTCTAACGTTCTCAAAATGTATTATTACACAAGTAACAATAGATTTGATTGGCCCACAAAAATGTGATATACTGGCACATTGAAAAGTACCAAGAGAGCACGTTAGGAGTAGAACGTTAGTATGGCGCCTAACTCTCATATTATTCGGTGAAAGTACCAGGAGAGCATACACGTTAAGAGTAGAACGTAAGCACGGCGGCATGGTTGCCCCTAACTAGCAGCACCCGTTGTCCCGCAGTCGCTAACGCGGCCAGCCAGGCGGCGTACAGCGCGGGCGGCAAGCCCCGCCTCCTCGGCATGGGCTGCGTGACGCATACTAGCCTCGCGCCGCTGCTGTGCTCGTTGATCAGTTCGCGCACGCGCAGATACCTGTTTGTACGTTCGCGGGCCGCTAGCAAGTCCGCTTCTGTGATGCCCACTGTTAGGGAAATTGTACGTTAATATAAAACGATTAATAACTAAAGATAAAGCGATTAATCTAAAATGCACCAAAAATTAAAATATCATTATTTTATTTGATTTGATGTAACAAAAATTATATAAAAAAAGATTTGTGATATCAGAAACGTTAAAAGTGCCATACGTCAGAATTCCACGGAACTAAATATTCGAGTATCGATCAAAATGACAAACTGACTGGTATCGTTGCTATCGTCCGATGTCCTGAAGGGCGCGATGAGCTGCTCGAAGTACGCGAGGGTGGAGTCTTTGGGCTTCTTCGTGATGTCTGGTATCATCTTCAGTGCAGAGTAGTCAATGCGGAACTTCGACAGCAGGGACGCCATGCTAAGTTTTTTCAAATCAAAAATATTTTTAAGGGACAGAAAACATTTTCTTCAAACGGACTTCTTCAGAAAACAGACTTCAAAACGCACTAAAAAGTAAATAAATAATTGTAGCATTTAAATATAGCCTTAGGAGTTTTAGATAACGTTCTTAAAGTAGAAAGCTTCAGTGGTACTGGCTTTATATTTATGATTAAGTAAATTACTGTAACTATACTAAAGCCAAACTCGATTGAGAATGCTTGTCAATAAACAAATTTAAAATGAAGATAGAAAATGCAACACATTTTGTGCCTAATAAATTTAAAATGATATATTGTTATTTAAAAAAAAATTATTTAAGAGATATTGAATATATATATTAATTAGTTTTAAGCTTACTAATCTAATTTATTGTCATGAATTCATCATTAACTAGTTAAATAAAAAAAATAGGTGTAAAATGACTAGTGATTTCTACCTTCATTTGTAATTTGTTTGTTGACAAGAATTCTCTATTGAGTTTGGCTTTAGTATAAATGCCACAATTATTTTTTACTGTTTAATGCGTTTTGAAGTCGGTTTTAATTTTATACTAATTATTTTTCATACTTTTTATGATTTCATTAACAGTAAACTATAAGACCATCATTATACGGCACTTGGAGCCAAAAACAGCCACTTACAAAAAATTGTACCGACATCGCCGCAAGTACGCCTGTAAAGTTTGAAGAGTTCCTCCGATTTTCACAGGATCCCATTATCAAATCCTAACATAATGACTATAGTACAATTTTAATTAATTTCTTATACGTGGTCAAAAGTCATGCTTGAAAAACTATATATACGCGTCGAATTGAGAACCTTTTCCGTTTATTCGTCGGTTAAAAATCAGATTACACGTAAGTTTATATCTACTGACAATCATGTACTCACTTCCGCTCTTCAATCTCCATCTCGGTGTTCTTGTTGGCGAGCGTGAACACGCGCAACGGACACGCCGCCCACGCGCGCCGCGTCGACAGGATGTACGGCAGTAGCAGCGTTAGACCTTCGAATCAAATCAAATCAAAATTCATTTATCAAGTAGACTGCATACAAGCTCTTTTAAAACGTCAAGTCTGTCACTAGCTAGGAACTCAACCGCCGGTTCGGAAGTTGCAATTGCTCTTTTAAAAATTAATGTAAGAGAAAACCCTACGGTAACGGCAAGGCTACATACCGCCATCATCATAGAGCCACCAGACGTCGACGGTGCCCGACTGCTTCTTGGTGAACTGTTCCACCGAGGTAAAAGAAGACACGCGGCGCGCTCGGTTCACTATGCCGATCCGGCGCACGACGTCGGCTAGGGTTTTACTGCCAAAAACAATTTATAAATTAGCTTGAGAAAATACGCTATACGCTCGTGGTTTGGAGAGCTGGGATGGTGATGCCGCACTGTATAGCGCAATATTGGTAAACACTCAGTAAGTTAATTTTATCTCTTTCCTCTTGATATTCGAATTAGCACGTATCGCATGGCATTTCATCGTGCTGACTGCATTTAAGTGTATTCACTTTTCCTTTTCCCTTTCCTCTCTTCTCGTCATTATTTTTCGTGGTATTTGCCCATACGTCTCCCGCTCGCCTATGCCAGAGAGCATGCGCTTTTTAGGTTTCCCGAGTTAATGGTACTGTTTGCTCGTTGTAGAAGTTGTTGGTCACAAGATTTAGTTAAGTTGCGTTTGGAAGTCCCTGTAGAAGGCGTATGTCCAGCAGTGTCCTATCAGACAAATCCATCGCACATACCTCTGCGCCAGTTGAGGAAGCCGTCAACTTATGGATGATCAAGTAAATCAGGTGTTTGTTGACAAACACCCATCAGATAGAATGGCTAGATTATTTTTATGTTATTATCATCAACTTAATAAAGTGGTTTATACTCTACCTCTCTTTGTTCTGCTTCTGTAATTTTCCGGTGGGATCCGGTGACACTTTGGGCAACTCGCCTGATGCTATCGATACGTCAGACAAGCTGCTTCCTGAAACAATTTTATACATTTAAATAGTATTGCTAATAAAGTTGAAGTAGCAATGGGCGGGCCACCTAAATCGAAGAGCCGCTTAACATTGAGGGCCTGCGGTGCTGGAATAGCAACACCACGACTTAAAGCACAGTGTTGGTTCACACCCACTAGGTGGATTGAGGACATCAAGCTCGTTCAAGCCGCTAGACGGAGGCGGATTAAAACTGTGGTGTTTTTAAGTTCCTACAATAGGCCTATGTCCATTAGTGGTCATCATTCGGCTAACGATGATGAAGTAGTAGTAATCAAACATTTTGAACAGATCTGTCAACTACTAAAGTTAACGCGCTTTCAAAAGGCATACTGATTCACTGAATAAAAATATTTTGATTTTTTTATTACATTTGTGTGAAGGTTTTGTGTTATTGAAAGAGATGGGTATAGTATACTATCCTTAATAGATAGATATATGCCATCGCGGATGTTTTTGTTAGTCCTAATAAAGAGGAACAATCCTAACATACATTGTTTTGTTATATGTCATAAGGCAGCGTTTTCAATAAAAGCTCCCGGGCGCACTCTTCTCTTCTTAACAATTATCTTCATATTATATGTATACCACAAGTTTACTATAAAGACATGACACTATATTGTGTATGAGCATTTGACCATTAATTCGTGATCCTTACCTCTCGATTGGGTGTTCAAACTTTCAGTGGATTTTGAGTCCTTGAAGCTGTCGCCCATTGAACCTGTGGAAAATAAATTAAAAATTACGACATATCCTGCAAAAATAAAATAAATTTTAAGGATTAATAAAAACCTTTTTTATAAATTTCATTATTATGAACTACATTCAGAAGGGAAAGTCCTTTGTGGTTATACTGAAAATAACTATAATTGCCAATACACTATTGAACAGTCAACAAACAAGCTATAATCCACTAAACAAAAGTTAGTGTAGATATATTATTGTAACTTTTATATATTTTCTGCAGTAAGTTTTAGCATTTGTATTTTAATTATTCTTTTTAGAAAAGCAATAAAAATGTAGTCATGCAATAGTATAAAGATGTGCGTGCTTTTGTGTAATCTGCAAATATGATTCCTTAAGAAAAGCCGTCAATGTTTATCATCTTTATAAAACAAAAGCACGCGGGTCGCCTGATGAAAAATGTACAATCAAGGAAAGCATGCTATTGCTATTTTATATCACAAATTCAAAGTACCTTATTGTATTGTTTCTAAATAAAAAAATCCCAGTTTGAGAAATGTAAATCCATGCATTTTACCTACATGCATTCGCGTATAGCAAAGGCGCCTGTCCACGTGCGTGCGAGCGTGGTGCGTGCGTGTAGGGCCCGTACTCACGTTGCAGCGCGGCGTGGTCACGCGCGTCGTCGAGGTAGGCCTGCAAGTCAGAGTCGAGCGCGTCGTGCGTGTACAACCCACCTTCCACCCGCAGCAGCGCCAGCGCCATGTGCACGTCCAGGGCTTTGCTTTCAACCGAAACGGAATATTTTGAATTACAATTTTTACATTATCCTATTATTTTGTATTAAATAGGCTTGCAAATTACTACAATCTTGTGTGATGAAAAACAGTATTGACGCATGAGATAAGACGCTGGAAGAGCGTTCTAAACATTTTCTTATTTTCGATAAGAATTAAATAAATATTTATAACGTATCTGAAGCTATTTCTACTGAAACATAGAAGTATACATTAAAATATAAACTATATAAGAATAAAAATTGTTAGAAAAACAGTGCGCATACATTTTAAAAGAAAATAAACAGGGATAGAATATTGAATAATAATTTCATAGATAACATTGGCGTAAGTTAGGCCTACTGGTACCTGATTTGCTTCAAGGCTTGAAGTGGCAGCCGCTTTCACATAACATTTCAGTCACGCCTGATTATGTGAGGGTCTATCAATAATCTACGTTTAAGTAAGGACATGTTATTAAAAAGAAGCTAGTTATTAAAAAAATATAAAGTTAAAACTCCCGACTGCATAAATAATAACTTTAAATAAAAACTAAACCGAAAGACCTGTGTTACAGTACAATACTTTCTACACTTGTGGAGTAAACTTGTTTTTTTTCTTTTTGGCTTTTAATTTTTTTACACTTTTTCGTAACCTATATAACTATATAAAACTATGTCGCTTGATTTTTTAATTTAGGTATATTTTTTATGATCAAATATCAACATCTATTAGAGGCGTACATTTATCACCAAGTCCACAAACTCACTTATTTTGTAAGGAAAACTAATATCATATCTCTCATTGTGCTTTTTAATATGGTTATGATATAACATTTTAAAATCCTCATGATGAACTCTTGAATTTGATACTCGTATGTAGTATTCTTAAAAAGTGACTTTTTGTCTCAAACTACGTCACCTATGTAAGAACACTTGGGTTACCAAGACAAATCCAACGATGTCTTAATTTTAGAAATCTGTTCATTGGTTTGGACGATACGAGGAAACAATAAATATTACATGCATATATAGATAAATAGATATATATAACGGCGCGTGATTAAATTAATATCAAATTAATTATTAGTTTTTTATTTCTGTTGGTAGTTAATTAATTTTTAGAGGTGGTAACACCGAATCATTTTGTGTTCGTAATTAATTAATCTTGTGAGCGGGTAACACCGAATGGAGTTGTACGTGTCATGGCGGGCAAACGTCAGTCAACGTCCGACAT
This sequence comes from Mycalesis mineus, assembly GCA_034621355.1. Classification (NCBI taxonomy): domain Eukaryota; kingdom Metazoa; phylum Arthropoda; class Insecta; order Lepidoptera; family Nymphalidae; genus Mycalesis; species Mycalesis mineus. Next base: position 3,224,543 of record CM067897.1, read on the forward strand.
TAATGGCGGTCGCACGACATTTCAAGTGCAAACCCATTGGCTCGCAAATCCAAGTTTAATTTTGTAATCAGTTATCGTTTAACTATTGTGATTCCTGTTGTAAGTAAAATAGTGACAAAGAAGCGTGCCAGTTTTGTTATTTTGAATCTTCCTGGAATATAACGCCCACGATGGATTTAAATGTTAACACGGATTCAAGCAAACAACCCGGTCCCAGTTCCCGGGCTTCCCGGCCTCCAGACGACGTCACATATACATACATACACACATACATAAAAGACACGCGCAAAAAACACAATATTTCTTGGTAGTCTGATAGTAAAATAGGCACATTTTATTGGGTGTTTAAGACAGCTTACTCACTGCATGACTTCGACGTAATCGGCCAAAGCAGTGCGGTCACAAGTCTGCCAGTCCTCTTTGAAGCCCATCATCAGTATGTTGGGTTTCAGCTTGCCCACGCCGCTCGCCTACAAATAATTGTATGACACTTTAACTCACTCGCCTAAATTCTCATGGTTAAAGAACTTAGCAATTGCAAAGTCATTATTGCAGAAAATCACGGGCAACCATTGGCAACTTAGCCAGCTTCCATCTTTATTATATCATCAAATACAATTAGTTGTGATTGCATTGTGTCGTTTAATTTTGGGATGGAAACAAATCGTCTATACTAAAGCTAAACTCGATGTAGAATGCTTATGAACAAACAAATTAAAAATGAAGGTAGAAATCACTAGTCATTTTACACCTAATTTTTTTCAATTAACTTGTTAATTACGACTTCATGACAATAAATTAGATTAGTAAGCTTAAAACTAATTAATACATTCAATATCTTTTAAATAATATATTCTTATAAAAACATAAGAAAACAAAACATATTTTTAAATTTATTAGACATAAAATGTGTTACATTTTCTACCTTTATTTTTAATTTGTTTGTTTATAAGCATTCTCCGTCGAGTTCGGCTTTAGTATAGTTATGGACCCTGGAACTTCGCTCTTAGGGCATAAGGGATAGAGGCGAATTCTTATATACGTGATTCTATTTGTCGCCTTTTGAATACCTGTATAAGCGCACTGGCGCCCTCTTTGAACGTGACGTCATCGACGAGCGAGTAGAACGCCTTGATCTTCCTCTTCAGGAACCAGTGGTACGCCCTGTTAGACAGCGCCTCCCGCGTACGGTGGTTCACTGGACTCTAAAATATATTGAAAACATACATTTCACATTGAATTCGAACTTAGGATAGTACAGAACACAACGATTACCAATTACGGTTAATCTTGAACTATTTAACTGATTCGGGCTTTCAAAATCTATTTTCTACAACAAAATTGTACGCTGAGTGCAGGTTACTTTCAGTTAAAAAATTATATTGTAATATATCAGATTGCCGCAAAAATTGTTTTCTAGCAAAATAAGTTCTAGCTTGAGAGATTTGCAGAACTATATTTCTACGCCTTTTACAGCTTGAGCGGTGTAAATGACATCTATTTATGTTTACTCAAGATAACATATGTTATCTTGAGTAAACATAAATAGATGTCATTTACACCGCTCAAGCTGTAAAAGGCGTAGAAATATAGTTTACTCAAGATAACATATGTTATCTTGAGTAAACATAAATAGATGTCATTTACACCGCTCAAGCTGTAAAAGGCGTAGAAATATAGTTCTGCAAATCTCTCAAGCTAGAACTTATTTTGCTAGAAAACAATTTTTGCGGCAATCTGATATATTATATAATCAGATGAATAAAAAACTCGACATTTACTTAGTAAAACTTAAAGAATGCGAGAAAACAGTTATAAAATATTTATCGCCTTTTAATTATGAAGAAGTTAAAACTTTTTAACATTTATAATCTGAAACACACACACTCACAAACAGACACGCACACGCACTTACACTCATGCACAAGCACACCCGCACTATTACCTATTAGTTTATCTAAAAATAATAATTTATAATTCTTCTATTTTACTATGTATAATTTTATATAACGTAGAAGCTGAAATAAACTACTTTTATTCGGAATTCCGAAGAGGTGATATAGACATTGCGAATTGAAAACACCCTGCAAATTGGCAGTAGTCCAAATGGGATTTTTCCTAATAAAAAATGAAACGAGACTCTAAACATAAAAATCATTAATAAGATGTACCTGCAGGATATGTCCGCACAGCATTAGAGACAGTCCCTTGGTGAGTAGATACGTGAAGTCGGTCAGCAGAGGTCGCTCGCCGGGGAAGCCAGTCAGAACTAGGATTTGAGGTCTGGAAAATATGGTACGCGATTCCAAAATGTTTCCATAGGATGATAAAAACTAGCGTTTGTTCGCAGTTGAGTAGAAAGAGCGCACCTGTAATTCTTAACGTGCTCGGTGACTTGGTTCAACTGATGCACTCCGGACAGTGCTGCTTTGTATGTTTGCGCTTGCGTCGTGGAACCCCAGTTCACGTCTGCAACAAAAGTATTATTAAAGTCAAAACTTTTTGAGGCACGTTGAGAAATTTTTGAATGAACAAAAATTATGGAGTTCACGTCATCGTCACCGAACTCTTTCCGTGAGCTTTACGTATACTATCTATTATACTTTTTGCATACATACATAAACATCACGCCTTGTTCCCATAGGGGTAGGCTGAGACCACATCCCTCCATTTGCCACGGTCCTTGCATACTTTCTTAGCTTCTTCCACTCTCATTAATCCTTTCATACAAGTTCGTCGCTTTAGGGCCATAATGGCCAGGCCAATAATGGCCAGGTCAAGAGTATGACCTGACCATTATTTAAAATGTCCTAAATTTGGTCCAGGAACACTCGCCTAGGCCTTCCCCTTCAAACATTTCCATACTTTTTGAGTGAACAAAAAGCGTGAAGCGCGTTCACTTTTATTGGCAGTGTCCAACGACTGTCCCGCATTGCTGCAACAACCCGCAACCTTCTATTCTATTCTCAATACGCACCTGGTTTCCGGTAGGATACGAGCAGGTAGAGCGCCAGCAAGCACGCGATGGTGAGCAGCGCCGTGCTCCACGAGATCACGAACATGATGGCCACGCACACAATCGCGCCCACCAGCGACAGCCACATGTTGTACAGCTGCAACAACCCGCAACCTTCTATTCTATTCTCAATACGCACCTGGTTTCCGGTAGGATACGAGCAGGTAGAGCGCCAGCAAGCACGCGATGGTGAGCAGCGCCGTGCTCCACGAGATCACGAACATGATGGCCACGCACACAATCGCGCCCACCAGCGACAGCCACATGTTGTACAGCTGCAACAACCCGCAACCTTCTATTCTATTCTCAGTACGCACCTGGTTTCCGGTAGGATACGAGCAGGTAGAGCGCCAGCAAGCACGCGATGGTGAGCAGCGCCGTGCTCCACGAGATCACGAACATGATGGCCACGCACACAATCGCGCCCACCAGCGACAGCCACATGTTGTACAGCTGCAACAACCCGCAACCTTCTATTCTATTCTCAATACGCACCTGGTTTCCGGTAGGATACGAGCAGGTAGAGCGCCAGCAAGCACGCGATGGTGAGCAGCGCCGTGCTCCACGAGATCACGAACATGATGGCCACGCACACAATCGCGCCCACCAGCGACAGCCACATGTTGTACAGCTGCAACAACCCGCAATCTTCTATTCTATTCTCAATACGCACCTGGTTTCCGGTAGGATACGAGCAGGTAGAGCGCCAGCAAGCACGCGATGGTGAGCAGCGCCGTGCTCCACGAGATCACGAACATGATGGCCACGCACACAATCGCGCCCACCAGCGACAGCCACATGTTGTACAGCTGCAACAACCCGCAATCTTCTATTCTGCTCTCAACATATTTTATTCTCAAGGGACAAAAATAAGCACAGCTTTCTGTTAAATATCTAGTCTAGTTCTAATCCTGTCTGCCGCTGGTCAAAGGCGGCTCAAATTAAAAAAGCCTATGACCAGCAGTAGACGTACATGGTCATGATCATGAACACATGATAATGATGATAAATCCTGTCTGATGTTGTGTTTAAAATCCCACTTCTGATAAATACTTTTTGCAAGTTTTAAATTATGACAACTTTTATTGAAGTCTTAAAAGCACCACAGTAGTTTACCCTAAAGGTAGGCCTCCAGCCAACCGGCTTGGCAAGGCTGGCGTGGAAGGTCGCGAAGTTGATGAGGGCATACGCCGCTAGGAAGAAGTTGGAGATCAGCGGCGCAATCTGGTTCAAACCACCTGCAACAACATACTTTACTATCAACGCCAAGTTAAAGCTTGACTAAAATCTCCCTGATGTTAACTTTAAGGTGTCAATAGCTCCGCTTTCAGTCGTCGTACCTAATTTAAAAGGTTTTTGTTCGATCTCGTCAACTAATACCACACTAAGAAATTTCAAACGTCAAGGATCTCTTGGTTACTACGCAAAAAAGACGTCAGTAGATGAAATAAACACGATTCTCATACTAACGGTCGATTTATCGAGTTATACTTTATTTAAATGACTAATGATTTTCATTTGACAATTGTGATTTCCAAGGCGTTTAATTTTGTACATGATGAAACGTCAGTCAAGAAACTACACTAGTATAAAATAAAGGAAAAGTCCTAAGCTTGGTGAGTTCCCATTTATCTAATAGAATACAGAAGGTAAACGAAATGGAACACGGTCTACCGGGTCTGACGTAAAAATAGGGATTGACGTAAAGATTGGGACCATTACTATTTCTCATTTATATTACTGATCTTTCTTATTTAGATAAAAAATAATCAGAGATAGTTTTGTTTGTGGATGACACATCTCATTTAAAATTGATACAGGAGAAGTCACTTTGACGATGTAAACAACTATCTCGCAAAAATGGTACATTGATTTAAAGCTACCAATTTGGTCCTCAATATCAAATAAACAAAAAGTCCAAAAATGTGTACAGCTTTTATTGACACTGGAAGGCGCTCTTCCAATGTTATACAGGAAGACATTTTTTTAGTACACAATTAAATACATTTTGTAAATAACCCGATCATGGAGTACACAGCCAAACGTGTTGGCGTCGTACAAATGCCGCCCGCTCAATCATTCTGATATTTTTAAGTCAGAAATTGTAAAAAAAATATTTCATAAAATGTATAAAACTATCAGTGGCCGATCCATTATCCTGTGACGATCATAATCGTACACACTAATATATATAATAACACTAAAAATAATTAAAATATATATAAATATATATATACACTAGAGGACGCCCGCGGTTTCACCCGCGTAGTTCTCGTTCCCGTGGGAATTTCGGTATAAAATGTAGCCTATGTGTTATTCTGATGTATAAGCTATATTGTGGTAAAGTTTCATTCAAATCCATTCAGTAGTTTTTACGTGAAAGAGTAACAAACATCCATACAAACTTTCGCCTTTATAATAGTAATAGGATGTAAAATATATAAATGTGTTTTATTAAAGAATAGTAAAACGATAAACGTTTTATATTAAACGAGTAATTAGAAGTATCTTCTAATTGAACGCAAAATCGTGAAGCATTCCACATTCATTTGTATCCATAGTGTATGTTAAATACGCCCCGAGTACTACCGGAGACGAGAAGTGGCGTTTGAACGAGTGCGGGATTGCAGTGCGCTGTGTGCGTGTCGGTGTGATGCGCGTTCGTCACTAATGTGGGGATGCGGTGTCCTCTGTGTTTTCATCGAGCGATGAATATAATACATAGAGGTCGGTTATAAATAGTGTGAGAAGGCATATATGGAAAGAGATTTATAAGCAATAATCCATCAAGTAAGGTTATGCACCCTTACTAACAAATATAAAATTTAATAAAATGAATTATTGAAGTATGTGATAGCAAGACACATAATTATATAAACATATTAACAAATCTTCATATAAATATGCCTTGACAGCTTGGGCATTTACACAATAAAATACGACTGTTGTATTTATATCCATGTTAAAGCTTTTTTGAACGCATAACACCTCGTAACGAGGTATACTCATCTGATTGTTTAAGGAGTGAGATACTGGCGCTTACATTTGGTTCAGCTCTGAATCTATATCTGACGAGGTGTTTGAAACGGATGTCTGAGTTCTTACTGAGTGCCTTATTCTCCTTTAACTTCTCACAATTAGAATCCAATATCCAGAGGAACACACCTCTATAATATGTGCTATTTTTCGAACGCCTTACACGTCAGTATCGAGGTATGAAATTAAAGAGGAACACATCTCTATAACTTGTACCGTATACATTTCTCCCAATGACTACACTAATGGGGGGGGGGGGGCTCCGGTTTTTCTAATAAGACATTCAATTATTAGATTCTTTCCACAGAATCGTGTTGGTTCTTTGAACGGTTCGGTGAGCTGTGCGACGCGGTCCAGCGCAGAATGTTCTAGCAACTAGCGAAGTCTATTGAGAAATTAACGGAGGCTGCATTCACGAAGTGTGGCTATCACATTATAACAATTAAAATAGACGTTTTGCGGTAACCCTCACTCGGCCCGGGCATCATTGAACTAGCACCTCCGGAAGCGGGCCACCGTTATATGCGGGATGGAGCATATGACCATCTTTCAATAGAAAGATGCCATCGATCTAAAGTTTGTCTAAGGACTTACTCGGATCGCTCTGTGTGTATCTGTAATACCACTCTAATATTGATTGGAAGTTTAAGTTCTTAAGAGAATTTGATTCTAATCACATTTTTTTGAAATTATACAATACACGAAGAGGCCACATAAATGGGAAACACTTCGTGTATTGAAAAATATAAAGCAATTCATTTATAAAACATGAAAAGGGGCCACATATATGAAAAATCAGTTCATGTAATACAGTAAAAAAGTGTGAGTTGAGGGATAGTCAAGATTTATTTATGGTTGCATGAATTTTATCTTCCGGAACTCTAAAAGTACTTGAGTTATTTATGGACATAACATTGATAATAGGGTTCTAATCGAAAGACGATCACGTGCCAATCTAATACTTTTAAATTAAACGTATAATAACCTTTAGAAAGATCTAAAACATTATGTTAATTGTGTTTATATTTATATGTGATGAATGTTTATCTTTGTATGGGACTTCGAAACAGTTACAAACCGAAAAAACGAATATCCGTTCTTAAATCAAAATCACCTGTACATCGACTGTGAACCGGCAATATATCCTATCTCATATATCTCATTGATATAGCACATACTGCCGGTTCACAGTCGATAGACATACACTGAACCCTCACCCATGAGTATGAAGGAGATGGCGATGATGAAGGTGAGCGCGTACCCGCGCACCGGCTCGTTGTTGGCGCCGTAGCCCTTCGCGAAGAAGTCCAGGTACGGGTACAGCTTGTCTTGACACAGCGCCTGCAGTGGCAAATATTTATACGTCGTAGAAAGATTATTATAGTAGTATTGACATTATTATCCTTACATATTATAAACCAAAGTCTTTCTGTCTGTCTGTCTGTCTGTGTCTGTTCGCGATAAACTCAAAGATTACTGAATGGACTGTCATGCGGTTTTCACCAATAGATAGGAATGGTTCATGAGGAAGATATTAGTATGTCATTTGTTATAATTAAGATTTTATGTCAAATAGCTCAAATATGACAATAATTGGTCAGTAAGAGAAAGGTCTTGGCGCCTTCGAGCTTTTATCGAAAAAAACTGCCTAAACCCTTTGAGATATAACAAAATAACATATAGAAAACAACAACATTTTTTAGAGGGTCACGTACAATGTTTTGGGAGTTCTTTTGAAAGAAGGTTAAAATACATGATTTATTTTTCTCGCACATGAAGACCCGTGCGTGGTAACTAAAAAAACTATTACCTGAAAAACTTTAGGAGCAGACACGAGAGAAGCAAGAGCCGAAGATAAAGTAGCGGCAAAACATCCACCGTAGATCAATGGACCGAATGCCGACACCAGGCGGATTACCTGCAAACACGTATTTTACGTTAAAATACAATTGTTAAAAAACAAATATATATTTTAAATTATTTTAGGTGGCAACTCAATATAGTCATGTCTAAGAAACAGTAGACATGAAGCCTTATTGTAAAGAATCATGATTCTTGTTCTTGTTCAAAAAAAATTGATTTACAATTTCTACGTCTATTTTTTCTTTACGAACACAAAAATGACACCTAGAAATATCATTCTTGTGTCCGAAAAGAAAAAATGGACTACAGTACCATCTAACGTGCGAGCAGCGCCACCTCTTAATACAAACAGTCATCAAACAATCCTCACGTCATTGCTGTGATGCAGTCCGTACTGACACGTGCCGTTGCGCCGACACTCGTCCATGGTCCAGTTGGCGACGTCCACTATGTCGCCCGACGCGTCGCGCAGCACCGTCCAGCCCGCGAGCAGCGCCATCTCTTAATACAAACAGTCATCAAACAATCCTCACGTCATTGCTGTGATGCAGTCCGTACTGACACGTGCCGTTGTGCCAACACTCGTCCATGGTCCAGTTGGCGACGTCCACTATGTCGCCCGACGCGTCGCGCAGCACCGTCCAGCCCGCGAGCAGCGCCATCTCTTAATACAAACAGTCATCAAACAATCCTCACGTCATTGCTGTGATGCAGTCCGTACTGACACGTGCCGTTGTGCCAACACTCGTCCATGGTCCAGTTGGCGACGTCCGCTATGTCGCCCGACGCGTCGCGCAGCACCGTCCAGCCCGCGAGCAGCGCCATCTCTTAATACAAACAGTCATCAAACAATCCTCATGTCATTGCTGTGATGCAGTCCGTACTGACACGTGCCGTTGTGCCAACACTCGTCCATGGTCCAGTTGGCGACGTCCGCTATGTCGCCCGACGCGTCGCGCAGCACCGTCCAGCCCGCGAGCAGCGCCATCTCTTAATACAAACAGTCATCAAACAATCCTCATGTCATTGCTGTGATGCAGTCCGTACTGACACGTGCCGTTGTGCCAACACTCGTCCATGGTCCAGTTGGCGACGTCCGCTATGTCGCCCGACGCGTCGCGCAGCACCGTCCAGCCCGCGAGCAGCGCCACCTCTTAATACAAACAGTCATCAAACAATCCTCACGTCATTGCTGTGATGCAGTCCGTACTGACACGTGCCGTTGTGCCAACACTCGTCCATGGTCCAGTTGGCGACGTCCGCTATGTCGCCCGACGCGTCGCGCAGCACCGTCCAGCCCGCGAGCAGCGCCATCTCTTAATACAAACAGTCATCAAACAATCCTCACGTCATTGCTGTGATGCAGTCCGTACTGACACGTGCCGTTGTGCCAACACTCGTCCATGGTCCATTTGGCGACGTCCGCTATGTCGCCCGACGCGTCGCGCAGCACCGTCCAGCCCGCGAGCAGCGCTATCAGCACGTACGATATCGTTGTCAAAAGTATAGCTAGCAGTGTGCCCTTTGGGATCGATTTTTGGGGGTCCTGAAATAAATGAGTGTCTGATTAGTTTACAGCATGATAAAATATTATAAGATACTAGCATACGCCCGCGACTTAGCCCGCGAATAAAATAGTGTATTGCAATCCTCCAAGGACACCGAAAAAGGATGCATGCACAAGGACACACGCACGCACACGCACGCACGCACGCACGCACGCACGCACGCACGCACGCACGCACGCACACACACGCTCGCACACACAAATACACGCAAACAGAGACATTAGACATTTACCTTCAGATCCCCTGATATATTAGCCCCAGCCAATATTCCAGTAGCAGCAGGAAAGAATATTGAGAATACAGAGAAGAAGTTATGCTCCACTCCCTCGAACTCTCTGTAGTCTGGACCCACGTTACTCCGTAGCACCGACACTGGAAGAGAAAACTGGTGTTTCTATCACATTTGTGATGATGCGTGATTACCAAGAAGATCAGTTTTCTAATCTGCATGGAATCGTGCATAAATGGCTTTGCTTTGACCGCTTGACTTTCCACAGTTAATAGTCAGGCCATTCAGCTGGGATGAAACATATTAAATTCTTTACTTGAAAACTTTAAGAGCTGACAAGAGGAGAGCGCCGAAGATAATGTAGCGGCAAAGGAACTCCCGATGCTTTATTTGCGCAGCAATTTAAGTTAGAACATAAAAACCGTGTAAGATCGAACCTGCATAAGCAAAAATTGGATAAGTGAGAAAACTCTATAAGCGACAATAATGGTCAGGTCCCGTCACTTTAATTCCATATACCTCTTGAGTGACAATGTGATACCTCTTTTAGAGCGAGTCATTTTTCACATCTAGACCTCTGCAAGTCTCAGCACTTTACTAAGTCCTTGAGCAGGGATATACTTCTATGCTATTGCTTGTCTTAACTTGAACTGTAAGATGGCTAGATAACTTGTCAAAAAGATGCCCGAAACAGTAATATTGGAATTATGTTGAACCACCATATCTCGTAATTTGTATTCCATAACTTTTTGGGGTGAGGATATCCGCCTACGACAAGGTCTTTGTTCTTGTCTTGGATACTAATAAGATGGTCTTTAAAATATATTAATGTCAACACCTGCAGAATCTGCTTTCCGAGGCGTTTAAAGAGTCACTTGAAATACTTGAAGGCTTTTTTGGGACGTATCATGACGTCCCAAAAAAGCTTGTAAAATAAACCTACTTAAAGTAAACAACTTTGATTTTATACATAGATACTAACTATTATAACCCACGAATCCTTGGGCCAGTTCCAGGTCACTCTTGGGTCCGATGATGGTCCCTATGCAGAAGTCTGCGATGGCCGCCAGCAGGATGATGAGCAGCACTATCTGCGCTTTCGCCTCCCACTCTAGGCCTACTATCACGATGCCGGTCAGCAGAACTATTGTTATGCAGCCGTATATCGCTTGGTCCTGTAAAATACCAAAATATTTCACACTATACTTCGAACCCTATAAAATCTCAGTAAAGGGCGTAGAACTCTGGAGTGCACATCTAATAGATATATGACCGCTTTTATATAACAAGACATAAATAAACCATACCTCTTAAGTTTTTACACGCCATTGTGAGTACAAACACTAAATCTCCTGACGGCAGTTGACCTTACATTGCATAGTGTATAACTACCGTTGCCTGAAGTAAAGTCTGTATAGTTCGTTCGCGTTAAGAACGAGTGCCTCATCATTGCGAATGCGACGTCCATAATGTGTTATATATGTATGCATCAATTCCTTATACTACTACAATTTAGACAAAGAAACTCACCCAACTCTTGCTGACCATGTACGCTGACTCCGGTATGAGGGTGATAAGGGACTCTCCAAAGCCCACCACGTACATAGCGCACGCGACCGCGTTCGCCATGGAGAATATCAACCCGATCGAACCCCCGAACTCAGGCCCCAAAGACCGCGATATCATGTAGTATGTCCCACCTGGGTAAAGAGTTCATTAGTTCAATAACAATGTCGACAATCAATACTGACGTATATTTGCCAAGTATAAGTAAAAAAAAAAAAATAAAAATGGCTGTCTGAACAGTCGGTTAACGAGCGATAATTTATTTTCTGTGATAACGTCAGAAGCTGAAGCTTTAAACCGATCGTTTTTTTTTGATTGTGTAGTTGCCGTAGGCTCCATAAGGGACCACTGCGGCGTCACCGGGGGGGTTGGGCGAGCGCAGAAGCATCGCCGGAGGGTGCCCGAAGGCGATTGCCCGAAGGCGAAAGAAAAGAGGGCGTAACGACTCTCTAAGGGCGTCTCCTGTGAGACTCGGGCCTCGGCTTAGAGGGACGTTTGGAATGGGTGTGTAGTTTGGCGTGATTATTAAACCAGACCAAAGCGCCCCCTTGATGGACGTGCGTGAGTGGCACGTCCGGGTGACGTTAGGAAGCGGGGACCTCGTCTTCGCCGGCGAAGACGCTGTGTAGATTGTGTATGTGTGTCCTGTGAGGCGTTGTCCGTAGTTATGTCGTCGTCAGGATCGTAAAGGACATTTTTTGGGCGTCTGCGTTTGCAGCCGGCGTCTAATTCGGGCGCGTAAGAGCACGATTCTACCACTAGAAATTTGGGATGTGTGGCGGCTTTCGAGAAGTAATTTTTCGAAAGCTTTTTCATGTAGTGTGAAATTGTAGGTAGATCTAGGTCTCTATGGAGGTCATTATTGCGAACAAACCACGGACAGCCCGTGGCAAGGCGCATGAATTTATTTTGGATTTTTTGCAAGCGCTGTAATGCGCTCTTTGGACGGTGGGCAAATACTACGCTAGCGTAGGTCATGATGGGGCGGATGCAGGTCTTGTATAGTATGACCGATCGTTTATTCCGCGCTTGGCTCAGGCGGAACGTGACAATGGGTCATGCTTTTTCGTGCGTACATTTTAAGACATAATCACATTAAAAAGCTTACATAGGAAATACAAGCTATCACAAAGAAGTGTAATTCGATTTAACTTATTAGGAAAAGGGTAAAAACGTTTATTTTATAGTAAAGTAAAGGCGACTACGTACCTCCCTTGATGACCCCGTTGGTGCTGATGGCGGACATGGAGAGCGCGGTGATGGTGGTCACCACCGATGTGGTCAGTATTAGCAGCGATGCCTGCGCTGCCGACACACAAACTATGTTACCACTCACCACTAATGGTCTATTGCCGAGTGGTGGTTAGGACGCATTCCCATATGTCGTGGCTTGTGTATTTACACTATAACGATAAAAGTCGTTGTAATGGGGCTAAAGACGACTGTCGTCCAACGGTAAATTTACTCCTACGACATTGTGGAAACGCATCCTTTCTTGCCATTGGCCATTGCCATTGCCATGGTTTGCTTACAATTATATTATTTTTCGTCCATACTTGAAATCGAGAATGTTACTTTATCTGTTAATTTTTTACGGCGTATCTGAACGTTGAACGAATTTACAAAATATTTTGAAGAAAAATATGCTTTTTCGGGCAAAAAATTGAGTGTGCTCCTAACGAATAAATGGATTTCAACAAAATTTGGCAAGAAGATAGATTATAATCTGGAATAACACGTGGTCTTTTTTTATAAATATTCCCAATATTTGCACGGGAACGGCATATACCAGATACTTGCACTTTCGAGTTATAAAACTTCATTACAGAATAGCGCTACTGAAACGCAAGCAAATGAGAAAGCATCAAATCAACCCATCATGACATAAAATACTTAGGTCAAGGACATACCAACACCAGCCTGCCCCACCACCCAGGAGAGGCGCAGGAACAGCATGACGCCCCAGATGTTGAGCAGGCAGCGCATCAGCACGCCCTTGATCCAGCCGAACTTCACGTTGGTGGACAGCATGGTCGGTGCGCCCTGATCCTTCTCCAGGGTCTGACCTGGCTGGAGGACACCATTGATTAAATAACACACTTTTGATATAACGATAGTAATTATTGACAGACATAAAACTTTTTAGTAAAAAAATGAACCGACTCAAAACGCACTAAAAAGTAAAAAATAACTGTGTCATTTAGTTGCTTTAATTTACTTAAGCATATCTATGAAGTCGGTGCCAGCCAAGATTAAGCGACATTTATTTAACGTACTAAAGCAGTTTGTGGGTTCTAAGTAACATCCTTAAAGTATAAATCTTGGCTGGCACCGACTTCCATTTAGTAAGTGTGCTCTTTCTAAAAAAAGAGTTATCAAAATCGGACAACTCTGTTAAAAGTTATGCATGATCAAGGTCATACATAAAAAAAATATACGCGTCGAATTGAGAACCTCCTCCGTTATTTTTCGTGAGTTAAAAAGGGATAGCCTACTTGGCCAGCCTGATAGTAAATGGAAAACCATCGCCTTTACATGGAGCAAACTCCCAGGGCACGTAAGACGGCCAGATCGGAACAATGCTTGCTTGGCGACAGAAACAAGTATGGTGGAAATACTTCCATGGACTAGCTCTATCACAAAAATCTACTACTTAGACACTTTTAACGGACATAGGTACACAATCGTAATTTTAATTATTTACTTAATCAATTACATGTAATGTGGTTAAACTATGACCCTTGCCCTAATGTCCATGTAATATATCCCCCAAAAGAACTCTAATCCAGAGCAAATAATACTATACTACTAATACATTTCTGCCATTAAGCAACATTGCTGTATTTTGGGTTATTTCGTACTTGAGCTTTATACAAAGGTCACGCAGTGTCTAAAGCATTTTAAATTTTCGGTTTAGAAGCCGAAGGTATATTTCTGCTTGCAGCAGGCTAATCTGCCAAACCTGGGATTACTATTTAGATTTTGTATGATAGAGCGTCTTAGATATTTTTGGTTTATATGAATGTGATGTATGTTTTACGTAGCATCTATTCGAAAATAAAATATGGTTGCCAACGAAAATACAGGCGTATGAAACGCACAATTTATGCCTAAATATAAGAGACGTAACATTTTGAGTTTGAGTTTAATCAGGTTGACAGGCGCAGAAAAGCATTGTAACTTGTAAGCTCAGATAACATAAGCTTGTAAGATAAGTTTCTAGCATTCGTACTCTACAAAACTACCTGTAATATAAAGCAGTTAAAAGTGTGAGGGCTCTATGGACCCCCGATCGGAACCAATTTATGTACAAGGTTCATACACGGCTGAAAGTAAAGAGAACGTCGGAAAAAGGTCTTATTACACTTTTATCCTCTCAGACCGTATAACACGCGGTAAGGAACACCGTCACAAAATATTTTGTATATTATTGAGAATTTGTCATACTTTTTAACCGACGAAAAAAAACGGAGGAGGTTCTAAATTCGACACGTATATTTTTTTTATGTATGACCACGCATAACTTTTTATAGAGTTGTCCGATTTTGATAATTCTTTTTTATTAGAAAGGGCATACACCAAGGTGGTCCCATTGTCATCATGATAGGATCTGATGATGATATCCTAGGAAAATGGAAGGAACTCTTCAAATTTTGGAGGCACGCTTACAGCGATTTCAGTTTTTGCCTCGGTATCTAAAATAAAAAGGTATCACTAAAAAATAAGAAATAAAAAATTTTAACAAAAAATAGAACCGACTCAGAACGCACTAAAAAGTAAAAAATTTCATTTAGTTGCTTTAATTTAATTAAGCATATCTATGGAGTCAGTGCCAGTCAAGTTTAACTGAACATTTATTTTACGTAGTAAAGCAGTTTGTGAGTTCTAGGTAACGTCCTTAAAGTAGAAACCTTGGCTGGCACCGACTCCTAGATATATAATATAAAATTTTTTATATTTATCAGGAATGTATAGTTCCACGTAATCAGCAATCACATACCGCGGTACTGCGATGTCGCATATAAAATGCATTTAATAATCGCATTAAACCATTAACGAGCACGAACCATTACATAACAATTGTATATAACGTCCACAAAGATATAAAAAATAATAATATATAAACGACAGACTGACTCATCACAAGATCTCTAATAGTGTAGACTCGATTGTCATAAAAGTTAACTTAGTTTCGCGATGTACACGTTACCTAACAATGGATTTACCGATACTCATAAAAAACCACTAGACTTTTTGACGACCTCCGTGGCGCAGTAGTAAGCGCAGCGAATTTATAAGACGGAGGTCCTGGGTTCGATTCCCGGCGGGGCATATTTAGATTTTTCTTAATTTGTCTTGGTCTGGCTGGTGGAAGGTTTACGCCGTGGCTAGTTACCACCCTACCGACAAAGACGTACCGCCAAGCGTTTTAGCGTTCCGGTACGATGTCGTGTAGAAACCGAAAGAGGTGTGGATTTCATCCTACTCCTAACAAGTTAGCCCGCTCCATCTTAGATTGCATTATCACTTAACATCAGGTGTGATAGCGGTCAAGACCCAACTTGTAGCCGATAAAAAAACACAGCTTTTTTGATAAACTAAACTTTAAATCTGTAAATGACAAATTAGACAGGTTAAAGCATAGATTAAAGACTACTAGATGGAGTCATAACGCGGCTGTAGGTTCAAGAGCGTGACAGACTTATGTCATTCGGCCTTTATTAGAAAGTGACACAAGATTATTTTTTGTCCCTTTCAGCGTGTTCGTTTTTATTGTTGGTCAAGAGTGGAGTTTGTGACAAGCAAGGGACATATCTGAGCAATTATTAGCTTTTTATTAAATTTGCTGATAAATAATATAACTTTGAGGTTACGATATTAATTTAAACGTTATCGTGCTATGGTGGGTTGTAATATTTTCGGCTGTAACAGTCGCAGCGATCAGAAAATCGAAGGAATTACGTTTCATACGTAAGTAGGCATAAACTTCATTGATTGATGATTTAAAGCTTAGATAATTATGTTATTTTTTAGCAAATTTCATGTATTATGCGTTTTCTAAACTATCTTATATAAAGTAATATTTCGTATTTTACGATATTTTAAAACATAACGTTTTATGATGCACTTTAAATGTTGACATGTCATGTCAATAAGGCTGATTTGTTGTCTCACGAGTGGACACGCTATGGGCTCTATCTAGTTGTCTTTAATCTATGGGTTAAAGACAAATTTTTGAGTGTGAAAAAATCAACACCAAGAGATTAATATTTAATTCAAAATAGATTGATCTCCAAGTTAGTCCAGTCTAAGTTCAACCCTCGAACATTTTTCATGACGGATTTTTCATAGTCACTTACTAAGATTTATTCAAAAATAATGTGAAATTTCTGATTTATGTAAGTATCTAAACTATATCCAAATACCACCCACTCACATTCCTTCGCCTTCAACCATCAAACAATGCACTGAATGAGTCACCACTCATAACTAGTACCAATTAGTCACATTTATGTCTTGCCCGTGCATTGTTATAGGAAGTACCACCACCTACGGTAGCGCGACCTAGACCGTGCCGGGTTAATAGGGTCCCGACTTACCGTTTTAAAAGTTCACGTTACAGCGTAGAAGTTACTCGTATTACGACGTATATTAATTAGATCATCAGGATTAATTATTTTACAAGCACCACGTTGGTTTAGTGGTTGGGTATGGCTTAGGAGCACGAGGTCCCGGATTCGAATCCTGGGTTACGATATGGAATAAATCGAAATTTTCAAAAAATTTAACTCCTTGGAAGGAAATTTGAGGTGTTACATCCCCATACAAAGCACGTTAACCCTTCGATTCTCGTCGCTATCATCAATATTACACCAGTTCAAATAGCCTTAAAAATAATAAAAAGTAAAAAAAATCGCAGTAGAATGAAACCCATCAGAAAAGGAGGAGAATATTATAAAAATGAAAGGACTTAGTTTTGCTGGAAATCGAGAAAACCCGCTTTCTACCCCTATAACCTCACCCCCTACCCCTTCCCGACCTCAGATCGCCCGTAATTTATTTTCCTTTCATTTTTATAATATTCTCCTCCTTTTCCAATGGGTTTCATCCTACTGCGATTTTATTTCAAAAGCTATCTGCACTGGTCTATATGTTGATAGAGATTAAAAAACATTATCATCCTAAGCCCGCCAACCCGCATTACAGCAGCGTGACGGGTCTACGCTCCATATCCCCATTCTTACAAGGAGAGAATGATATTAAGTTGTTGGCTTAATAACCATGTCTTAGATAGACGAGCTTAGGAAAGTGTACTGTAGAAATATTTCTAACTGGTTAATGCAAGCAATCTCTACAAGTCCACATGACTATTGTTCGCTATACACTTGTTTACCAATTGAGGTACCTACTGTGTAATTATAGGTACCAATTAATGAATCCCGGGGTCACGGAGTCACGTGGCACTGAGGCACGGGCGCCAGTTAATATCTCATAAGAGACTTACGGCCGAATACTCAAACGAAATCTTAAATCTACCTTGAGTACGAACGTCGTCGTGATCGAAGCTACGAGACAGTAATCTCACTGACAACTACGAGTACACTCTATAAGCTAAACAACTCCGTACTTTATGTCTTCTTCACTTTTGACGACCTCCGTGGCGCAGTGGTACGCGCGGTGTATTTATAATACGGAGGTCCTAGGTTCGATTCCCAGCGGGACAGATTAAGATTTTTCTTAATTTGTCTTGGTCTGGCTTACCGCCGACAAAGACGTACCGCCAAGCGATTTAGCGTTCCGGTACGATGTCATGTGGAAACCGAAAGGGGTGTAGATTTCATTCTACTCCTAACAAGTTAGCCCGCTTCCATCTTAGATTGCATCATCACTTAACATCAGTTGTGATAGCAGTCAAGGGCCAACTTGTAGTCAATAAAAAAAAATCAATCTATTTTTTCTCTCTCTAAAGTATCACAAACTACTCAACTCTGGACTCCTACGGAATATTATTAATGAATAACTTATTACGGAGTATTATTTAAGAGAACTCAATTCAAGACCTCATATTTCATAACCGGAAAAATTAAGTATACCAACGAAACAAGCTAACCACTAGTCGAAAAATAATTTCGTTTTAGTACTATGTATTGTGAGTGATGAAAAGCACTGATGACGTCAGAGAGAGCGTGCTCGCCTATTTGTGCTCTTACGACGAAGGTGCACAAATCACACGTGGCAGGAAACTCGGACGCCGGAAGGGCATTCTGTACTATAGTGTTCAAATCAAGGACGTCGGTCTATGCCCATTGTGTATTTTTCAGAGGCTCGAATTAGATTTAAAGTCACCAAGATAGTGCGTCCGCGATTTCTTTAAAATAATTTTTAAAAATGCGCGCACAACAATACACAAACCAAATATTTATCTAATACTGGTCTATACTTCTATACAAATATTATAAATGTGAAAGTAACTGACTGTTTGTTACTCGATTACGCCTAAACTACAGAACTGATTTAAATTAAATTTGGTACAGAGATGGAATTTGGCCTGTGAACAAAAACAGGCTATATTTTGCTGAACAGGATTTCCCGCGGATGGAGTCACGGGCCTCCGCTAGTTTTCAATAATGTAACGATTAAATCTCTCGGGAGAATGATGAAAGAAGATGAATTAGGTCTAATTTATGATTAGGGTATGCAGTCCATCTGGTCTATGGTTTTATGCTTTTAGACTTTGGGCCCACCAGTGCCTGTCAGTTTGAAATGACATTGCGGTGACACGATTTATCACAATTCGGGAATCAATAAGCAACAAACAGATTTTTTTATGGTAGATCGGCTTGCGCTTGAGTACATTCACGCATTCACGCCTGATTGAAAGCAGTTACCTATACTAAAGTCAAACTCGATTGAAAATGCTTGTCAACAAACAAATTTAAAATGAAGGTAGGAAATGCAACACGTTTTATGCCTAATAAATTTAAAATTATGTTTTGTTATTTTTAAAAATCCTATTTAAAAGATATTGAATTTATTAATTAGTTTTAAACTTACTAATCTATTTTATTGTCATGAATTCGTCATTCACTAGTTAATTTAAAAAAATAGGTGTAAAATGACTTAGTGATTTCTACCTTCATTTTTAATTTGTTTGTTGACAAGCATTCTCAGTCGAGTTTGGCTTTAGTATAGAAGATTCTATTTCCTATTCATTCTTGGTTTGTTACAAAAGAATATAAATTCAAAACAATATACAATAGTAATAATCTGTTTGCTAGAACTGCTGTTTTATTATAATTTATTTTCCTATGATATATTGTTCCAAAAACCGCAATCCACTGATAAAGTCAGAATGCTTTACTATAATCGACGTTTTGCAATAATCATAATTAAATAAACGCAGAAATACAGTGAATTATAATTAAAATGTCACTTAGGGTTTATTTAATGATTATTCGTTTTTATTTAAAAGTCAAAATAAATGTATTCAGTGAAATCTTTGGACGAATATGTATTTTTTAGATAAGTTCAGTTAAGGTTCAATTAATGATTACACGTTTTTATTAAAAGTCTAAAAGTCAAAATAAATTTATTCAGTGAAATCTTTGTAATTATTCAGAATCGTCAATATGTATTTTTTAAGATTATGTAAAAGTAATGGTTAGCTAGGTACGTTAAATAAATGTTCCTTAAACTTGCTGGCACCGACTTCATAGATATGCTTAAGTAAATTAAATCAACTAAATGACACAGTTATTTTTTTACTTTTTAGTGCGTTTTGAGTCGGTTCTATTTTATGTTAAAGGTTGTTAAATTTTTTAAACTAAACGCATGTTCATGTGGACTGCGGTTCGATACACTAAGGGAGACGCGTCATTTGTGCGTTGCGTTGCGTAATCGCAACAGATTATCGAATTTTATGCTACACCTGCGTTGCAAAGTTGAACGTGACAAGACTAAGAAAAACTATGGAATATACATTAATTGGTTATTAAAAATTTTAATTTAAGTATATTTTTATAAATATTAATTTAAATTAATAAAATCATTGATTTTGATTTTATAAATTTATAATAAATATATTAATTTATACGTATATTAATTTTTAATTTAACTTAATATATTTATAAATTCGGTGCCGTCCACTCAAGCCTTAAGGAACGTTTATTTGCAGCCGGCACGAATTATAAGACGTTGTAGCAAAGCACTTTGTGGATTATAGGTAATTTCCTTAAAGTAGAAAGCTTGGGTGACACCGACTTCATAGATATGTTTAAGTAAATTAAAGTAACTAAATAAACTACTTTGAAAAAAGTTATGCGTGACCATACAAAAACTATATATATACGCGTCGAATTGAGATCCTCCTCCGTTTTTTCGTCGATTAAAAAATCACACACACCTCAGCCTCAACAATATAAAACTCTCAGTCATCGTTCGTCGCACACGCATCATCTCTTGTCTGTCGATCCGTTGTAACGTCCCATGCGTAAACGCAACGCTTTAATGTGGCATGTCATTTAAAATACATGAAAAATTTCAAGAAAACGATACGCGACGCAATGCAACGCACTAAGGAGGGAGAATCCTAATAATCAGACATCAGTGTGGCTCGTGTGAGATTTTACCGCGTCGATACCGAAAACAGTAAACGCAAATTTTATATGAAATTGGACTAGCGCCATCTAGTTATGGTGAGAGTAAACGCTTTTTTTTCTATATAATTTGACGTTACGCGTGAGTACGTTTTTACGCAGTCGCTCGGTGAAAACTCGCACTTGCCCCACAGTCATGGAAAATAGATACGATAGGATTCATATATTGCATATGGTTTTCCTTCTCAGTAATGGATCCTTTAAATGCATTATCTTCAAGGATACTTGTGTTAGTAGTTTATATTTACTCGTAGCGCCATACTTTGTATTTCCTAGACTTTGCCAACACTTGAGAATACCTATCATAGCGACACTTAGGGCGGTGTGCATAGACTTTACTTTAAACGTCGGTTAAATGAACGGCCGATAAACAAGGAGCGTTTATTTACTGTTCATAACACGCATTCCGATTTCGGTTTATTAACCGGGCGTTTGAACGAACGGTGAATGAACGATTTGTGAAAAATATTACTTAATCAAATGTAAATGTTTACTTTTGAATAGGACTGACGCATATATCAAAGAAATCTCAATTTGGCATCGTAACAAATTTTGTAGACACATTTTGCTATTTATGTCACTTTCCAGTGCATGTTAATTTATTTTTAATAAATTTAACGGCCTGGAATCGAGTCCTTTATGGCCGCATGTTAATTTGTCAAAGAATATATATATTCACATTATTATCTACGTTGTTATTCTGTGGGTGGTAAATTTTGTGGTAAATCAAAAAGTAAAGTAATAGGTATACTAAAATTTAAAGTTATATTGTTTATTGCACTGTTAGTTAATTTTTAAAATTAATACTACTTCAAAAAAGCGTCTTCCAATTTTAGTTGAAAATAAAACAAATTTCTTGATTAAATTAATACAAAAATATACGAATATATACTAGAAAATAAGTGGATAGACAGAACAACAAATGCTAGGAAATCACTATAAATCAAATATAGATTAGATAACCTAGAAATGTATCTGTCAAACTCTGTAACCGAGGGATAACCGGGGAATGCGAGCTCGGTTAAGATAACCACCCGGTTTACGTCCTTAACCGGCGTGCGGGTTGTCGTGAACAGTAAATTTATAGTAACCGGCGGTTAGCTTATGATAACCGTCGGTTATGATAACCGAAATCTTGATGCACACAGGCCTTATTAACTAATCTCACTGTATTACGTCGGAGCACATAAGTCCTAGAAGTACTTGGTACTTGTTGGTACACGCGCGTATAATTCATGCTAAGGTATTGATTCAGGTGTGTCCATAGAGTAAATATTTACATCGTCTATCATACAACAATATGACAGTTTAAGGATACTATAGTTTGTTCATTTTATTAGAAGAATAAACGTAAACAAAGCATAAGAATGAGAAAGCGGGCAAGTACTATCTCTGTCTTTATCTCTCTTATACAAAAATGTCAAAATTTCAAGAATGATTTGTTTTCTGTTGTAGTATATCTCAATTATTTTTACTACCTACTGACTTCTGGTTACAGTCAATCTATTTCGGGATGTCCGTTTTGCTTTAAATATAATGGTAAGATCACAGACTAATTTTGTGTAAGTAATATTAACAAAGTAGATAACTATAAATTAAAAATTTAAAACCCCCGACCCAATGATGTTAAGTGATGATGAAGTCTAAGATGGAAGCGGGCTAACTTGTTAGGAGTGGGACGAAAATCCACACCCCTTTCGGTTTCTACACGACATCGTACCGGAACGCTAAATCGCTTGGCGATACGTCATTGTCGGTATGTATAGATACACAATTTGAATGTACGCAAAACAATGATTAAATCAAAAGGACCCAAACCTTCCTAGACAGTGAAGCGTTGTGGAGCTCATCCAACGTTGGTCGCGGCGCTGCGTGCAGTGACAGCACATTCCTGTAGTTGTCCAGTCGAGGTAGAGCTTCACGAGTGAAATGTCTGTAAAACAAGAGTTGCAGCATGAGGCTTCTCTATAGCTTCTGTAAGTTCTACCGCCATACTTCATACTTCTGTGACGAAGTTAATTAACCTTAGTACAAATAGTCGTACGTAACTTTTTAGATGTGGTTGTCTTAAACAAAGCCTACATTAAATAAATTAGTTTGCAATTTTGAATTAACTGAAAGTTCCAAAGACAGATGATTTAGGATTTAATATTTTCTAACTGTCTGAATTCTGGTTTGCTGGCAATTTTCGATTCAATGAGCGACGACCTCCTTGACGACCTCCGTGGCGCAGTGGTATGCGCGGTGGATTTATAAGACGGAGGTCCTGGGTTCGATTCCCGACGGGGCAGATTGACATTTTTTTTTATTTGTCTTGGTCTGGCTGGTGGGAGGCTTTCGCCGTGGCTAGTTACCACCCTACCGACAAAGACGTACCGCCAAGCGATTTAGCGTTCCGATACGATGTCGTGTAGAAACCGAAAGGGGTGTGGATTTCATCCTACTCCTAACAAATTAGCCCGCTTCCATCTTAGATTGCATCATCACTTAACATCAGGTGTGATAGCGGTCAAGGGCTAACTTGTAGTCGATAAAAAAAAAAAGCTCTCTAAGACCTAAGAGATGGAACACTACCATTATCCCAATTTGAAATTTAAAAAAAAATCAAATAGCCAAACACAAAACTCAAACCCCGACTTAATTATACATAGTGACGTAACAACAGGAATAACAAGGCAGTTGAAATGTCTAATCTAAATAGATAATTATTTGGATAAGGCCACCGGTGTACAAAAAATAATACTAATAGAAACTTTTCACTTACGCAACGTGTCTAATTTAAATTTTTTACATGTATTTGTGTCACTGGAAGTTTAGGGCACTTTCGTAATAGGTAACGTGATCACTTGTGTGTAGGTGTGCGGGCGGTACTTGACGGTGAAAGTAGTTAATCTATAATTATAACATCGAGTGCGACTTCGCACAAACAAAACTCTTTCACTGGAGATTTTGATAACATTCTTGTCATAGAAATTAACAAGCACGTACTTGTTACGAGTATATATTGTAGTAGACCCTCACGGTTTCACCCGCGTCTCGATCCCGAAGGAATTTCGGGATAAAATGTGGCCTGTGTTATTCTGATCATCATCAACATTATCAGCTTATTAACGGCCTACTACAGGGCCTTTCCACCTTATAGGAGAGGGGATATAGAGCGTACACCCACCACGCTGCTCCAATGCGAGTCGGCGACAATGTTTCATTTATTAACGATCACTATCAGATGTTTATGATAGTGACCGGGACCGACGGCTTAACATGCGACCGGGGCACGGGGGTGTAACACACTTTTTAACGAAGGGAAATCATCACGGATACCTTCTCGCCATTGGGAAGCAAGAAGATTATGTCGCCCTAAAACCTCACGGTGTTCCAACTCGTCGCATGAGACTGTATTACGGGAATGTTGGTACTACTACCGCAACCCAGTACCAGCGGCACCCAAAAAGGCAATTACTCATTTAGGGCTTATAACATAACCTAACTAAATAAAACCACCACGGGAACTCCTGCCTGCAGCATCTACCTAATTGAGGACTTATCTTCGGTGGGCGATAGATTGAGGTGTAACACTCTAAATGTTCGTAAGTACCTGAAGCTCTTGCCATATTTGGTGTCGGTAGCGGTGAGAGGGTCGTCGCTCTCCATGCCCGAGCCGTCAGAGTCCGTCGCCTCATCCTGCTTGTCCTCCATCTAAGGACAATGTTATAAAATTAATAAATATATGAATAATTACAAATAGTACATAAATTAATTATTTTACTATTTTCTGCAATCCTAGCGGCAAGGTCACCCGGATCCGATAGAAAATCCTCAACGCAAGTTTCACTCCAAAACCGGAGTATTTTCAGGAGATGTTAGCTCTACAATGTTCATTTGCGAAAAAAATATATTCAAGCTTTGTGGGTCCGTCATAATGTATTTGTAGTGACGTCACATAGCTATGCATTATCACGAAACTATAAGTTATAAGGTGATGTTGACATTATGACAATCACTATAAGATGTTAATATTAATAACAGGGACAAACGACAAAACGTACTCCTAAAGGTACGGTGATGTTGCATCACCAATTTCCCAACTTGGACTGACAAGTTCTTGGAAGACAGAAAAGTTTAATAGGTATTTCAAATCCATAAAAGCTAGCCACTAGTCCAAGAGAATACAAGAGGCAACATAATATATAAATAAGTGGCTGTAATTATAATACAAGCGATATTGAATACAGCATTAGACTCTAGTGGGACGTGACTTGAAGTTATCGGATTAAACTAAATACTTGAAGACATTTCTGGCATAGCGACATACAAAATAATCCGCAGTTTAATACTTCAAGAGAATTTGAATTTTCAATGTTAAAAACATGAATGAGTCTATTTTTCAATAACAGTACGTTTTTCCTGAATAAAAGATGCCGGTAGTCATACCTATACATAACGAGAGGTCGCCCACGGTTTCACCCGGGTAGTTCGCGTTCCCGTAAAAATATCGATATAATAAAAATCACTACATAGTATAAAACAAAGTCTCTATCCGCCGTCTGTCTGTCTCTATGTATGCTTAGATCTTTAAAACTACGCAACGGATTTTGATGCGGTTTTTTTTAATAGTTAGAGTGATTCTTAAGGAAGGTTGTTGGTATGTATAATACATGCATAATATAGTAGAGAAACACTGATAAATTTAGAGGTTTCTAATTTGATGTCGTAAATAAGCACGTTTTTTGCGCTTATATTGCAAACGCTGGCCGTACCCTACGAGATAGACCAAAATAATGTACTACAGTATTATCCAACTTAAAAAGTTCAACAAAAAGGTCCGCAATAGCATATATCTATCTTTTATATTTTGGCAGATATATAATTTTTTGTGTTTTAAAAAATCATTTAATTCATTTGCTTACGTTTACGTCATTATTTATACAACTAAACTTAAATCCTTTTAAAAATAAATTATTTAATAATCACAAGGATATTATAGAGATAAGATTTGCCTTTTACAGTATTTTAATTAGTTATATGGTTTCGGAGATATTACAAAATTGCTAAAAAACAATTCTGCCGCTACATCGTCCAATATATTAAGTTGACCTCCTCCGTGTTATGTTATACGTACCGAATAGGGTTGATCTTTTCTTTCAGTTTATTTGGCATGGCAGACCATATTTATATAATATACGAAAAAGTTTGTACGTTTGTTTAAACGGGCTAACCTCGA
Source organism: Mycalesis mineus (assembly GCA_034621355.1). NCBI lineage: Eukaryota > Metazoa > Arthropoda > Insecta > Lepidoptera > Nymphalidae > Mycalesis > Mycalesis mineus. The sequence goes on from CM067897.1 coordinate 3,250,698, forward strand.
GATCTGCATGAAAGCTAGACTCAAAAGTGAAATAGACTATTTAATACAAACTATACACATCAGCTTCCCCTTAAATATATATTGTTAATGTTAATGTACTGTAATATCGTACAATGTTTTAAAAAAATGTAGATCTTTAGTACACGGGACGGGACGGAGGATATTGTCTCACGGGAAAGTATAAAAAAATTAAATTGAGAGGGGTAGCGGGGAAAGAGCACACTTTATATGAAAGTCTGTCTTTAAAATTAAAAGGGTACCTAAGAGGTTTTCACGCGGACGAAGTCGCGGGCGTCCGCTAGTTTTTAAATGAAAATAGAACCGACTCAAAACGCAATAAAAAGTAAAAAATAACTGTGTCATTTAGTTGCTTTAATTTACTTAAGCATATCTATGAAGTCGGTGCCAGCCAAGTTTAAGGAGCGTTTATTTTACGTAGTTAAACAGTTTGTGGATTCTAGGTAACGTGCTTAAAGTAGAAACCTTGGTTGGCACCGACTCCTAGATATGCTTAAGTAAATAAAAGCAACTAAATGACACCCTTATATTTTATTTTTTAGTGCGTTTTGAGTCGGTTCTATTTTTTGTTAAAAATTTTTATTTCTTGCTTTTTAGTGATTTATCGCCACGTATTATAGTCATATTATACTGTCATAGTATATTATATAGCACTAGTAGCCAAAAAGCTTCGCTTTCGCTTCGCTCCTAATCGCTTTAAGCGTGCCTCCAAAATTTGAAGAATTCCTTCAATTTCCCCAGGATATCATCATCAGATCCTAACATGATGACAATGGGACCATCTTGGAAGTATGTCCTTTCTAATAAAAAAAGAATTATCAAAATCGGACAACTCTGTAAAAAGTTATGCGTGGTCATACATAAAAAAAAAAAAAAATATACGTGTCGAATTGAGAACCTCCTCCGTTTTTTTTTCGTCGGTTAAAAAGTAGCACGGGTATTATTTTGATGTAATGTATAAGTTGTATTATTGTAGAGTTTTCTCAAAATCCATTCAGTAGTTTTTGTATGAAAGCGTAACAGAGATCCATCCATCCACCGATACTTACAAACTTTCGCATTTATACCATTAATAGGAAATAGGATAGCACAAGCAAATGTAAATTAAATTATTAAATAAATTGTATACCTATTATCACTACATAGAATATTAGTTAAAGCCATTTTGGACAATGTTTCTAGCTCAGAGTGCAAGTGTGAGTTTGTTACCGAGCGACTGCGTAAAAACGTAACGTAAATTTATATGGAATTTTACTAGCGCCATCTAGTTATAGCGAGAGTAAGCGCTTTTTTTGCTATATAATTTGACGTTATGAGTGACTACGTTTATACGCAGTCGCTCGGTGAAAAACTCACACTTGCCCCACAGTTGGTAACGCCTTGGCTCACAACAGAGAGGTCTTGAATTCTATTTAAAACACAGTTTTTAAATTTCCTAAACTGGCTCAGATCTGGCCTGGTGGTAGGCTACGCCGGTGGCTGGAATACCACCATATGGAGATATGATTTGAAAATCGTTTCTTATTTAGCCAACCAATCTCATGAAACCGATTAAAAAATAGACTGTATTATCCCTTAACATTAGGTGAGGGTGTTACACCCCCGTGCCTCGGAGAGCAACCGCCCGCCAACCCGCATTGGAGCAGCGTGGTGGGTCTGTCCATATCCCCTCTCTTATAGGGAGGGAGGCTTGGCCCTGTAATGATGATTATTAGGTGAGACCGCAATCATGGGTCAACTTGTTATTGAATAATATCAAAAAAAATTAAAAAAGAAAGTGCGTTACGCGAGGTATTCTTCTATGTATCACGTACTACCATTTTATCACGATTTAAGTATAGTCAGCAAGTTTTCAGTCCAAGTACTTTGTGAAGAATTCACGACGATTACACATCTTTGGAATTTAGGAATTACGCATTAATATAATTAGCCCTTAACAGGTTCCTTCCTCTGCACGTCGCTTGACGATTGACCCGTACCTACTCTGTACCTACTGTACTTGTCTGTGGAGTAAGAAACCATTTCAGAGTGTAGATTAGATCAATAGCTGATAGTCAATCAATAAATAAATAATAAATAAATAAATAAATATTATAGGACAATTACACACATCGTTATATAGCCACAAAGTAAGCGTACTCGTAAGTAGCTTGTGTTATGGGTGCTATGATAACTGATGAATATTTATATATATATTATACATAAATACTTATAATATATAGATAAACACCCAAACACTGGAAAACATCCGTGTTCATCACACAAACATTTTCCAGATGTGGGAATCGAACCCACAGCCTAGGACGCAGAAGCAGGGTCACTATCCATTTCGCCACACGGCCGTCATATATACTTCAATAACTTAAAACGGTAATTATTTTAAAAACCATTTTGTTGTCTTTATGAAACCACGATGCAAGTAAACCTTTGCGCTGGCATATGTGATGGTTGAAAATATTTAAACAGTTATATTATGTATTATGTTAAAGTATCGCATTTATAAAAATTTTAGAAAGCTTTTACTTCTTGAAGTAGTACCTTGTCTCGGGCATAGGTACATAAGCTAACATTTTCCTTATCAATCTGAAATCTCCCGTTTCTTATCGTCAACCTTTTTGAATCGACCACTACATTTCTAACTTTTCGGTTTAAAGACATTTATTTTCTCCAAAGGACGTACAGTTCACTTAAGATAGAGATAAAAAATTATTATCATTTTGCAGACAGCATGCATTATTGGTAGATAAATTTTAAATACTATAGTTTAATAATATTTTATCCAAGTTTGTAGAAACATGGGACTTAAGAGATACGTTAAATGCGTTTATATTATTTATCTCCTTTAAGGAGTTAGGCAGATTGTTGTATAACTGAGCACTTTCACATAATATATTTTTGTTGCCAAATGTTTTTGTCCGTGGATACCTAACATTTATTTTGTGCTTCTTAAATGTTATGTTGGAATGTAGGGTTTTGGTCATAATTTTTTTTATTAGAAGGTATTGTATGTGTATAGTTGTGTGATGTTAAATAGTTTTGTTTTATTGTATAGATCTCTTGTTGGTGTCAGGGAATTATAATGAAATAGTGTTTTAATTAATTTGTTTTGTATGCGTTGTAATTTACTTAGATGTATCTTTGCAGCAGTCCCCCAGACTTCTACTTGACTTTTATCCTCATATCATTGTCAGAATGTCCATTATTATATACCCATAGCCCGACACAACCCGCGAACCCATCATTATAATTCCATTAATAGATTGCTCCAAGCAATAAGGCCGCCTTTGCATGCATTCATGTTTGTTGTTTTATTTTATTTTTTGTTTACTGTGTGTATGTCTATGTAGTATGTGTGCAATAAAGATTTTCTTCTTCTTCTTCTTCTTCTTCTATAATTCCGTAGCAAAACTGGTTAACCACAAAAACGGACGAGGCATCAAGAAATCGCTCTACAATTTCACCCCTACTCCAAGAGCAGACATCACGAGGATTGCATCGCGGACTATATTTAGACGGCTAAATATAGCAGCCGCCCACAATCAAACCAAACGGATTCATATCAAGCTATTTTCATATTGGCTTAAGTGGCTGAAATACATATTGTTGGTCATATTGTGCCATTAGTAAGTTAGCAACGTGGAAGATTAAGATGAGTAATCCATTTAGAAGATCTGTCTGGATCTGCCACGAGATCATGGACATAAAAGGATACCTGACGGACGACATAAAGACGTTTAAAAGTATAAGCCAACCCATCACATTATCTGTCCACTCGTAGACACAAATCAGCCTTATTGACATGACATGTCAACATTTAAAGTACATCATAAAATGTTATGTTTTAAAATATCGTAAGATACGAAATATTACTTTATATAAGATAGTGTAGTAAACGCATAATACATGAAGTTTGCTAAAAAATCCCATGTCTGGAAGATTTAAATATGAATCAATGAAGTTTATGTCTACTTACGTATAAACATAATTCCTTATTTTATATTCCTGCGACTATTCAGCCGTAAAATATTACCATAACCCACCATACCACGATAACGTTTCAATTAATATCGTAACCGCAAAGTTATATTATTTATCAGCAAATTTAATAAAAAGCTAATAATTGCTCAGATATGTCCCTTGCTTGTCACAAACTCCACTCTTGACAAACAATAAAAACGAACACGCTGAAAGGGACAAAAAATAATCTTGAGTCACTTTCTAATAAAATTATTTAAGTCGAATTAAATAAGTATTAAATAAGTCGAATTAAATAAGTCGGTGAATGGAAATGTTGAACCTACAGCCGCGTATGTTCCTGGCCAAATTCAGTAGTTTTTAATTTATGCAGCCAAACCATCACCTTATCTGTCACAGAACTACTGTATGCACAGTTTAATGAGTGTGAAAGAATAAGGAAGTTCCAAACCCTTCAATTAGAGGATCTGGTCTCAGACGACCGCAGAGACGTGTCTCAGCCTTATTATACAGGAACGACAATATTGTCATATACGGCGTGAAGTAAAATAAACCGCCGCGTTGCCTGAACGAGCGGGCTCATGACAAATGGCCTCGTATGGGTCCGAAACTAGTCGGGCATACTCCAACAACAGTGACGTAAGTTTCAGCCGTTACTATTTTAATAATATGAAAAATACTCGAGATAGTTTAAATCTAATATATAAACATTTCCCTGTCACAATGTTAGTTACCGTACTCCTCCGAAACGGCTTTACCGATTTTTACTAAATTTTGTATACGTATTCAGTAGGTCTGAGAATCAGCTACTGTCTAATTTTCATCTAAATTTTTTTTTTTAATTTTTTAATGCAAAACAACTTGAGCCGGGTCAGATAGTTCTAATATAGAAACGACATGTCGCCATTCTACACCTTGGGCCTCAAGGTACTAGAATGGACCCACACCGGATAGCGCAGTGTTAGTCGACCCCCTACCAGGTGGACTGACGACATCAAACGTGTAGCAGGGAGCCGCTGGCAACAGGCGGTTCAGGATCTCTATCGTTGTGTGGAAGTCCCTAAAAAGGCCTATGTGCAGCAGTAGACGTCCACCGGCTGTTAATGATGATGATGATGTCGTCCGCCATGAAAGGTATTTCATAGAAATACAAAAAGTCGCTGTCGCTGCGAGATCGTCTGCAGTCAGCTACGAACTTGCACCTTAAGTTAAAGGCTGTATTAGGAGTTCGAATGACAATAACCCTTACTGATTATGGGAATAAATATGAAACTCCTTGATTACAGAAAAAATAGAACCCAACTGGGACGCTAGTCGGACACTGCACTAGCCTTAAAAATTGATTAAGGGTGTGACGACTTCTTTGGCGCGGTAGCTAATATCTTGATATATAACCACGAGGTCTTCGGTTCGATGTGCAGTCTGCGGCCGTGGCCTACATTCACCTTAATCGGCTAACAGCTACAATACCTTACTAATTCATTTAAGAGATTTAACTTGTTGCTTTCTTTGGTATTGGGAGATGAATATCATAGCATTCCATGAATTCACGGTGCAGTTGCCGTACATCGTGTGATCGTGTGGCAAAGAAAAAAATCTACGAACAGAGTTTGAGAACATTATATTAGTTAATTCGCCAAATTAACTTATCTAATAGTCCCGGTGGTGAAGGAGGACCAAAAAACGACGACGACCTCCGTGGCACAGTGGTATGCGCGGTGAATATATAAGGTGGAGGCCCTGGGTTCGATTTCCGGCGGGGCAGATTGAGATTTTTCTTAATTTGTCTTGGTCTGGCTGGTGGGAGGCTTTCGCCGTGGCTAGTTACCACCCTACCGACAAAGACGTACCGCCAAGCGATTTAGCATTCCGGTACGATGTCGTGTACAAACCGATAGGGGTGTGGATTTTCATCCTTCTCCTAACAAGTTAGCCCGCTTCCATCTCAGATTGCATCATCACTTATCATCAGGTGTGATAGCAGTCAAGGGCCAACATGTAACAAAAAAAAAGACACGCAAAGATCAAACATACAACTTTCCCCTTTATCTATAGCTTCACAAACTATACACCTTGGTCACAATATAAAGCTTGGCCAATTCCTTACTGCTAGAACTATTGTATAACAGAATAGTAATGAACGATGGATACATTATTCACCTTAAGCCCATGTGAATATAGCAAAATGGCTAAGCCACATGTGACTAAGGTAGAGTTAATTAAGTTAGGCCTTGCAGGATCTAGGGCATCTATACTAAAGCCACACGCGATTGAATGCTTGTCAACAAACAAATTTAAAATGAAGGTAGACACATTTTATGCCTAATAAATTTAAAATTATGTTTTATTATTTTAAAAAATCTTATTTAAAAGATATTGAATATTATAATTAGTTTTAAGCTTACAAATCTAATTTATTGTCATGAATTCGTCATTAACTAGTTAATTTAAAAAATAGGTGTAAAATGACTAGTGATTTCTACCTTCATTTCTAATTTGTTTGTTGACAAGCATTCTCAATCGAGTTTGGCTTTAGTATAGAGTTAGAAGCTTGGCCTTACATCTATAATTATGTCAAGTCTTGAAAAAAAATACGTCGTAAGAACGTCTCGCATCTCGGCGATCATGCCACCTTCTGTTCGACTGTCAGTCCAATATGACAAAATGTCATTCAAGAATACCGATTTCTGTTACATCCGCTTCACAACCGTGGCACATCGGCTGCACACAGACTGATAACATTTTTTTGCCTCGGCAATATATTCATGAATTTTTTGGTCGGATGCCTGTATTTCTAGTACTAACATCAGTTTTGTACCGCCATGTTTCTAGATGTAAAAAAATAACAATAGTTATATAAAAGAGTCAACGAATAGAAGACGCATATATATCGCTGGAATTTATAGCATACTCACATAAACTGCGATATTTATGAACTAATCTTATTAATATACGTATTAATTGAATTGTTGTTTTGCCGACGTCGTGGAACTTAACACTATTATGTAAGACTCATAATATATATCTTCTTTATACATTGTTATACTAAGAGCAGCGGACACCCGCAATTGCGACTGGATTTAAAAATTAACAAAAATATTTTTCAGAGCTATCTGAGTGTGAAAGTCCCGTGAAAATCGCCCCAACGGTATAAGAGATTATCCGGAACAACAAGAAAGATGGACAGGCAAAAATTTTAAAAATTAATTTTTTTGTGTAAGTAAATAATTAGTAAAATAAATAATAAGATATACTCTCTTGAAATTGTAGCGAGACACTTCAATTCTATTTATTTGCGATCAGTACCAGATGTTCATGACAGTGACCAGGATCGACGGCTTAATGTGCTCTTCAAAGTACGGGGGTGTCACGCCAGCAACGTCCCGAATCCGGAATTATTTTCGTAAAATATATTAAAAAAAATTCCTTCATTACATTAGCTGTGACATTGTATGTATTAAATGTTATTACAGACGTTAAACAAATTACAGTCTGTCGTGTCGTCATGTTTTAATTAAAACTATGATTGCAAATAGGTTTCGCGGAAATGCTTGAAAATACACCTACAGTAAATTAAAAAGAACATATGGTTATTTAGTACCTAATTTATTTTTTGAATGATCTTCGGTTTGTCTGTAGTCAAATAAAAGAATTGATTAGGACGCAGTAATTTTGATACAAAGCTTATTTAATAATCCGACTTTGAATTAGGTAGGTACTTCGAATTAACTTATTCACGATCAATATAACAGGAAATCGCATTTCCTAGAACCGGACAAGTATATTATATACCTATTTATTTATTTATTTATTATATTACTATACCTATTAATAGATCATTACCTGCAATATAGATTATGTAACCGAATGTTCCTTAGGAAGGACAGAGCCTGCAAAAGAAGTACTACTAGCTACTGATACTAGTTTAAACCGGTTTTTATAAAACTCAATATGTCCCCTACGTCTTGATTTACTTATGTTGAAAATCATCATCGTCAGTCTTAGAGAAGGGCGATTTAGAGATTAGGTACCTACTTTAATCACGTTGTTCGAACCCATTTTGTCGGGACCTAGGTAAAGTAATTTCAATAATAAATTTCATGGAAATCCTGATTTTGTAGAAATATATATGTAAGTTTGACGAAAAAATCAATCAACTTCAAAAAATCCTACCTACTACCTACAGCTCTAAAACGCGAGAAATAACTAAAATGATTTTATGGGTGCAACTGCATATTGCCTGCTCTTCTCAGTAGGATCGATGTCTACGAACCACTGGTAGTGTCATTACAAACATACAAACTGAACGCAATACTTTCTTCATCTCAGTGTTATTTACCGATATTTCCACGACGAGTTAGCACACTTTGCAGGCTTTAGGGTCTAGATTGGTGCAATGACTGTAATAACTTGGAAGACCTAGAGTCTTCTCTAGGTCTTCCAACATTTTAAGTCCATTGGCTCTCATGCCCGCGCTTACGATATATTCTTCAATCAATCTTAGGAACTCAAAGTTGAAAGGCAACGCACACAGTCATGACAGAAAGGTCGTCGACCTTGTCAAATGTATCAGCTTCTATTATTATCGAATGTTCCTTTAAAACGAGTGCGTAAGATCATAAAAAAGTAATGCCTAGCCGACTGTTACAAAAAAGGCGAGTAGGTAGAATCGTATAAAAAACATAAATCTATTTAAGTTTGTGTACACTTGTGCACTCTATCACCCAATACTCGCGGTGAAAATAGAAATGAGAGAAATAGGAGATTGCGACAGATAGATAGAGATGGAAATATTTGTGTCGAAAGTACCAGTACAGCCTGGTACCCGAGACTTACAGGATCTTGTCGAAATACGAAATATTGAGTTTTCTTTCTTCTAAAAATATTTTAGTAGATAGCATCTTCGAGTTGGGGAATCAGTAGAGTTTGGAGTAGCACTAGTATGCGTAGTTATTAAATTTTGTCTTTTATTGAATGTATTTTTTGTGATTATATTCATCTTAAATGTTTATTTTATGTTTCTGAAAATGTTTAAAAACTTACAATATTAATAATTTGCATGCCCAATGGGTGTGATACAGTAGACTTAAAACTAGTTATTTAAGACCATTGTAAATACCCTGTATCAGCAAATAATAAATGATTATGATTATGTTTACTATGTCACAATTATTTACGTATTATTTGAATTTTTAACAATGTTGTTACACCTATAAAAAATTATAAATAAAACCCGTTCCTCCGCTAGCGTATCTCACTAATTTAAGCAACCGACGGTCAGCGATCCAAAGCGAAGAACCTTCTAACAGTACGCGCCGTTTCTAGAACTACTGCGTTCTATAACCGACCTTGATCCAACATTCAAGCGAAAGCTTCATAAGATGTCGGTCTAAATGTTTCCCAATAAGACCATTGAATGAAACGACTATAGGAACAATAACGGTTGACTTATTTATTATTTTACCATTTTCCGCGTAAAACTACCGATTCCAAACGACAAAGCCTACAAAGTTTTCAGTTGATTAAGGTGATTAACTGAAAACCGAAAACGTCGAAGACAGAAAACATAGGTTTAAGACCAGCTACATGAACTGCTCGAGCAGTTACCTAGTGATCAACATACACGGACCACTCTTGCAGTCAAAGAGTAAACAGCTTGAGGTTGCCACTAATAACTGAACAATAACCGCCCGAAGCAGTTACAACTGCTCAAGCGGTTCGTAGTACTTTTTTTTTATCGACTACAAGTTGGCCCCTGACTCACACCTGATATTAAGTGATGATGCAGTCTAAGATGGAAGCCGGCTAACTTGTTAGGAGTGGGACGAAAATCCACACCCGCTTCGGTTTCTACACGACATCGTACCGGAACGCCGAATCGCTTGGCGATACTTCTTTGTCGGTAGGGTGGTAACTAGCCACGGCGAAAGCCTCCCACCAGCCAGACCAAGACAAATTAAGAAAAATCTGAATCTGCCCCGCCTGGAATCGAATCCAGAAATGTACGTAGAAGTCTGTAGTTTACTATGCAGTTGCAGCTTGAAGCAGTTGATCTTGACATTTACATTGAGCTTATAGCAGTCATGCTATAAGATGACCGTGTATGCCAGCCTTAACTCCATCCTCAGATGTTGACTCTACAATCTTTATTTGTGACTTTCTCGATCACACAGTTGCCACTTCACCCGCGAGCAAAATTTTGTATTGTGTTAACCTTCTACAACACCAAAAAAGCAAAAATAATTTAATTTTTTTTTAAAGAAAAAATGAGTGTAGCAAGCTATCTATATATGCCGCGGACATTTTTGTAGTCCTAATAAGAAAGAAACAACCCTTACTTAGTTTGTTTATTTATATCTCAAATAGAATTGGCTGCGTTTTTAGTAAAAGCTCCCAGACCGTGTGACTGTTCCAACAATTATATCGTCAAAATTGGCCCAATTTATGCAAAACCTTTACAAATTATATATGAACTAAAATCTCCCACAGTAACCGCTCTACTGACGAAAATTGCAAAAGAATTTTTGAGTTTATCGGCAACAGACAGACACGGCAGGGGACTTGTAATACATAGTGATAGTGACTGATATTTTCGTATTGATGCATTAGAGCAGCGTGATGGGTCTAATCACCAAATCACGTATATATAAGGAGAAATATCTGGCCCTACTGTGAGCCATTATAAATAAGCTGATGATTATTTGATATGCCTTGAGAATAGGTACATGTAAGGTAGGTATCGAGCTAAGACGCAAGGAGCCGAGTCGATCGCTAAGGCTATGGGAAGTGAGGGAGCGAATTATCCAATTGTGCGCTATTATGATTTATCGGTATAGGCGCCTATGACCTAGACCGATGGAAGCAGGTCTTGGCTAAACCGACGGATGGACTTAGGGCGTGTGAACACGACTAGGGGACGAATTTAGGACTCAAGCGTGTACGTGTCCTTTTTTTAACCCTCAACGCGACGTAGTAGACGACTTTGGCTCTAAGGAAAGCTCAAAAGAATGTTTTCAAAGTTATACGAAAATTATATAATTGGTATCTATACTAAAGCCGAACTCGATTGAGAATGCTTGTCAACAAACAAATTTAAAAAGAAGATAGAAAATGCAATACAATTTTATGCCCAATAAATTTAAAATTATGTTTTGTTATTTTAAAAAATCTTATTTAAAATATATTGAATATATTAAATTAGTTTTAAGCTTACTAATTTAATTTATTGTCATGGATTCGTAATTAACTAGTTAATTTAAAAAAAATAGGTGTAAAATGACTAGTGATTTCTTACTTTATCTTTAATTTGTTTATTGACAAGCATTCTTAATAGAGTTTGGTTTTAGTATAGATATTATATTTAGGGAAGATGATTTGCCTTTGGATGTAAGCAGAGAGGTTAAATGTGTTTGCGTGAAATTTAATAAGTATCAGACAACTCTGAAATAAATACTATCAGGATTTATATATTATTTTAAAAAGTTGGTGGAACAAGTCATTCTTTAAAAGTAAAGTTTGTTGAAAATAATTGTACTATGAGAAACAGCAGCAGAATTAAGAATAAGAAATAATTTAATAACATTAATAATTAATTTATTTTGCTTGATCCATGCATACTATTGAACTAGATTTTCCTATACAAATTAGTCTAGACCAAGTTAATTAATGCAAGCAAATTAGGTACCATTGTATTGCTCTTATCTCATGAAACACTAATCTAAATCCATACAGTTTTTCATTATTTAACAATAAACAATACCTTTGTGCCAAGGTTTCTTTGAAAGCTTTTATTGTTAATATAATAAAGCTGATAATGCTTTGTCAATTTGTGTATGGAGATTTTAAACTTAGATATTATGGTTTTGTTTCATTTATCTGCATGTGATATCATTTTGTTTGGTTTGTGTTAGCTATTGTGGTAATGTAGCTGTACAAATGCTTTATCACCATCATCAGACATTTTTGCAGGGCTATTAAAATTGGCTGAGGCAAGTTATTGTGTAGCTTGAAATACTACTTTCCAGAAAGATATTTAAAGTTTGACATACTATTCTCCTTTAGTGCACAATGGCAGGCTGAGGGTGATATTGTATGCCTCTGTAAAATTATTAGATGTTGATGAGATTATTGGGACCAACAACTGTAGAACCATTTCCAAACTCAGGGATGCTACGATTAATTGACATTATTTTGCACCTGATTCGATTATATTAATGGACACATATGAAAAGCACTATGAAATTCCGGAATACTCAGCTAGACTGGACATATTTCTTTTTTCCAAACAAATCAAACATATAGTACTTGTTGAGCTTACAGTGCTGTGAACATCCCTAAAGACCATGTATTCAAAGTTAATATAAATAAAATATTAATATAATTCATAAATTATTATGTATGACCTTACTAATGAACTAACTAAAAATGGCTATATGGTTAGTTTATACGCGGTAGAAGTGGGTGCGAGAGGTATACCAGCTAAGTCTCTCTATAACCTGCTAAAAGACCTTGGCCTTACTAGAAGTGCAGTAAGCTCCATATTGGAATGAGTGTCCAAAGGTGCTCTAGTAGGGTCCTTCTGAATTTGGCTGGGCAACAGAGGAGGTGAGTGTTGACGAGAGTTACTAATAGTACTCTTTTGAACCTAAACCCGTGTCACAAGTCTCAGGCTCTGTTCGGAGTTTTTCTCTCAGCCACATGATGGACCCGGCATGGTGAATCCATGGAATGCTAAGATATTCGTCTCATCTACATAGGTCAGGTGTGATAGCAGTCAAGGGCTAACTTGCAGTCAATAAAAAGAAACTGCAGGTCACAGTCGGGAAACCAGATCACTATTATTATTAGATGAGGACTGATCAGCCATCTGGCTGTGGCAGAAATCTCCTCTAGAAATATTTACAGAGTATTCTGTAATAAATCGATCAAACGAAAATTAAATATGTCACCTAATTTTCTAAACTAAGTTAACTAGTTTTCAAAAAGGTCACCAAGTTATTAGTACTCTTGAAGATGTTACAATTATTTGTTCTAAACCACATTTTTAAATGCTGGAACTGCTGTAAATAAGATATTTAAGGTTGGATTTTTGTTGCAGATTAAATCACCAATTTATTTTGATACTACTTCTATAAATAATCTTTGGCTTATGAAAAAGAGTAAAAAAAAATATTTTCTTCAGGGATTTACTTAAAATGAATGTCCTGAAAAAAAAGCATTCCCCATTTTCGTTTATTTCATTAATTATGGGACACCTGTATATATATACAGTAATATCTGTCCATTTACTAAAGCCCTTTAGTAATATAAAAATCAACAAATAATAAATAATAGTTTAAAAAAACTAAAAACACGCTTTTTATAGAAACCCAAACTAAAAAATAGAAAATAAATTTTAATAAATTTAAATTAAGAATAGTGTTAAAAATTTCATTAACTATAAACTAATAATAGTGTAAATAAAAAAAAAATATTTTATTTTAAAAAAAGCGTGGGGTGCATGGTGTCAATATAGTTATAAATATTTTATTGACAGATATGAGTAGAGTGATTATCATTTTGATAATATCTTAAAAAGCACCCCACGCTTTTTTTAAAATAAATTTTTTTTTTTATTTACACTATTATTAATTTATAGTTAATGAAATTTTTAACACTATTCTTAATTTAAATTTATTAAAATTTATTTTCTATTTTTTAGTTTGGGTTTCTATAAAAAGCGTGTTTTTAGTTTTTTTAAACTATTATTTATTTTTTACTTTTTAGTTTGATTTATTTATAAAAGCGTGATTTTTGGAACTTACGCATCAGCCTATTTTGGCCTAGACACGTGGGATTATTGAATCCCTCCTTATTTTGACTATTTACACTCTCATTACCTCTATAGCGGCTGTGGCCGACTTACAATCTGTACCCGCATTTGCCTGTGCCCTACCCTTAGCACAGTGACCAAGGAAACCACAGAAATCTGGCCAGAGTACAGTCGGCACGGGAGCGAGCCTTGGAAGTCGCAGAAAAACTGCGACTGCCAGGGCTCGAACCCACGCCTGAGCGACTGTTGTACGGGCAGTTTAGCACTTAAACCGCTCGGCCACACAGTCGCTAGTAATTTATTTATTAGTGAGAATAAAATAATTATTTATAAATATTATAAATACGGGGAATCAGAGTTCAATTTCGGAGAGGGAGCCTGAGAAACGGCTACCAGAACCAAGGAAGGCCGCAGGCGCGCAGATTACCCACGGAGAGTTACATACTGACATACTGACATACTGACAAACTGACATACAAGTGAAGCTAATAATGCAACCAATGCCTATAACATTTGGAACAGTTCTTAAAATGTTCCCAGGATATCATCATCAGATCCTAACATGATGACAATGGGACCACCTTGGAAGTATGCCCTTTCTTATAAATAAAGTTTGAAGAGTTTCCTCGAGTTTTCGTAGATCTCATCATCAGATCATGACTTAGTTAACATTAAACCAACTGGAATCTTTCAAACTTCTCATTGAGACATATTAATCGAGCCCAATCACAAGGTAGCTACTGTAAACCGTTAAAGAGCTCCCTCAGCTGTCCTTCTTCTTCATCGCCAAACCCTCAATGACAGTCACAGCCCATCTAGATGTAAAGTTCTCATTGAGACAAATTAATCGAGCCCAAACACAAGGTAGTTACTGTAAACCGTTAAAGAGCTCCCTTAACTGTCCTTCGTTTTCATCTGCAGACCTTCAATGACAGTCACAGTCCATCTAAATGTAAATTTCTCATCGAGACAAATTAATCAAGCCCAAACACACGGTAGCTACTGTAAGCCGTTACGGAGGACCCTTAACTGTACTTCGTCTTCATCACCAGACCCTCAATGACAGTCACAGTCCATCTAAATGTAAATTTCTCATCGAGACAAATTAATCATGCCCAAACACAAGGTAGCTACTGTAAGCTGTTACGGAGCTTCCTTAACTGTACTTTGTCTTCATCACCAGACCCTCAATGACAGTCACAGCCCATTTAAATGTAAAGTTCTTATCAAAACAAATTAATCGAGCCCTAACACAAGGTAAATACAGTAAATCGTCAAGGAATTCTCTTATATGTAGATCGGCTCCATCATCAGATCGACTCCAGACCTTCATCGAATTGTAGTGCTTTTAAATACTTATCGGAAAAACTAACAAACGTACTTGTTGTCCCTACAATTTTTGAAAGTTCCCCTCGGTTTCTCCAGGATCCCATCATCAGATCCTGGTTTCCTTGTCATGGTACCACCACCGGACTATCTACTTTCCAACAAAAAAAGAATTATCAAAATCGGTTCATAAGCGACGAAGTTATGCGCGAACACACATACAAGTTACATACTGACATACTGACAAACTGACAAACTGACAAACTGACAAACTGACATACAAGTGAAGCTAATAAAAAGCGTGTAAAAATGAAAGAGTATTCTTAGATAGAACATATACCATATCTTTTGAATTACACTAATTTCTCATCCAATTAGATGGTTGAACTGTCTTACTAGAGAAGAAGGTATGACAATTGTCCATTGCATGGGAGACATCATGTGTTGAACCCATGATCCTTTACTCTTGAAACTATTGAGGCTCTTTTTGAGGCAATTCAAAGGTTAAAATACCTGAAATCGTGTGGCGGATGGTTGATCCTTAAACCTCGATGGCTTCTCGACATCCCGAAAGCTGCTCTTGGTGACCGGCGCCTTGGACCGCACCACCCCGCCATTTGATACCGCTTCCGGCAACAGTTTATCTTTTTCCGGCTCTTTCGCGCGAAAATGGAGCCCTGATTCTACATCATCGCTTTTCACAACTTCCGAGGGATACTGTATGTTACCGTTTGTCGCAGCCATGGATTTCGCCGAGCTGATCTTCCTAAATCGTCCTATAATCACGTCTTCCTCATCGTTCACTATTATATTCACTTTTTCTGCAGCTGTTTTGTTGCTGCTAGGTGCTGTGTTCACAGGGCTCAGTTCGATATCTTTTTGCGAAGATGCCATTTTGTAGCCAGTACAAAGTGTGAAAAGTCCCAAAAATATCTACGTTTAATTCAGAAACTGCATCCTAAACCCTAAATAACAAAAGTGAGAATCTAAGCTCGTGTGCACAACTACGCGACATATAAATTATTCATGTTTAGTATAGTGCGATTGAAGAACGCGATCTAAAAATAAATATTATTTAACAAACGCAAGTTAAATAAATTTAATTTTATAAATTCGAAATTACACGCCAAAATATTGACACAAATTTAACACCTTTCACGTAAAGTTCTTGAAATTGACTGATTGTAATTTGTAAAGTGTATTACCTACTGAACTGAATGAATGCTGCTTGACCTTAAATCAATGACAGGCAACGTCATCTGCTGTGCACTTAGAATAAGTATCTACTAGAGTTGCTCCTAGATGTCTCCCTGTATAAAGACGATACAAAAGAATAGAAATTAATAAAAGTAGAATTCATCTTTAATTGTTGTCCACACAGCAATTTAGATTAATTCTATGTTGGTGGCAACATCGTATCAGCAGTCATTCTCATAAAAACGTTTCCTATAATAATAGCTAGTATCAAAATATCAAGTAGCACGTGTAGTTGCGTAAGAATAAGAAAATAATTTTGAATTCTTATATTTGGTATTAAATATGTTTTTACTAGCCCAAAATGTAATGCACCATGTCTATATAGACTACAAAAAATACTATAACAATGAAATTGGCCATGAAAGACTGGACATGATTGTTCAGTGTACCTTTGCCTATTCCCTGTGGGAAGGAATAAGGAAAAAAACTGACGTTTTATTTTGATATTGACAAATGAAATGTCAATCAGAAAAAGTCTAAAAGATCGGAAATTGAGAGTACACGCCTAGTTTATTAATTGTAATTATAGATATAAAACCATGGGATTCGATGAGGGCCGAATGGTTTTAGACAGTCCCAACGGGACGTACTATTCTGGTCAAACAGTACAAGGGAAACTAATATTTCAACAAGAAAAAGTTAAAACTTTTCGCGGTAAGTAGTAAACACCTAGCAACAAAATATTTTTATCCTCAAGTTCGGGGTCATCTAGCTGCTAAAATTCTAAACCTTATGACCAAAACATAAAGACTACTTGTTAGTACACGAATTTAGTTTTGCATTTTTATTTTGCTAGATAAGGACTATTTATTAAGAACTATTAATTTCGTTTCGAAATTTTGTCAAAATGTACTCACCACTATAATAAAATTGCAAACAACCAGCCTATGTATGTACTGTAATCTTTTATCTTTTTATGGTTCACAAGTTTGTTTCTCACATGTATTGCACATTATTAATCAATTGGTAATCAATTAATTAATTGCATAATTTTTTAAGGTCCCTAATTTCAAACAAGACATTTTAAAATACAATTCATAATTTATATACTCTATAATTTAATTTTCTTTATTTGTATAGAAGTTCAAACAATTTTTCTTATTAGATTTTATTTTAAGATGGTAAATAAAGTGTATAGCTAGATTATTATTGAAGGAATACAACTAAACTTAGGCAATTTTACTAAATTAAATAACAAAGGAATGAACAAAAGTATGAAGGTATATTGATAAAGGTCTTGTATTGTTTAACTTGTTTCATTAGTTTTTACAGCAATAAGCAGTGGCAGATTTGGCAGGGGTGGCCAGTTGTGACAAAATAATAACAGATAAACCTTAATATAAATTTATTATCTGTACTATATCTACTATCATCGACCAAGTGATCAGCCGTGGGTTCCCACATCTGGAAAATATTTGTGTGATGAACATGGATGTTTTCCAGTGTCCGGGTGTTTATCTATATATTATAAGTATTTATGTATACTAAATATAAAACTATTCTTCAGTTATCATAACACCCATAACACAAGCTATTTAGTCTTACTGGGGGCTAATTAGCGATATGTGTAATTGTCCTATAATATTTATTTATTTATCATCATCATCATCATCAACCTATTAACGGCCTACTACAGGGCCAGGCCTCCCTTATAGGAGAGGGGATATGGAGCGTAAATTCACGATGCTGCTCCAATTCAATTTGGCAGGCTTTGGGTGATAATATTTCATTTATTAATGACCGTTATCAGAAGTTGATGATAGTAACTGGGACCGACAGCTTAACATGCTCTCCGAGGCACGGGGGAGTAACAACACCAACTTCCAAACTCCAAGCTTGGAATGTACTGAACATTTCATAGAAGAATGAAAAAGCTCAGAAATATTCTGTGACCCGACCCAGGAATCAAACCCAGGGCCTCGTGATCTAAGCCACATAGGCTAACTACTAGACCAATGAGGCAGTCCTACTATAGTTTATTTAAAAAATTTAAGAAAAGGCCTTAAAAAATTCCGCTTCTGCAATTTTGGAGCTTTTGAGTGCTCTGGCAACTGGTGGTCAAAGCTCCAGAGTGAGAAACTTCCTCACAATGCATGCTGTTTCATTTGGTTTGTATCTGAAAAAATCTGCCCTTAGACCACTGCCAAGTGAAAATTTATTAGGAAGTGGGTGAAAGCTTTTCCCAATATGAATGCTGTGCTCACATCAGTCCTCTTACAATCTAATTCTGATATTGTTATTTACAGGACTTTTTGTGAAGTTGAAAGGGTTCTGCCATGTCCACTGGACCACTACACGCACTAGGACGGTGAATGGGAAGTCTCAGACATACACTGTTCATCATAACTCCCATGAGGAATATATCAATCACAAGGTTTACTTGGTTGGAGGAGAAACAGGTAGAATAATCATCATCCCAATTAAAAATTAATTTTTACACCACACCAACACTCCTGTAGGCAAAAATCAGACATAACTTATATGAGTCAAAGACATGTCGACCAATAGCAAAGAAATCGAATATATTGTTTTCTCATTTTAACAAGAGCAAAATTTTTGAAATTTCTCGACACAAGAAATGACGTTGGCGCATTCTACATGTCTTCTAGCTAATAAATGGACCTTATGATTGCCACTTAAATACTACATATTCCCTCCAATATTCCTAATATTGGTAAAGTTTACTACTTAAGACGTTTGCAGCAAGTTCTGCACTGGAACATGTTTGATCTTATCACTCGTAAAAATTGTGTTTTACACAAACGATTTTACATTTAGAAAGAACATAAACGATATTGTATACAAACGGTGCCTTGCAGGTTCCCGTTTATGTAACAAATATCAATAAAATAGTTGTCAAGTTTTTTTAAATTTTCTAATTTTCCGCACAATTTTCTTAGTTAGCGTCTGGACGAGACTAAGGGAAATAGGGATTAATTTTTATGTTATTGTATATATTTCAGGGGAACACCAGATCCAACCAGGACATCACGAATACCCTTTCCATTTCCGCCTGCCTGTCAACTGCCCCTCATCGTTTGAAGGTGAATATGGTCACATCAGATATGAGATCAAAGCAGTTGTTGATAGAGCCTTTAAGTTTGACCAGGAGAAGAAAGTTGCTGTCAGAGTTATGGCACCCTTGGACCTCAATTTGGACCCCTATTGTAGAGTGAGTATTCTATTTACATAATTTTTAACCGACAAAAAAAATGTTAATGTTATAAGCACACTTGCAGCAATTTCGGTTTTTGTGTAAGTATCGGTAGCTTTTTGGCTGCAAATGCCGTATAATATACGTACGTACACTACACTATAATACAAGTACGTTACGTGGCGATAAATCACTAAAAAGTAATAAAAAAAATTTTTTTTTTTAAATTTTCTTTGAATCTTAGTTTTCTATCCTATTGCAATGTAGGTGTATTTTTAGATTTCAATTAATGATATTGTAATATAATAATAAATAATTTAGAAACGATATTATACTTTTTTATTATTGTTATTCAATTACATAGCCAATAATCTCACTCATTTTAACTGATAATCCAGTAAGATATTGGTACTAATATAAATAGATATAATACATAGAAGGAAGTGGTGTTTTTGTGTAGTTAAGATTCCGAGCATGGAGAGCATTCCTTTTGTGGCAAGTGATCAAGAAGGTATTACCGAGCGGAAGTTCAGCATAATTTAATTATTTAGCTATTCCAAGTAAAGACGTCGAATCCCTAATTTGGCTGGTGGGAGGTTTTGGTTGTGGCTAGTTACTACTCTATCGACTAAGATGTACCGCAAAGTGATTTAGCATTTCGGTACAATGTCGTGTAGTAACTGAAGGTGTGTAGATTTTAACGTACTCCTAACAAGTTAGAATGCATCATCACTTACCATCAGGTATGATTGTGGTTAAGGGCTAACTTGTAATGAATAAAAAACATTGCAAGCCTTTTAGGCTCACTCAGATCCATCAAAATACTCTCTATGTATGTTTCACTCCAAACCCGGAGCATTCTCAGGAAATGTGGTGATTCTATAATTTGCAATTGGGAAAATAGCTAAATAAATATTTTAACTATCCTCATCATTTTTTGATAGGAGCCGCTACAGCTGGAGCTACAAGAGTCGTACTGCTGCTGCTGCATAAGCTCTGGCTCCACCGAGGTGTCAGTGAATCTGCCCGTGTCCGGCTATGTTCCCGGACAAACCATACCCTTGGAGGTTACCTGCTCCAACAGGGGCGGCGTCGGAATAGATGACATCAAACTGATCATCACTAAGGTGAAACGGTGAAAGATACATTATCATGATTAAGTAGTATCTATAGTTTGTGTACTTTATTAAAAGAACAAACTAAATTAAATAAACAAAGAACCGGTATGCGGAAGCGGAGAGTATTGTCTCTGTCCTTATCTCTCGTAAGCAAAGATGTCAGTTTTTCATGAATGATTTGTTTGTATTCTGTCGTTTCGATGGCTCCACTATAGTCAACTATGTTGTACTGTCATGCATCGCTTGTCTCCCAACAAATAATAAGAATGCATAAATAGCTATCGATCCAGTTCAGCCACAAATGTTACCTTTTAAATTGACAATTTGAAACAAAAATCCAAAGAGAAAAATTTAAATTATAAAATGTTTGTTTGGATACACAGAAAGTCACGTTTATAGCAACAAATGAGCCCGGCACGCGGAAGGCGAAGGACAAGATAGTAGAGATCAAGAAGGGCCCCGTGCCCTCCAACACGAGCCGCAACTGGGCCGTGGAGATGGAGGTGCCCGCGCTCGACGTGTACAATCTCACCGGCTGCCAGTACATACATGTGGAGTATGTGTTCAAGGTGAGTTGACATAGCCAAATGCGAGCCCGGCAAGCAGAAGGCGAAGGACAAAATAGTAGAGATCAAGAAGGGCCCCGTGCCCTCCAACACGAGCCGCAGGAACGTTCGCCTTGGTCTTCCCCTACCGACATTCTCATTCACTCCCGCCTTATAAAGGGGAATGCCCATCTATGGCCAGCAATTTTAAGATTATGGTCACATTTGGTGTAATTTCTTTTTCAGGACATTCATTTTAAAAAAGTTCCCTGAATTAAAGAACAATTTTATTCCAATTTGAGTTTTTATTTACAAGCCGTAATATTTACAATATGTGACTGGTTACGAATGTATTTTTTCAGCTTGAGATAAGCCCTGATGGATGCCACTCCGACTCTGACGTGTCCCGGAGGATTGTTATCGGCACTGTTCCACTGGTGGGGTACCAGGATGACGTGACGAACCCCCTACAGGACCAGCTGCCTCAACCAATAGTTATCTCACGGCAACCCAATTTAGCGTACCCCCCCGTGTTCAACGCCGGCGACCCACCTCAACCTCTCGAAAACCCACCTTACCCTGCTTCAGAACCGTATCCTGGAAACTCGCCATACCCATCCTCTAATCCTTACCCGTCTGGTAATATGCAACCGAATCCTCCTTACCCCCAATCGAATTCACCGTACCCGCAATCTAGCGCTCCATACCCCGCTTCGAATCCAGCTTACCCGGAAAATCCTCCGCCTTACCCGGGTAATTTAACTAATCCTTCTGCATCTCCTTACCCCGGTGCAAATCCACCATACCCCAATGAAAAATCTTCATTCCCCAGTGCTAATCCACCTTACGCTGGAGCAAACCCACCTTACCCAGGTGCAAATCTGCCTTACCCGGGTTCAAATCCACCTTACCCAGGTGCAAATCCACCTTACCCGGGTGCAAATCCACCTTTCCCCGGAGCAAATCCACCTTTCCCCGGAGCAAATCCTCCTTACCCCATGACAAATTCTCCATACCCGCCACAAAATGTGCCATTAGAAAAGTCGAGCGCGCAGTCAGGAAATATAGGGGGATTAAAAACTGGCAACCTTGGGTTTACCGTTGCAGGAGGAACTGGGATGAACTTACCGCCACTACCACCTAATGCTGGTCCTCAGAATCCTGCCTCTGTAAGTAAATATTTTAAAAAAATATTTAAGTGCCTGTAATGTTGCATGTCTTTAGCTTTAATTTTAAGTTATCTCTATTAAATTGTCTAAAAAGGTCTTCAAATTAGTATTAAAATTTTTATTGAATAATTCTGATTTGTTTTATTAGACATTAATTTATTTTACAGCATATTGTTTTTATTTGTTAATAAAGAACGCCTGCAGTTTCACCCGTGTAGATTTCGTTCTTGTGGGAATTTTGAGATTAAATGTGGATTATGTGTTATTCTGATATGTAAGCTGAATTATTGTAATGTTTCATCAAAAACCATTCAGCAGTTTTTATGTGAAAGAAATGGACAAATGTTTGTTACGTCTATCCATCCATACATACGAAATAAAATTTAAGTGTCTATTTAGTTTTAAATTAACTGCTTTTACTTAATGCATATGAAAGTACATACTTATATAAAAAAAACAATTGTAAAAAATGTTGTCTGTCTATTTGTTCTGGCTAAAAAGTATCATGTGAAATAGCCAATCGTCATTGCATTGTCCGCAGTCCGCCAACCCGTTCTCTACAGCGAGCGCGCCCGCACCGGACACGCCCACCGCCGAACTACCCGAAAGTGAGTTTAATTCATTTTATAAAGGGTAATTTTTACTTTACTAATAACTCTATAAATGGCTCTAGTTTTAATTTACTTAGTCTTAATTTATGTCTCTATTTTTTTGTTACTGTTATGAATGGGTGGGAAATATGACAATAATTGTTGTATAAGTCGAAGAAATTTAAGCCGCCTGGGAGCTTTCATCGAAGACGCTGCTTTATCTATTTGATATAATAAGAAGCAATGTATGGAAGAATTGTTTCTCTGACTAAAAAAAAGTCTACAATAACATACATATCAATATATACAATTGAGGGTGATTTGCTATACCCATTTTGCTTCAAAAAAAAGTTAGGTCAGATATTTTTCCTTTTTGATGTTTTTGGAAGGTTTTGGAACACACTGTTTAACGCGAAGTCGCCTTCGTCTGCTATTTTTTTCTAAATGAGGATCATTAACCCTACACCTACTATCAAGTAAATTTTAAAATTTATAAATATACTTATTAATTACATCCAATACTATTTAATCCACTCGAGAATATGTTACAACAACCAGGAATTACCCCTAATCAAACGTGTTATTAGTGTATCAACAGCTTGATAAAGTTGTTTATACGCTGATTAGACTACAGAGATTAAAAGAGAAAAATGCACATTTTATCAATCCTCTCTTATTACGCTGCGAAATATATTTACCAGAAGTAAAGCCGAAGATCGAATCTTCTACCGAAAGGGTATGTGGGATTTCCCGGCCATGGCGAAATACCCACTAAAACTCTTATTTACCATTATTTATTTACCTTATTCTTGGTGTTTATTTACTTAACATTTATAACCCGACTGCGTCAAAAGGAGGGTAATGTTTTTCGAGCGTATGTATGTATGTCCATTGTTTAGTCAAATTCTACAGCCGAAACAGCAGGACGGACTTTGACATATGAGGTGTCATTGAATTTGTTAGAATATATAAAATTTCAAAATGGTGGCTGTAAAAGGGGGGATGTGTAATTTTTTTTTCTTATCTTAGCAAAAAACTGTTTTAACAAAAAAAGTCAAAAAGAGTACTTAGGCCTGTGTGCACCAAGATTTCTGTTATCATAACCAACGGTTAACCTAAGCTAAACGTAACATTTACTGTTCACGACAACCCGTGCGCCGGTTAAGGACGTAAACCGGGCGGTTATCTTAACCGAGTTTCCTTAACCGTTGGTTATGATAACCGAATTCTTGGTGCACACTGGCCTTAGTGGACCATCTCACTTCTATACCACAAACTAAAATTAAAAAGTCTCAAATAAAATTATTATTATAAAAACAAAAACCCTACTGCTAAAAAGTAATGAACTAAAAAGAGAAAAACAAACTTGCAAGCACCATAAAGTATTTAGAATTTTATATTAGATACACAGTGATACTTGTTTTTCTCTTTCCAGTTCATTACTTCTGAGCAGTCGGGTTTTTTGTTTTTATAATAATAATTTTGTTATATATCGAAAATAATTTTAAAAAACCTTTTTTTTGTTACAGAAAAAGAATAAGATCTTGGAATAAGAACTCTGCAGCAGTCTTATTATAATAAAGTTATGTTTAAGAACATATATAGTGTGTAAAGTGTATCCTTTATTGCGTATCTCTTAATTTTACAATTTATGACTTTTGTCGCCATTTCGTAAAAATGTATGACTTATTTCGCATTTTTGTAACAATTTGTAACATGTCGAATTTAGGTACAGTGATAAAATGTGCAACTATTTTTTATACAGCATGTTTAAATTTAAAAAAATATTATTTCTAATTGTTCTATTGTTGCACAATAATTATTTTTAATTGTACTATTATTGCACAAAATATTATTTTGGGGTACCGTCTTTCAATGACCTGTATCCTACGGTAGGCAGTTCTTTTCTAGTTGCATATAAAAATTAAGATAGAAGTTATGCTTGGAAAAAAAATTCCCAAAATCTCCAAAAAATATCCAAGGACTTATGGAGCTGCCTTCAAACTTTTGACGTATGTACTTTTGTAGAATAAGATTTTATATTGTTATACATTTAGAAAATGTAATTTTTTTTAAATACACCGTACTGTTAAATGACCATGTTTATTAAAACCATTTAATTATTACATGAAAATATCCTACATTCTACCTCAGGCAATCTTATGAGTCCTAATATACATAACTATATTAACTTGTTAGTACCGCTTGTATGGTGACATTCTTGAATTGTTCTGATTAATATAACGCACGCTTAGAAATATAGTGACCTAATTAAAAATTTCATGTTTTTACCCGACTGCGTTAGAAGGAGGGTAATGTTTTTCGAGCGTATGCATGCCCATTTCTTCGGCACGCGCTACAGCCTAAACGGCTGAACGGATTTTTACATGCGAGGTGTCTTTAAATTAGGCTAAATTGTGGAAGTGACATAGGCTATATGAATTTTTAAAATGGCGACTGTAAATGGGGGAAAAAAGGGGGGACGTTTGCATTCTTTTTTCCCAGCACTGTGGGTATCAAATGAGAGGTCGTAAAAAGACCATTTAAAAAATATAAATATCATATCATGTTCATATTACTGTTCTAACAAGAAAGTATTTAGAATTTTATATAGATATAGTGATCCTTGTTTTTCTCTTTTCAGTTCATAACTTCCAAGCAGTTGGGTTTTTGTTTTTGACCTTTATTAATAAAAAAAATCAAAATATAATATTTGCATCGACCCATAAGGCCCCTATTTCACCAGCGTTTTGCGAGCGTCAGCGTTCCTTCAACGTCTGCGCAGCGACCTGCGACGTTGCGTTTATTGACAACAAGTACAATCACATAGATATTTTAGCAATCTGTATGATAAATTTAAATGTATTCATTTTCTTACCTCGAACTTACAATAAGCCTCTCTTCCGTATGTAGTGTCTGACATTCGCAAATATTTATACCATTCAGATTCGTTATGTTTAATTTTGGCTGGTGGAAGGCTTTCGCCGTGGTTAGTTACCACCCTACCGACAAAGACGTACCGCCAAGCGATTTAGCGTTCCGGTACGATGTCGTGTAGAAACCGATAGGGATGTGGATTTCATCCCTAACAGGTTAGCCCGCTTTCATCTTAGATTGCATCATCACTTAACATCAGGTGTGATAGCAGTCAAGGGCCAACTTATAGTAGATAAAAAAATAAATAAAAAAAAATAAAAAGTTGAGAGGTGTCAAAGGACACCCGGATGGAACGAAGTTCCTTTCGATTAATTAGTGAAGGAATTGTAATAAAATTTTATTTTTTTTAAGTAATAATAATATTTGTTGTTGTACACCGAAACACCAGAGCGCGAGACAGCATACAGCGCGGGCGCCCTCCGTCGCTCACGCGCACACACATCAAAGGCGGCGGCAAGATCCTTTGATCAAAAGTGTCGTGATAACTTTTCGTACGAATTTTTTCCGTCTAGCCCCCTTTCACAACGCGCGATAAGGAACTTCGTTCCAAAATAAACTCTCAGAGTACATTGTGAAATATTCACTTTCTTGTAATCGATTAGACCATATAGGATTTTCCCAAAAGTGACGATGATGATTTCTTTTTTTTACGTTATTTTCTTCGAGTAGTTGTTTCTTGTCGGGGTCTATTTTTTTCTCTGATTGTATGCGGAAACGCAACGTTGACGGCGACGCTGCGCGGACGTTGAATGAACGCTCACGCTTGCAAAACGCTGGTGGAATAGGGGCCTTAGAATGAATACCTGCCAGTCGAGAGAACCATTCATCCAAATGAAGATTATGCCTTTAAATTTTAACGATGCAAATGTTGAATTCAGGTCATTTTATTATTAAATGTCTAAAACGAAATTGAATTAGGTCAGTATATTTATAAGCTTTTTATAAGTAAAAAAATAACAGCCAGTTAAACTGAATTAATTAAGCTTTTCAAAAATGTCACCCTTTGTTCCTAATGGCAGTGTTGAGCATTTATGATTTTGATTACTCGTAACAGAATTAAAAATATAATACTCTTTAAATAGAAAACATTTTTCGATAACGAAGTACTTTTTTAGTTTTAAGCATGTAAGTTTGTATGCTGTGATTCAATATAAATCACCTATAAGGATTTTTTATTTTAGAGTTTTAATATTTTTATAAATTAGTTATTAATAATCTGTTACACGTACAATATTAGAATATCTATACTAAGTACTTATAATGAAACTGTAAAAGGTCCAATTCTGAACATTGAAGATATTCTTGAAATATTTATTGGAGGCCACTGTGTATTCGATACTTAACCCAAAAATGTATTTTTTTTAATTTTTGTCTGTCTATCTGTCCGTATTTATGTCGGCCGCGATCCACGCCGAAACTAATAAATAAATTCAAATTAAATTTGCCACAATTTTTTCACTTAATTCATATTATACGTTATAACATAGGACTTAAAATAGTTGGAGTTTAAAGTTTGTATGAAAAGCTTTTTTATCACAAGATCTGCTTATGAAAATTTATATAAAAACTTGAATAAATATAGAAAATAATGTAATTCAAGGATTTTTAAAATTCTACCCCTAAAGAGTTATATAGGGGTTGACTCCTTAATTCAAATATTCATAAAAAAATTTATAAAAACTACTGGATAAATTACTCACATCAACTACCAATTTTTCTATATTTTGTCTATTAGTCTGTTAATCTGTTTATTCCGGCTAATCTCCGAAACGGCTGGACATATTTATACGACACTTGCAGACACTCATTTCATAATGTTATAAGTGAATTGGCTATTTTTATTTTATTAATTTTAATTCGACCCGTACGAATTCACTGGCGTCCACTCGTAGGACATATTGCTACTTAACAGTAATGATATTTAACTGCTGTTCTACTTTTTGATGGTTTTATATAAATGTTATTATTCACATTAGTTAGGCGAGTCTTAGTTAAACTAAGGCTTTTGTGTATTTTATATGTGGCATTAATTCGCTAGTCGAAATATCATATTATATTGTTTTAAAATTATTTACTCGTCCACTTTTTATACAGTAGCTAAAAGCATATTATATGTTGTTTAATTTTTAACCCACATAAAAAAAGAGAGGTTCTCAATTCGACGTGTATATTTTTTTATGTATGACCACTCATTAATAACGACGATTTTGACGACCTCCGTGGCGCAGTGGTATGCGCGGTGTATTTATAACACGGAGGTCCTGGTTTCGATTCCCGGCGGGGCAGATTGAGATTTTTCTTAATTTGTCTTGGTCTGGCTGGTGGGAGGCTTTCGTCGTGGCTACCACCCTACCGACAAAGACGTACCGCCAAGCGACTTAGCGTTTCGGTACGATGTCGTGTAGAAACCAAAAGGGGTGTGGATTTTCATCCTACTCCTAACAAGTTAGCCCGCTTCCATCTTAGATTGCATCATCACTTAACATTAGGTGTGATAGCAGTCAAGGATCAACTTGTAATCGATAAAAAAAACTTTATAGACCTCCGAATTTGATAAATATTCAAAATGATTCTCACACTTATAAAAAGTTTTGTTAGTGCGAATATAACGGTATTTTAATCTTGTTAACATGCAATATAAATTTGTATCTAATATCATAATAAAAATAAACAGAATTTGCTAATTACGACGAACAACTGGTGCTAAAGTTCAAATATTATCTACTTATTATATCTATGACATAGCACTTTGTATTATTAATAATATAAACTATCCAGTGCCTTAAGGCGGCCAGAAACTATACGATGTTTTCATATTTTTGAATGTTTATCTTTAATACATATATACTAATTGTAAGTACATATTACTCATGTGAAATAAATAAATAATAAAGTAAAAACTTGGTTTATTAATCTTCTATGCGACGAACATTCTTAATATTACGACGTGAAACATCATCATCGTCATTATCAGCCGATGGAGGACCACCGCTGGACATAGGCCTTGTTAGGGACTTCCAAAAACAACGATCCTGAGCCGCATGTGCCCAGCGGCACGTTTGATGTCATCAGTCCATCTGGGGGTCGACCAACACTGCGCTTTCCGGTGCGGGGTCGCCATTCTAGCACATTGGGCCCCCAACGTCCATCAGCTGTTCGAACCACGTGCCCCGCGCATTGCCACTTCGGCGACTCGCTGAGCTATGTCGGTTACTTTGGTTCTTCTGCGGATCTCTTCATTTCTGATTCGATCACGCAGAGATACTCCGAGCATTGCTCTTTCCATCGCCCGCTGAGTGACTCTGAGCCTTTTTATGAAGCCCGCAGTTAGCGACCATGTCTCAAATCCGTATGTCATCACTGGCAACATGCACTGTTCAAAGCATAAACATAATAAGGCTTAATACGCAAATGAAGCCCAGAGAATAGCTAGTACATGTGTGGCGGTTTCCGAACGCACTAATTAAGTTGGCAACATTGCCACGCCATAGCTATATGCTTGCGCGGGAATCTTTCCCGCCACTTTGCGTAGGCGTAGGCGCGGAAACTGGGGTTGCAAATTCGCCCTGCCACACGCAGTCTCTCCCAGTCTCTCGCGGGAATCGAAACGCGCAACGTTCCAATACGTGAACACTTAACTTTAAGAAACGCCTTACTGTAACTTAGTCAGTAGTTAACCAGTGTAAATTACATTCACAATTATATTGAGTAATACACTATTGTTACATAGTAGGGAGTTTTATTTAGGATACAACCTAACTTCCATATCCTAAACATGTATAACAAATAACCTTTAAACGAGCAATTCTTTATGTACCTAATATAGAGACGAATATCTTAGCATTTCATGTATTTTGACGTCCTCCGTGGCGCAGTGGTATGCGCGGTGGATTTATAAAACGCAATCCCGGGTTCGATTCCAGGCAGGACCGATTGAGATTTTCTGGATTGGTACGGGTCTGGCTGGTGGAAGGCTTCGGCTTAGTTACCGCCCTAGCGACAAGCGATTTAGGCCTGTTCACCAAGATTTTGGTTAAGAACGTAAGCTCGGGTAAGATAACCGCCCGGTTTACGTCCTTAACCGGCGTATAGGTTGTTGTTAACAGTAAATAGTAACCGACGGTTAGCTTATGATAACCGAAATCTTGGTGCACACAGGTCTTAGCGTTCCGGTATGATGCTGCGTAGAAATCAAAGTGGTGTGGATATTATCCTACTCTTAACAACTTAGGCCGCTTCCATCTTGGATTGCATCGTCACTTACCACCAGATATGATTGCACTCAAGGGCTAACTTGTAACGAAAAAAAAAGGGTTCATGATGTGGCAGAGAAAAACGCTGAACAAGAGTCTGATACTTGCGGCACGGATGTTTGTGACCGGTCAATCTTCACCTCTGCTTTAATTATTCTACCTGCCCAATCAAATCTGATAGAATCCTTCTAGAACAGCATCGGACAATCGTTCTTGAATGGAATTTACTGCAGTTTTAGTCAGGCCAGTTCTACTACTAAACAAATTGCCATTTTTAAACGACTTCAAAAAAATGAGTTAATAAATTCGACTCGTATCTATGTATTATTCCCAGAACTGCCCAATTTTATGTTAGTTCATTTTTAAGGTTATACATATTACTTATTCACTTTTAATATATGGTCTTTAGGCATACTTGTTTCCCACTGCACTGTAAGCTCAACAAGTACTATAGGTACATTTGTTTCGAAAAAAGTATAATGTCTGGTCTAGATGATGACACAGTTCAAACTTGTGGGTTTTTATAGTGTTTTCTATACGTGTCCAAGAGTACGATCACCCGTGGCCCGTAGGTCACCGAGGCGACAATGATGTCATAGCGTCATTTGGTGTAATAAACAGATGTCAATACAATAGTCTGTTTCACCAAACTTCTCGTTTAATTTGCCGTGCACACTTTCATTCATCTCGATACAACGCTGTGTCTCCGACGAATAAGACAGACCAAAGTTCCGGCAGGTGTACACGTTCTTTAGCTGCTTTATTGTTTACTAGAGGTCGCTCGCTGTTTCACCCGAATACTTTCCGTTCCCTATGTCATACATAAAATATGTGTACTTTTGCGTAGTTTCTTTATGATAGAGGTTCTCAAGGTGTTTCTATCAGGCATAAATAAATATGCTTGCTCTGGTTTTGACATGAGTCTTAATACCTTTGGCCGATATTGACGGGCACAGGGCGATACCCAATCGGTATGCAATGTATACAAGTATTACCTTATAATCTGATGTTCTAGTAAAATATATATATAGGCATAAAATTTAGCCTATGTGTTATTCTGGCGTATAAACTGTATTATTGTAAAGTTTCATCAAAACCCATTCAGTAGTTTTTTCGAAGAGTAACAAACATCCATCAATAACAAATATCCATCTATACTTAAAAACTTTTAAGACTCTTGTTCTTTCTAGCCGCGTGTCAATGCCAATAGTCGTTGTTCGTAAATAAAAGCAATACAGTTTTGTTGAAATATATATTTATAATAAAAAACGACATTTTTGTTAGTAACAATATAATAAAAATTAAGTATTACATAAATGCATTTAGTTCAATGACCTTAGTTTAAATTTTCAAGTAAACGTCCCACATAGGAACTAAAATTACCAGTATATTTTAAAATATTATATATTCCAGTACTAAACAGTTATCACATTTGCTGGTGATTGACAATCAAATTAAACACGGGCACTTGAAAAATTGCCCTAAGGGTACAGATAACATATATATAAATGCGTATTTGTCTTGTATTAGATAATTAGAATAAAAAGTACATCTAAAAAAATCCAACATAAACGAAAGTCGAGTATAAAATATAAAATTTTTAAATAGCTGCAATCTGTGGAAAATTTGCTTTGTAACATTTTCAGTGAGATTTTTTCAATAAAATGAGAGAGCATAGCAGAATATACGTTGCTCTTTCTCGCACTTCTATCTAGCACCGATTGAAATTACTATAGTATACACAAAATCTCGCTGCGAAATTGAAATAAATTGAGTAGAAAGGAAACTAGAGGTCCCTAAAAGTGAAAATTCTAAATTCCCGCAAACAAAGTCGTGGCCATTAGCTAGTAAAATGAAACAATATTAGCATGAACTTAAAGCGTTCGCAAGTTTGGAACTGTTGACTCCAACTGGATATGTACCTATCGATAATTGCACATAACTATGCAAAACATGATTAAGACTTCCTGCAGCGAAATTTTGTTCAAGGTCAGTCACTATACAGTGCGGTGTTTATATTAAGGCACATTCGAGGTTACAATGTCATCATCATTAGGCAACATTATCTATTGTATAGTTTAGATATAGTATTATTTAATTTTAAAACTAGACGATAATTTGAAAATGGCACTGAAGTTTTGTAATAAAATTTTTCAAGTAGGTTATTAACTAGTGACTCGTAGTCCCTGCTCTTCCTCCATGGATGTACAAAATGAGTTACATATTATCGCTAACAACAAAATGAGATTATGATGTTTGTATACTTCTTTGTTGTGTGAATGTGTGTGTGTGTGTGTGTGTGTGTGTGTGTGTGTATGTGTGTGTGTGTGTGTGTGTGCGTGTGTGTGTGTGCGTGCTTGCGCGTGTGTCTGTATGTCTACGCGTGTTATAATGATAGTAAATACGTAATATTGTA
This sequence comes from Mycalesis mineus, assembly GCA_034621355.1. Classification (NCBI taxonomy): domain Eukaryota; kingdom Metazoa; phylum Arthropoda; class Insecta; order Lepidoptera; family Nymphalidae; genus Mycalesis; species Mycalesis mineus. Next base: position 3,283,267 of record CM067897.1, read on the forward strand.
TAATACATCATATTGTATTGTAATTTTGCGATGAATATTCACGAACTTTTGCATACCTCGAAACAATTTTTATGTATATGCCTATAACATACTATTCACATGAAAGCACATCAATATTGGAAAATTCACATATTTTTATGTATATAAAGAGACTTTACCTACATTATATTTTAGTGACACAAATATTTAAGTAGCTTTTTAAGTAACTTATTTTGTACGAATGGTTACGGTAGCTAGCCTGCAATCAAAAATATGGCGTCACTCACTATCGAATAGCATCTTAGGTTGTAAAAAATTCAACAAAGTATCAAGGCTTCAAAAATGTAATAAAAATATATTATTTGTATGTAGTGTATACGTTGTAAATGTCAATATCAAAGTTTTACAATAATTAAACCCTGTTTCAATAAGGCGGAGGCGCAGATGGCTGTGTGGAGTAGGGCGACCCTTGGCCCTGGGGCAAGCCGGGGTAAGGCGGCGCTTGCCCCTGGGAAGCGGGGTAGGGGTACCCCGGCACAGGATGGGGCAACGTAGCATTTACCCCAACATCTGGCGCGCGAAAACCGATTTCAAACGGACCTGCGGGACTATTTTTCGAGCCGAAAATCGGTTTATCAACCACATTCGCTACAACAGGGTAAGGGATCGGACCGGGCGGGCAGATTTGTACATTTTGGAAATTTTGGAACGGTGTAAAAGTTTGGGTACTGGGTGGTATATATGTTTGTTGGTTGTTGGGGTCGGGGATAGGGCCGATGGGCAGTTTCTCAGGCATGGGGTGGTTCTTCAGGTCGGTTTCGCCGAGCGGTACTAATCCGATGCATATTTCTGCTTCGTCTTCCATATCATCGCTGCAACCAGACAGCCTTATCTTCACCTAAAACAATAATAATGTTTAAGGATTCTATGGCATGTGTTATTTCTTGATTGCATGTTGTAGCATATTTTTCTGCCTTTATGTTTGTTTTGGCAACTGGCAACTTTTTCTGTGTTATCTTTTGGCAACCATTAAAATAAGCAATTCGTTTGGAATAATATATCTTATCAAAAGAGCAGCGTGCCGGGTGCATCATGTGGCAGAGAGGAAAACACCGAACAGAGTCGAAGACTTGCAATACAGACATAGGCTTGTAAAGCTTGGGGGGGAGGGGGGGTTTCGTGTACTCCACGTGACCGGTCAAGCTCACTGTCTCTGCTCGTATTAATCTCTCTGACCAAACAAATGTGTAATGATGCTGCTAAAGTAATTTTGGAGACTCATTCTAAAATGGAGCTTACTACAGTTTTAGTCAGACCAAGGTCTTTCAGCTGGTTATACACAGATTTTACTTGTAGCCATTTTTTGCTAGTTAATTTGTAACATGTAATCGTTTGGAAAAAAGGACACTGACACACTCATATTATAAAGACGAAGTTTTGTATATATTATTTATTATACCAATTACCAATTACCAGACTCCAGCGGATTATACTGAAAATTTATTAAAATATAAAAAACTCAGAATTATTCCACAGCCTGTGGTTCTGGGCGACAATTCCCAGGGGCAGAGCTCTATGCCACCACACGCATCGCGGTTTGCGGATAGCGATACGGCCCCTAGATATAGGGGTTAGCTGCGAATATCAAATAAGCAGTCGCGGACAGGGAGCGGTTCATCGGAGAGTCGCTGGGGAGCTTGTGGCGGAGTGTACCCCAATAAATAGCGTCAAACTCGGTGATGATGAACGTCAGTGGCGAGTAAGAACCGCCACTCAAAACTAAGTTCTTTGCTCGGGGAGATGGGCCTCGTCAACCTTGGCTGGTAATCCATCTAGGAGAAGGTCAACTCTGATTTCAAAAGACCAAATAGGGGTGGGAAACTTGGGGAAACATTTGGATGGCGGAACAAAAAAAAGTGTATACACTACCCCAGGAGGGTCCCGACTGCTCCGCGGAAGGAGAATCCCTCACTGACTATATGTCAGTCTGCCCCACGTATTCTGGGGGGGGCAAAGTCCGCTCACCCAAATTCACACTAGAAGACAGAAGAGAAAAAGAAATGAAGAGACAAGAAAATGAAGAAGAAGAAAAAGAAGATCCATTTAGGAGAAGAGGATTGCAGAGGACACCTCCATCTACAACTACATCATGCAGCAGTAACAGGAAACTTATTCAGCAAGCCTTCCATCCTAGCTTGTTCTTATCACGACCAAGACCAGCATCTGTAAACAGCAGCCCTACCGAAAATCTCAAGAATATCAAGGCAACTGAAGACAGTCCTGCAACATTGTCTAAGGATCTAGCCACAGAACATACTGGATGGCAAAAAGACCATATACCAGTTGAAAGAAAGAGGAACAGGAAAGAAACGAGCCCTAGTCAAATTGAACAATCGCACAAACTGACAAAGAACAACTTGCAATTTGCAGTCCCTACCCAAAATCAATTTGATATACTTGAGGAAGTAAAAGCAAATGAAGGAAAAAAAGAGAGCACATATATTCCAAAACCAGAGCCAATATTTGTCACTGGAGTTATAAAAATTGCACCTCTTAAAGAACTTTTAAGTAAAACTGTTGATTCGAAAACATATACATTAACAACACTTAGATCAGGACACATAGTAAAAATAATGCCACAAACAATTGATACATACAAAAAAATAAGAGACGCTTTTACTACAAATGACGTCAGCCACTACACATATAAATTGAAAAGTGAAAGAGCCTACAGAGTAGTTCTGCGCGGCCTACACTCATCTGAGTGTACCAACACAATAGCAGCTGAACTCAGAGATAATGGACATGAGACGAGACAGATAGTAAATGTCCTACACAAAAAGACAAAAGAACCTTTGCCACTCTTCTTTGTAGATTTAGAACCAAAAGCAAATAACATGGATATATTTAAAATTAAAACTATCAACTATACTAAAGTTTCCTTTGAAGCACCTTACAAAAAGAAGGAGATCCTCCAGTGCAAGAGATGCCAGAGATTTGGCCATACTAAAAACCAATGTTTTAGACCATACCGTTGTGTCAAATGTGGAGGAGACCACCCAACAACAACATGTAACAAAAGCAGAGAAACAGATGCCACATGTGCAAACTGTCAAGAAAAGCACCCGGCTAGTTACAAAGGCTGTATTCAATACAAACAGTATAGAGATAAAATACTTAATATAAAAGCAAAACCTAAACCACAACAAGAAGAAAATACAAAACAACAACCAGCTTCTTCAAGTAATTTTAAAACTTTTAAACCAACCAGCTATGCTGAAGCAGTAAAACTGGATCAAGACTTTGTGAGACAAGCAAATGTAAAATCAAATAAAAATAACATCTCATACGATCCAGACAACTTAAGCACAATGTTAGACACAATGTTTAACAAATTCCAGCAAGTCATGACTAACATGATAGACAGCATGATGGATCGAATGATCCAACTCTTCACGCCCCTTTTAACTAACCAAGCAAAATAGGTAGCTTACGAATCGCTACATGGAATGCAAATGGGTTGAGAGAACGCCGGCTTGAACTTGAAGTATTTTTGAATACTGAAGATATTGACATAGCACTTATTAGTGAAACTAGAATTACTGCTAAAACCTACATAGATATAAAAAATTATTCAATATACACTACTAACCATCCATCTGGAAATACCCACGGTGGAACAGCAATAATAATAAGAAAGAACATAAAACACTTTGAAATGGAAGCCTTTTGTACAGAAAAGATTCAAGCCACCTCAATCAAAATTGAAAGTAACAACACATACATAAGTATCTCAGCTGTATACTGCCCCCCCAGGCATACTGTTACTGCTGATGACTTTAACACATTTTTCTCAACTCTTGGTTCCAAATTCATATGCGGTGGGGACTGGAATTCCAAACATATCTACTGGGGATCAAGATTAACAACAACTAGAGGACGTCAATTATATAAATCACTGAAAAGCCTTAGTTTAGAACATGCATCATGTAACACTCCAACATATTGGCCAAGTGATCAAAACAAAATTCCAGATCTTTTAGATTTTTACATAACAAAGGGTATAAGCTGCCAATACCTCAAAGTAGAAACTTGTATTGATTTATCTTCAGATCATACTCCGGTTCTCCTGAATTATAGCAGCAGGATAGTATATACTAGATCTATCCCAAGATTGTACAATCGAAAAACAAATTGGAAATTATACCAAGATATACTCACCTCCATAATAGACCTAAAAGTTGCATTAAAAACAAAACAAGACATTGAACACAGTATTGAACAATTAAACATCTACATACACACAGCAGCTCAAGAATCCACCCCACCTCTTAAAGACTCTGAAATCAGACCCCAATTTTACCCAAAGGACATAAAAGACCAAGTTAGGAAACGACGAAACCTAAGAAAAGACTGGCACCATAGAAGATACCCAAGTAATAAAAAGGCTTTTAATGAAGCTTCGGAAAGATTGAAACACCTTATCAAGACGTACAACAATACTAACCTCCAAAATTACTTGACGAGACTAACACCTACAGCAAATACTGATTATTCCCTATGGAAAGCCACCAGGAAGATGAAGCGCCCTAGCACTTAAATTTTTACTTATACTTAAATTTAAACCACCAATTAAAAAACAAAATGGAAATTGGGCCAGATCAAATATTGAAAAAGCCATTGAATATGCAGAATATCTAAAATGCGTCTTTAAACCCCACGAAGGCTTGGATCTAGACCACGAAAGCGAAGTAGACGCATATCTCCAAACTCCCTTCCAAATGTGTCTACCACTGAAGAGCTGTTCTCCAAAAGAAGTCACTCGGTCTATAAGATGCCTCAAAGGGAAAAAAGCCCCAGGATACGACCAAATAGATGATCTACTGTTAAAAAAATTACCACACAAAGGGGTCATGCTCCTAGTCACTATTTTTAATGCCTGCATTCGTCTAGGCCATTTCCCAAGTCAGTGGAAAATTGCACAAGTGGTCATGGTACCAAAGCCTGGTAAAAGAGACATCTTCATACAGGCCAATTAGTCTTCTTTCAATATTAGGAAAGCTGTTTGAAAGAATTCTATTAAACAGACTACTACCTTTTCTGCAGGAGTCAATTCCGATCCATCAATTCGGTTTTCGATCTCACCACGGCACTATAGAGCAGATCCACCGTCTAGTAGATACGATAGCTAGAACCCTGGAAAACAAACAGTATTGTTCTGCAGTCTTTATAGACATTGGTCAGGCTTTTGATAAAGTCTGGCACAAGGGGCTTCTTTATAAAATTAAAAAGATTCTTCCACACTCCTTCTTCTCCCTTCTTGAATCCTACCTGTTTAAAAGAGCCTATCAAGTAAAATGTCATGATGAAATATCACCATTATACGACATCAATTCAGGCGTCCCACAAGGAAGTATTTTGGGCCCAGTGCTGTACCTTCTGTTCACTGCCGACTTGCCAATGCAAGGGAACACCACAACGGCAACATACGCTGACGATACTGCAGTTCTGTCAGTGCACGAAGACCCAGAAATTGCTTCATTAAACCTGCAAGCTCACCTTAACAAAATCGAAGTTTGGCTCACAAAGTGGCGAATACAAGCTAACCAAAATAAGTCCACACATATAACATTCACCCTTCGAAGAAAATCATGTCCACCGGTGCAGCTCTACAATGAAGAGCTGCCACAGGCAGAAGACGCCAAGTATTTAGGCATGTACCTTGACAGACGGCTGACATGGCGAAAACACATTTGGACTAAACGAAGACAGCTCGACATTAAACTAAGAAGCTTGTACTGGCTGACGCACAAAAAGTCCCAGCTCGGTCCCACCAGCAAACTGACTAAAGCCCATATGGACATATGGAATACAGCTTTGGGGAACAGCCAGTACAAGTAACATTGAGATTCTGGAAAGATTTCAGAACAAGGCCCTAAGAAGTCTATTTAACGTCCCGCCATACATTTCAAATAAAAACATCTTGACAGACCTAAATATTAGAACAGTTAGAGAGGAAATACAGTCCTATAGTTATAAATATCAAAAGCGATTAACGGTACATGCCAATTGCTTGGCAAATCGACTGGCAGGAGATGGCAGCCTGCTATTTCGCAGATTAAAGCGAAATAGCATTATAAACCTAGCAAAAAATTGAAGCTAGATTCAGCAAAAAAGGGAGTTTTTGTCAGTGGACATACTCCTGCTAAAAAAATAAACAAAACTAAACTCACAGACGAACGGCCCAATGTCCCAAGACAGATTGCCGAGTCACAGAAAAAACAGACGAAAAAAAAAAAAATTATTCCACAGCCAAGGATTCGAACCTAATATCATCTCGTGGTACGAGACTACATAGACATAATGAGGCTTCAGCAAATAGTACATTTGTACCTTGAAGAAGTAGCCGATGTCGATGAGCGCACACTGCTCCATGTTGGGCGCGAGGAAGGCCGGCACGTCGAGCGGGAGCACTTGCTCGCCTCTGGTGTTGGCGAGCACGGGCCCGCGCTTACTCGTCACCAGCACCTCCTCGGGCGGCTCGTACTCCGACGCGGGCTGCTGACTGCGATATCTCTCCCTCTGGGCAGACATAGTTTCTGCTTTTAACCTCTGTGGCGGAGTGGTATGCGTAGTGGATTTATAAGACAGAAGTCTTAAGATGGATTTTCGGCTGGGCCCATTAAGAATTTTAAAATTGATCCAGGTCGAGGTGGTAGGAGGCTAGTTACCCCTCTACCTAAGACATACCGCCAAACGCTTAAGTGTTCCGATACGATGTCATGTAGTAACCGAAAGGGGTGTGGATTTCGTCCTACTCCTAACAAATCATCTCCATCCATCCATCCATCCATCCAACTTAGATTGTATCATCACTTTCCAAACGATAGCAGTCAAGGGCTTGTAACTTGTAAAAAAGAACACTCCTAGTTCTTTATTAGTCCAAGAATTGTGTTTTTTTTTTCAAACGAAAAATTAGCTGATTAACATTTTCAACAAAATCGTAAACGCTCCCACGACCACCCACGCGCTTAAGCACGCACACACGCTCGCTCGCACGCACTCACCCACACACACACTGAAATGTTTAAAATAATTTGTTTCAAATTAAAAAACTCACGGTGGTTATCTGGAAGAGGATCTTGGTTATCTCGACGTTGGTGGTATTTTGCACAGCCACTGTCACCGGCACACTCTGTCCGGGGCATATGCCCTGCGTCGGCAGCCGCACGGTCACCGCCAGCGGCCGTGATGCGCAGAAGCACTGGCACCCCACCAGCTGATCGAACTCCATTACTAGCGGATTCTGAACATGGAGATACTAAATCACCTACAGTAGAAACCCTCCAAAACCCACATTAATCGAAGATTCGAATCAATGAATTCACCTGTAAAATCACATCCGGTCTATCATAAACTGTCAAAGATGTACAGCCAAGTGATTTAGCATTCCGGCATGATGTCATGTAGAAACCAAAAGGGGTGGATTAAATTTACACAAGTTAGCCCGCTTTCATCTTAGATGCATGATCACTTAAGATCAATTGTGATTGCAGACAAGGGATAATTGTAATGAATAAACAAAACATCTAAAAATCTGATCAGAAGATAACATATAAGTACAGTTATTTTTTGCTTTGTAATGTAGTATTTTTATATTTCATCAAGTCAGTTGAAATTTTAAACTTGTTTTTGTGCAGTTTCTTATTATACCAATTGTTGTAATGGTTTTTTTTTTATTTTTGACAAAAACTTACCTTAACATCATTATCAGCTGTATTCAAATTTATTGGGTCTATGACGTCAAATGATGTCTCTATTTTGTCACTGGTGACTCCATCTTCATGTATAATGTACACTGTCACTGAGTATGCCACCTCACCCTTCTCCCCCTTGAAGGAAGAGGGACAATTGAAGGGTATTTGATATGAGAGCGGTATGGAATGTGCACCTGCCTCCAAAACTGATGGACCTGGACAAAATAACTTAAATAATAACATAACTTGTTAAGCAGGGCTTAAAATAGGAACTGGTAGAAAATGGAGGAGGCTTTTAGCTGCAAGGTACTGATGTATACATGAAGACATCAAAAAGGAATAATATATAGTATTGTTAAAAATTATCAGTTGCACTGATTTATAACAATTTAAACTGGGAATAAAGCATAATAAATAAATAAAAAATTATCATAATTTCTATACTATACTATAGCCAAACTTCATTGAGAATGCTTGTCAACAAACATATTTAAATTGAAGGTAGAAAATGCAACACATTTTATGCCTAATAAATTTAAAATTATGATTTGTTTTTTTTATATAATCTTATTTAAAAGATATTGAATATATTAATTAGTTTCAAGTTTACATATCCAATTTATTGTCATGAATTCCTCATTAACAAGTTAAAAAAAAAAATTAGGTGCAAAATGACTAGTAACTTCTACCTTCATTATTAATTTGTTTGTTGACAAGCATTCTCAGTCAAGTTTGGCTTTAGTATAGGTACAAATAAATAAAGCCAAAATTCAGACAAATGGGTGTAGATGAACCTTTTGAGAGGTCCCTGTCATCTAATCTGCATTACATATAAAAGACAATCTTCACTAACTGATCGATCAATGAACCATTGCTCTGATATTTGGCACACATATAGTTATTATAACATTTAAGAAAGGATTTTTCAGTATGTGCACAGGATCTATGGTAGCAGGCCCACAACCAATAGCGTCCATACCATTCAGCGAATACATATCATGGCTACATCAACAAACTACAAATGCTCATGCCGAGCTATGGGCCAACACAACAGAGTGCAACCACACAAAGGAAGCACTACCAAACTTAAATCCAAACTTAACGAAAAAACTTATGCGCTTGAGTCGTATGAAGTTGAGAACAGTAGTAGGGCTTATAACAGGCCACTGCATGTTAAACAAAAAAACACCTTTCAATTTTAGGTATGACTGACAGTCCTCTATGCAGAGCCTGCATAGAGGAAAACGAGACACCGATACATGTTATGCTCAGATGCAGCAGTGTGTCGGAGCAACAAGCTACCTACATTGGTTCCTCAATGATACTCCATGAAGCGATCGGCGACCTGGGCGGCCTCCTAAGCTTCTGGAGCGAGCTCGGCTGGTTAGAATAAACCAGAGGGGACCTACACCGGAGGAATCACGCAGAACGGCCAACATCATGGCCAAGTGTGGAAAAAGCCCGGGAAGAAAGAAAGAAAAAGAAGAAAGGATCTATGAGGGTGAAACGGCAGGGACAGCTTGTATTTCCACAAAGATTTAAGTTACCTTGAGAAAGATGCTGAACATATTTAAAGTATTCCTCTTTGCCAGCATATTTCAACACCTTGGTCCTTTTGATACCATTGTATGTTTCAACTTGCTCCTCAGTCCATTCTACATTAGCTGCACCATAGTAAACAGCATCTATGGCTATGAAATAAAAAAGCAGGATTTGTTTATAGTTCACTGTAATAACTGATAATGAGCTATCATAAACATTTAATATTTATACAACAATAAGATTTTTGTGATGTTAAAGGTTAATTTATATTACAAATTTGATATGGTAAAGTACTGATTTATGGCTCTTAACACTGATGGTTTATAATGACGGCCCAGTGGCGCAGTGGGTGTGGGTTTGATTCCCACATTTGGAAAAATGTTTGTGATGCATGTATGTTTTCCAAATTGCCTGGGTGTTTATAAAAATAAATATTCATCAATTATCATAGTACTTATAACACAAGCTACCTAGGATTACTTTGGGGCTATACAGTGATGTGTGTATTGTCCTATAATATTTATTTAATACTGAATTCCTCAAAGAAATTATTCATTGAAAATTCTAGACCAAGAGTGGGAAAGACAGCTCCCCTCATTACTACTAACATCTTATAGCAAATGTTAAAGAATGTTTTAGCAAATCAATTGAGTAATAGGTGCGTATGTAATATATATATATATATATATATATATATTATAGGCGTTATATTGCGATAGTTAATGTTTTTTTATTTTAACATTGTAACATTAATTTTTTTTTTTTTACAAAATACCAAAAAATTTAATGTTACAAATTACAAGAAAGAAACAAAAGTAAATTGGACAAGGAAACACTTATCTCTTTAAGAGATCTCTACCAGTGACCCTTAGCAGTGGGAGAAGATTATAGAAACACGAATAGGTACAAGAAATAAAAGAAGGAAACCTTATTACTAATGCTATACTACTAATAAAATAATTAATTTATAAATACTAATATTGGTAAAAATAAATATAAGTATTAAATATATCGCCTCTTTGCTTCAATAACAAGATAAGTCCGAAAAATCGTTTTTTTTTTTATTTGATTATTGAAATCGCAGTGCCCGATTTTATTTTTCCACAAAACGTGGTATCTTTTGCACATCTAGCAGTGAATTTATGAGTAAAAGAGAAAAAACAGCTGTGTCAGAGCGCGATATCACGTTGTCTCTTTCTGCGCGGATATTTGTTTCAACAACGAAACAAAACAGTTGTCACTACGCACGTAGCGAGGAAGGTGCTCTGTTATTTCGGCAAAAACGTGAAATCACGAAGTTATCACTTTGTGGTTGCAAAGGTATGTTACGTTTCAATTATTATTTCTTATTCTAAAATGTGGTATTGTGGGTTGACACAGTGTTGTAGAAAAATGTATGTCATGTCTTCATTGTTTTAATTGGTCATATCACATTGTTGCCGAAAGAATGAGAATTTTGCTACATGTTATGTGTTACGTGTTATTAACACGAGTGAATTTGACCATTAATATTCCAAAATATTACTATGTTGATGCTAAAACAAATAACTAGTTGCACAAATTTTTTCAGATGAATTCGCAATCTAAAAGACTTGTTAATCTTATATTGAAAACGGACAACTCGAACACACCTGTTACAGGGACAAGTGCAGGTATTTATTTGTATATTAACCATTGGATGATCTTTAAAACTCCGGCGCCGCCCCCCCCACTCTGCTGATTTAGTATTCACCTTCTACTTTATAACGCGTGGTAGGTACGTGTAATTTTAAATTTTTCTGTGCGCGGTATTCTATTCTATACTAAAGCCAAACTCAATTGAGAATGCTTGTCAACAAACAAATTTAAAATGAAGGTAGAAAATACCTTCGTTGTGATTCGACGAGCAGCAGCAGTAGTTCTTCAAGCGATTCATCATCAAGCAGCTCATCTAATATGCCTTTCGTTAAAGGTAAATTTCACTACTGTTGTTTTTTTTTTAATTTGTCTCATCATAATTATATTCCAACCATTATTATTTTGTATACAGATCGCGACGATTCAGTTAAAGACCCAAACTATGAAGTTATGGAGCCTCAAAATGGTTCAGATTCTGACGAAGAAGTAGCTAATAAAAGCAGAAGAAACCAAGATTTTGTTTCAGAAGAAATTGTTATTCATACACTTCAGAACACTTCAGAATGGTTCTTTGCAGCGATTCAAAATTCATCAGCGATGACAAAAAACGATTGTTATTAAAAAGAAAAGGAACACCAACGTCGAATTAAAAAATGCATAATATGTCCAAGAACCTGGGATATCAGATAAAAAAGCAGACCTAATGGATTTAGTCAACAAAATCCTTATTCCCAGATACCATAGGTCATTTTATGAAAGTTTGTTGCTTTTAAGAAAAGCCATTTTTTTTAATAATTTAAGTGGTTTTAAAAGGCTGATATTATGAACATTTAAGCCAAAATATAACTAAGACTGTTACACACTTTAAGGTAGTGTGTTATCATTTGATTGTAAGGACAATATATTTTTGAAAAATTTATATTTTTTGTTTGTTAACAGTACTGAATTATTTTTGAGATATGTTTTATTTTTTAGTTTGTTAAAATTATTCTTTTAACGTCCATGACGAGTTAGATGTTGTTGATGAATAATTCTTGCAATTATATTGTATTTGCAAATGTAAACTCTAGTATAAGATTATCTCATTTCTTCAACAATACTCTATGTTTACTTGATTACAATAAGGTATACCTGTGATTCAATTATTAGAGACTGATCATTGTGACTGTTCATAAGTACAAACTATTAAGCTAATAATTTAATTTAATTTCTCCATAAAAATTGTAATATTAGTAGCTAGTCATAAGATCTTTCATTGTGAATTTTGAAGTGCATTTTGCAATTGTACTGTTTCCAATAAAGACTGATACTGATTTTTTTAACTTATTTTATTTCAACAATGTGTCCTCATAATATAACTCAGTTTTATAAACAAAATAATATCATCAAAATCGTGACAACTTAGTTTGAAACACTTATTTTACTATATATTTGCAAGAACAATGTGATATGTTTTCCCCTTTTTTTTAAATAAAGCCAATTTCTTACTAAACTTCTAAAACATCAGTTTTTTTATACGTTTTCTTTTAGTTAATAAGTCATACTTTATAGTATATTATATAATTACTGTAAAAAAATATTATATGCTACACAATTATTTTTTTAATGTTTAAAAACTCTCTCCTGTAAAATTCCACTTTTCAAGATACCACATTATTGAAGCAAAGAGGCGATATATACAAACACTATATATAATAAGTATATGAATAAATAAACATTTATGATTGTAATGTAAGGATTTATGAAGACGATTTTTAAAACTATTTATGAAATGTGTATTGCTATTTTCTGCTCCTTGAAGGTTAAATTTGAGGTAGACAGAACTTTATTGGGAGACTGGGCGTTGCTTGTTGATGAAATTAATTGATCAGCAAAATAAAATAAAAACGAGATTGACTTACCAGAAATACTTAGCGGTGAATTTAATTCAAAGTTCAATTTACCCTCGAGTACCTGACCGGAATAAAATACGGATTTCAAGCCATTAAATGCAATACATCCATCAATAAACCGACGGCCTGGTAACGGTTCCATTTCAGCCTATTATTATTTTTTTTCTCTATTATGCAAAAGCATTAGTCATTACCCAATGCAATTTAATTATTGGTGGGAATCAGAAACAGCTACAGGAATTTTGCACTGTAGTTTAACCAATGATAAATTACAAAATGAATAAAATAATTCAATCAAAATAAAACACCAACTTCTATTTAAGTTGTCACTGTCACTGCCATAACCATATCATATACTTGTCAAAGAAATTACAGCGAAAAAATTGAGTGAATCACGCTAAAATCCTTAAGCCGTCTACACACTCGCACGCGAATCACGGCGCGAATCGCGACGCAATGCGCGGCGCGATTTGGAGCAAGAACTGCCAACAGTCCACACTCGCAGAGGTTCGCGCCGGGCTCTCAGTATAGTTCGCGCTTTTGACGCATATGCACGCCAAGCATTTAATATTTAATCTTCCAAATTTTTTTTTATAAACGATAATTCTAATTCATTGCTCCAGACGTTACTCATTTGGACGCAAAATCGTAGTCTTTACTAAAAAAAAACGAAAACACAACCGTCCGTGTCAATTGCTACTGACCGACTGAGCTGCCCGCGAATGTAGAGTCTTGTCGTGTTCGCGTCGCGCTTCGCGCCCTCGAGCCCTTTGTCGCGGGACAAAAAACCGACAATTTTCGGGGAACACAACGCGAACGAGCCGCGAAGCCGCGAAGAATATGCGAATCGGATCTACACTCATGTTACGCGGGTACTTCGGGCCTTCGCGCGCGGTTCGCGCGCGAGTGTGTAGACGGCTTCAGATTTGATGACAAAAAAAGTCAACTGGCTCAAAAAAGCTAGAACTCAGAGTCGGCAGGTCATTACACATTTAATAAAAAGGTAAATGACTAAATGTCAAATGACAGCGGAACCAAAGTGATTATATACTCTTTGAGTGGGACTGTGAGCGGGACTGTTAAAATAAATATTGTATAAAATTTCCTAAATGTAAAATGTGTATTAGTTTTTACTTTCATAACGCGTATTGTATAATAAAACTCACATTTTGAGTATCGACTTATAACAATTAATATGGCATCAAAAAAGAATTTAAGTATTAACAAACAAAGTTCTATTAGTGACTTCGTGAAAAAGTTAAACACCGGTTCAAAACAAGCCACTGGGTGGGTATAAATATTTTTTTCGATTTTTCAAAGATCAACTGAACAATATTATTTAATTCTTCAAAACATCTAATGTAAAGGTTTTGTGTCTTATATAAAAGAACAGAAAAGGACCTTCTAATCATCTTGATATCTTCCTGTACCTTTTTTGAAACCTATGCTTTACACCCTTTACTAAAACTAAGTAACTGTGACTGCCTCGTTAGTCCAATGATTAAGCCTATCTAGCTTCGGATCAATGACGTCATGGGATTTAGTGTTGGGTCAGACTATGATATTTATTGAGTTTTTCTTTCATACAAATATTTAGTATAAAATCTGAAAGGACTGGTGCAAATAGTTAAAAAGTAAGCTGCTTATATGCTAATGATAACTATGAGATAGAGATGATGATAGGTAAGAGTATTAGAAGAGTAACTCTTAAATTCATTTACAGGAACGGAGACAACCAAAATGCAAAACAATCAAAATTTATTTTTAAATCAAAATCATCAAGCTCTACATGTAAGTTTTTTAATCTTGTCATACAAATTACCTACATAAAATTTATGTATGTAGAAAATGTAACATGACTAAAATTTTAACTGGTCAAGGTTCAAGGGGCCACCAGATGCCGCTTTTTCAGTCATCATGAATTGATAAAAAAAATAGTAAATTTTTTTAAGGTTTCCACTTTAATGACATTACCTAGAACCCACAAACTGCTTTACTATGTTAAATAAATGTTCCTTAAACTTAGCTAGGACCAACTTTATAGATATGCTTGAGTAAATTAAAGCAACTAAATGACGCAGCAGTTATTTTTTACTTTTTAATGCGTTTTGAGTTGGTTCTATTTTTTGTTTCAAATTTTTAGTGATTTATCGACACAACCCACTTATACTATACTCTGATAGCATATTATACAGGACTTGTAGCCAAAAAGCTACTGTTACTTACACAAAAACCGAAATCGCTGCAATCACACACTTTTTGGTTTCTACACAACATTGTACCACGGAGGTCATCAAAAGGTAGGTAGATTAAGTGTGGCTTATACATAAACATAATGTAGTGCTCAATATAAAAAATATTTTTTTTTTTTTTTTTTTTCTTCTCTCCTCTATTATGCAATCAGCCACAACAGCTATAAGCAAATTTGTTGAGGGACTAATGATATTTGTAGCTGGTCTTCCATTGAAGGCCATGCCACTTTCTTAATTTCTAATGTGTGCAATGTCATTTTATTTGTTTTAAGAGTCCCATATAAAGGCGCGTTTTAGCCTTCTCACGCTTATCGGGTCTCTGAGGGATGTAGCCAGTTTATTGCGATGGGTGGCAATGCGATTTTCATAGCTCATTGATCTGAGTTCAACTTCTTCTTTTATAGTTTTCATGCCCAGATACTCATGCAGCTCAGAAGTCTTAGTGAACCATGGGGCATTTGTAACAGTTTTAAAAACTTTATTTTGAAATCTTTGCAGTATTTCAAGATTTGAGTTCTTGGCTGTTCCCCACAGTTCAATTCCGTAGGTCCACACAGGTTTAATTATTGTTTTGTAAATAAGCAATTTGTTGTTAAGCGACACATGCGAATATCTTGCCATGAGCCAGTTAAGTTTTCTGAATCTCTCATTTAGTTCATCACGTTTCTTTGTTATGTGGGTTCTCCATGTTTGTTTTCTATCCAAGTGGATGCCAAGATATTTCGCTGTATCGCTTTGAGGAATGACATCGGTTCCTAGTGTGACAGGGCTACAAGCTTCTTTGCGTAGGGTGAAGGTCACATGTGTTGATTTAGTTGAGCTAGCTTTGATACGCCATTTAGCCATCCATGAATTAATTTTGTTTAAATGGTTTTGTAAAATATTTGAAGCCATATTTGCGTCTTTGTTGTTGCACAATACAGCAGTATCGTCAGCGAATGTAGCGGTGAGTACACTGTTCGATACTGGGATATCAGCAGTGTATAAGAGATAGAGGGTTGGTCCTAAAACGGATCCCTGAGGAACACCTGCTTTAATATCATGAAAATTCGAGTATGCGTCATTAGCTTTTACACGAAATATTCTCTGACCGACATATGACTTTAACAACAAGAAAAAACTGTGTGGAAGATAATTTTTAGCTTTAAAGAGCAATCCGCTGTGCCAGACCTTGTCGAAAGCCTGTTGTACGTCCAAAAATACAGCAGAGCAATATTCTTTACTTTCCAAGGCGTTTCGAATTTGTTTGACTACTCTGTGCACTTGTTCCACAGTAGAGTGTCCGCTCCTAAATCCAAATTGGTGCTGAGGAATAATTTCTCTGTCGTGAAGTATAGTTTTAAATCTGGATAAAGCTATCTTTTCGAATACCTTCGACAGTGTTGGCAATAGGCTAATTGGTCTATAGGATGTAACCAAATGCGGTGGCTTTCCAGGTTTTGGTATCATAATAATTTCCGAGATTTTCCAAATATTTGGGTAGTGTGATGTTCTTAAGATCCCATTAAATAGTTGAGTTATAAACACGATTGCTTTTTTTGGGAGTTGTCGTAATAGTTCAGGCGTTATTAGACAAAATCCTGGTGCTTTGTTAAGGTCAAGCTCGTTTATTGTTCTGTAAACCTCCTTAGGAGAGCAGCTCTTTATCGGTAAGCTAAGTTGTAAATCACTGTCCAGAAACTCATTGATTTCTTTTTCCGTGTCTGAGTCGCCGATGTTTGGCGTAAATACTTCACTAAGAAACTGAGCAAAAGCTTCTGCGCGTTCACTATCTGTCCTCGCCCAAGTACCATTTTCTAGTTTTAGTGGATGTCGTGTATTAGTAGGTGCATCTTTGTTTGTCTTCACGGCCCTGTAAAGTGAATACTCATTGTTCGCCGACGCAGACAGATTTACCAATTTTTGTTGCAATGTATCGTTTTCTATCTCTTTTAAATATGATGTTAAATTTACTGCTGCTTGTTTAAACGCCCTTTTGTCCGACGGATGACGGCTGTTATGCCAGACTCTTCTAAGTCTTCTTTTCTCTAAGACCCTGCCTTTGATGTCTTTGGGCAAGTTAGCACTGCCTGGCCTGTTACTTATATCTGGAGTAGTAATCCACGCTGCAAACTGTATTATGCGCGTTATGGTTTCGGCTGCTTCATCAATGTCATCGTTTGTTTTGAGTGCAATTTTTAGTGATAGATTAGTATCGATAAATTCTCTGAAGGCATGCCAATCTGTTTGTTTATTGTACAGATATTCTTTAGAGGGCCTTTTGATTATAGTCGTACTAATTGTACCTACTACTGGTGTATGGTCAGAGCTGCTGTCATGGCAGCTATCTACACTGACGTACAAATGTGATAGCCCTTTGTATACAAAGAAGTCTAAGAGGTCCGGTACTTTGTTGGAATCTGTAGGCCAGTATGTTGGTTCGCCCGTGCTTAAAATATGCAACCTGTTTTTAATTATGCTAGAATTGAGTTCTCTGCCTCGAGGAAGCGTCAGGCGTGATCCCCATTGCACATTTTTGGCATTCCAGTCCCCACCACAGATGAATCTATGTCCGAGCGTTCTAAAATAGTCTGAGAATTGGTTCTCTTTAGGGTTTGGTTTAGGGGGGCAATAAATAGCAGAAAGAGTAAGTGAACCTTGACTATCGTTGAGTGAAATGGTTGTAGCTTGTAAGTGGGGTGTTTGGTACTCTTCTAAGATGTCATGTTTCAAAGATTTCCTTACGATTATAGCTGTTCCAGCATGAGCAGTTCCGTCTGGATGTGGCGTTGCATATGTGATATAGTCTTTAATAGCAAAATTGTGGTTGGGTGTAAGATGAGATTCTGACACCAATAGTACATCTATTCTTTGCACATTCAATAGAAGTTCGACGTCACTCTTATGTCTAGACAGTCCATTAACGTTCCACGTTGCTACTCTTAGAGTTGCCATTACACAAGCTTTTGTATGACTGTAGTCAATAAGTTCATCATTATTGACATTTGGTCTATTAGTTTATCTAGCTTTTCAGCTTGTTTTGTGAGTAGAATTTCTAGTTTAGATTCTGTAGGAAATTCATCTTTGTTCTGGTTTTTTGCAGCTTCCGCATATGTTCTATTTTTATACTGGCTTGAAGGCTGTTGTCTAGTCTGTTCTTTCTGCCGTGCTCCTAATGGTTGATCTAATTTATGATTTTTTTCCTGTTTTTCATTGTTTTGTAAGTAGTCTTTATATTCTGTTTGTTTCTTTGGTTTTGTCTGCTCTCTTCTTAAGGGATTTCTCTTTCTTTTGTTAATCTCTACATAAACTTCGCAGCCTTTGTAATTTGCTGGATGATTACCTAAGCAGAGGCAGCACTTAGCTGGAGTGTTTCGGTCTTTTTTGGGACAATCTATTGTATTATGACTCTCTGCACATTTCACACACCTGTATGGCCTAAGGCAGTTATTTTTAGTGTGTCCATATTGCTGACATCGTTTGCATTGGGGCACATTTGTTTTTTTTATTGGATCTTCAATAACAACCTTTGTGTTAAAAATATATGAAATTTTCTTAGCCTCCGAGTTGTTTGGATGAGGGTCTAGGTTGACAAAGAATGTTGACAATGGTATTTTGTTTGGTCCATAACGAGCATTAACTATTTCACCACATACGGTGTTTCCAGACTGCTCTATGGCTTCCCTTATCGCCTCTATAGGTGTGCTTGGATGAAGCTTCTTGATGACAATTCTGTAAGGTCTTGTGTCTTTTCTAGAAAAAGTATGTCCAATGAGGTTGTTTTCTCTTACGATTTTCATCAACCGGTGGTAAGATTCTATTGTTGGACAACTGAGTCTTAATTGGTTGCGAGTAACAACTTTGATCGTGAACTCTTTTGTGTCTAATTCTGTTTTAATTAAGTCTGTCAGTTTTGCAACATCTTCAACGCCGTATAGCATGATTGGTGGTGGTTTGTAAACATGTTTACTGCTTGATTGTTGAGTTTCTGCTTCATCTACATCTATGTCCAGTGAAGCAAACTGGTTAGACGTTGTTGTTTTCCCTTCTGGTGATGGTGTGCCTGACACTTTCTTTCTTTTTGGGTTTCTGATTGTGGGTACCCGCTGCCAATCAGGATGATTTCGTGATTCTGTGAGGTCTGTAGGTGGTTCAACATTACTAGGTGTACTGTCTGTTGGTGTGCTTCTTGATTTCGCTATGAATAGGCTGGGGTGAAAAGCTTGCTGAACTAGTTTCTTTCCAGTGACATTTACAGGCACAGGTGTCTGCTTATGGGGAGCTTGTTGAGTAAATTTTCTGCTACTGCTACCGGATATACTTGCTAAAGTAGAAGTGGATGGTGGTGTCCTCTGCAATCCTCTTCTTCTAAACGGGTCTTCTTTTTCTTCTTCTTTTTCTTCTTCATTTTCTTGCTTCTTCATTTCGTTTTCTCTTCTGTTTTCTAGCGTCAATTTGGGTGAGCGGACTTTGCCCCCCCCAGAATACGTGGGGCAGACTGACATATAGTCAGTGAGGGATTCTCCTTCCGCGGAGCAGTCGGGACCCTCCTGGGGTAGTGTATATTTCTTTTGTGCCGCCATCCAAATTTTTCCCCAAGTTTCCCACCCATGTTTGGTCTTTTGAAATCAGAGTTGACCTTCTCCTAGATGGACTACCAACCAAGGTTGACGAGGCCCATCTCCCCGAGCAAAGAACTTAGTTTTGAGTGGCGGTTCTTACTCGCCACTGACGTTCATCATCACCGAGTTTGACGCCATTTAATGGGGTATACTCCGCTACAAGCTCCCCGGCGACCCTCCGATGAACCGCTCCTTGTCCGCGACTGCTTATTGGGTATTCGCAGCTAGCCCCTATATCTAGGGGCCGTTTCGCTATCCGCAAACTGCGACGCGTGTGGTGGCATAGAGCTCTGCCCCTGGGAAGTGTCACCCAGAACCACAATAAACCACAAATATAAAAAATATGGTAGAAATAAATATGTTCATACAATTAAGGGGTATCTCAGATTCTCAATAGTGGAATTGTGGAATTTTGGCACAAAATCCAATAAATAATTATTCAATAATGTTTCCCTATTAAATTATCCTGTTAAAATATTAATGTTATTGATTATTAAGTACCTATGATTTCAGTGATTCATTCTCAAAATTTATTATCCTTGTACTTTTTGCTTCTATTATCCTTGTGCTTTTTTTCAGTCACACCTCCATTTAGAGGTAGTTCAACACACACTAACAAAGCAACTGTAAGTAATAAGTATCATTTACAATAACTGTAGTCCATGTATGAATGAATAACAGAGGCAACTTCTTTGATACAGCTGGGAAGCCTTAAAAATAGTTACCAAAACAAGATTTACATTATTTATATTTAAGAATAAACAATATCAAAAATAGGGAATATGCATGATTTTTTTTATGTCTTAAATTAATCATTTACATTGAAAATAGTCAAGTTTTATACAAAGTGAAATTGAAAACATTGAATAAAATTGAGCCGTTCAAACGCCGAAATTTTGCGCGCGCTTATGATGACATCATTGGTTAGGGTCTGTTTGTTTACTAGTAGCGTTTCAGTTGCTTAGTATTCATTTTCAATTTTAATTAGCAAACAAATCATGGAAGAAGTAAAAAAACCTTGTTACAAGTACTGTATGGTACCGAAGTGTAAAAATACTACCATAATCCCGATAAAGTGTTTTTTCGCATTCCACGCGATGAAAAATTACGTAAACTATGGTGTAAGATGATGAAGAGGGAGACTATATCTTTATTATCAGTTTTATTTTGCTGTGAAGATCATTTTGACGTAAGTATTCTATATATATGTACAGCTTAGTGTGAATTAGGATTCTGTCTAAAACTAACCTAGTTTGAAGTTTACAAAAGTTTATAAACATTTCTCTAAAGAACTTCCTTATTCCTGGTATGGTTTTACGAAATTTTGATGATTGATAATTGATTTCAGGTTAAGGAAGATACAGTTAATTATATTGAATATAACATAATGAAACAGAAAGGAGAAAAACGTAATCTACGGTTAAAGAAAGGAGTCGTTCCTCATATATTTTTATGTGAGAAACCGAACATGCCACCACCAGTTGAGAATATGGCTGTAGTTAAAAGGCAAAGAATAGCACTGGTAAATGAAGCTATTTCAGAGTATGCTATCAAAAGTAGTAAAATTTTAGAAATTAGTGAACCGTAAATTTATTTTAAAAATTCTGTCATCGTCTTAGATTGACTACAAATATATATTCACATAGTAAACATAGATATACAGTTTTAAACAATTTTTCTCGCAAACACTATTTAACACAGTACGAACACGTACGAATATCGACGCCGATAAATGCAAGACATAACCATTGACGTCACATATCGTTTCGACCTATAGGGACGCGTTGTGTAAGTTCGAATTTCCCTCCCTTATTTTTCACTTCTTAAATAATATTTTTTGGGCCTAAATAATAACTAAAAAAAAAGATCCTTTTAAGTATAATATAAGATCAATAAAGAATCCCGAAAAAAATATTTGAGACAAATTTAAATTTTATGCATATTCCCTATTACGGAACCGAATCGAACGGGATTCGAACCCGCGTCCGCGAAATCCGGGCACTTAAAGCGCCTTACGTCGGTACCGAAATTTTGCTTTGATATTATTAGAGATGCGCAGAGTAACACTTTTGCCGAGTAACGAGTACCGAGTTTTACTCGGCTCAATTTTTTTTCCACCGAGTACTCGGCCGAGTAACTCGGTTCAATCAAATTTCGATTTCGCGCGCGTAAACAACGACGAGAGTGCATTACATTATTCGAAGAAGTTACTAAAATTACCAGCTCCACATTAGCACCAATTCCTGAAGTAATACCACCCACCCATACCAATGCCCTATTAAAATATTTATCAAAACCTGAAGTCTCCCAAACCTGCCCAAATATAGCAGATACGAAACAAAAGCTTGAAGGTGAAATTCAGAGCCGCTTCCAAGGATTAGAAAAAGACAAATATTATAATTTGGCAACTTTGCTACACTCCAGATTCAGGATACGATTTTTTCATCCAGCAAACTATGAACTGATAAGGAATACGCTATTTTTAACGGAAGTGACATTACAGAGGGTGCTATTGGAACAAAGTTCCTTATCGCGCGTTGTGGAAGCGGGGAAAAAATAAATTCAAAAGCAAATTATATTTTAATATCACAATATCAGAATGTATATGTATTTAGCTAGCCGTGCGTGTTCTACGCCTATACGCTGTTGTGTTTACGAAGTCGAGAGAATATATATATATATTCTCTCGTCTTCGTAATTCGTAATTACATTCATTAGCATAATTTTGATTTTATTAATTGAGATATCCAAAGATTTCCTAAATAACTAATAAATACTTTTTGATTAACATTCTTAATTATATCATTAATTAAGAATGTTAATCAAAAAGTATTCATCAACCGAGTACTCGGCCCATCTCTAATATTATGTTTTGATATCCAGGTATACGGCCTGTAATGCCATCTACAGTATGAACTGATCATGTTACAATACTTTTACGTTTATTCTTAAATATAAATAATCCCTAAAGTGTGGGTAACACTTTTCAATAATAACTAAAATTCAAAATCATTTATTTCAAGTAGGCTGTTATACAAGCACTTTTGAAACGTCAAGTCTGTCAGTACGTAGTGACTCTACCACCGGTTCGGAAGGCAGATCATAACTATAAAAATTATACAACTAAAAAAGTATTTACATTATGTTAAGATAACCAGCACTTCACACAGGATAACACTTCATAGTAGGTACGAGGTATACGTTTTAAGTCTCCTCTGCCTATAAATTGACAAAAATGCACTGTGAATCCTTGTTCATTTAAGTAAGTATTATATCAAAAAACTGCTTAAGATGTAAGTACTTATTAATTTCTGAATTTCTGTGTAATGCTATAAATGCTTGTTGTCTGTCTGTCTCTACTCTCTCCACACTTTTTATAATTTCCCCTTCCAAATGGTTTGGCCGATCCCCGGTCCGATTGTCTTCCTGACTGGTGTGAAATATCTGGAGCTGAACCGGCATATTTAGCGGAACAATAAAAAAGGTTTGATTTTTTTTTATTTATTTATTTTTTTACAACAACTTACGTCTAGCTTTACAGGATGTTCCCAATACGCTATCGTAGCATATTTATAAACTTATAATAGGTAAATACTTACAAAAAAACATAACATTTAAAGTTTACAATAATTACTATCGTAACACATACACCATTGAGCAACCTTTGTAAGTTCACTCAAAGTACAGCAAAATAAATCAATCTGATATCAGTATCATAAAAGGTTGTCATACTGGCTGGTTTATACGTGATTTAATTTTAAAAGAAATATTCTGAAATTAAAAAACAACTGAACATCATACATAAATTTATTCAAATACACCTTATCTGGAGCGAACTTCGAGTATTTCTTCCTTCTGAGTTTGATTTAAAATTTCATTGAAATACTGTTTTTTGTAAGTTTTTTTTTAATCGCATATCTTTCTGGAGTTGAGGACTGAATTATGCCTGACTTAGCCCCACCGGAGATTGCCAGGGCACTCGGAATGCGAAGAAATGGTCAAACTTACAGAGTGATATCCAGAGATCTTTGTCGACCAGTTTCAACGATCCATCGCAGTATCCAACAGGGTTCAGAGAGACTGGTACTTATGTGAGAAGGGCAGTACAAGGCAGAAAAAGACGCACTCCGAGTAGGGATCATTCGGCTTCGTGTACGTAGGAACCCCCGTTTGTCGGCCGTCCAAGTCCGACACGAGTTAGAAGCAATCCGGGGTGTAACCGTAAGTGAGCGTACGGTACGAAGAAGGTTCGAAGAAGCTGGTTTGGGTTCATTTGTGCCCGCCAAGGCTCCAAAGCTCGAGGTAAATCATCGTAGAAGCAGGTTAACTCTTGCGAAGGAACATCGACTTTGGAACGCGGACCAACGGAGTAAGGTATTGTTTAGTGATAAGTGCAGAATTCTCTTAAATCAAATTCGTGGCAGGCAAATAATATACAGACGCCAAGGAGAACGATTCTTTCAAACAAATTTTGAAACTACAGTTGTATACGGTGGTGGATCAATAATGGTTTGGACGGGAATTTGTTTGGGAGCTCGTACAGACTTGGTAGTGATTGACAGAGGGAGTCTGACTGCAGACCGCTATATCAGAGAAGTTTTAGAAGAAAATGTCGTACCGTTTGCCTCATATATCGGTGACGATTTTGTTTTTATGCAGGATAATACTCGGCCGCATGCCGTAACTCAAGCTTATCCTAATGATATGAATATCACTGTTATGGAGTGACCGGCGAGATCACCGGATATGAACCCAATAGAGCACGTTTGGGACTTGCTGAAAAGAAAAGTTAAGTCCAGAATTCCAGCTCCTGGCAACGTGGGTGAACTGCGAATCGCCGTAATTGAGGAATGGCGGAGACTATCCCAGGAGATCATCGTTAACATTATTCCCAGTATACCTAGACGGGTAGAAACTTTAATAAGAGCACGTGGAGGAAATACGCAATATTAATCACCATTTTTCTAATTTCATTAATTGTTATTTTAATATTAATTTTTACTTTTCCCGGTTACATGAAAAGTTAAAAAATGTACCCTTTTTCACAAATAGCCTTTACTCGCAAAATCTGTTCTTAATATAATCTCATTTTAAGTAAAACAAACAAAACATTAAATAAAAATAGAAGTGTAGTAAGTAGATTTTAAAATAAAACCATATTTTTTTAATTATGGACCGTTTTTATGTTCCGCTAAATATGCTGCTGTGTTTAGTTTTATGACTATTTTAATGACCCACTAGAAGAACCTGTCTTTGATATTTCACACTAGTCAGTGTCAAATATTTGGAGCAGGCTTATGGTGATAATAGCTTTAGTTAGTTCCCCAAGTCCGTGGTACTGGAGGTGCCGGGCACCGGGAGCCGAGATACAGGCGGAGGGCATAAAAATTTATGCACAAAGTACCGCTGCAAAAGATAGCAGGCAGTTCCCGACTTCATAATATCGAAGTCGGTGGGGCCATAACCTCCTCGTCCGCGGCGGGACCCCTGTATCGGTCGTAGCAGAAACGCAGGAGTGTGAACGTCTGGAAACCGTTCTCCGACCCAAGCTTATTATTGTTCACTTTATTCTTCTAGAATAAATAAAATTTGTTTTTAGACCTCTAGTCCTGTGATACCTTCTGCTGCCATATCGAGATGTCCTTCAAGTGTACCCAACAAGGCAGTGGAATCAATAATAAGAAGCAATAAACTGAGCCAAAATGAGAGTGATGATTTGTTTGACATGGATGTGGTAAAGTATTAAATTGTGTTCATTTTATTAAAATAATAAATGTAAACTAAGTATATATAAACACTAGCGGACGCCCGCGACTTCTTCCGCGTAAAACTTGGTTTAGACTTGAACTCCCGTTTGATCCCTTAAGCAGGTAAGCATTAGAAAAAACGTTTCTTAGCGCTCGCCTACGTCATTGTAGCTATATAGCAGTCGCCCGCGACTTCGTCCCCGTAAAAACCCCTTAGGTACCCTTTTAATTTTAAAGACAGACTTTCATATAAAGTGTGCTTTTTCCCCGCTACCGCAATTTAATTTTTTTATAGTTTCCCGTCAACCATTATCCTCCGTTCCTCCGCGTACTAAAGATCTACATTTTTGTTAAACATTGTACGATACTACAGTACATTAACAATATATATTTATGGCAAGCTGATGTGTATAGCTTATATTTTTTAGTCTATTTCACTTTTGAGTCCAGCTTTCATAATAAACAAAATAATTTACAATCCGACATGCAGATCTCGAGATTAGCCCGTTTAAACAAACGAACAAACTTTCGTATATTATATAAATATGTACTGCCATGACCTCTATTCAGTATAACATAACACGGAGAGGAGGTCAACTTAATTTATAAGATATAGCGGCAGAGTTGTTTTTTTAGAAATGTTGTAATATCTCCGAAACTATATAACTAATAACATATAATAAAAGGCAAATCTTATCTCTATAATATCCTTGTGATTATTAAATAAATTATTTTGATAAGGATATAAGTTTAGTTGTATAAATAATGACGTAAACGTAAGCATATGAATTAAATTATTTATTAAAACACAAAAGTTATATATCTGCCATAATATAAAATATAGATATATGGACTTTTTTGTAGAACTTTTTAAGATGTATAAAGTTTTCATACAATGTTTTCTATTATATCCAATAGTTAAGGCAGCGTATGCGTAAAAAGCAGATTTTTGCGATCCGACTTGCGCTACAAAAACTGTGATAACTCGTTTAACATATACAATACAAATATAAAATTTATCCTATGACACTCACCGATAACGTAGCATTCTACTGGTGAAAGAAATCGGATCAGTAGTTCCGAAGATTAGCCCCGACGGAACTTTATTTACAAACTTACAAATTTTACCTTTTTATAATATTAGTACAGATAATATCCAAATTATATATGTATAGTGTCACTTATAATGTTATTGTTTTGATTTAATAAAGATACTGTTTGAAGTAGATACATAGATCATTTACCGATACAGATAGTACATTTACAGATAGTAAAGCAATTTCCCTATTATAAGCAGGCGTCCGGCGTCGACTAGTCAATAATAAATTCTATAAAAGCATTAAATTATATTAATATTTACTTCATTAAAGGATGAACCAATCGACCACAGAGATAAACTTAGAACACCACCATCACCGAGAATGAAGAGATCAATGTCAATCAATTCCACACCAAGTCCATCTAAAAGTGGCTCAAAGTCAATGAGAACTCCAGAAAAGTCAAGTCCTAAAGACACGGACCCAGTAAAGAATTTACATCTAGACAGTAGCATATCAAGATTTTTGACGAAAATATCACATCATCGGCTTTTGAAAAAGCACGACGAAGTAAGTATAGCAAGGAAAATTATATAATGCTAATTTTTGAAAATTGTGAAATCATATAGTAGACATAAACGTTTTATTTAAAATGTCCTGAATTTAATTTAGGAACACTTGCTGCTTATCCTATCTAATATTTTCACCTTTTTCAAATTCACCATTGCTTTAAAATCTCTCTTGTTTATCTTCTTCCATTCATTTTACATGTCCAGTCCATCTCAGCATACCTTTTTCAATTTCACAAACTAGATTATATTTACACCACACCATTAACATTAAAACTCTACATACTGGTTATATAAGATCTTTTAATAGAAAGTTTACATTAAATTTTAAAAATAAAAATCATTATATTATTTGTTTTAGGAGAGAAAATATTCTGCCGAAGAAATAGACGATTGTAGGAACATGTACATTGAGTTATTAGAGAAAATTTGTGATGCGTTCAACAGAATACCCAACTGTTTCAAAGAAAAGTTCCCCGGTTACGACAGAAATGTTTATAGCGAAATGAACCATTTGAAAGTTAAACTCAAATCACTTCTACGGAGTCATGCTAGAAAGAAAGAACAAGAACGTATGGACAATACAACAGATGCTATAACTATCGATGATAGTCAGAATACGCAAATTTTGTCTGACGATGATATCGATTTCCATACTAATCGCAGTGCAGGCAGTCTGGTTCCAAAAAACGTTGATCTTAATGATCCTAAAACATCCACTCCAGATGTAATGTCTATCAATAAACTCGAACAAAATAAAACTATCTACACTGAGAGTGCTCTTAAAAATATATCACTATCCTTCAATAACACATTTTCCCCTTGTAACAGTTTGAAAAACAGTGATTCTCCAGTTCCTTCTGACACGGATGTATCTAATATTAAAAAGGGCAAAGGAAAGTTCGTATTTAAAAGGCCTTCATGTATTTCTGTAGATGATTCTAATGCCAATGAATCCACAGTGCCTTCAAGTACTTTAGATAGAGTGAAAATGGCTTCGGCGAGGCTGGAGCCTTTGCAATCAGAAGTACAGAGGAAGGTATCACCGATGCCTAGCAGCTCTATTCACTTCCAAGCACAATCGATGGGTGATCTTTCCCCAAAAGAGGATGTACAGAAAAATAGTCCAAATGAAGATATCGAGGATGTTGGTAAGTTTGCTAGTAGTAATCGTTCAGCGTGAATATTATACCCATGTTCGCCATGTCGCAACTTCAGAGAGGACTACGATCAGAATATACTTAAACTTACAGAGTACGCTCAAGTGTTTATTTATTGAAAAAACCCGGCCATCTGCGAGTCAGAATCGCGCTTTTAAGATTTTCGGAATTTTTCCTTATGTGCTATAAAACGTTGCTGAATGCCAAATTTTAAGAGTATGTCGACTGGAAATACCATTTAGGTAGGTTTGTCTTGGTCTGGCTGGTGGGAGGTTTTCGCCGTGGCTAGTTACCACCTTACCGACAAAGACGTACCGCCAAGCGATTTAGCGTTCCGGTACGATGTCGTGTAGAAACCGATAGGGGTGTGGATTTCATCCTACTCCTAACAAGTTAGCCCGCTTCCATCTTAGATTGCATCATCACTTAGCATCAGGTGTGTTAGCAGTCAAGGGCTAACTTGTAGCAGATAAAAAAAAAGATTCCCTGATATCAAAATATTAGTGTTTTAAATGTACTCAAAACTTTAAGCGCCTATAATTATGCGCGCGCGTTTGTAGTGTACTCTTATTTTACATATAAAAAAGTATTAAAAAATAATGAATCATCTACCCTATTAGCCGCAGTAAAATATTTCGGATTTAAAAAATAACATTAAAGGACTACAGTTTACAATTCGAAAAAAAACTGAATCAATTCTATGGCGACGGAGTTGATTGAATCTAAAATTAATTTTCTAGATAATTACGAAGTACCCGTTGACTTGGACGACGAAACGGACATATTCCCTGAAGCGTATGTAGAGAAGATCGACGACAGTTTACCTAGTACTAGTACCCAAAATATCACCTCAAAAGACACACCGGTCTTTGTTGATGAAGAAGGTAAATAATATTGTTTGTTCTTGTTAACCACACTTTAGGGTATATATTTCAAGAAGTAGTGGTGTTGTTTGGTTATTTTTGAACTCGCGGATGCCAGCCATTTTGTGCACGTGGAATGAAAATTAATAAGATTACGAAAATAAAAAAGACGAATAATTTTCCTCGTTTTTCGACTGATTTTTTGCTCCTATGTTATATATAGCGTGATGTTATATAGCCTAAAGTGTTCCTCAATAAATATACATAAAAATAATTTTTCAATACGAACCACTAGTGTCTGACATTGGTGCGTTCAAACAAATAACCAAACTCTTCGACTTTATAATATTAGTTTAGATAATGATGATTTGTACGATTTGTTTGAAGTCGTGATCCGCGCACTTTCGCGCGGATCACAAAACCTGTAATAATTTTTTGGAAATTAAATTGACTTAAATAATGTCATGGCAAAAGACATGTCGTTGCTTGGTCATGACCGCCAGAATATTATGTCTTGGAGCCTATTTCTGTGTACACATGATGATTGTGTATTTTTATTATTATTAATATTTTTAAGGTTTTCCTGAATACAACCCAGCAGATTTCGAAGATGATATCGGTAATTTGAGTAAAGAAACCGAGGAAGTCAACTTGGCCGATCGAACTGTTACCGAGAACAAAAAGTACGATGGCATGGGTGACTTCCAGGCGGGTACGCAGAACGATGGAGTCACAGGCAAGGACAATCAATATACACTACTACGTTTATCTATTACGTATCTATCATCATCATCATAAAAAGTAAAAACTTTTGCTAAAGTTTCATTTTTTGAGATGAGATAAATCAAAATATGAAATGATACATAACTTGCTATTAAACATTCATGCTCACTTCGTTCATTTTATAAAACTGTAAGTTTATTATTAACTTGTAACTATAAGTTAAAGCACTCGTGGTTTAACTTATTCTATTGTGCAACCGTTTCACAATGTACTATTAAATTACAGGTGAATTCGACGGCTACAATTATCCCCATTCGGCCCCTATGATGGACACGTTCAAGGAAAAGTTCGGTTTGAAATCGTTTCGACCCAACCAGCTGCAGGCGATAAACGCAACGCTGCTGGGACACGACTGTTTCGTGTTGATGCCTACTGGTGGCGGTGAGTCTATACATTCAAGGAAAAGTTTGCCCTCAAATCGTTCCGACTCAACCAGCTGCAGGCGATCAACGCCACGCTGCTGGGACACGACTGTTTCGTGTTGATGCCTACTGGTGGCGGTGAGTCTATACATTCAAGGAAAAGTTTGCCCTCAAATCGTTCCGACTCAACCAGCTGCAGGCGATCAACGCCACGCTGCTGGGACACGACTGTTTCGTGTTGATACCTACTGGTGGCGGTGAGTCTATACATTCAAGGACAAGTTTGCCCTCAAATCGTTCCGACTCAACCAGCTGCAGGCGATCAACGCCACGCTGCTGGGACACGACTGTTTCGTGTTGATGCCTACTGGTGGCGGTGAGTCTATACATTCAAGGACAAGTTTGCCCTCAAATCGTTCCGACTCAACCAGCTGCAGGCGATCAACGCCACGCTGCTGGGACACGACTGTTTCGTGTTGATGCCTACTGGTGGCGGTGAGTCTATACATTCAAGGAAAAGTTTGCCCTCAAATCGTTCCGACTCAACCAGCTGCAGGCGATCAACGCCACGCTGCTGGGACACGACTGTTTCGTGTTGATGCCTACTGGTGGCGGTGAGTCTATACATTCAAGGACAAGTTTGCCCTCAAATCGTTCCGACTCAACCAGCTGCAGGCGATCAACGCCACGCTGCTGGGACACGACTGTTTCGTGTTGATGCCTACTGGTGGCGGTGAGTCTATACATTCAAGGACAAGTTTGCCCTCAAATCGTTCCGACTCAACCAGCTGCAGGCGATCAACGCCACGCTGCTGGGACACGACTGTTTCGTGTTGATGCCTACTGGTGGCGGTGAGTCTATACATTCAAGGACAAGTTTGCCCTCAAATCGTTCCGACTCAACCAGCTGCAGGCGATCAACGCCACGCTGCTGGGACACGACTGTTTCGTGTTGATGCCTACTGGTGGCGGTGAGTCTATACATTCAAGGACAAGTTTGCCCTCAAATCGTTCCGACTCAACCAGCTGCAGGCGATCAACGCCACGCTGCTGGGACACGACTGTTTCGTGTTGATGCCTACTGGTGGCGGTGAGTCTATACATTCAAGGACAAGTTTGCCCTCAAATCGTTCCGACTCAACCAGCTGCAGGCGATCAACGCCACGCTGCTGGGACACGACTGTTTCGTGTTGATGCCTACTGGTGGCGGTGAGTCTATACATTCAAGGACAAGTTTGCCCTCAAATCGTTCCGACTCAACCAGCTGCAGGCGATCAACGCAACGCTGCTGGGACACGACTGTTTCGTGTTGATGCCTACTGGTGGCGGTGAGTCTATACATTCAAGGACAAGTTTGCCCTCAAATCGTTCCGACTCAACCAGCTGCAGGCGATCAACGCCACGCTGCTGGGACACGACTGTCACAATATGATTAATATAATCACAATAGTTACAATACACTTTGAGTTCTCCTTTTAAAAATTATGAACTCGTGATACAATATTGTCTACTGTACGTTGCTAGGCAGTAAAGTGACCTCAATGAAGTCAGATAAGCTTAGCCAGTTGCCACACGTCAGAATCTAGCTAACCTCATATATTGTTCAAAACGTTCTTGTGCGCAGGAAAGTCTCTCTGCTACCAGCTGCCCGCGCTGCTGACCCCCGGCGTCACTATCGTCATCTCGCCGCTCAAGTCGCTCATCCTGGACCAGGTTAACAAACTGCTGTCGCTTGATGTGAGTATGCCAACCTCTTTAACCTCCGTTACCCTTAAAGAACATTTTACGGACTAAGATTTTCAATATTTTTAATAAAAAATACGAATATCTGTCATGTATTTTGAATATCCGCTCTCCCCTCTAAGTGGAAAGGTTAAGTCTTTATTTAAAGTAAATACTTCCTTCTTTTTTATTATATAATGGCGTAAATTATAAAGTATGAAGATATGATATCAAACTTAGACAGTTTTTCGCTAGCATTTTATTTTGAAACCTTTAAAAACGTGTACAGATACCAGCCGCCCATCTCTCCGGTAACATGAGCCTGGCCGACGCGGATGAAGTGTACCACAAGCTATGCATGAAGGAGCCGCTCATCAAGCTGCTGTACGTCACTCCGGAGAAGATCAGCGGCTCGCCCAAGTTCCAGGAGATGCTGGACACGCTTTACTCCAGGGATAAGATAGCCAGGTCAGCGCAACACTACCCAACTTACTTCTTAAATGTTTATTTCCTTTCCAAATTGCTTTGAATATTGTTTAAATTTTTATTGGCTTCTTTGTAAAAAGAATAAATAAAAATGATATTTCATTCAGGTTTCCCCTATATTCAGATAATAGCATTACAAAAAGTCAAAGTAATTCAAAATGTCAGAGTAATAAAAAATGCCAAAATACAACAAAAAATCAGAATAATACAAGATGTCAGAAAAATCTCTTTTCAAGGTGCACACTGGCATGGGCATTGCAGTATATCTTATCACAGCAGTGACGTACATAAATGCAGTTGAGCCTCTCCGCGATGCAATATCCTCAGAACGTTTTTGGAGCTGCCACTTGCTCTTCGAACCACAGACATTCAATTTTTTAACGGTGGCGTTAACGCAATTTGTCCGCAATCATGCCCGAGGCGCTGCAGAATCGTGGCAGCCCCAACAATGATCTGAAAGTATTATTATATTGGACGCGGAAGGCATATGTATAGGACTGTGAAATACGCTCTAAAATCTCGAAGTCTTCACATTGCTCTGAAGAGGTCAATCTTCAGAGCAATGTGAAGACTTCGAGCTCTTATTGACTGAGATCTCCGCTCCCGTTGGATGTCAGCATCGTCTTTTCAGTTAGTGGTAATTACATGTCCCAGGTATTTAATAATAAAATATCGTTGTTTGTGCAGGTTTGTGGTGGACGAGGCACACTGTGTGTCGCAGTGGGGCCACGACTTCCGACCCGACTACAAGCGGCTGCACATGTTGCGCGACCGCTTCCCGCGCGCCACGCTCATGGCCCTCACCGCCACTGCCACGCCCAGGGTGAGACTGGACATCTTACATCAGCTCAAGGTACGTCTGTCTATGCGGTTTATAGCGAAAAGCATATGGTATCCTAAATAAACTACCTTTGACTCATCGCCGTTGCTTCCCAACGAGACTTATGCGGCAACATTTGCGGGGGCTCCTTCAGTACGGAGCTTCACCACACGGAACTTACGTTAATTATAAATAAATAAAGTTAAATAATCAGTTATTTCGAGTAACGTTGTGTTTTTACGAGTATTTTGTGATTAGAGCTAACGCCGGCAAAAAGTCCAAATAGCAAAAGAGCTATGGCGAAAAGCATATTGTCAAAAATTTTTAGCGTCTGGAAGTTACACTAACAAGATACAATGTAATATAGTTTTGAAACTAGTTATGTATAGAAGTTTGCCATAGCTCTTTCTATAATTTTAGATGCGGAATTGCAAATGGTTCCTGTGCAGTTTCAACAGACCCAACCTCGCGTACCGGATACTGGAGAAGAAACCCAAAAGCATTAATCAAGATGTGGCCAACATTATAAAGCAGAAGTTTTTCAGGTACATTTTCTTTGTAGTGATTGTTTTGTCAATTTAATAAATGTTGATGGCCAAAAATGAATGATCTTTTTTTTTAATTCCCAGTAGCATCCTAGAGTAAAATAGTTTGTGGTGTAAACCACAATTTCATAAGCTAAGCCATCGATATATACTCTTGTTATAATCCGCGTTCAGGCGTCAACTAAAATTTCACTATGACATATCAATGTATGATGACTAGTAATTTAAAACCAAAAGGTACACATTGTGCTTATATAAAATATATAAGCACAACTTGTGACTTCCGATAGCGTGCCACCACACACGATGCTGACTTCCTCATCCAGCCAGGATCGTGTGTGGTGACACGCGCTTTCGAAAAGGCCTGTGTCTAGAAGCGGTCGGATACAGGCTGATGATGATGATGATGATGAATATGTGACTTTGAATGAACGGTACATGTAATTGCGATGCGGTGACAGAGCGATTACTGAGATAGTTTTTTGTATATAATTTTTTTCTTTGTTGCTTTTGGAAAGTTGCATAAACTATTATACTCGCGGGCGAAGTCGCGGGCTTTTGAATTAATTAAGAATTAGAAAAAATAATTTACATTCAATATGAGCGTTTTTATTGTCAGGGAATCTGGCATCGTGTACTGCCTGTCGCGCAAGGAGTGCGAGAGCCTCGCCCTGGACCTCCGCAAATCGGGCGTGCAGGCAGCGGCATACCACGCCGGGCTCGCAGACAAGAAGCGCGAGGAAGTGCAGACCGGCTGGCTGGCGGACCGGTACAAAGTGGTCTGCTATTTTACAAACTATTTGTTGATTCTGTTCTCGATATCCGGCTCGAAGGACCAATTTGTTTTTATATAACACATGGTAGCCTTTGACTGCAATCGTACCTAAATACATATACATCAGATATACATATCATTACTTGTGCACAGTAACTTATTTACTTAATATTGTAAATAAATTCAGTTACATATAAAAACAAAATCGCATTAATTTTAACCTAAGAGAAGCTAAGTCCAATAAAAAATACAAAATATATTTTTATGATGGTATACACAATATGGCAGTTATGTATACAGTAGAACCTTCTGTAATGTTACATTACTTCTGGCGCAGTCGGTAGGGTTAAACTATCTCACGTTATGAGTACTGGCAGATATGCGCGACGATCGCATTCGGCATGGGAGTGGACAAGGCGGACGTGCGCTATGTGATCCACCACAGCCTGCCCAAGTCGGTGGAGGGCTACTACCAGGAGGCGGGGCGCGCGGGGCGGGACGGCGAGCTCGCCACCTGCCTGCTCTACTACAGCTACGGCGACGTGGTGCGCTACCGCCGCCTACTCGACCGTGAGTCCCATAACCTGCGCCTGCGCAAAATGGCGCTATGCCTTATTGATGTCTAATTGAAATATCTGATCATTACGTTCTGAGTATATGACGATTGGAAATGCTTTGGTAGTGGAACGGAACACGACAGCGGACGCCCGACGCGTGCACGAGGAGAACCTGCTGCGCATGGTGGAGGTGTGCGAGAGCGTGAGCGAGTGTCGGCGCGCGCAGGTGCTGGCCTACCTGGGCGAGCGCTTCTCCAAGGAGCAGTGCAGCGCCAACCGCCTCTCCGCCTGCGACAGCTGCCTCAACGACCACGACTACAAGGTGAGTAGCAGAACATACATACATACATAACATCACGCCGTATTCACATTGGAGTAGGCAGAGACTTGATCCTTGTTTTTGCCACGGTCCTTACATACTTCCTTAGCTTCTTCCACTCTCCTTTCATTCATTCTCTCTACACAAAAT
The DNA here is from genome assembly GCA_034621355.1 of Mycalesis mineus. Taxonomy (NCBI): domain Eukaryota; kingdom Metazoa; phylum Arthropoda; class Insecta; order Lepidoptera; family Nymphalidae; genus Mycalesis; species Mycalesis mineus. The sequence continues at coordinate 3,318,802 of CM067897.1, forward strand.
CAAACTACCATCTTAGATTGCATTTAACATCAGGTATGATCTCAGTCGACTACCTCGTTGATCTAGTGGTTAGCCTATCTGGCTTCGATCACGAGGTCCTGGGTTCGATTCCTGTGTCGGGTCACGGAATAATTCTGAGTTTGTCATTCTTTTATGAAATTTTTAGTACATTCCAATTTCTGAGTCGGGAAGTTGGTTGTGTTAAACCCTTATGCCTCAGAGAGCACGTTAAGTCGTCGATCTCGGTTACTGTCTTCGACATCTGATAGTAAACGTTAATAATCACACTAGGTCCACCAACCTGCATTGGAGCAGCGTGATAGCTCTACGCTCCGTATCATCATGGAGGATTCTCTACCCAGGAGTGGCGAGAATACAAATGGGCCTGATAATGATGTAGATTGCAGTTAAAAGTTATTTGATCTATGTCCAGTTAACTTTTAATGGCAAAGTAAAATTCAAATTCATATATATTTATGCAAATCACGAACATACAGATCTTAAATAAATATAACAGGTTCTGCCAAATTCCGCCTTCTAGCTTGCAATCTCATTATCACTAAAATACAGGTACACGCCACTGTGTGTACCAAAGTGTCAGGAGTGGGATTCAGTGTACTGTACAATTAGGGCAGAAATGTTTGCGACAGCATATTTGCGTATTCATAACATTAATGCTCTACAAACACGCGCGACGGGTGACAACAGCCAGTGGACGTGACAGACGACTGCAAAGTGATCGTGCGCGCCATCCGCGACGCGGGCCGCGCGTCCTACACGCTGCTGCACATCGCGGACGCGCTGCGCGGCTCCAACGTGGCGCGCCTCGCCGCGCTGAGGAGCAGCCCGCTGCATGGACGGTGAGTGCTACTTTCTAGCAGTTAGTAGTAGTAGTTTGGTACTCTTTCACTAATTCCGGCTAAAATTACTAAGGCTACTTCAAACAGTTTTACTAAATTGACATGAAGATCAAATAATTTGAGAGTGTGTATTGCAATCATCATCTGTATTGAGTGTGTATTGCGATCATTCTGCTGCTCGCATCGATAGACAAACTGACGTCGCTTCAAATCTGCATGAAGGTGTGTAATCGCTTCTCAGATCATGCTAATTTGCTAAAACTGTTTTGAAGCAGCTTGATCAAATTACCTGCATTTGACTCGACATACTAATAAACACTGTAGTGTTTTATTCGGAATTAAATTCCGTAATGAGGGCTCGGCCAAAAAAATTGTAATAGACTTTTCCGCTGGGTTGGTTGATGGATGATGGGTGATGATGTTGATAGTTAACTTTGTTCCTACCGAGGTATGTAGAAACGCCACGCTTTCTTTAATATTTGAAATAAGCTCGCACTTAACCACGATCTCACCTAATGGTGAGTATAGAAAATGCCTACTCCTACAAGTTGAATAAAGGACATTCCTGACTATGCGTACAATAAAAGATGACACAAAACGCTTTGTACGAGTCCTGGAAACATCAACGACGTTGGGATAAATTCCCATCCGATGTCTTGTAGTGAAATCAAATATGTCCTGTAAAACACTTTATAAAGTTTTTACTCCGTGATGTGTTATCTTCTCTCTTAAACAAAACTTTCTTTCTCTCTGAAGTGTTGTCTGTTTGCAGCTGCAAGTCTTGGCCGCGGGGCGATGCGCAGCGCCTGTTGCGGCAGATGATGGTGCGGCACCTGTTGGCGGAGCGGCTCGTGGTCAACAACGACATCGCCAGCGCTTACGTCATGCTGGGGCCCGCCGTTGACAAGTGAGTGCACGTTGCGCAAGCCAGCTGCAAGTCTTGGCGCGGCTGCTGCGGCAGATGATGGTGCGGCACCTGTTGGCGGAGCGGCTCGTGGTCAACAACGACATCGCCAGCGCTTACGTCATGCTGGGGCCCGCCGTTGACAAGTGAGTGCACGTTGCGCAAGCCAGCTGCAAGTCTTGGCGCGGCTGCTGCGGCAGATGATGGTGCGGCACCTGTTGGCGGAGCGGCTCGTGGTCAACAACGACATCGCCAGCGCTTACGTCATGCTGGGGCCCGCCGTTGACAAGTGAGTGCACGTTGCGCAAGCCAGCTGCAAGTCTTGGCGCGGCTGCTGCGGCAGATGATGGTGCGGCACCTGTTGGCGGAGCGGCTCGTGGTCAACAACGACATCGCCAGCGCTTACGTCATGCTGGGGCCCGCCGTTGACAAGTGAGTGCACGTTGCGCAAGCCAGCTGCAAGTCTTGGCGCGGCTGCTGCGGCAGATGATGGTGCGGCACCTGTTGGCGGAGCGGCTCGTGGTCAACAACGACATCGCCAGCGCTTACGTCATGCTGGGGCCCGCCGTTGACAAGTGAGTGCACGTTGCGCAAGCCAGCTGCAAGTTGGCGCGGCTGCTGCGGCAGATGATGGTGCGGCACCTGTTGGCGGAGCGGCTCGTGGTCAACAACGACATCGCCAGCGCTTACGTCATGCTGGGGCCCGCCGTTGACAAGTGAGTGCACGTTGCGCAAGCCAGCTGCAAGTCTTGGCGCGGCTGCTGCGGCAGATGATGGTGCGGCACCTGTTGGCGGAGCGGCTCGTGGTCAACAACGACATCGCCAGCGCTTACGTCATGCTGGGGCCCGCCGTTGACAAGTGAGTGCACGTTGCGCAAGCCAGCTGCAAGTCTTGGCGCGGCTGCTGCGGCAGATGATGGTGCGGCACCTGTTGGCGGAGCGGCTCGTGGTCAACAACGACATCGCCAGCGCTTACGTCATGCTGGGGCCCGCCGTTGACAAGTGAGTGCACGTTGCGCAAGCCAGCTGCAAGTCATGTCGCAGCTGCTGCGGCAGATGATGGTAAAACTAAAAACGAATATTACTTCTATTATATTACATTCAAGTTAATTAAAACGTCGGTACAGGCTAATGTCGGGCAAGCTGCGCATCGTGTTCCCGATGAAGGTGGAGAACAAGCCCTCACTAGTGAGCACAGTGGCGCCGACGCAGACCAGTGACACGCGCGTCGGTGCGCTCATCAAGAGCCTGGAGGACCGCTGCTACGCCGACCTCGTGGAGGCTTGCAGGTCAGTGTGAAGCTCTTTGAAATTCCCTTGCCGTTGAAAGTAGGGTTGCCATCTCTAAAATTTGGAAACTAGGACAAGAACCGTGAAATCCCCGCATTTTAGAGCCCAGAACCCGAACATGTCAACAGGTTTTTTAAAAAAGACTGATTTTTAAAATAAATTGAAAATGACATAAATCACCTTTTTATATATTTACAGACCATCAAATTGAAGTTAGTCATTTTTGTATCATAATTTTGAGTACAATGAACCTATCAAAACGGAATTTTGTTACAGTTTGTTGCAAATTATTTTAATAATCAGTTAGATTTTTTTATTCTTAAAATAAAAAACAAATTATCGGTTGATCGTGATGTGGAAGCACAGTGCATATAGCAATAATATAAAATCTTTAAATTTATAAAATCTGACAAATGCTGTTCTTTTATGCACTTCATAAATGAATATTGGACTATGCTGACGACGCGTAGTTGGTTTCTGAAGCGCATGGTGACGACATTTCTTTGTCGTGATTCAAGTTCTACTGCGGCGGCTTGAGAGTTGCGATTTTTTACTGTTTCATACAAGTCCTTACGATGTAAAAAACCGTGTGGAAAAGCACCGCAACAAATCCGAAGCAAGCGAATACAGAATTGGCGCGGAATGAAATCTGCTGCGAATTTAATTTCGCTGCGCGCGAGTTTGTGTTTCAATAGTTCGGATATAGTTTACGCACAAGCACCTTTGTGTCACTACATGGCCGGTGCACAGGGAGATGGCGTCGTCGCGCGGCGCGTCGCTGGGCGCGCTGTTCCCGCAGGCCGCTCTGCGCGCCATGGCGAGCAGCCTGCCCGACACCCCGGCGGCCATGCTGGCGCTGCCGCACGTCACGCGCGCCAACTACGACAAGTACGCCGTGCGCCTGCTGGAGATCACCTCCGCCTACGCCGTCGAGAAGATGGGTGAGGAGCAAATGTCGATTCAGTTAACAAGCTTATATGCGAATATTCGGCTCTTTTCTTGAGCCACTTTTTACACATACAGTAAGATTTTTGTTTCTTTTTGTGGTCTTCAGAACAATCACTAAACCGACTATTGCCCTGAGTTCGGTCCAGGAACATTCAATTAGGCTTTCCCCTTCCAATATTTCCATTCACAAACATCTACCTATCTCTTTTTTAATCATTTTTTATCCATTCTGTTATTATATTTATGCAAATTTTGCATTTTGCTAATAGGTATCTTGATGGAGTACGAGGATGAGCTAGAAGAACAGAAAAAGAAGGAGTTAGCAGATTTCCAAGGAGAGCAAAGTGACTCTGAGACGGACTGGGGCAGCGTGGCCAAGAGCGCAGAGACCCTGTCCACCAGCCGCTCGTCAAGGGGACGGAAGACCTACCGCGGAGGTGTCAGGAAACGGTACGTCGAAAAATTTAGAAAATTAAGAGAAGTGCTATTTGGACTTGTCTACCGAGGGTTCCGTGCAAAGGAAGTGAAGGTTTCAAAGCATTGCTGTCACAGTAAGGAATACTTAGAATTACAAATTTTTTTTTTTCATAAATAAATATTGTTATATGTCAGGTATAAGCGCAAGAGCAGGTCGGCCGCGAAGACTAAGGCAGCGCGTGGAGCGTTCGCGGCGCGCGGGCGCGGCGCGGCCTCCGCACGCAGTCCGGCGCGCGCGCGACCAGGTGTGTAAGCAAATAAATAACTAAACATATAAAGCCCGTTTATTTCCATTCGATTTTCATTAGTTTGCCACTTTAATGTCAATTTGTTCAAATTAATAATATTTTAATTTTAACAAGTTAACATCAGTAAATATCCTATATAGGCGTTTCATTCATTAATTTATTTATTTTATTAATGAATATTTTATACTGCTTAATTTAAATACATTTACATTAGTGTAAAGTCCAAACACAAGAATAGGCATACATTTCACTAAAAAAAACTTCCCGCGAGATGAAAGCTCTAGATTGACGCAGACAACGTCGCCAATATCAGCTAGTATATTACCAGGAGGCCATGTTGCATTTCCAATGACGTCAGCTGACTAACAATGGCAATAAACGCATTTATTCCAGGTACGAGCACGGGTGGCAACGCCCTGGGTTCGATGCCCGTGCCGCGCGCCAACAGCGCTGTCCTGAACACCAGGCCCGGCGTCTTCAACCCTTCCAGACTCAATTTAATATAATGTTGTGCTAAGGAGGCTCAACTGCAACTTGCCTTGTGGGTACTATGATAACTGATGAAAAATATTTTTTATATATTTTATACATAGTAAATATAGATAAACGCCCACTTGATGATAAAAAATATACCTTTTCATCAGTTTGGGTTAGCTGTGCTTAGCTAATAACCTATGCGCTCAAAAGGGCTGGAACCCATTAAAATAAAATTAAATATTAGAAAAAATTAATTCAGATTTGGCAACATTGCCTTTATTTTATTTTATTGATGGTTTACAAACAACTTCATAGTACATAATTACAACCACAAGCAAGGAGTCTTGATCATAAAAGTGTGATACAATCTATCATAACATTAACATAATAATAACTATGGACTCACGCAAATAGTCAGCTAAGGCCCTACTCCACCAGACAACAAATAAAATCACGTACATTTTTTAACAATCTGTATGACAATTTTAATGTATTCTTTTTCTTATATCAAAGTATAACAAGCCTCTTTTCTGATTCTCATTCTCAAACATGTATAACATTGAGATTCTTTATTTTTAATACCGATCAGATTACATTGTGATATATTCACTTTCTTGTAATCGATAGGATTTTTCTAAAAGTGACGATGATAATTTCTTATTTTATTACGTTATCTTCTTGTCGGAGAAAGAGCAACGCAGTTACGCAAGGAAACGCAACGTTAACGCGACGTCGACGCTGCGCAGACGTTGAAGGAACGCTGACGCTTGCAAAACGTTGGTGGAGTAGGGGCCTAATATAAACCATCTTCGCGTTTAGGCTCTCTTTTGTTCCGGGCACTTATAGCGCTGACCCGAAGTCCATAGTGTTGTTATGTCACTGTATTTATGTTATTTGTTTTATATTTATGTTATTTTTAATGTATTTGTTTTGTAGTTTAATTGATTTATTATAATTATTATTAACCAATTGTTGTTAGAGATGTAAATTTTTGTGTTAATTTTATTTTAAATAGTTAAAGTTCATTTGATGTTCAATTACAACAAATAATATAAGTGCAAAGTGACTGTAAATAAATTTTTATTTTTGTATATTTAAAAGGTTATTATTTACGTGTAGTTAACTTAAAGGAGACATACATTTATTTTTATATACAGCTGCAACACAGTTTGTCTTCTCTTCTCGGAACATGGCGCCATTGAAACCTTCGTAGCTCTAATTTTAAGTTTCCAACCGTAAATTATCACCATTAACTAAATAATCTAAAAACACATCAAAATAATCTTGAAGATTTTATTGCATATAGACTATTTTGTCAAATACCAAATGTTCTTCGAACCATAAGCAGCTGGTTGTAAATGGCTCGGCATTTGCCAAATACCGTGATGACTATTTGCTGGTGTTTTCCGAATATGTAGTGAGTATTCAATGCCCGGGAAATACAAGCATCCACTAAAACTACTGTCATTCGGCAAACATTCGGCTTTTGGGAAATCACGCGCACCTGGATATGGATAAGACTTCTCCTAGCTCAAACTACTGTGATTCGACAAACATTTGTCATTCAGAAAATCCCGCTTATCAGTACTCCTAACAAGTTAGCTCGCTTCCATCTTAGATTGCATCATCACTTAACATCAGGTGTGATAGCAGTCAAGGGCCAACTTGTAGTCATTAAAAAGAAAAAAAAAACTCATGTTAACCGTATCTTTAGATGTTATTTGACGCAAGTAACATAGTCATGGTTGAATGTTATATAGGAGTCACCTGCACAACGGTCATTTCCTAATAGCCTTGGTTGTTAATAAGATTGCTGTGTTTACATTTGCGTATGGCCAGTAGCCACGCAAGTTGCACCAACATTGTTGATGCAACAGTTACATGTGAATGATAATTTTCATCGGCTCCCCAGTTTTGGCGAACTCCATGGCCTCTTTGGATCTTTCCAAGGGGAAGTGGTGAGTGATGAAGGGTTTCAGGTTGATGGCACCACTCGACATTGCAGCCAACGCTTGAGGATATCTGAAATAGTTCCAATTATTATGAGATTGTCATTATTCGCGCCTTGATAAATCAAAATTTTTCTGCTTTATATGCCTAGATATAAGTACATTCTGAAGTAAATATGCTCTTGCTGAACATAGCATATAACTATACTCACGAGTTGAGCAACCGGTAGGCGCCCTTCACGTCCACCTCCCGCAGCATAGCACCCGAAAGAGGAACCTCTACGCGCTCTGCACCGATGCCTACTATCAGCACTGTACCGCCTGTACGGGTCACCTACAAATAGAACTGTTTATTTCACGTCTTGTTTGTGCAACTGTGTACGTTGAAGACAGGCGTACCTACTTGTACCGGCATATTTATTTTTAAGCGAGGAAATTCTCGAACGTAATCGTTATTCGTCAATTTACGCTAGTCTAGCTCGAGGGCCAGAGTCCCTTATAGCGCGAAGTGCACAATTCAGGGGAATTATAGAAAGAAAGAAAATAAATGTCTTTATATATTACATTATGCCACACATCACGATTGTTTTTAGATCTGCACAATACCCTGCGATGTGCAGCACAACTTGGAAAACAGGACAACTTGGACAGGAAAATGAACCCAACTCTGCATTCTTCTAAAAGGTCATGCAACGCTGATTTTTAGCTGGATCTATGTCCGGGTGTCGCCACGACCGCACTATACATAAATAGCTAATGAACAAAACAAAGCTTGTAGTGGCAAGTTACCATCATGGCGACTCTCTGCGCGGCTGCGAACCCGCACGCGTCCATGGTAATGTCGGGCTCGGTGCCCAACAGCGCCGTGACCATATCCACCACCTGCTGGTCACTGTACTCCTCCTTGACCAGCAGCGTGTGGTCCGCGCACAGCTTTTTGGCAATTTCTAGGCGTGACTCCACCACATCTGGAAGGTTGTGAAATGAATAATAATGTTAGGAAATCAATACAGACTGTTCGATTCCGTTCCGATCAGTCTGTGTTGATATCTCATCAATCTGGAGTAATGCGCATTGCTGTCAAATTTCCCATGACAGTTAGTTAAGCACCGCACGCCGACAGCACGGTAATATCTATACTAATATTATAAAGAGGAAAACTTTGTTTGTTTGTTTGTTTGTTTGTAATGAATAGGCTCAAAAACTACTGGACCGTTTTTAAAAATTCTTTCACCATTCATACATTATCCACTCATACTTGCTACATTATCCACGAGTAACATAGGCTAAATTTTATTTTGGAAAAAAATAGGGTTCCGTAAAATATTTGGGTTTTTCGGACACAAGGTGTAAAAAATCAACCAGAAAAGTTACTTATTTTGCGTACGCTGCCTAAACTATAAAAGATAGAACCATAAAATGTTCTAATTAATTCGAGATCTTATAAATATCTACAAAAAAGTCCACGACACACTATACCTATCTATGTCGAGTGAGGCACAACAACCATTTTTTTATTTAAAAATCTTGAATTTTTTTGGACTACATTTAAACGCATTTATTTTACTCATGCTATTAATCCTTATCAAAATAAATTATTTCATCACTATGTAAAGTTTATGTAGATAATATTTGGTTTTTAAAAGATTAAAATTGGACTTTTGGTTTTGAAGTTATGGCGAAATTAAAATATTACTATTTCTGCGTTGCGAAGTGAGCGTCACCAAGGCGGGGGCGCGCGTGCGGGAGGGGAGTTTAGATCTATGTTATATATACGATGATGAATTAAGAATTCGATCTTTGTTCAAATATCTATTTAGTACACGGAAGAGTTTGTTCGTTTGTTTAAGCGGGCTAATCTCTATCTGCGTGTCGGATTGTAAAATTATTTTTGTTTATTCTGAAGGCTAGACTCAAGAGTGAAATATACTATTTAATATCAATTTATACCCATCAGCTTGCCATAAATATATATTTTTAATGTTAATGTACTGAAATGTCATACAATGTTTAACAAAAATGTAGACCTTTAGTACACGGGACGGGACGGAAAATATTGCTTCACGGGAAACTATAAAAAAATTAAATTGAGAGGGGGAGCGGGGAATGAGCACATTATATGTGCCTTTACACATTTTGTATGAAAGTCTGTCTTTAAAATTAGAAGGGTACCTAAGAGGTTTTCACGCGGACGAAGTCGCGGGCGACTGCTAGTTATGTATACAGTATTCCAACTTCATACGAGCGGACGAAGCCCGAGGTATACATACGCGCCTCGATCTTGTTGTGCGCTCGGCATGCTAGACAGTCTCGGCTGTACCGCAGTCATGAAACTAAATGGAAACACTAAGTAAGCAAATGTAATTAAAATGCCGGAGACGATAACCCTAGCATGTTTACGTACCGTGATTCTGTAAGCATTTAAATTCAAAGAAAGTTCGATTTAAAATACTGTATATATAATATAACCGTGCCGATAGGCATACACGCAATAGTACGCGAACACGATGTATGGATCACCTGTCATGACGATAGCGGTGGCGCCCATAGCGCGCGCGGTCATGGCGCACAGCACGCCGATAGGCCCCGCGCCCAGCACCAACAGCGCGCTCCCCACGCCCACTCGCGCGCGTCGGCACGCGTGTACGGCGATCGCCAACGGCTGGACGGCCGCGCCCTCCTCCATGCTCAGGTTGTCGGGGATTCTGCCATCAACCAATCACAAATAATTTTACAACTCGAGGTTTTCGTTGAAGTTATAGTGAGATGGGTCATCGACAAGTTAATGTTAGGATTAGTTATGGGCAAAATCTTATTGTGCTAGCAGTAGACGTCGGTCTCACTTGTGCGTGAAGTCGGCGACGTGCTTGTAGTAGCGGCACAGGTTGCCGGGCGCGGCCGCCGTGGAGCAGTAGCGCGGCGTCGGGCACAGGTTGTAGCGGCCGCGGCGACACTGTGCGCACGCGCGACACGGCTGCGTGGGCTCTATCGCCACGCGATCGCCTACCGCTGGACTACGCACTTTACTTCCCACCTTCGGAAAGTGACAAAAATAATATGTATATATTTATTTCCGAGAACATTCGTTAGTGGAATTAATTAATTTACTTCCTCCATTTTATATTTTATAATTAGATACTAGGCCTCCAAGAGTGTGATATTTATTCATAACATTTTTACATGAACATAGATTCTGTAGCGTAGGTACCTTAACCACTATGCCAGCGCCTTCGTGTCCCAGTATGATGGGCTCGGTAACACTTTCGAAGCCGCACTTCCCTGAAGAGTACATCTTCAGATCCGAGCCGCAAATCCCGCAGCACTCGATTTTTATCAAAACCTCTGAAAAAAAAATAAGTGCATAGCTAAAAATACCGGCCCGCCAACCCACATTACCATAAATAATATATTTCTAAGCTTCAGCCCTAGGCCGATACAATTGACTGGTGATAGGGACATGGTAGTGCTGAATACCTTTCTTATAAAATGATTTACTAAATATGGCCAAAGACATGTAACTGTCAGCTAGTTATACCCATGTATGTAATAAGTAAGTACACCTACGTACATAATATCTACGATGTTAGATACATTTTATACTCGTAACAATATTAACACTATATTTGTTTTACGATTACAATTCAGCGGCGTTATCATGACAAGGTCGTGGGTTCGACAAATAAGAGGAGCCTACCTACCTATAACTTAAATAATTAATTCCAAAATTAAGTTCGACATCTGTTTATTATTATTTTTTAAATACCAAAGTAGGGTTTTCTCATCAATCGTTACTTGTTCCATCAGTTAAAATGTTTTTTTTTTTAAGTTAAGCATATTTATTCGTGTAAAATACAATACCATCATCGTTTATCTCGGGCATCGGCCATTTTTCCTGTAACAATATAAAAAATATGTACTTATGCTGAGTAACTAATTAAATTGCAGTTGCAGACCGACAGTCGCATATAGGTAGGTAAGTATAGACTACGTTAATGGTCGTTCTACCTGCCTTTACCAGTTCACTATAAGTATTCTAAAATAAACATTGAAATGTGAACCTTTCTTTTTGAAAGATATCTAGGTAGTTAGTATATTCTATTCCAAATCTGATCTTAATTCAAGTCTGTGTAGCTGAAAGCAAATATAAACTTCGTTGCTGTAATGTTATTTCAATAAGTAGTCAAGTAAGTAGGTAGTTATTTCAATAAAAGCGGCAGCGAAGTTAGTCATCTGTACCTACTTCGTACCCAGGTACTAAAATAACTGTGGTAATGCTAAAGCACTGTTTAAATACTGCATGTATTACCTACATCATAGCTAGATAATTAGTCTTGTCTAAGTCACCTGCCCTATGGAGATAACTGCACTTATCAGAACGTAGACACTAGATATATCTACTACTTAATATGTAGGTACTTATTATCAACAAATCATGGATAGGTTTATGTGGCAGTTGGCACCTAATTGATATTTTCCGTTTTCCAAGTTTATGTAACATATAGACTCTATTATTGCAACACTAGAAGACGCCTGTAGTTTCACCTGCGTAGGAATCGCGGGATAAAATGTGGCCTATGTGTTATCTATACTAATATTATAAAGAGGAAAACTTTGTTTGTTTGTTTGTTTGTTTGTTTGTTTGTTTGGTTGTAATGAATAGGCTCAAAAACTACTGGACCGTTTTTAAAAATTCTTTCACCATTCGAAAGCTACATTATCCACGAGTAACATAGGCTAAATTTTATTTTGGAAAAAAATAGGGTTCCGTAAAATATTTGGGTTTTTCGGACACAAGGTGTAAAAAATCGACCAGAAAAGTTACTTATTTTGCGTACGCTGTCTAAACTATAAAAGATAGAACCATAAAATGTTCTAATTAATTGGAGATCTTATAAATATCTACAAAAAAGTCCGCGACACACTATACCTATCTATGTCGAGTGAGGCACAACAACCATTTTTTTATTTAAAAATCTTAATTTTTTTTGGACTACATTTTAACGCATTTATTTTACTCATGCTATTAATCCTTATCAAAATAAATTATTTCATCACTAAGTACAGTTTATGTAGATAATATTTGATATTTAAAAGATTAAAATTGGACGTTTGGTTTTGAAGTTATGGCGAAATTAAAATATTACTATTTCTGCGTTGCGAAGTGAGCGTCACCAAGGCGGGGGTGCGCGTGCGGGAGGGGAGTTTAGATCTATGTTATATATACGATGATGAATTAAGAATTCGATCTTTGTTCAAATATCTATTTAGTACACGAAAGAGTTTGTTCGTTTGTTTAAACGGGCTAATCTCTATCTGCGTGTCGGATTGTAAAATTATTTTTGTTTATTCTGAAGGCTAGACTCAAGAGTGAAATATACTATTTAATATCAATTTAGACCCATCAGCTTGCCGTAAATATATATTTTTAATGTTAATGTACTTAAATGTCATACAATGTTTAACAAAAATGTAGACCTTTAGTACATGGGACGGGACGGAGAATATTGCTTCATGGGAAACTATAAAAAAATTAAATTGAGAGGGGGAGCGGGGAATGAGCACACTATATGTGCCTTTACACATTTTGTATGAAAGTCTGTCTTTAAAATTAGAAGGGTACCTAAGAGGTTTTCACGCGGACGAAGTCGCGGGCGACTGCTAGTATTCTGATATAGAAGCTTTACTATTGTTAAGTTTTATCAAAATCCATTCATTAGTTTTTGCGTGAAACCGGAACAAACATCCATACATACATACAAACTTTTCGCCTGTATAATATTAGTAGGGATTTATTAATTATTGTTATAATTATAATTAAAAAAATGATACTAACGATTCTTAAGTCACCAGGTCCATAAAGCACAGCTGCACAGTTTTCAGTCATGTTTCACTAAACTGTGCGCGAGCGCAGACTCTCAGAAACTGGCTACTTTAGTACTATTGACATTTTGTCAGTTATTATTTGAGATGATAAAATAAAAGATAGGCATTTAACTTGAGATAATATAAGCAGTAATTAATCTTTGTTATATTATATAAAAGTTCATGGAGTTAAGGCCAGAGTACATTCAATGCTCAGTTGATAATTATAATAGTAGATTCTTATACAAGGGGCTAATATATGTCGGATGGGGGCGATATCTTTTCGACGCAGGTACAAAGACTGGAATCATATTCAAATTGTGAGAGACGAATATCTTAGCATAAAAAGGGTTCACCGTGCGGGTGCCGGGTCCATCGTGTGGCTGAGAGAAAAACTCGAACAGAGCCCGAGACTTGTGACACGGGTGTAGGTTTAAAAGAGATCTCTTAGTGACGGCCGTCAACACTCACCTGCCCTGTTCAAGTTATTCTCCCTGCCCAGCCAAATTCGGAAGGACCCTACTAGAGCAGCTTTGGATACTCGTTCCAATATGGACCTTACTGCACTTCTAGTAAGACCAAGATGTTTAGGGATGTTTGTTTATTACATTCGATCAATAATCCGACAAATTAACAAAGGAATCAGCCTCGACTCTCCAGTCCGCTGCTTTATATCGGCATCGATCGGTCCTCCCCGCCACTAGCGAACTCCGCCGAGTGGCTGTCATGATACTACTCCGCCGACATATACGAGGTAGATTATTAGAAAATTATAGGACCAGCTTTAATATTTACAGAGGTGAACGCTATACGCACAGAAAAACATGACTCATTGTCACGTACCACAGTACAAGCACATGAGTAGATAAAAGGAACAGAGGTTAAATAAAGAATGTGGAAAATTGTTACCTATTTTGGTCGAGTTGTCACAATAGGTTAAGACAAATTAAACAACCAAACAAATAAGGTGTTGCATTGACACTGACATGACCCTAAGATTGTCAAGTAACTGTGCTAACGTAAACCGATTTTTTCCAGTCTCGCCGCGTACGCGACAAGCGGCTGGTGGTCACTCACACATGCCCCGCGTGCTTGTAGTAGTGCATGCGATTGTTGCATGTGGTGGAAGTGGAAGGCATCATCGGCCTTACAAGTTTTCTGATGACGTTTTAGGAAGTAAATAACTAAATAGATCGAAACAAAAGACGTGCATAAATAATAAAAAGTTTATTTTTATATAAATAATTATAACGTACAAAAATTAGGTAAACTTGATTCCGCTTATTTCATTATAAATATTATAAAAATCTATTATATCTTTGAAATAATTTTGTTTGTTGCCTCATGCTCGTACGTATAAAGCCATTGAATTACCATAAGTCGACGCATTTTAAACTGAGTTGCCGGACAATAAATGTCAGTGATACTAGGAATATGTACGCAATCGACATAGTCATCGTGAAGATTACAGATGGGGAAGATACGGATGAGAATTTTTTAAGCACTAATATTTTTCCATAGAAAAGACAAAACGGCCCTTTTCAGAGCTACATTACGAGACAGTTTCTGTATGGTTATGTCGAAACGTCGTCATTTAATTTACAAAAAAAACTTATTTTTTTAACTTTAAAAACTTTTTTTTTCAGATAGCGACAAATTGTTACTATTAATATTTAACACAATTTGACATATCGATTGTATCTATCCCGTTATCGATATGCATCTCCACAATTCTTACGTCCATCACTACACATCTCCAAGACTTGCAAGTGCGAGCGAGACAGACAGAAAATATAATTTATGAGCTGGAGCGTCACTCACTTCACAATGCGTTGATATACGTAGTACATAATATAATTCAATGTATAAACCTGATATAAATAAATGTATAGGTATAATAGATACATAAAAATTGTGTATTTTAACAATTTAATAATTGTATTGCACAGTGAAACTTAACGAAAAATATGAAAGGTCAACTCGTGCGCATTAAGTCGAGACCTGGGGGCGGTGGCGCCATTTTGTGTGTCGTTGTCTACAGTACAACACTTGAGCTCGAGGGGAAGTTACAAGGGAAGCGGAAAGTTGCATTCCAGGCGAGTCTCAACGGGCACGGGCTATATTCATTCATCTATCAAATGTTAGTCTGGTATCCATGTGATCTCTGAAGGAAAATAGGTATTGGGCTAAAGACCACACTAACTATAAAAGAATATGCAAAAGGAACTTTTTTATTGAATAAAAGTAGTTGTGGCGTTAATTTAGAACGAGCAAGCTATATGTAAGTCGGTAGTCGCCCAGGTAACAGTAAGTCTCTCGTGGACATCGTCAGCAGTTGACGAAGTCAGTGGGGTTGTTGGCGTCGCGCGGCTGCACGTGGATCATCACCTGCGACAAAAAGATTATGAATTAGGGTCGATCCATACATTACGTGACGCTTGTGAAGATGTGTGGGTGTGGCCCAAAGTTAATCTGATGAACGATTAAATGGTTTTAAAAATTTTTGTATATGCGGTAGGCTTTAACCAACCACTGTTTTGTTTTTATTATTACATATTATAAAACAAAGTCGCCTGCTGCATCTGTCTATATGCGGTTTGCGATAAACTCAAACACTACTGAACGGGTTTTCTTGCCGTTTTCATCATCATCGATTGTGAAAACTAACATTAACAACCTAAAATCAATCTTATATTTTTCATTGGACCTATTCCACATTTTTTGGTCGTATGTTATGGGTTCAGGCTATCTATTCAGCTTGCTGTAAGACTGAGAATTTTCGTAAAATTAAAAATGGCGGCCGGCCGCTGACCTTCGGACTCGTGGGTGAAGTGCAATATGACTGTAGATACCTTGATGCCGAGTCCCCGGCGCGCCACCTCGTACGCCTCCAGGCTCTCCTCGATGCTGAAGTGGTGCGTGACGAGCGGCCGCACGTTGATCTTACCGCTCGCCACCATCGACAGCGCTATCGGGTACCTGCACACGCGAACTGTTACACTACGTACAGACAAGTTGTCCCTTGACTGCGATTTCACTTGATTAAGTGACGATGAAGTCTAAGCAATATTTACTTATTTTCTATACAATATTTACTTCACAACATTTGTATTAGGTACATCATGTATATCTAACGTAAATCAAACAGCTAAGTCACACGTTAACTTTGGCCAGTAACTTTGGCAGGTCAAAGTCTGTTATAGCAGGTGCCATAAGCACCGTCAGCTCGGGCCCACCGCACAGTACGGACGTTGTTGACGAACGTATGAATACTAACTCGTTGACGTATCGGAAGATGCCACGGATGTCCACCTCGCGCGCCACTGCGCCGGCCAGCGGCACCGTCAGCTCGGGCCCGCCCATGCCCACCAGCACCGCAACGCCGCCGGACTTCGTAGCCTGAAAACAACAGAACTTTTAATCGAAGATCAAAAACATTATTATTATAAACCTGGAACGCTGGATAGCGTAATGATGGCCAAATCGCCTAGCAGGTAAACTAACTACGGTATAAAGCAATTGGGCAATAATTGAAAGTTTCTTGAAAGGACAGCCCCGCAGTGACCGTCCATCAGCTGATGTACGAAAACAACGTACGGCCGAAATTGGCAAAAGACACTAAATGATACAATCCATCCCAAACATGTGACTGTACCCGGCTACACAAGCGTGGGAAAGTCCCAAGGTAGGAAGACGTATACTCACTAACAAAGCCAGTCGCACGGTGGCCTGCGCGCCGCTGGCGTCGAAGGAGATGTCCGGGTGCCCGTCCAGAAGCTCGTGCACCTTTTTGACCAGCTCCGCTTCCTGAGAGTCGCGTGTGACGAGCAGAGTGTGGTCCGCACCTAATTCCTTGGCTACGTCCAGGCGTGACTGAAGGATATCTGGAACAGGATTAAGATTTTAAAAAATGCCGTAATAATCACCTGATCTATTTCAGGCAGAGATGAATGTCTACATCATTACTGTTATGACTTCATAATGTAAGTATACCTATAGTTTTTATGTTATGTAGTATTATAGTTGTTTTTACTATTTGTGTAATTTTGTTTATGTATTAGGATGTAATTTATTTAAATATATGTATGTGTATTATTAAACACAGCAAATTGCTGTTATCAAAGAACGAAACTAGGAAAGTAAACAACATTTAAAATCTTGTGGCTAAGTGTAAGGATATCGATCTATTGCATAGACAAATTTTAGATTAGGTATTTGTAACTGACATTTATTTATTTTATTATTATTTTGGTTTATGTATAAACAATATTGATAAAAATTTAAAATTTATTATGCATGTTGTGAATACCGTGTACGCTGCAAATATAATATATTAAAAATCGCGTTGGTTTTCCTTAATAAATAAATAAAAAAATAAATTGGGTATTTGACTCAATTTATTTTATTATAAACAAGGATAAAAATAATAACGTACGCTGCAAAAATATTGAAAATCCGATAAAGATCTGCAAAGTTATAGGTACTTAAATATTTAGAGTAGGAATCTTCTGTCCTTTTCTGGCAAAACGAATATTTGTACTAAGCCACTATGGCGATACTGTGGTGTGACGTCACATCACAGTATGGCTGTCTCCGTCTTATCAGAAATATTCAAATGCTTATAACTTTTTATTTATTTGATCAATTTAATTAGTTTTATCAGATTTTGTTTTGTCATAGAATCAAGTTTCAAAAAATAAATTTAAACTCTAATATTTTGATTAGTGTCAAATAGCCAATTGCTAGTTAGCAATAAGGCCGCCTTTTGTTACTTACTTTTTTATATATTTCTGTTGTAATTGTTCTTCTATAATTTGGTTTACAAATAAAACAATAAATATATAATAGTATGTCTAATATTATAAGATGTTTTTTTCTGGTTGTTAACATCTGATAGTGATCGCTACAAGAGTACCTACAAATGTAATGACGGGTGGCGGTGCATCTAAGCTTCATATAAAGGGGACCTGGTCTATAAGCAGAGGCTCACCTGTGATGAGGACCTTGCTGGCGCCCATAGCTTTAGCAGCCAACATGGTGACCAGACCGATGGGCCCGGCGCCCAGCACCAGCACCGCGTGCCCTGCGCTGACTCCGCCGCGCCTGCACGCGTGGATGCCCACCGACAGAGGCTCCAACAAAGCGCCTTCCTCCATTGACACATGGTCTGGCAGTCTGGAGTAACACATTACTAACTATTAGGTAGGTCCTTACATATGAAATTGGCATTTTTTGGACGAAGGAACCTAAAGTCGATTTTTTTTTATATAATATATTTATTTAATCGAAGTATGTACCGTTGCTATCTATGCACTTTTGCAATATTATAATATGTAGTTAATTGATCCCTTCGCTACGAATAACCATTCAGACAGGAATCAATAAATCCTTTAATGTGCTTTAACTGACTGCCTCTTTGGAGTAGAATGTTTTCCCTAGCAAGAAGTTATCCAATTTTCAAAAAAATGTAAAACTGTTGAAAAAAAATGTAAAAAAGCAAGGTTTATAGAATGAAGCACCACACACTAGGAGCAATAGCATCTTTATATCGATATTCAGATTACCAGAGGACTGTCGATTGTATTTCAGGAGTTTGAAGCCCAAAATGATCCTTCTTCCTTCAGCTTCCACAAAAAGAGCTTAAGATACGTACTTGTAGCAGAAGTCAGCGGCGTGCTTGTAGTAGCGCGCGAGGTTACCGTGCACGGGCGGCGTGGCGCAGAACTGGATGTCGGGGCACAGATGGTAGCGACCAGTCTTGCAGAACTCGCAGTAGCGGCACGGCACACCCGGCTCGATGGCCACGCGGTCGCCCACCTTCAAGCTCTTCACCTTCGCCCCCAACTGCAACGTATTGAGAACTATAATAACGAAATCGTTATCATCATCGACAGTATTGCAGGTGACACTGTTCTAAGTCGGTGACGTGCAACTACGGAATCCTACTTACAGTGACCGTGAAACAGCACGTGGCATTTTTTCTCAAAATCATTTTATACTGTTCCGAATTCTAGTTCAATTTCAATTTATTCATATAGTTGTATGCTAAGAATAACTTGCTGATAGGTAAAATACCTACTCGTACTTAATGATCCTACTTGAGATTTTATGAATGTAGATTACCAGGCTTCATGTATTAATTTTGTTTTATAGTTTATGAAAGCACTTTTTACAACGATAATCGCTTGTATTATACTTCTAAGTGAAGTATTTTATTGAATGAATTGTTTTACCATACCTAACAATCGAACACCACAATCAAGAATGTGCGTAATAAATTCGAGTAAATTGATGTGGCTATTTATCAATTAGTTTCTCTAGATAGGTATTATAGGTATAAAAAACGTGTTTTTATGAGAATGTTCCTAAGTATTTTAAGTAGTACGGTAGTAGGTATGCCCATTGCATTACCCTGCTCTTTTCCTGTAACTGTGATTTGCTTCTAATAGGTAACTGTGTACTGGTACTGGAGCACTAAGACAACCTTCGTACCTGCGCTCTAAGATGTTAATAAAACGTCATTGCCTGCGCCAAGAATAATATTTATTTTTGCTTTTGTTTATAAAGCCTAACCTAACCTAAAACTTACATAAGCATTTATATAATAGTACCTGGTTGACCAAGCGTAGCTCGGTATTTTTTTTGAAAATTACAAGTACGATTCCTAAAAATAAATCAAACGAACCAAGCTAGATCGATTAATGACCCCTGAAACCTCCTTCAAGCCAAATTTCATGAAAACCGTTTCCGAGATTCAGATTATACATACCTACCTATTATATCTAATAGCTCGTTTGAAGATATTAGATTTTTAGAATCTGTATGATTTTTACATGTTTCATTACTTAATTACTCGTAACTCTAACCACTTTGTATTCATAATTTGTTATCTAATGTCTGCAAATGCTAATGTGACTTGGTACCTACTTGTATTTCAAGATCTAGATATAAGTTCCTGCTAACATTAAGTATACAATCGCACCAACTAGATAGCACCGTGCGGTAGGTATGCAAAATAGCTATCAAGAGAAATAGGGTTTGAATTTAAAGGAGAAACAGGTAACTATATTGAAGTAGGTACTTCAATATAGTTACCTGTTTCTCCTACCTAGGTTTACAATATATTTTTTATTATTATGACTATAATCATTGCTTATACATATGTACCACTAACTGTGAGCCGTAATATAGAGATAAGTGAATTACGCAATTAAATCATAAAACGTTTCAGTAAATAACACATATTTATTTACGTAAGATAAAGATGTTATTTCTATTTACCTACTCATAATAACTACGACGATTATCTAAGCTCACACCAATGTAGATATGTCATAGCCACATCGTAGATTTGCTCATTTCATGAAATGCTCGAGAATTTCGTGAAATTGTGGTTTCATGATGTGGCCAACTCAATATGACCAGATCGTTAAATAGTCTATGTTTCACGATTTTGTCATCCACGTTAGGCCAAATCATATAAATAGGGGCTAGGTCATGTTTGCCTAAAGATTATATGCAATTTATAAATGCCATAATAATAATTAAACATAATATTTTATCGTTAGTTTACAAAAAAAATAACTAAAGTCGGGGTGTAAGTAACTAGTTCACGATATGATCAAATAATTTTGACCACGTCATGAAATAATGAAGCAGTCGCGCGTTAAGTTGGCCACATCGAGAAACGTTTTTGTATCATTGATTTGCCCAGACCATATCATGATGTGGCCAATAGGCAGGCAACCATTTCATGAAACGCGGCCATTTGAACTAGGTACTCAAGTATTTCATGAAATGAGCAAATCATCGATGTGGCTACGACAGATACATAGAGAAAATTGTAATTCCTAAGCTAAATACTTTTCCTAAACGAACTACTTCCAAAATCCAAATTTGAAGCGTAATAAAACCATCCCTAAAAATTGGAATTCCTCTTTTCAAAACGGGAACCTAATAATCGTAGACAGTGTTTTAATTAATTTTTAATTAGATAGATTTTTTCTATCTGGCGTTTGACAGTTTATCAATAATATTGTATTTAATCATAATAGAACAATGCCATTAAATATAAGTTTGAAGTGTTTCCTAAAAATCTAACTAAATCGTATTTGATTACAAATATAGCAGATTTTACTGTTATTTAGAGCGACTACGTGTTCCATCGATATTCATAGACAACTGCCCAGGGGGCTCAATGCTCAGAGATATCATTTCATATGTTATTCATGCCCTATAGAAATAATTGGATGGAAAAGTTTATTATGCCTACCTATCTAATCTGAAAGCTATTAAGATATCTCACTAATAAACAACATACGATAACCTAAGCTGCACTTAATCTTTTGATTGGAGCTACGCTACAAGCTATTTGGATTAAACGACTAAAATCACTACTAAATAGCTTCACACGACTCAAATAATGAAGTAATAACTTTGTAAAATATTACCAGCAATTAGTATAAAGCTTATCGTTTAATGAAGTCTGTGTTGAGGCGCATTTGCCTAAATAGAACCACTTCACTCAGTGAACTCCGTATTTACCATCTAAAGCGAACACCATCTATTTAAATTAATACTTTATACCAGGGCTTCTTAAACTATCGGTCGCGACCAAACATAGGGTCGCGTTGCAAAATTGTGCGGTCGCGAGAGATTTTAGTGACAACTATTTATATATACCATTTTATAACATCACTTGCAGCGTCTAGACAAGAATACATCATAATAAATAAGCTTAGATTATAAACATCCATCTCATTAAATTTTTCATTTATTTTTTAATTTAACACTTACCACGCAACTACTTGAATACATTCGAGCGAATTAAGACGGTCAGAATCCACTTTTATTTTTTAAACTGTAATACAATTTTATAATTTTTTGTGCAATTTTTAATTTTAGATTTTTGTATGTTTCAATAAGAAATCTAAAATTATATATTTTCATATGTATATTGTTACCTAATAAATAAATCATCAAAAAATATTAATTTATTTTTCTTTTATATTTGTATAGGGTCGTCAAGAAACTCGCAATCATAAATGAGGTCCTGAATGACAAAAGTTTAAGAAGCCCTGCTTTATACCAATTAATATAGTGTTTTGGGTTTTTCCTAAGTTTCACCTAAACTACTTAAACTTACACCTAAACTTCAAACAAAACATACAAAATAATATCGGTCAAGCCTTTTAAAATAAATTTTGAAATAAAAAGGGTTTTGTAACGCTTATAGGAAGTTTTTGTAAAACTTATAAGTTTTTGTGAGAATTTCTTAATTTGGAGAATTAGAATCGTGGATCTCGTTCTCTATTTTGTGATTTGCATTACTAGCACAAGCAACATAGAAATCAGGGTAAAGGCCAAATAAAAGCAGCAACACATATCCTAACAGACTTTTTTTAAGATTGTTTTGAAGTTGTTTTGACTCCCGACAAGTGTCAGCAATAACCGGATTCATTAAATTTGTATAAATTAGCGACTGCTTGGACACACCTCCACAACGAAACCGGCTTGAAGGCCGAATTACTACGTTCCAATTTATAACAAAAACGATCGATTTTTTGTATGTTACTAAAATTACATAAGTAAGAAAAATTGGAAATCTTTATAACTCATTGGCAATTTATGACCTGTGCTGCCGTAGATAATCAGTGAATTGCTTAGCTTGCAATAAAACCGCCTTTGCATGTTTTTGTATATATTTTTTTATTTATAACGTTGTTATATATGTATTTTTACGAAGTATCTAATTGTATAATAATATGATAAGAAGAAAAATTATCAAATTTAAACCTATTTCTTTAGTTACGTACTTAAGTTATGAACTTATTAATTATTTTTTATTAAAAATTATTTTAAAATTTTTGAATTCTCCTAATTAAAACCCTTTATTCCATTCCTCCTATTAAATAGTTTGAAATAACAAGCCCACCATTTTGGATCCTTAGTCTAGCCTGCAAGGATCTTAAGGACAGCGCTACCTTGGCAACGACGCCCGATGCCTCGTGGCCCATGATCATAGGCTCCTTGAGCACGAAGTGTCCGCACGAGCCACTCTGCCAGTAGTGCACATCCGAACCGCAGATGCCCACGCAGTCCATGCGCAGGAGCACCTCTGTAACATCATCAGCAACTTATAGAAGGCTACCTAAAAGTAGAGGGGACATGGAACTTAAACCCACCTACATCACACTGTTTAGAGGGCTTAGAGTGACAATGCATGTCGGGAGAATAAGAACAGGATCAGATTTTCTTATATATGTTTCCGCTTAAACCAGTTTTCCTTTATTTAAAGCTCGTTATCCCTAGTTAAAACTAGTTTTTCTAAATGCCTTTGTTAAAACTAGAAATACTTCACAGGTCGAAAAAATTATTTATGCGTTGCATAATAAGTAGGTATGTAGAAGGAAGGATGAAGAAAATTTGAGCACCCTGACTCCACGCAATCTTGTCTGCTCTACCACCTATTGTTTTTGTAAAGTGCAATGCCAGAAGCTCCTGAAGGCCCTGAATAAAACAAACCTACCAGGAGGGTAGAGCGAAGGAGGAGCTGGCGGGCGAGGCGGTGGCCTCTGTAGCGAAACAAAGGTCGAGTAGGTGAAGCTGAAGGATTGGGTGATGGAGCGAGTCTTCTGGTTTAACTATTTTATATATTTACAAGAACAAATCTGAGTAACTCGAATCCACGCAGTCTAGTCTGCTTATTTCCGTAGTTTTATAAAGCGCGAAGCCAGATGCTCGCGAAGACCAATTTTAAGCGCTATTTAATTCTAAACATTATCACAAAGTAAAAAAATTTTAACAAAAAATAAAAACGCCTTCAAAACGCACTAAAAAGTAAAAAATAACTACGTCATTTACTTACTTTAATTTACTTAACCACATCTATGAAGTCGGTGCCATCCAAGTTTAGGTAAAGACTTTAAAGTAGAAAGCTCGGGTGGCACCGACTTCATAGATGTGATTAAGTAAATTAAAGTAAGTAAATGACGTAGTTATTTTTTACTTTTTAGTGCGTTTTGAAGGCGTTTTTATTTTTTGTTAAAAATTTTTTATTTCATACTTTTTAGTGCTTTATCAACAACGAACATACTAATAAACCTACTCGAACTAAACCATAAGTAATTAAGTACCAATATTCACTACCTACTTATAACATTCCGACGTCCCTGCAAAAGTGAATATAAAGTTTGAAGAGTTTCCTCGAGTTTTCGTAGATCTCACCATTGGATCATGACATAGTAAACATTAAACTAACTGGAAACTATAACCTTTCAAACTTCTTATTGAGACATAAACCGTTAAATAGCTCCCTCAACTGTCCTACTTCTTCATCGCCAGACCCTCAATGACAGTCACAGCCCATCTAAATATAAAGTTCTCATTGACACAAATTAATCGAGCCCAAACACAAGGTAGCTACTGTAAACCGTTAAAGAGCTCCCTCAGCTGTCCCTCGTCTTCATCGCCAGACCCTTAATGACAGTCACAGCCCATCTAAATGTAAAGTTCTCATTGAAACAAATTAATCGAGCCCAAACACAAAGTAGCTACTGTAAAACGTTACGGAGCTCCCTTAACTGTACGTCGTCTTCATCACCAGACCCTCAATGACAGTCACAGCCCATCTAAATGTAAAGTTCTCATTGAGACAAATTAATCGAGCCCAAACACAAGGTAGCTACTGTAAAACGTTACGGAGTTCTCTTATATATAGATCGGCTCCATCATCAGATCGACTCCAGACCTTCATCAAATTGTAGTGCTTTTAAATATTTACCGGAAAAATTAACAAACGTACTTGTTGTCCCTACAATTTTTGAAAGTTTCCCTCGTTTTCTCCAGGATCCCATCATCAGATCCTGGTTTCCTTGTCATGGTACCACCACCGGACTATCTACTTTCCAACAAAAAAAGAATTATCAAAATCGGTTCATAAACGACGAAGTTATGCGCGAACACACATAAAATATATATATATATATATATATATATATATATATATATATATATATATATATATATATATATACGGTCGAATTGAGAAACGCCTTTTTTTTTTGAAGTCGTTTAAAAAGATGTTTCAAATAGCACGGGTTTCTATCTAAAGACTGTAACATACTCGTATGTACGTAATATTATACCAAATTGAAGAAAATCAAAAAATGTAGGTAACTTACCATCATCTGCTATTTCTGGGATTGGTGTTTGTTCCTATAAAAACATTAAAAAACTTAATTTAGAATTAGTTCATTCAAGTATAGTAGAGGCACATATTTTGTATAAATTAATAATTTAAATACCTAAACGTTTTCCTTATTTCATACGAAGATTAAAACAGGTAGGTAACCTACTTGCCTAATATATTTTATTAATTAAAAAATATAACATTAGTAATGGTCATACCTCTAAATTAATTAGGTAAATAGTAAGCAATGAGTTTTAGAAAACATTTACAAAAATGCGCCAAATAATTAAATAGCATATATTAAATAAGTTTATTTTAATTTAATTTTAAACCATTTAACAATTTGAAGTAAATATTCGTAGCCACGGACTTAAACCTAGACCTTCCGCTTATAAAGCCACAGGACAAACCACTGAGCCAACAAGGTTGCCCTACGTCAGTCATTTGGTACCAATCAATATTTGAAACAATCTTAGCGAAACGTTTCCGTTTCATAAATATCGCAACATGGAAGAATGAAATTAATATTAAATAAAAAAATTTTAACAAAAAATAAAAACGCCTTCAAAACGCACTAAAAAGTAAAAAATAACTACGTCATTTACTTACTTTAATTTACTTAATAACATCTGTGAAGTCGGTGCCATCCAAGTTTAGGTAAAGTCTTTAAAGTAGAAAGCTCGGGTGGCACCGACTTCATAGATGTTATTAAGTAAATTAAAGTAAGTAAATGACGTAGTTATTTTTTACTTTTTAGTGCGTTTTGAAGGCGTTTTTATTTTTTGTTAAAATTTTTTTATTTCATACTTTTTAGTGATTTATCAACAACGAAAATATTAAAGAACCTACTCGAACTAAATCATAAGTACCAATATTCACTAGCTAGTTATAACATTCCAATATCCCTACAAATGTGCCTATAAAGTTTGAAGAGTTTCCTCGAGTTGTCGTAGATCTCATCATCATATCATGACTTAGTTAACATTAAACCAACTGGAATTTATAACATTACAAACTTCTCATTGATACATATTAATCGAGCCCAAACACAAGGTAGCTACTGTAAACCGTTAAAGAGCTCCCTTAACTGTCCTTCGTCTTCATCTGCAGACCCTCAATGACAGTCACAGCCCATCTAAATGTAAAGTTCTCATTGAGACAAATTAATCGAGCCCAAACACTAGGTAGTTACTGTAAACCGTTAAAGAGCTCCCTCAGCTGTCCTTCGTCTTCATCGCCAGACCCTTGATGACAGTCACAGCCCATCTAAATGTAAAGTTCTCATTGAGACAACTTAATTGAGCCCAAACACAAGGTAGCTACTGTAAACCGTTAAAGAGCTCCCTTAACTGTTCTTCGTCTTCATCTGCAGACCTTCAATGACAGTCACAGTCTATCTAAATGTAAATTTCTCATCGAGACAAATTAATCAAGCCTAAATACAAGGTAGCTACTGTAAGCCGTTACGGAGCTCCCTTAACTGTACTTCGTCTTCATCACCAGACCCTCAATGACAGTCACAGTCCATCTAAATGTAAATTTCTCATCGAGACAAATTAATCAAGCCCAAACACAAGGTAGCTACTGTAAGCCGTTACGGAGCTCCCTTAACTGTACTTCGTCTTCATCACCAAACCCTCAATGACAGTCACAGTCCATCTAAATGTAAATTTCTCACCGAGACAAATTAATCAAGCCCAAACACAAGGTAGCTACTGTAAGCCGTTACGGAGCTCCCTTAACTGTACTTTGTCTTCATCACCAGACCCTCAATGACAGTCACAGCCCATCTTAATATAAAGTTCTTATCAAGACAAATTAATCGAGCCCAAACACAAGGAAATGCAGTAAATCGTCAAGGAGTTCTCTTATATGTAGATCGGCTCCATCATCAGATCGACTCCAGACCTTCATCAAATTGTAGTGCTTTTAAATACTTATCAGAAAAATTAACAAACGTACTTGTTGTCCCTACAATTTTTGAAAGTTTCCCTCGGTTTCTCCAGGATTCCATCATCAGATCCTGGTTTCCTTATCATGGTACCACCACCGGACTATCTACTTTCCAACAAAAAAAGAATTATCAAAATCGGTTCATAAACGACGAAGTTATGCGCGAACACACATAAAAAAAAAAAAAAAAAAAAAATATATACGGTCGAATTGAGAAACGCCTTTTTTTTTGAAGTCGTTTAAAAAAAAATAACAACGTAATTATCACATCTCTTGTAAAGGTCATTTAAATCTATAAGGAATTCGTAAAGTTTAAAGTTAAAACATAATTTGTAGTCATACTCGATCGTAGGTAACAATATCAACATAATACCTAATTAATTAAAAAAAAAATCTATTAATAAAACCGAACCAGTTTAAATTATCACTTGCCGCGCTTAAACAAATGTCGCGAGTTTCTTTGCGATTCGCGAATACAAAATATTTGTCACTGCATTTTAATTACCAATATTGTTAATATTATACCTACATACTAAACCTATTTGTTATTCTTAAAATTAAAAGTAACTTTCAAAGGGCTTTTGTTACGTTTGATTACAAAAGAAATGTCTACTTACCAATCGTAAATCTTTTGTTTTATACAAAACAGCAGTGAGGTTATCCTGAGCCATGGTACACGCGTGCGCTCGTTACAACTGTCACTGAATTACTACAACAACACGCAATTAGTAGAGAAGTACAGACCTATCGGAGTATACAATATATTATTGTATACTTGAATTGAATGATTGTTATAAATCAAAGAGCAACATAGCTTTAGTACTATAGAAAACTACCTATACAAATAAAGCCGACAGAAAACCGCGAACGCGAAGTCTTAAGTGATCCCGAGTACATAACCAAATGGAGCCGAAAGGGAGGCAAATTCAAATATCGTCGTAGAACAATTACCTATTCTTCCTGATCTACTATACCTTAATATTTTTCGAACTTTCGTCTTATCTATAAAAGTAATTATGTCTGTATTGTTTAGAAGATTATGACCGAAAACCTCAATAGCATCATTTTATTTCTTCATAATACATTGAAGGATCTACGATATTATATATAAATAAAGAATAATAAATAAACAATGATATTTAAATAGTCGATTTCTTAGAATTCATAGATACATCAGGTATTCTTCGCGAATGTTTGAATTTAAAAATATTCCATTCTAATGATAAAAAAATATCACTGAAGAAGAATAAGGAAATATTATCACCGTTTTAGTGATAATTTTCCTTATTCGTACATGTACCTATACTCTCAGTCAAAATCTGATTACCTACTTAAATATTTTTAGGAAGTTCTATATATAGCGAGCTTTGCTATAACCATTCTACTTTTTTTAAATGGTCACGTATCTACAATTTTTTTTATTGTTGGAAGTTTGTAATTCAGCAATTTTCTCGCGAGCGAACCTGAGGGCATAGCCTCGTCTATACTTATAATAAATCAGTAGACGGTGCCATCACTGCCATCCAAGGTTTGGGATCACTTTAAGGACGTTGTCTACAACCCACAAAGTGTTTTGCTACTTCCTTCTTATAAACATTCCTTAAACTTGGATGGCACAAACTTCATGCTTACGTAAAGTAAAGCAACTAAATGATGCAAATATTTTTTACTTTTTACTGCGTTATGATAATAATAATATTAAGAATAATTTAATAAGTGACTTGGGCTTTTTTTTTATTGTCGTAGTCTTACGTAATTTAATTCCACGCGGACGAAGTTTACCGCTAGTTTACAAATAAACTGTAAACTTGTGCTGCAAAGATAATTTTATCCAAAATAACTAGAGGTCGAAAAACTCGTTTCAGTTAAAAGTATACACACATAAATAAACAATTATGTTGATAAGCGGCGAATAATTAAAAACCTGTAAACCTAAATATATCAATTACTTAACAAGAAAATTCAATAATTCGGGAATAAGTGAAAACAAAGTTTTTTATAATAATCTTTATTTGTCTTTCATTCGTCCCAACCCCACAGCCCATGACTCTCTCTAATTGTCTCTCTATTCTCTCTCCGAGTGCGAGTGAGAGCGCTCGCTTCTCCCTTCGCTATCGCGTGCTTGCGTGCCATCTTCTTCTCTCTAACTTCTAGATTCTTCTTCACTTGCTGCTTCATTACTTCTGGGGCTATCGTACTTGCGGACGTGTATGACCTCATCGATCTCACGTCCGATAGCGCCTTCTCTATCATCGCTAGTCTATACTTCTGGGAACTTCTGTCGATTTCTTCTTTTCTTTCTGTATAGTTCTGTACATCTGCTGGCACTAATGTAGGTATTTCTTCTTCGTTTTTGTTGTCTATGGATAATTTGGTTATGTTTTCTGTTATCTGTGGTTCGTCGTGTTGTAAGGAATCAGCAACCTATAATGATAAAAATAAACTTTATAAAATAGTCGACTGCTCTGAATTGCATTTAATCCAGTCAGCGACTTCGACTGCGTGGATTCAGGAATTTTTAACATCCCGCAGGAGCTCTGTAATTTTCCAAAGCCAAACTTTGTAATATTAAGGTTCTTCTTCGTCTCCGCGGGCTTTTTCCTCACTTGACCATGATGTTGGCAGTTGTGCGTTAATATTTAGGTTATTGAGAAGTAGAAAATATGCCTTTTTCTTTATTTGTTTGAATAAATTTGGCCACATTATTCAAACTAGCAGGAATTAAACCTAGGGGTCAATAACGTACAATGCTAACCTGTTTCCTGAGAGTGGCCAATTCATCTTCAGAGTGTTTAGTTTTTTCATCTTCAGCATGTTCGTATTCGTCGCCGTCCGCTTCGTCATCGCTCACTACTAGACCTATACCCATTTCCTGAGAAATAAAGCATTTTGTATAAATCTAAATTAAGCAAAAAACCACTGAGTCAAGAGTTAATAAAGTTAATCTATGCACTCGATCGACTTCAAATTTAGCGTTCTTTCGCAATGTAGATGCTCACTAAAAAAGGATTTCTCGATACTCCCACATTATCGGGATTGAATGTGAAACCGCTGTGAGATCAGAGTAGTAGATCTATTTACAAGCCCTTTCATTCTGCATGTAAAATCTTATCATATTTTAGAATAAAATACAATGATAGTGTAATAGTGTTAAGTTTATCTTATCATCCATTTTGCTGACAGTGCAATATGTTACTTGCATGAAATCATCCATGTTGCTGACAGTGCAATATGTTACCTGCATGAAATCATCCATGTTGCTAACAGTGCAATGTTACCTGCATGAAATCATCCATGTTGCTGACAGTGCAATAAGTCGCCTGCATGAAATTATCCATATTGCTAACAGTGCAATGTTACCTGCATGAAATCATCCATGTTGCTGACAGTGCAATAAGTTGCCTGCATGAAATCATCCATGTTGCTAACAGTGCAATGTTACCTGCATGAAATCATCCATGTTGCTAACAGTGCAATGTTACCTGCATGAAATCATCCATGTTGCTGACAGTGCAATAAGTTGCCTGCATGAAATTATCCATATTGCTAACAGTGCAATGTTACCTGCATGAGGTCATCTTCGATGCCCTTACTGCGCTTGTAGCCGGAGCAAGCCACCTCCTCGTCGAGGCGGTCATCGCGCTCTAGGTCGCTAAACCGCGGGTACAGATCGCTTTCAAAGCCGAATCGCTTTTTGAAGAACTCGCGCACGCATTTCACGTCTCGGTCGAAATAGCTACGACATAAAAGTGTGCGTTTAATTAATATAATAGATATACATGCTAATAATGAATTAAATTGTCGCTTGCTTGATTATTATTACGTATTATAAAATAAGCCACTCGCCACATCTGTCTGTCTGATCACGATAACCTCAAAGAATACAAAACAGACTGTCATACGATTTTCACCAATAGTGTAATTCCTTAGAAAGATTTTTGTACATAATTGTGTAAATTGGCTGAAATATGAATAGGACAACTAAAATGTCAGTGACAACATACTATCTATCTTTTAAGTATTTGTTGCTATACTCATTCCTTTTTTGGAAAAAGGGTCATAGTTTTTACTAGTCTTTTTTTTTGTTCTTGGAAGATTGCAATACAATGTTTTGGTCGCGAGCTCAGTCGCGGGCATCTGCTAGTTAATATAATAAATAACTTAGCAACCACCCGTAACTTTTTCGGCGTGAAGTTTAGTTTCTTTCAGATATTTCCATATGTTAATTTCCCTACATGCCTTCTTGACACTCACAGTTCAGCATTGGGATGCTCGGTGGAGACCATCTGCGGGAAGTCGATGAGCACGGGCCGGCCCGCCTCGTCCAGCATCAGGTTGAACTCGTTGAAGTCGCCGTGGATGACGCCGCAGTTGCCGAGCCGCACCACCAGCCCCATCAGCTCGTCGTACAGCCCCTCCACGTCGTCTACCGACGATACGTGCGTCCTGTCAAGTCATCAGCGTGAGAATAATAGGTACGCGTACATATGGAACCAGAAACATGTAAAGCAGTATTAAAATTTGAAAACAAAATCCATTCTGCCTGCTGTGGGGCTCGGAGGCCCAAGTAACCTTAGGTCAGGGCTCCAGGCTCCTCACAATACGCGTCATCGCAAGAGAATTACCATCTTCTGTATTTAACCCAATTTTTAATTATTTTTTCACATTTTTTAACCCACATAATATTAGAATAGGATATTTTGGTCATTAGGTTGGTTAGACTTTAGGATTTACTGAAGTGCACATTGGACTTGTGGCTACTCACAATAGTCCACCACCACTGTCTGTTGTAGTTTAAAGGTCGCGGCACGGAGAAGCTCCAGGCTTGTAGGCGAACTCCTAACTATAAATACCACCTGGTCATGCTACATAACTATCTACTCACAAGGGCCCGCCAGTGACCAGTTCCATAACAACACAGTGCCGATTGCAGTCTACAGGGCGCGGCACGGGGAAGCCCCTTGCGTGCAAAGCACTCATGTAGGCGAACTCCTTTGTGGCTGAGATGCGCGACAGGTAGAGCCACGAAGCGCGGTGTCGGTGCGCATGGTAGTCGCGCTTGTCCTTTATATTGCGAAAACATGTGCGACCCAACCTGCAAGCAATACCAATATTAATAATTAAATTGTAATTTTGGATTTGGCCGTGGCTAGTTTGTACCCCTTGTACACAACCTTACCTTGTAATAAC
Organism: Mycalesis mineus; assembly: GCA_034621355.1. Taxonomy (NCBI): domain Eukaryota; kingdom Metazoa; phylum Arthropoda; class Insecta; order Lepidoptera; family Nymphalidae; genus Mycalesis; species Mycalesis mineus. The sequence goes on from CM067897.1 coordinate 3,351,149, forward strand.
ATGTAAAAATTTAAAGGTGTTCTACAATAAATTATCTGTATCGAAATATACAATTACCATTCTGATGAAGCGAACCATATACACTCTACATTAAATCACGGTTAACCAAAACCTTCCACAAGACTTCTTGGTTTTTAAAATATGTGTTAGGTATATGTTTTTATAATATAAATAAGCATTTCAAACTGCCTAATAGGTACAGACTATAACCCACCCTTAAAATAGTCAGCTGCGATTTTGATGTTGTGTTGATGAGCAGTAGCCTCTCAAAGTAAGTCTTGTAAAGTTGTCTAGATTGACCAAAGTTGACAGGCAACATCATTTATACATACCTATGTAGTTTGAGACATAAGGGATTCTTGTCTTCATCAGCAACAGTGTATATATTTGACTCTTTGCCCACTCCAATCTGGTTACCAAATGATGCAATAACCTTTCTATTTGTAAGTGCTTTGAGAGCCAGGTAATCGTAACCTGCATTAGTAAGTCTATATCCATCATCTAAAAATAAAAATAAATGCCTAAATGTACACTAGTTATCGCAAGAAAATATATCTTTGCCCAAATATATCTTTTGACGGTCTCCATGGAGCAGTGGTATGGCACAGTCGATTTATAAGACAGAGGTCCTGAGTTCAATTCCTGGCAGGGTGGTCCCTACCAACAAAGATGTACCACCAAGCGATTTAGCATTTCAGTATGATGTTGTGTAGAAACCGTAAGGGGTGTGGATTTTCATCCTACACCTAACAAGTTAACCCACTTCCATTTTAGATTGCATCATCACTTAACATCAGGTGTGATAGCAGTCAAGGGCTAACTTGTAATCAATAAAAAAAAAGGTTCAACAAAATAGACAGCATTAATTTTGACTGTGACCTAATGAATGCCCAAATATTTTTTAGTCTCATTTGTTACATGAGAAATCTCTGCATGTGCATAATAACTATATAAAGTGATATGGAAAAAAACCAAACTGAAATGAAATGAAAGAACTGAAGTTTCTTCACTTTCTCTAAATAATATAATTCTATTCAATATACTCTACTATTATGTATGTTTTAAACTTTTAAGCATCTGACCTACCACTATATAGAAATAGGAAAGGGAATCATTATACATATATATCTATTTATATAATAAAACAAAGTTGAGTCATTTACACCATTCCAAGCATTTTAACATAGGCCGCCAGTATCAAGATAGATAGATGGCAGTCTGGAATACCATATAGACGATTATAAACATCTCGATCCTATGGGCACATAATCTACATAGGTGAAACTACAATGCATAGCTAGTTTTAGATCACATGTGAAATAGCAAGATTATGAGTCAAGAAGGTTAATCAATCCTTTTTCAATCATAATTACAGCTGATAAATAATTCGTCTAGAAACATAAATTATTATTAATCGTAACTGCTACCGGCCACAGTACTGTGCGTAACTAATTAATTGCTTTAAATACATTACATTGTTTTCCTCTTTCATAAGTCAGTAGTCTATGTTTGCACAGATCCTTCATGAGCTTATGCACACCACCGTGGCGTAAGTTAGCTATCGATGCCACCAACGACCCTGGAACGAGCTCATGGTTTTTCATACCCATTTCCACCTGAAATTTCGAAATTTAGTTAACCTGTGAATATGAAGGTTATATAAATGTGGCTTTATTTGCACGCTTACAGCAGTTAATACTCGAAAATCTTCAGGCGTTAAATAGCGCAGCATTGCTACGTCTAGTTTACCCATTTTTATACAAATTTAATAATGTTTTAGAAGAAATTTGAAATCAAAACAAATACAAACGTGGTTTTTTACAGACTATATTACATAAAGGATTATAGGACTGTCAAAATCTGAAATCATATGATTTTAGTTGCTCGGAGGAAATTTATTTCTTTTATTTTTTATTAAACGGGCTTTACGGTCCTGGGTACTAATTCTTTTAAGCCAATCTTGAATAAAGTACGAGTTTGGCATCTGTGCTGTTAAATGTCAGAGTGACAACTAACATATGACAGTAGTTTTCTCGGCTGTCGGCTCTCATTTTCATGTTTTGTTTCGAAAATCTAGAGAAAGAGAATATGAATTCAGAGATTGTATAAAATATTAATAAATAAAAATGTCTTTAAGAAAATTACTTATCCTAACTCGTGCGGTGTGCTGTAAAGGTGTTAAGCTTCAAACTACAAATTTTTCCAGACAAAACATTTTTCTACTTTCAGCAAGTTCTACAAGATTTTATTCGAAAGAAAATATAGGTTAGTTTTCAATTTCCTTTAGCCTATAAGTAAACTTTTCCGTAGATCTGTGAAACATAGCCCAGTTGTTACTGAATTTTAATAATCCTTATATCTACATGTTAGATTAAAATTATGTGAAACATGCATTTTCATTCAATTTCAAACATTATCAAAATTAAAATTTACTTGGCTATTTTTTATTGACGCTACCAATATTACATATATGTAGGTATAAACTAAGTAATTTTTAAAAATCATGTTACACAATATTTTTTGCATTCTCTACCATTTAGGAGTATAAAAAGCAATGTGATTTAATTTTTTTTTATAATCTCTAATAGATTGTGCTCAATTTATTGGGTTTTCTTTGTTACTTGAATGCAAAATATTGTGAGTATATAATATTCCCAATTTCTTGTCTTAAAGAGTAAGTAATGCTATTGCATTACTTACTAAATAAATATAGAACTGTTTAATGTAAACTTTTTAATTATATATTTTTATTAATTTATTCTTAACAACTAGCTGTGCCCTAGGGTTATGTCTTCATATAGTTAATGTATGCAGCATAAATACCCCATAGTCTTCCTGTACTACCAGGCTGTTTCAACACAGAAAAATCTTTTTTATTTACTACAATTTACACCTAATGGAAAGAGATAATGCAGTCTAAGATAAAAGTGGCCAACCTTGTTAAGATTAAAAAATCCACAAATCATTAAATATTTTTAAATTAATCCTCATAGTTCCTGAGTATATATAATATCAAACTCTTTTTGTCTGGTGGCTTCAGCATTAGTGTCTAGTTTCCACAAATAAGATTGTAATATAATATCTATACTAAAGCCAAACTCGATTGAGAATGCTTGTCAACAAACAAATTTAAAATGGAGGTAGAAAACGCAACACATTTTATGCCCAATAAATTTAAAATTATGTTTTGTTATTTTGAAAATCTTATTTAAAAGTCTTTGAATATATTAATTAGTTTTAAGCTTACTAATCTTATTTAATGTCATGAATTCGTCATTAACTAGTTAATTAAAAAAATAGGTGTGAAATGACTAATGATTTCTACCTTCCTTTTTAATTTGTTTGTTGACAAGCATTCTCAATCGGGTTTGGCTTTAGTATAGATTGATATCTTATCGATAAATGATCTAGAGTTTCTGTATGATGATACCATTTGGTGGTAAGTTACCAACTTGGACTGTTACTTAACATCAGGTGAGATCACAGAAAAAACAGAACAGAAAAAAATACAGCTTTATAATGCATGTTATTGTTTAATCTAGGAGATAAGAACAAAGATAGTAAAGAAGGGGAGAAAGTGGACATTTTGGGGAGGTTCTTCCCACAGTCCCCACCTGCTGCGGATGCACAGGAGGTGCAGAAAGAACAAGAGAAATTTGAGCAGGAGCAGAAAGAAAAGTCAAAAGAGAATGAGAAGAACTGGAGGCGGATGAAAATTGGGTATGATTGGTTTATCTATGTTTCCCTTATAAATTTGTTGAAAATATAGAAATAGCTTATCTTTAGCTTAGACATTACATCCTTGTTCTGGCTTAAATCTGAAAGTACCAGTCAATATCTTTTTGTATATGATTGCCAGACTCAAGAGGAGTGACATAGGCTAATGTTTCCTGATATTACCAAGGAAGCTAGTAAATCTGTGAATTTTTTTAATTATTACTTAATTTATAACAAACTTAAAATACATAGTGCTAATAAGAATAGATTGTGTCTGATCTCCAGTTGCAACATGGCAAACAATTGGCACACCTATAAGTCCTTTGATGTCAGAGTGTAACCATGTTTACCTAGTCAAAATATCAAATTGATTTATACAATAAAATGACATTAATTGGAGCTTTCACATAAAATAGGTTTGCAGCATTTGGAGGCGCTTTAACAGTAATGGGTGGATGTCTGATCATTGAGATGGGGGCACCAAGACGGGGGGACGATGGCCAGATTATTGAAGATGAGTTTTCCCCTCTGCCCCTAGTGCTACAGTATTTAAGGCGGACATGGAAAGAGCTTACATTCTATGAAAAGGTACTGTGTCTCTGGCTTACTATAATGTGGATTCATGGATAAACTTAGTTTAAAAAAAATTATATATGAATTAAGACTACTTAGGCCCCTAACTATGAAGCTATCAAAGCTACTAACTTGGTGCTTTAAATTTTTTGATTTATTTGACTCATGAGATTAATTGAATGCTTTTAAACCAAACCCAAACTAATTCTCAATTTTAAAAATTTTCGAGGGATGCAAATTTATTACTTTTATTTTGCCAAAGTGCCAACTTCTAATGAGGATTTCAAGAAAATAATTGGAATAAGCAATGCTACTTAGTAGTAGTTCTGCAGATAAGTCTAAATTCATACAATTACTTCACAAAGCTCAATCAAAAATTGTTTCAGATGATAAAGGAGCCATCTAGGGAGAAACTATTACCTGACCCGCTGCCCGCTCCTTATCAACCCACCTACACATTAGTTCTGGAGTTCACTGATGTGCTGGTGCACCCTGACTGGTCATATCAGACTGGATGGAGGTTAGTGTAATGAGAATCAAACACCTGCATAAATGAAAGTAAATAGCTAACAAATTAATGATTTATCATGTAATTACAAAGTCAATCAAGCTTTGCTTGGTTTTATTTTTGGAAATTGTAATATTTAGATATAGATTATATAACAACGCGATCTATTCTTAAGAAGCTCTAGTGGTTATGTCTTAAACTAGTCTGCACTAAACTTGAAATCTGTTTTCAAGTTGCCACACACTGATCTATTTAGGTATAGAGACCCTGCCGAGATATGATTTAGTACATACTGCAGCCTATCTCATTATCAGTACAGGATAGAAGTTTAGTTGTATTCATATTGCAATTGCGAATGTGAGTTTATTTGTTTATCACAAGCTTCTCTACAAGTGCCTATACATGACTCAAACCTTGGTGCTAGTTCAGTTTTATCCTCCTTATATTTAGAGTTTGCGCCCTTCTTCTTCTTCTTCTTTTCCTGGGTGTTTTCCGCACTTGGCCAGTGAGTTGGCCGTTGTGCATGGGTCCCTTGGTGTAGGCTCCCGTTGACTCACTCCAGCCAGGCGAGCTCGCTCCAGAAGTTTAGGAGGTCTCCCAGGTCACCAATAGCCTCATGGAGTGTCGCTTTGGAGCCAATGTGTGTTTCACGTTGTTACGATACCCCTCTGCACCCTGAGTTTGCGCCCTGTGCCGGGGTACTGAGTATACCCTAGTTTAGTATTTTGTTTTTCTCATGTTCATGACATGACATGCTTGGATCTTTATCAGGTCAGTACATACAATATCCTATTGTATGAACTGAACGATTTAAATGAACAGTTATTGAAAAGTTTCAGATTCCTAAATTAGACGAATTTTAAACGCTACTTATAGTTTTTACAAACAATAATAATTACGAATTTTAATTACTGTAAAACGTATATGTATGGGAATAGGCCCTATTATTTTTAGTTAGTACTAGCAGTCGCCCGCGACTTCGTCCGTGTATAAACCTCCTTAACCCTTTTAACTTTAAAGATAGACACATATAAAGTGTCGCCATTCCTCGCTCCTCCTCTCAATTTAATTTTTTTTATAGTTCCCTGTCAAGCAATATCCTCTGTCCCGTCCCGTGTACTAAAGATCTACATTGTCCGACATTACAGTACATTAACATTGACAACATATATTTATGGATACTGATGGGTATAGCTTGATAATACCCGTTCCAAAATGCTGGCCCCTATTCAGTATGTATAATGTAACACGGAAGAGGTCAACTTAAATTGGACGCCATAGCGGCAGTGTCGCGCTTTTTAGAAATTTTCTTTTTTATATAAAAAATCATTTTTATATATATGGAGATAGATAGATTCTATGATCATACATATATCTGACTGATTGACTCATTTTCTTCTTTATTACTGCCTGATTGCCTATTATTTTAACGATAACGATAACGATACTTTTCTACAGATTCAAAAAACGTCCAGGCGTAGATCAGTTCCTGCAAACGGTGGCCAACTCAGACTATGAAGTAGTGATATTCACGTCGGAGAACGCGTTCATGATATGGCCGGTGCTGGACAAGCTGGATCCGGAGAACAAGCTCATCTCCTACCGGCTGTTCAGAGACTCCACGCACTTTATTGACGGTGTACATGTTAAAAATCTGGACGGACTAAATCGTGATTTGTCAAAGGTGAGGTTGACTATCTACATGGTATATTAATGACATATCTATTTGACAGATCAATGGACGACTGGACATGACGAAGCTATTGCTAAGGCAAGAGCTAATTTATCTAAACATTTTTGTACCCTTGGACAACATTGTCTTCTTTATTTGTTCACAATAAACTCCAAAATTACTAAACGGATCTTTGTTTGGTTCTTACTAATAGATTGTGCGATTCTTGAGATAGGTCTTAGTATTAATTTGTGAAGGTTTTGTGTAAATTGTATAAAATTAGATGGAAGATTAGGAAAAAATTAAGATGCTTTAGACTTTGAAAATGCAGCCCATTATTGCTAATTCGTTCCTTCTCAGATAGTAGGTAGGACCATAAAACAGTCCGCAATGAACCTTTATGTGGGCATCTGCTAGCTATATTGTTATTATATTGAACATCATGTTGTCAGGTTATAGTGGTAGATTGGAACAAGCAAGCCACGCAGCACCAGCCCGACAACGCTCTGGTGCTGAACAAATGGAAAGGGGCCGACGACGACACCGCCTTGTTGGACTTAGCTAATTTATTACAAAGTAAGGTTCACGCTTGATTTATTACTATGTAATAAAGGGGGTACTATGTAATGTAGGGGTGTGGATTTCATCCTACTCCTAACAAGTTAGCCCGCTCCCATCTTATATTACATCATTACTTAACATCAGGTGGGATAGTAGTCAACTTGTAGTCGATAAAAAACCCTTGTTCCGACATTGAGTCTGGCGTTGATCGTATTGTTGTACAGCGATCGCGATGTCGAACGTGAAGGACGTGCGCGACGTGCTGCGCTACTACGGGCAGTTCGATGACCCCATCGCAGCCTTCCGCGACAACCAGCGCCGCCTCATGGAGCAGATGGCGGAGCGCGAGCGCGACAACAAGGCGGACGTGCCGCTCGCGCGCTCCTGGCTGCGCCCCTTCACGCGCCGCTAGGTGACTCCACTCAACTTGACATAACAATCTCTCTCTCTCTCTGTGTGTGTGTGGCAACTAACGCAGTTAGGCTTAAAGAGTCAAGATGGCAGCTCAGTTCAAATCCTCTTCTGCGATTAGCGCTGGGCTGAGGGGTGGTGTAGGACTATGTTAGTTTTTCAGACTGGTAACATTTTTAAATAAGAATAAAGCACCTCCTTGACATGGCGGCCTCTGTTGCGCATTTAAAAGACAGGTCCTGGGTTCGATACCCGGTTGGGCCCATTAAGATTTTCTATGTAATTAAAAAAAAGACCTTAGAACACTCAAAAACACTAAATATTCAGAAATGAAATGGTCATATCTAAAATTAATTAATCAAATTTGTTTACAGATATATGCAGTAACACAATAGTAGCGCCCAAGTGTATCGCAAGTCAGCTTTTGTACATACTTGTATAACTTAACTTCACTTGTGGAATATAAGTGTGATGTAAACTCCACCGGCATTGTAGTGGGAGTAGTCAATCCCACTTCTGATGTTTTATAACATTTTAGTACTAAAAATATATTATACTTGTAAAATTTAATATCATTACATTATTTACGACATTTATATCAATTTCTGACGTCATGGCACTGAAAATGTGTAGAAACTTCTGTTACCTATAATACGACACAACTTGTCTATCATTAACCTGTTATTTTTTTTAAATAAAACGTTAAAATTAATTTGTTAAGAAAAAGAATTAATTTTGAAGAATGAAATTTGTACTAAAAATAGTTTTTACTAAAACTCATTGTATTAGAAATATTAAAGAAATGTTTGCCAAAGTTTTGTTTCCACTTGTTTCTTATTAGTGGCTTCCAGTATACATTATGTTACGTCTTCATAAGTAATGTTGTACTTATATTAAAAAGAAACTGTATTTGCGTGAATGTGTGCGTGGTTGAAGTGCTTGAAGCTATCTCAGTCATTCTAGTTAGGTAATATAGACTGTTACTTAAATATTATATGTTGTTTTATTACTTTAATGCCTCATCAAACCTCTACAAATGCATTTGTAAGAATGTCTTTTATTTAATTTATTTTGTACCAAATCTTAAATGTTGAAGAATAAGAAAGAAAAGGAAGTGGACAAGGAAACACATCTCTTTAAGAGATCTCTAGCCAAAGGAGTGGGCAGTTTAAAGGACGACAAATAAGTAGAAGAAATAAAGAAGGAAACTGTACACCAAACCTAATAAAATGAAAAATAAATTTATAGTAATATAGATAAAATAATTATTAGTGTTTTATTACTCTTAAAAATTTCTTAGAGCTACTTGGCTTAAAAAAATTATTTTTGTTTTGAAAGTACTGAAATATACATAAAATACTGCACATTTCTGTTAATAACTTGGTTCATAGGTTAAATAAAAGATCGTTTTTAATATGATCATTTATTTATTGTACGAAGAATAAGATGTTTCTTACTTCTACATACTTATACATACTCACGAAGAAAGAACGACTTATATATCAAAAATTATTTGATATTCACTTGTACCAAGGCGCTTTTGATATCATCGACCATGATTGTCATTGTGTAAAAAAGTATTTACACTTATTATTTATTGGTTATCTCATTACTCCATGTTTGATTTTTCATCATGTTCAGAATCATCTGAATAATAGAAATTGTTACTTGACGATTTGTCGATCGTCTCGTTGACGCCCGCCGTCCAAATTTCCTTCAATCCTATGTCTATTTCTTCTTGTTCAAAAGCATTTAAAACTTCTTTCTCATTAAATTTGGTCTTCTCATCTAGGAAGTCTTTGCCAATTCTATAATTTCTGGGCATTTTTCGCAGCTTCTTCAATACGCCCGCTATATTTTCCATCGAAGAAACTTCAAGATTTTTATCCTGGATTTTGTATGTTTCACTCCACTTGTCCAAGCTTTCTGCGCTGTCGTCCTCCATATATGGCTCCAAATGCTCAGGAAACAGAGAGTGACACGAGATGTCTCCGAACGAGTTCTGCAGCAGAATGTCATACTTCTCCCCTTGGTCGAGAAGCAAGGTTCCAGTTACACATGTACATAGTCTAGAATCGATAGGGTTGTACATATTATGACAGAGCATCTTCTGCCTCGCTGCGTGCAAACTGTTACGTATGTTGGGAGGGCGGTACGGCATTGTCACGCCGCCGTACCTAGTGTCTCTAATCAACCTATCGGTATAATTCGGCACCACGCACATGTCGTCGCACCATTGGCTGCTTAGACAAATGAGATCCTTGTTGGATTCAAAGCTACAATAGCTCAGATAAGTCGGTACACATTCCATGGCGTGGGTCCAACGTCGGACCACTTTAGAATCATTTCTAGGGCCGTAGCGCAAGTCCAGTAAGAACAGATGATGGTTTGTGCAGAAGTACAGCGAGTTGGTCCCTTCGAAATGTTTCGCGACACTGATATCATTGCATTGTACGTCATCGGTAACTCTCCTCAGATCTTTCCATATGTGAACCATATTGTTCGACCATTTGTCATAGAGCGATATGGAATCTCTCGCGGCGTGGACATAAAAATTTTTATCAGAACTTACGACTGAATTCCAGTTGTCGGTTAAAGTTGTTACTTTGGCTTGTAGTTGAACGCTTCTCTGCTTCATTCTATCTAAATTAACTATACTTAATTTTTGATCTAAACTCGTGATGTACAAAATATTTTTATGAAAGTTATCGAACGTTACACTCGTATATGGTAACTCAGATTTGATACATTTAAGTTTTTCGAACGTTATTCTTTCATCTATTTTTACTAATTTTAAAACGAATATCTTGAATTCTGTTCTCAATACTGTGATGTGTTGTGAAGAAATAATAGTTTCGAGTATGTTGTTGCCCTCCCCGCAGTCGTATTCCGCAACATGCACTGGGTTTATAGCCAAGCTTTTTTTACTAAAGTCTGATAAATCTGAAATGTAATATCAAATTTCACACTTATATACTTAACTAAGAATTAAGGAAGTGAGAGCTTTTAAGGCTGTTAGTGTATGCTGGAAGTCTGCCAGGTTGAGCTTTTATCAAAAGCTACTTTTCTACTGTGTTAGTACACATGCCGTCCAACAAAGTGTGCAGACCATAAATTACTTGACAGTTGATGCCAGGCCAGACCAAGTGGATAAAGTTTATTCATACGACATAGCAAAGCTCTTTGTGGGTTTTAGGCAACGTCCAAGTAGAAAACTTGGGAAGCACCGACTTCATAGATATGGTTAAGTAAATTAAAGTAACTAAATGACGCAATTGTTTTTTACTTTTTAGTGCTTTTTGAAGTCGGTTTTATTTTTTATCAAAACTTTTTAGTGATTTATCGACAAAGAACATAGACAAAACCTACTCGTGCTAAAAAAAATAATTGTATTATCGCACCAGCCATGACAATATGCCTGGCCTTAGAGTTCGGAGACATCTGCAGCTAAGGTATCAAGCCTCATGTGCATGGAAACAGCATTGCTAGAAGACAAATAAAAGAGTAGATAACCCGGGACATACTTTGTTATAGCTCTATTAGGACCAAAAACTTACAGACTGTAGTAAATTCACTATGCAGCAAGTAGTCCACACTGTCAAAGCAGACAGACTGCAAGTTGCCGCTGCCAGCATAGTACCAGTTATAGGAGGAGTTGAAGTATGGAGTGGGGTCGCTGTCCAGATGGGCCGCTATGTCCACCAGGTGCTGGGGGCATTGCACCACCTCTTCGTTGATCACCTCATACTGCTCTAGAGCTTTAATTAAACCTGTGGGTTTGTTTTATTATTTGTTGAGTTCGTTCTTGAAGGTTTAAACTAAGTGAAAATAGTATTTAAGCAAAGTAAAAAAAGTTCCCATTTCCCTAGGAATATCAGGACTAAAATTAGTGAGGTAGGGGCAGGGGCAGGCAGCTTCCCCCCCTTAGAAGAGCGGCCAAAGACCTCATACGTACTCATAAGTCAGGAACTCCGTAGATCGTAAAAAGAATGGAGCGGGATGAGAGGGGATGTCACTGTAGCACCTCCTAACTGTACATTTACTGTCTAGCACACCCCCCCCCCACTTGAATCCTGGCTACATCCTTGGCCATATCTCATGAGTCTGGCTATCATATACAAAAATATTTTTGCAATCAGACTTGTAGTTTTTGAGATTAGCCACAAATTTTTTGATGGAAGTATTGTATATACCTTCATATACATTTAGTGAAAAGCAGTAAAGAAGATCATTCAACTATTTGGATTGAGACAATAATTCTGAACATTTTTTACTATCACAGATATGCTGTGCAACCTAGACTTTCATTGATATTGAAGTTTATACATATGTTTATAATATTAATTAGTGTGATTTGCTACTGTATACAGTCCCTATTTTTCAATGTTATCAAAGGAGAACTTACTTGCTATGCGTTTAAAATTATTGAATTGTCGATGCCACTTGATTCTCTTCCACATCAAACTAGTGACTGGATCACATTTCTCAATATTCTTCATTGGTGTTATCATTTTAGGTGGCAGACTTCTGTATCTGAATGGTTCAAAGTATTTGAGATTTAGTTCTCCGTCCCATTCATCATCAAAAGCGTTAATAGGAAAACCTGTGAATGTAAGATAAAATGAATAAGCTCGGGATGGGGAATGGCTTCCAGCTGTTCATACTCCTGCATTTCTGCTACGGCCAATATTGAAACCAATAAGCTATATTTACTTTCTTCTCGGTTTTGAAAATTTGGACCAGAATTGCATTTTCTAAACTATACAATCAATATGCATTATTAGGAAGTTTTTCGCAATTTACACCCACTTTCAGGTGACATAGATCAACTGGAAGTAGCTAAGAACATTCCTCAAAATTTTTACAGACATTATTATTTATTATTATTAATCATAGAATCAGTTATAAAAATGGTTGTAAAAAAGGCATACTTTTATTTTTTCTTGTATGTGTTGTGTCTTGTGAGCCATGTTGGTGGTTTTTTCTAAAATAGGAGGCACAATAATTGCATTTTTGTTTTGGTTTAAAGGCACATTTGGAAAAACATCTATAATGTTGGATGATTTTATCTACAAGGCTTGAAAGAAAAAGTACCTGCTTGGAAATTTGTTATTAAGTGAAAGAGACTATTATATATTCATTACTAATGCAATAAGGTGTTAAATTTAATTTTGTTTACTTGTTAAATTATTTTAAAACTCAGATTTACCCTTACATATTATATTAGAGGATTTATTCTAGGAGTAAATTAATTAAGATGATAATAAGATAATCATATACCTGGTAGTACATAATGCCAGCTTTTTTGAGCACTAGTAGACCGTTTGGGCCTCAGTACTTGTTTGTAGAATGCGTACGCCTGACGATTTCGAACTTGCAGCTCTTCTAAGATCTTTTTGACTGGTGCAGTGCAGTCTATATTGTCTGCAGTTAAATGGCCAAGTCCTTTTTTGGGAACCTGAAATAAAAAGCCATATAGACCAGATAGACCATAGCATAGTGAAAACACACGTTTTTAGATTGCTTTGAATGGTATATTTAGTACTATTGACTTAAAAAGAAAGGTCTAATGGAACAAACAAGAAATTAAAAGTAAAATTCATCTACCTAACAATGATAATAAAGAAAGAAATTTTATAATTTTATTACCCTATATCGTACGAAATCATAGGAAATGGTAGGATAAAGACTTTCCGCGGGAAACACTTATTTTTTTTTAAGATTATAGTTATACTAACCTTTGCTGCCATTATAATATATTAACAAGTTACTAATATGGTGTACTAAAACCTCCGTTAGAAGTAATAGTGTTCTCTGGCCAAACCCAAATTATTTTTATTTATTATTTAGTGATTAATCATATGAGTTTACTTTTTCACTTCTACTTTCAATTTCTTCTTCATCTTTTAATTTTTGACCTTTAGTACTTTCAATTTCTTGGTTATGTTTACAAAATATCAGCTGTCAATGTCATTGTTTAACGGTTTTAGTTTTACGGCTGTAGGATCTAACTATTTTGAGCTTTATCTGTGTCAACACAACATCATTAACTGGAGATTGCATTACGAAAAGAAAAAGATTTAAAAGGCATTGAAAGACGTCTTCATCACTTATCGAATTTTGTCTCATCTGTTTAGAAGCGCCGGAAAAACTCAATAAACGAACGTTCATCGAAACCCGCTGCGTAATCCCTTTGAAATACAAAAAAATATTTGAATGTTCCCCTTTTATTAGGAGTAGAAAGATTTATTAGGCCTATAGCTTGGTCAATCCACGATGGCTCGTAGTGTTTTGTTTTTCAAACGCTTACAGTGCAAGTGTGCAATAAAAACTGCAAGAATGTGAGTTCTATTGCTACGTAACGAGTAGCAATGTGTGCACACTCACACAAAGTGTCAAGTTAATTATGTCAACAAGAATGTCATGTTTGACTAGCAGTATGCTCTACTTCATTTTAACTCATTTTTTAAAAATGAATATGTCGTGTTGGTCCTGCACAGCAAAATTATATTGTGAAATAGGTTAATATATATATAGGAGTATAACATTTCTCCTTGACATCATCTTTAGTGGTTCTTAATCTCTTGGGCGTTTTCTAGGGTTACAAAGACTTTGTCTTCACGAACAGATATATTGAAAGTTCACAATGTTTTGATACATGAAATAGATTTTTATAATTCCTGACGTATTATAAAGATTCAGAACAGTAGTTTATTTACACTCATCTTACTTCACTCCCTAATTTAATTTGCTTCTTAAGAACACTTTTACACTGGTCCAACTCGACCAAATATCCTCAACGCACTCCAGACACAAACTAACTACCCAACTCCTTTATTCCCCTCAAGATGCTGTAAATACTCTACTAGGACTTTGGCGCCCGACTCTTTTATTGGTTGGAGTATTAAAACAAATCAATCATTCATTCATTTATCAAATCAAATTGAATTTAACTTTGTGTTAAAGTTTTAAGTAAGCACCTATCTCATATCTCTCATTAAATGATTAACAATTAGTTCTATTTCGATTACTTTCATAAAAAAACTCGTGACATACCAAAAATAATTACATCCACAGACAGTAACATTTCCATAAACAATGACGTCTATTACAATATTACAACAATCTATTCTAAGTCTCTAGTCTAATTCCTTTGACATATATATTAACCCATTTAAAAATATCTTAAAAAACACACATACCCACAATCATCTCAGATAGGTACCTAGTATATCTATTTTTCTTTTGTTTAAACAGTTTAATGATTGAGCTCAACTCCACGCTGTCTTGTCCACCATACCCCTAGTGTTTTTGTAAAGCGTGAACCTATGATATCTATTATTATTTTGATTCATTACAAGTTAGTTTATGTAAACTAAGAAGAAAGCGGGCTAACTTGTTAGGAGCATGAAATCTACATTCCTTTAGTTTCTACACGATACCGTACCGGAACGCTAAATCGCTTGACGGTACGTCTTTTTAGTAGGATAGTACCAATGTATATATAGTACAAATACCAAAGCTATTATGCTAAGCTAATTTGGAAAATCTATATTGCCAGTAACAGACCAATCAAGTGACCTTTGTAGAAAAATAAAGTCGAGTCGGTCAACCTGAAGGAATGGGCAACGGAACGATTATTCTGGCTAAGTCACATTTAAATGTGTAGTTTATCATCATACGATACGTTTTTTTGACATTATAAATATAATATTGGTAAAAAAATTAAGTAGAGCATCATTCCGTTCGGTCATGACACGCAGCGATACAATAGCCCGTGTACACCGAGCCGTGGTCGACTCGAGACTGATGATCGAACTGTACTCCCCGCACCCTTCGGTTTCCCCTCGCGAGAAATAGTGGGGCGCGTCTTAATGAATTGAACTATCAGTAGAAGTTTTTGACGACCTCCGTGGCGCAGTGGTATGCACGGTGGATTCATAAGACGGAGATCCCGAGTTCGATTCCTGGCGGGGCAGATAGATTTTTCTTAATTTGTCTTGGTCTGGCTGGTGGGAGGCTTTCGCCGTGGCTAGTTACCAACCTACCGACAAAGACGTACCGCCAAGCGATTTAGCGTTCCGGTACGATGTCGTGTAGAAACCGACAGGAGTGTGGATTTCGTCCCACTCCTAACAAGTTAGCCCGCTTCCATCTTAGATTGCATCATCACTTAACATCGGGTGTGATAGTAGTCAAGGGCCAACTTGTATGCGATAAAAACAAAAAAAACAGGAGAAATTTAATGAATGTTGCTATGAAAACTATGATAATAAATGTGTACAAATATGTTAACTCAGAAAAGAAATGTAAGAATGTAGGTACCTACATATGAAGACCCCAAAAGAAAAACTAATGTGCATGAAAAGCAGCAGATATCTTGATGATATCCAGGACTTCAGTGTATCGTATTTTGAGCACAAAGAAAATAATTCGCTTAAAATTTCGGATAGATACCACATCTATCCGAAATATATATACCTAAACTTAGTTTAAAAGAGAAATTAGATGATTTCACTTTTTCGTCAATTCGAAGAAAAATACATTAGTACTTTTTCAGAAATGAACCACTAACATTCGACAAACTACAGATTTTATTTGTTGAATACATAATATTAAAATAATATGTAAATAAAATAATTGAGTAAATTTGATAAAATTAAAATAGTAATAAACAAACCGCAGTGACCTACATTATTGCATTTAAATTAAAATATTTTTTATAATATTTTCATAAAATCGATACATGAAAAAAATGTTTCGAAGTATAGATTGCGTCACGTCTCACTATTTACGAAACATAAAAAACTGGCAAAACAGACATTTTTGTCTCCGTAAATAATAAATTACAGGTACTAGTTTTAAGTTTATAATAATCTTCGTTGACACACTACTACTACTACTGGGATGCACCCAATTTTTAAATGTGTAAGGTGATAATAGGAAATTATGGAATGGATCAAGGATTTAATGCTGTATTTTGAATAAAACAGAAATACTCATATGTATATTATTAAAAAAAAAGTATTAAAATAAATAATTTTTCAAAAATTTTGTTTATATATTAAAAATCCTGACAATAATTTTCTGGCCATATGTTAACCTTAGAATATGATTGGCTGAGAATGATGCATAATTAACCAATCATTAATCTACAATGTTACCATACTACATAATTAAAATACATTTGTCGGAAAACTAATACACACGATACATTATATCGGGGAAAGATAAAGCGGTAAATACTGTCAATACAAGAATAGAATAAAAGGTTACTAAAATATCTCTCTTCATTTTCATAAGAGAATCAAACTCTTCAGTCGAATGATTATGTTCAGACAACGTCTTAATATCTGCAGTTACTTTTTTACGATTTAGGTCTTCTATCTTTACCATCTGAGGCAGACAAACATCATCAATATTTTTTTCTGAGATTCTTGATGATATTTCAACAATTTCTTTAGGTTTTAAATAATTTGAACAATCACAGTCGCTGAACGAATACATGGATAGACTTGAAGACTTGGTAATAAGTTTGACAAGAGAATCTGTTACGGTAGTGCTGACAGATAACAGGGCATATCGAGACGGTGCCTCAGTAAACTTATGCAAACATTCAGTTGACAAAATTTGTTTATTTGTTTCATTTACGTTTACTGGGCTACTAATATATTCCAGGCTCGTTGTTGTAGTTATTTTTTTGTCGTACATAGTTTTGATTCTTCCGGATTCTGTATCCGGTGGTACGTATAAGTTGCTATTACATGCTTTCAATAGTTGTAAATTGTCAATAGAAGGCATAGATATTGCATTGTTAAGGTTGTGATCTATAGAACTCTCCTTCACAGCAATCTCGTTAAGAATAATCTCTAATTCTGTTTCTTTACGAACATCATCCTCTCGTTCAGGTATGTTGGTTTCATATGACGTTATCTTCTTGATTTCATTTAGAAGACTTAGAAGAATATCTAGTGATGTTGAATTACTAATGTTAGAACTTTTAATATCTACACCAACTATATCTGCAATGATTTCAGCATTTTCATTATTATCTAGTATTGTCCGTTCCTGTTTTGGTTCATCACATACGAGTGCATCACAATTAGCTAGAGTTTCGTCATTAACTATTAATTCTGTTTTTTCAATAGTTTCTTTCAGTTCTTTTTTAACACATCTTAAAGACTGATCAGATTTTCCTAGACATATGGCTTCGTCACAATTTGTTACAGCGTCTTTATTAACTACGGATTCTGTTTTCTTTACATTTTTTCTAGGTTTTTTGTCAACACATATTACAGACTGATCAGCTTTTCCAGAAATTTTGTTATTTCCGTTTTCGGATTGGGACTCTTGCAACATGAAATTATTTTCTAATAATTTTATTTTAGAAGTAGAATTGCATTTATAAAAATGTGGTAAAACATAACCTATTGTTGCAATTTGCATAGGGAATTTAGTGAAACCAAAGTCTATTCGATTGTTAGTAAGAAAAGGCAGAATTTCTGATAGAGTTTCCGTAAAAGTGTCGGTTGAAGATTTTATGTTAGACGCTACTTTCGGCTTGAGAACTACCGAACTGGTATCTCCAGTTCTGGCAAATCCAGAGTCTTTTTCCGTGGACTGTTTAGGGCTAACATCGACTTTTATGTTATTGAATTTTAACGGTTTTTGAAACTCACCATTTGATATTTGATAATACAAAGAATTTTTTCGCTTTGGTAACTTAATTGATGTGTAGGATTGATTGCTTTCGAAAATCATAGTTTTTGATTGGCTATGGTTGACCAATTCTTCTTCATCCTTGTTATCTTTTGATATACTTGATACGGCTGTAATTATATTTTTATCTTCAAATATATCGAGTGGGTAATCTGACACGGATAATACGATTACGTCAGATCGTGTTCTTCCTTCTGTAGAAATATCATCATCAAGGCCATGGCCTAATTTGGTTAAAGATTCATTGAATTCTGGAAGTGGAATAGGTCGTAATGCTGGCGTATTACTGTTAACCATGTCATCAATCATATTATGTAGTTTTTTTCCGAGAACCGTAGAAGCTTCGGCCTCAAATGGAGCTAGAGGCACTGTAAAACACCATTTGAATTTAATAAAGGTATATTTGAAAATTCTTTTTTTTACTTGCTCTAAAATGTTTTTTTTACAGTTAGTGCAATAAGAACCTGTTTTCACGACTGAAAATATATTTGAAATACCTACTTACCCAGAGACTCTAAATCATCAGGTATTAAAGGGACCTTAGATTTGCGTGCGTTGTTGGAATCACTGAAATCCAGTTGCTGTGATTCGCGTCTGAAGTTACTTTTTACGTGTGTATGTGTATCAGTTATTTTTCCATTCCTAGAAAATAATAACAGTCGGTTTGATATATTTCTTATCAATTTTGTGTCAGCTTGTAAAAACATGATTTTATATCTTATTATGTGGTGGTGACCCACCAGATCGGATGCACTTCGACTTTTTGACGACCTACCACATCCTCCCTCTTCTGATTGATGATTAATGATTTACTCTACTTATCCTGTTTCTTACCTTAAATCAGGTGTATTTTTAATAATGACATGGTCACAGCGCCCTCTGCCTATAGATACTGGAGAATGTTTTTCGTTTCTATCTCGGATAGGACTGTTATGGGACGGAGGCTTATTTCTTGATGTTCTTTCTATAATTAAAAACATTATTGTTCTCTTATTTTACAAGAAATTTTTAAAACTCATACACAAAATAATAATTCATGAATAGATAAAGCTAGTTCCAAATATGTAAAAATTCACCTTTACACACCTAAAGGTGGCCCAACTGTATTTGGCAGTTTTGTAGACATGGATAGTCCGTCAGAGACTTTTCTCTGTTTATTTCTTACACATGGTAAACTTTGTTCAGGGAATGAAGGTGAAATTTGTTTTGACAGTTTGTCCATTACTCGTTTTCCGAGCTTATTTTGTCCTTCTTCCTTCAGAGTTTCAATATATGCTTTTTTAGGCTGCGCCAAATTATTTAGTCTAGTCAGTTTTTTTGGCGGTCCTCGCACTGCTTCTCCTCGCAATTCTTTCACTTCATCTATAATATCAGCAATATTTTTTCTATTTGCTTTGTCCAAAGAAATATCTACGGATTGGAGCTTTTGATTTGTGTTTTTGCAATGTGTATAATCCGGACTTTGATGACTTCTTTCTTTACGGACAGAAAATTTTGACGTGTTTCCTTTAGAGTCCTTTAAATTACTATCTTGTTTTGATATTCGCTTCTGGACTTGTTGCCGTGGGCCATTTCTGTCTTCGGTCGATAATTTCTCATTATTTTTATTTCTTTTTGATTCATTTTCATTCTTGTTATTCATCTTTTGGACATTATCAATTTTTTTTATCAATTGTGATATAGCTTTTAAAGGATTATCCTTATTCTTCAAGAAATTTAATTTATTATTTTCTTTATCTTTTTTAGAACTTATTGTAATTTTAGATATAACATTTCCGGATCCAGATTTCACGTATTTATTGTTTTTATTTGGCGTTTTAAGTACAGTATTTGCTAAATTAAGATTATTAGGATGAGAATAAATAATTTGATGTTTAATACTAGTACCACTATCACTAGGATAAGATTCAGCTATATTATTTGTCATTTTACTTTTACTAGATGTATTTGCTAAGCTGTTTGTATTACTTATTTTTTTCATAAGATCATATATTTTATCAATACTTCTTCTGCAATCCAAGGAAGACGTAGTATTGCAGTTTTTAGTTTCTGTAAAAACTGCTTTCTTTGGCGAATTAGGAGGAACCACAACTTGAACACCTTGTGTCGATGTTAATACAATTTTTCCAATATTCTCTTTGTCAGTGCTGTTACAACTGTTGTCACATCTGCGGGTCAGATAACATTAAATAATATCAATATACAGTAGTCTACTGATAGTAAGCAAAAGTTTGTTACTTACGGAATATACACAGGCGATCCTGATGTTTCCGTAGAACTTATTTCTGTTGTAGATGGAATTGTTAATTGCTTAAGCAAATCTAATTTTACATCAATTTCGTCAGCTGCCGTGGACGTAGCCAAGTCATCCTTTGATAGACTATGATTGATCGGATTTTCATGTTGTTTCGTTTCTAGATACATAATTTCAGTATCCACATCATCTAGGTAGTAACTACGATTACTATATTTGTCATTATATTGTTTAAGGGTAGCTAAAGGAGAAGAATGAGGGTCTTTACAGTGACTATGTTCACTATCTTCAAGTTTCATGTCTGGATCATTTGAATTTTGCGAATCTTTGTAATATTTTCGCAAATTTTTTTTAATAACATTAACGGATTCTCCATATATAGAATTATAAAAGTGTTTATTTGTTATTGATAACTTGGTAACAGAGTTTGACGCTTGTGCCATAATAGTGTTTCTGTCATGCTTTTTTTTAGTCATTTTACATTTTTCACTCATCGCATTTTTTTTCACTACCCTTTTCTCTCGTATCTCTAAAAGCTTTTTTCTCTTTTTTTCGTCTAAAACATATGACTTATTTTCATACGGAGATTTAATTCTCACTTTTAGAGACTTCTTCTTTTTAATATTTTCTTCATGTTCTTCCAAAACAGGGGATTGCATACTTAATCGTTGAATGGCACAGTGGAGGTCGTCATCAGCTATCGTTGCTTCTATCCCACTATCATCCTCAACTTGAGTGAAGCCGCATTCACTATCATTATCACACTCATTTTCTAAAACATTCTCAGCTTCTGGTTTTTCTAATACGCTACTTTCTGCTTCATATTTGATCGGGGACTCTTCATTGTTTTCATTTAAATCAATATCTTTCTGTTCTATTTTTTGATATATAGCCTCAGCTTCCTTATATTCAATTGCTAACAGATCAGTCGAAGGTTCTGCGAAAATAATTAAAAATAAATTCAGTATATTTAAAATAAAGATATATCTTAAAATAGTATAAATCAAAGTCACTTGTCGCTCGCTGTCTTTACGCTTACATAGTTTTGTTTCCGAATTCGTGGGCGTCCGATATTCATAATAACGATAGACTTACCAGTTTCATTCAAAAGGGCAGGTGAAGGTTCTAATATTATAATAGAGTCAATGTTGTTAACGACAGGTCCAGATTTTGGGTGTTGTAGTTTTAAAACTGCATCTATTCGTGATTTCTTTTCAAATCGTTTGTTTTTTTTACAAGTTATAATAAGGCTCTGTTTATAGCGTTTACTAAAAATTCTGTAAGTGCCGCAGAAGATTTTCGGTACTTCAACGACTACTCTCTTTGCTAATATTTTAGATAACGATCTCACATCCATCTCAGAATGAACTACATCATCCCACGTAATATTTGCATTATTAAGTTTTTCGGCGACGTCCATCGGTAATTTATGAGTAACAGTGCTACTCAAAACAGTCATTTTACATTCAGACGAGCGTTTCTTCTCGGTATCAACTTGTCTCCATTTCGCTTTAGCTTTTTCAGTTAAATAGTCGCCGTTACTAATTCGCTTTAACTGTTCTATAGTGTTCTTCACATATTTGATAATATTGTCCATGTAAAGATTACAGTTATCTTCCAGTCGTTTGCAACAAATGTAGTCCAGTAAGGATGTCGGTAGAATAGTGCTGTCAGACTTATCAGATTTGCATACAGGGTGAAAACTTTTTAGTTGCTCCTGAATGTAAGCATCATTAAATAAGAAGTGTCTATCGTATTCGGTTGTTAATCCAGAGGTGCGCATTTCTATATCGCCATATTTATGGCAAAGCTTATCTCCGAAATTGTTAAAAAAATCGATTCTTTCATTATTCACAGCAAAAACATGAGGTAAGTCTTCATAACTAACGTCTTCACTGACGTCTGATTCTTCAGATCTTCGGTCATCATTGTATATTACCGTTTCTACGTACTGATTTGAAGTTTTTCTAGTCTGCTGTTTAGCGTTTGGTTCCAATTTAGTATCGATGTCAATATTTTTATATAGAATTACCAAATCGCTAGTAGTAAGCGTATTATTACCTAAAAGTACAGGTTAAATTACCTATTTATTTAAGGTTTTTTAAGTATTTCATACATGTCTACGAATCAATCGGTTTAATTAATGCACCACTCTAATAAGGGTGACAATATTTATTTAGTGCCTCCCAATAAAATTATTACCTACTAGTCTAGTCTACTACTAAGTGGTCTAGCTAATCATAAAGATTTAACCGAGCGATGAAATAAAGCTAAATGACTTAAGTACAATTAATGATATTTTTTTTTTGAACTTACCTTCATACACGCTATTTTGGGCCATGATCTCATATATCTGTTCTGCCGTCTGGAACTCGTTTGAGTTGTCTTCCATGTCCCCTGCCCTTACACCTTCCTCTTCAGATAGTCTGCTTATTAACATTCTGCTACTACGTAAATTTTTTAAATCATTACATCAAGGTGAAAAAAATAGTAATCAAAAAAACACAAATGGTCAAAGCCGTTGACAATATTAAAAATTTTAACTGAATAATTTCAATTCAAATCAGGATGGAATATATGTCAAACGAATTGAAATAGGAATGTTTATTCTCGTGTCTATGGGAATTGGCCTGTTCATATATTTATATCATCTGAACAGTCGAATGTTACACACAAAGAGGATACAAAATTTTAAACTAACGCCATTTTGGTACGTCATAAAGTACTCCTCTTGAATTCGCTAGATAATGAAACAGGAATGCAGTATCCTTTATAGCTATTGTAACGTAAAAAACGTAAATATAAAAGAAAAATGTGTGCGTGTACTAGCGTACACTCGTAAGAAGTGAAACTTTTTTATGACGTTATTTTTCAAAAAATAATTTACTATATGCAACTTTACAGAAATTGGTTAAATAAAGTTAAATTAGATAAAGTTTAATAAAAGGCTTTTATTATCATAGACATAAATACAAATTCTACAATTATTTCATTTTAGCTTATTACCACAAAGATTATTATTGAATTTCATTAATTGTAATAGAATTAGTTTACATATTGATACCATAATTACACCCACGTGTTAGTGTATTGAAAAATACAATCAAAAACTGAGGTTAATTTTAAATAACGTGAAAAATAAATACCATAATTACACCTAAGTATTAGAAAAAGAGATGTAATTACTTAAATGTGACGCGTAACAAAAAAATGTTACACTAAATTTTTTCACTTCAAAATTGAAACTAAATTGTTGTTTTAACATCCTTTAATAAATATTAAAATATTTAAAACAAATTTATCCTAAATTAATTAATAAAACATCAATGGAATGTTTAAGTACATTTGGTTAAAATAATTCAGTCTTAACATATTACGATATTTAGCTTATTATATTATATAAGGACTACAGATCTATACAAAATACTGTTATTATGACAATTTAGCTTAAATGATTATATATAGAAGCATTGTATTTAATTCAACACAAATAAATGAAATCTATGGATTTCTATTTTCTCTTTGTAAGTTTTTTAAATTGATGTACAATAAAGAATATTTCATTCATTTATTCATTCAATAATCTATTGTATAGGGAGTATATAACAGATCATTGACTGACAGAATTTGTTCTTATCAAAAGTTCTTAGACCATAAGTAAAGTTTATTTAGGGCGCCTTAAACAGTGATTCTAATAGTTCTGGCTCCGACAGTTCCTTCTTAAACTGCTGCGCGATGTCCTGAATGAGATGTCGTCTTCGAACGTGCGGTGGCTGATACCTGACAATGAGAGTTTTATTCATATGTGTTTATTATTATTTTTTAAATTATTATTTAAATAAAGATATGGAATCTTTGAACATCTTTCAATTTCTCGTCTGATTCAAATAAAAGTTAAATTTTTATTTAACTAAAAATTGCTAAAAGAACAAGTATATTCTTAAACCTCGCGCAGGCAGAAAACGCTATCGGAGTTCTGTGTTCCGCATTCTAATCCGTGATGTTGTATGGATATACCACTAAAGACAGACAAGCGTTTGTATCACTAAATATTTTTTTTATTTATGTTTCTTTTGCGATGACGTTCCTTTTGACTTTTTACTACTCTACCAGAAACCAAAATTACTTTACAGATTAAATAGGATTAGATTAAATTTACGTACATAAAGGAGGCCTATGTGCAACAGTGGATGAACTACTCACAGGTCGGTGTTGAGTCGAGCGCGTCGGGCCAGGAAGCGCGCGGCGCGGCGCAGACAGTCGGGCAGCAGACGCGGCGCCAGCAGCGCGCCGTCCGCCAGCACGCCCGCGCCCCCCGCGCCGCCCACCCGCACGCGCACCAGCCCCGCGCGCACGCCGCTCACGCACAGCACGCTGGTCTCGTGTCGCCGCCACGGGACGCCCGTCTCGCAGTAACGGACCAGCTCGTCTGTAATGCGACTTGCCTACATTATTTGGCTTCTCGCTAGGTTCTCAATTATATATTTTTTATTTATGACCGCGCATTACTTTTTACAGAGTAGTCCGATTAGATAACACTTTATTATTAGAAATTGTATTAAACATGATGACAATCATGTTACGATCTGATGGTGAGGTCCTCGAAAAATCGAAGGAACTTTTCAACTGTCGGTAGCTTTTCGGATACAGGTGCCGTATAAGGGTAATATACATTAGCAAGAGTAGGTTTCCCTATGTTCTCTGTAAAAAGTAACCTAATATTTTAGAATAAAAAATTTAACCGACTTCAAAACGCACTAAGAAGTGAAAAATAATTGTTGTTAAATAATACTTAATTAAATGACGCAATAACTTGCTTAATTTACTGTTACTGTAATCAAGTTAAATGATGAACTAAACTGAAAACTGAAGTAATAAAAAAGTTGTACCGGCAAAGTCAGACTAATGTGAATAGCCAGGTAACGTTAGTACAAACTGCTTGTACAATTCAGTAACGCCTCATTCTTACGTTTACTGTAAAATCATGGGTGGTCTGTGTGATAGTAATACTATGTAGCACAAAAGTGAAACTGCAATAGGAAATTGCTATCAAACCTTACCTATAGGCAAGTTGAGGTGATCTTCAAAGTCTTCCAGCCACATGATGAGTATCTTCGGCGTGAAGTCCCTGTTGCGCCGTCCGCTACCTATGAGTTTACTCAATGTAAATACTGGACACTTTCTTGCATATTACACCACAAGTCCCCCGCCGCGTGTCTGTCTGAATGTTGCGATAAACTCAAGGACTACTGGACGGACTGTCATGCGGTTTACCAATAAATATAGTGGTTCTTGGGAAAGTTATTGTACATAATTTTTTAAGGTTTTATATAAATTGGATGAATGTGAAGATAATAGTTAGAAAATTCGGAGAAATTTGAGCCGCCTGGGAGCTTTCATCGAAAACGCTATTGTATCTTTTTGGTATTTTTTTATTTTTTGGTGTACCTACACCAAACCTAAACAAACCAAATAATCACACATGTAGACACACACACACGCGCGCACTTCTTAGTACGTAACATACCGAAATGGAAGGAAATGACTTCCACGACACAGGGAAAGGGGGTTTGTTTGTTTGTTTTTCGCTTATTTATCTTTATAACTAAGGGCTTACCTGAGAGAGGCGGTGCGGGGCGGTCCAGCTCGAGCGACAGGGCGCGCGTTTTGTCAAGCGCACGTCGTTCGCCGCGCTCGCTCTCGCTTACGCTCCGCTCGTAGCTTACGGCGCTACCGCCGCTAGATACATCCCACCACGACCCACCCGCCTTCTCTGACCCTTTGCTGAAAATATTAATAATAAAACGACACTTATGAAATTTCAAAACTGTAAATAAACACATTTAAAAATAAACCTCGCCTTTGAATGTAGTAGTGTACATAAAACTTTGTAATTTTCTATATTAAGTTTTTATTATTCGATTGCAATACTGACTTGACAGACAGACACGATCCGTCGACGTCGCATTTCATGCTGTCCTGATCCTCGCCGTCGCCGAGTTCGTGGCCCGACGGCACCACAAACGCTATTTCGTCCGTGGAATCCGACCAGTACAATACCTGGAATTATACAAAAAAAATAAATAAAGTAACTTCCAGCGCCAGTACTAAGAATTCGAGGAATTTTTATTGTTAAAACTGGATAGCCATTTTGTATACTCGAAAAATTGTACAAAACGCTGGTATATTGTATAGAAAATGATTCTAGGACCACTTTGCGTATAAACCAAAAATACCTAAGAGTTAAACTCAGTTAATCTTTGACAAACCTTACAAATGCTTTGTTCGAGAGAAAAGTGCATTTACTGTTTTTTTTTTATGGTTATAGTTGAAAAAATAGTAAAAAAAGTTAATATCGTGAAAAGAGAGATGAAA
The DNA here is from genome assembly GCA_034621355.1 of Mycalesis mineus. Taxonomy (NCBI): domain Eukaryota; kingdom Metazoa; phylum Arthropoda; class Insecta; order Lepidoptera; family Nymphalidae; genus Mycalesis; species Mycalesis mineus. The sequence continues at coordinate 3,377,939 of CM067897.1, forward strand.
AATTTCAACGCCGAATAACTCGCTAGTCATGTACTGACTCACTGGTTTAAGTTTTCAATGTTTAACGCGAACATATCTCCTACACCCGGTTTATAAAAATAACTACCTGTTCTCTCCCGTCGTATACGCTAGGCGTCATCGGGTGCTGAAGCGGCGGGGGTGGGGGGTCGGAGGGTAGGCGCGGCTGCGCGTCGTAGCTAGTGCGCACGTGCCCCGTCCATCCCGCGTGGCCTTGCACGCGCACTGGGGTACCCAGCCTGTATTCAAATATATCCTATATTCAAATCAAAATTCATTTACTTCAAGTAGGCTTACTTTACAAGTACTTTTAACGATTTAACTACCGACTCTGAAAGCAGGTTCTGTTGACAAGAGCCGGAAAGAAATTTTAAGTATTTTATTAGAACGTCCTTTCATGCGTCGGAGTGGATTATGCGGGATCGGTGTTTATACTCAATCGAAGAGGTAAAGCTACGGTTACTAAGGCACTATTAGCAAAAGCTTATTATATTTTGCTTTTACTGTAGCCATATCCGTCTCAACAATTATGGGACTACGGTTGATACCACGGTCGAGCCGAAACAATCTAGTGACACGATCATATTATGTCATATCACATGAGAAAACAAAATGTAATTCATCATTATCAATTTTATTAATTACTAGCAGACACCGGCAAGCCAAATAGCCTTCCAATACAAAAACAAATACTAACGCAAACGTAATTGGAGTATCCCTAAAAGATATATGCTATCACAGACTTTTTTTATCTAATAAAGAGGAACAATCCTTCTGAAGTTTCAAACAGCTTTTTCGGTAAAAGCTATCTATCAGACGGCATGTTTTTTCGGACATCTCTAACCTTGGCAAAAAAACACTAAAACCTAATTTGTAAGGATTTATTATCAACCACAAAGAACTGCAACCACTACACACCTCGCAGCGTGCAGGCGAAAAATCAGTCATTTGCCTATAATACAAAGCAAAAAACTTGAAAAATTTTATATATGGTTCTCAATCATTTGTAAGAGCGAAAGCTGAATGTTGCGTGGTAACTTGAGCAGTTAACAAAAAGTGCGACTCACCCGCGCAGCATACGCACGAAGGCGGGCGAGACATTGTCGCCGGTCGCGTTGGCGACGATGTCGTGCGCGTCACGCTGGCCCGCGCGCACGTACATGACGTGAACAGTGAGCGCGGCGCGGCTGCCCGTCGCGTCGAGTCGCCGCAGCGCGCTGGCGAACCCGGCGCCCGAACTGTCCAGCGCCGTCAGCCGAGGCAGAGAACCCTGCACACACACAAGTTCTCTTCTCGAGTTACTTCCACAGCGTTGAAGATCATGACACCCTAAAGACAAAGCTTTCTTTATGGTGTTACGCCATTTCTTCCTATTTGTAGCCTCACGAATAACATTTAGGATAGACATCTACTCTCTATTAGGTCCGTAAGTGGAATTAACCTTCACTTATTTCTATTTTTTGTACTGTATTTGTATATTATTAAACTATAAATTATAACAAAGGAACATAAAATGGTATACCTTTTTCTCCCCGCCTATGTTTAAGTACCCGAAGTGCGACAGGAACAGTCTCGCCGTCTGGAACTCTGTCACGGGCTCGGGCGGCACATATTCCTCGGGCATCTGAAATGATTTCGTAATTTATAAACTACTAGCAATTACTCGCGCGATAAATAATGTGTAACCTTCCAAAAAACGCCAAAAATAAAAAATGTACGTAACCCTTTTTTAAGAAAAATGGGTTTAGCAAGTTATCCTCAAAAGATAGATATATGCCATCGCAATACCTTATTCCTTAAAGTTCTCAGGCAGCTTAAATTTCTCCGATTTCATCAACAATGATCGTCATATTTCATTTAATTTATATTAGTATGCTCGTAGGTGTGGTGTCGCTTTTCAATCTATTTAATCGAATTGCTAGAATATCTATGGCCTACATTAGTCATTTATTCTAATGCAGAATTGGGCAGTCTTAACAGGTGTTAGAATGATTGAGAGCAGGAAAAGCTTGTACTACAAATGAGTCGAAAAGCTAATATTGCTCACCACGTTATCTTCGCTATCTCGAACTTTCTTCTCTATAGCAGCCTGCTGTTCTAGCAGCCTGAAGAGAGTGGGCGCTTCCGGATCGTTGAGTTGCCGCAGCACCGCGTCCAGACTGGGGAATGCCGAGTCGCTGGAAAGTAAACACTGCAGTTATTAGTAGTGAAAAAAAATTGTGTTTCAGAGATGCACTTGGTATTGAATACAATTATTTCCGATAGGAAATGATAGTGACGTTGAAAGTGCAGATGTTCCAAGATGCATATTTTGTAGCAGAGTACCCCTTTTTCGAGCTGGTACAATGGGAGTTGTAGGAGAATAAGTGGAACAAACCTGACGAACATCACCATAGACTTTGACACAAAATTTATAGGCACTGTTTAGGCAACAATATGTATGTGTATCATCATCGATCCCTTAATAGTACATCCATATATCACATCCATTAATAGTAGTAGGGATTTAAACATCACAGTTAATATTACAGTACTATGCAGACTGCGACTGCGACTATGACGTCGTTTCTAGTAGATGTCCCGTACGGCTAATTAATTATTCGACGACAAAGATAATCTAGTTTTGTCGATAGAATATAAGGTGGACTCTGAGCCTTCTTGCCAGTCCCTCAGGTAATACATATGCAAATTGGGCGTGTGCACTACAGTAAAGCTGTGAATGTGTCACTCACACGGCGCAGGGTGGCGCGGCGGGCAGCGGCAGGCAGGCGGGCGGCGCGCGCGGCGGCGGCTCCAGCATGGGCACAGGCCGGGCGCACGCTGCGCCGCCTCGCCCCGCGCAGCGTGGCGCGCCGCGACTGCTCAGCGACCACGCGAAGCGACCCCAGCCGCAGCGTATTATCACTGCGCACAACATAACAATGACCGTGTAGCGAATTGCTAAGCTCTAGGAAGCCTTACTTGGGTCGCACATTGCAAAGCAAGCAAATTCCATCTGCACACGGCCGTAGTAGTGTCGCGGCATTCACGTCCGGTTTCTCAATATCGAAAGTCGGAAAGTACCTAGCATACAGACACTTGTTGTCTCACCGACGATGGTAGGCTGCGGCTCCTGGCTGTTAGCCAGCGGCTCCTCCAGCAGCGACAGCAGCGTGTTCCCGTCCGCCACGAAGTGCCGCAGCTTGCCGTGGCCCAGCGCCGACAGCCAGCGCTCGTCGAGCCGACACCACTTCCCGCCGTCGCTGCTCCCTACCTAGCATACAAACCAATTGATTCAGTCACCCGCCATTATCATCGTAATCATGTTCAGGTAATTCTATTACGCTCTGTGAGTGAAAGCCCTTTCACCTTTCAAAACCCATATGACCTACGCTAGTGTAGTATTAGCAAAATGGCGCGGATTTCATCCAAGGTCACGTGGGGGTCAGGACTGATACTTATCAATCTTTGGTATTGCCGCTTAAAATGCAGGAATGTAGCGTTTTTTAAAACATTTTTGAGTAATATAGTTTTAGGAAGCAGCAAGCAGATTACCTAGTTAAATGGAAATCATCATTAATTATGCGAGGCAAACTCTAAAAATCATATCCTACAATACGACTAACAATCGCTACACTCACGCTAAGCTTTTTAGTATTAGACATAAGGCTGCGCAATAAAAACACAATACCTCAGCGGAGCTATAGTGGATATTATGGATTATATTCATTTAATTAGATATTTACCTGTTCTAATATCAACATCAATAAGGATTCCGCAGCATCTCTAACGCGCATAGAGACCGGTTTCAGTTCCTTTTCATCTTTCATCTTTGGTGATTCACCCGGTTTACCTTTAGGATGAGAATTATTGAGTCGCTGATATGAATGACACGTTAATAGAACAGAATAATTTAACAGGTCGAAAACCCGAGACAGCCAAACCTTTGTCATTTTAATAAAGCTGAAACATTGTCAATACATGCCCTTATCACAGTTAAGTAATATAGGTAACAGAGCATGTATGTTTGGACCATGGTAGCAAATTTTAAGGGTCCAGACTCGTTCAAATATATGCTGACTGAAACTTTTCTAGTTTCTCCAGCATAATTCAAAAAATAATATCTCCAGTGACGTAGATTGGTGGTAATTCTTCGACAAAATCTATTGAAGATTAACGGTATCTAGCGAAGAGTTGCCACGGAGTTCTAAGTGTCTGGTGAGTGAGTGATTTCTCTTGACATCGCGTAAAACATATAAGAAAACTACGTTATATATGTACTAAGACTATTGAAAGTGTGGACACTCGAACCTTGCTAGCTTCCAAAGGTACGCTGGTTCAAACTATTCTACATATCTATAGTAGAAGCATGACCATGCGCTGAGAAGCTATCAACTTTTATAAAATGACGAAGTTCAGGCTATTACGGGCTCTTGTTTCATAATGAAAGATTCCGTCTGCAGAGAGTGTTTAGAGTTCTGCATTCTACGTTTTGCGTTCATTCTAACATCGAGAGCAGGCAGCGCGGTGCTGTAAGGTTACAAAAGATGCACAAAACGTCGAAGAACGTCTCTTGAGGAAAGGATGTTCGGAAACATTAGATACCGTTGTTTTCCATGTTGTCGCTGCGAGAAAACGCAGAGACGCCGTTGCTCTTTTATGTTTTCCACATTCTCCGTTCGCAAGACAAACATAAGGAATACCCTTACACTAAGGGTGTCAAGTCAAAGTAGTAGTCATCCGCTAGATGATGAAGAATATGATCATGTGAAAACACATTTACTTTAAACTAGGTACTTACCCTGACTCTTGGAGCCCGATATGCCCAACTCGACGACCTCGAGCAACGCGGCGAGGCAGTCTGGGTCGGCCAGCAGCGGCGCGCACAGCCACGAGGCGAGGCACGTGTAGGCGGCCACCACGCAAGAGTGCAGGTCGCGCGAGTGCGCCTGCGGCGGCCGCCCGCACTGCACGCCGATGTAGTCGCATATCCAGCGCACTGCACGCTTGCGCTCGATGGCGTCTGTGCAACATGCGACACACAATGCTATCATTTAGCGGCCTTCACGTACTAACACTAAACTTATTCTCAAAATCATTTTTTTGAACTCAACCAACGGCCCATATGGCCGCCGAAGAAAAAGTATTTATTGGGATACAGGATATTCGATAAAGGGTAATGGGAAGGCTGTCATAGTTTAAAATGTCTAGAATGACAAAATCTAATCTATCTATTTGTATAAGATCAATCGATATAATTCATTTTTTTCTTTGGCCGGCTCAATTGTTTGTAATGATCTGTAATTATTTAATTTAGATAATAAAATAATCAAAAAAGTTTAATTCTCACCAATCATAAACTCTTGAGAGCGCATGAAACCAAAATCCAAAGTTTATTTATTTAAATACCATCTTACAATCAGAAATACATTAATGGACTCTACTCACCAGGTTTCGAGGAATGGAGTTTAGCAAGTCCAGACAGAAGTTCCAAGGCGGCGAGCGACACTTGTAAATCGCCTTTCCACGAGGATATCAGCCTATGACACACCAAGTACGTCGCGCGAACCACTAACGTTGCTCCTATAATATGTCCTTATCGTAGAATCAATAATATTAACTTTTGGATAGAGACGAGAAGTCATATAGAAAGAATATAAAAATGTATAAGGACCATATTTAAATTAATAACACCATAATAGCTCTATAACTTTTACTAACATAGATTTAGAAATGCAGAAGAAAAGGTGCAAGTACTGAAAGAATATACTAAAGGGCGGTTAAAAATTTATCTAAATTGAAAAGAATAATAAAAAACAAAGATATTTTGAATTGAAATTTACAAATGAAATTATTTTGAAATATATAATTAACAAATAAATAGAGCATCTAATCACGAATTAAACATAATTTGAGATTCACTTATTTGATTCATTATAATGGATCACGTCACATAAATACAAATTTTAAAATAATGTTAGGCGTTTGAACTATAATATTACAATCTATATAATTTGAAAATGATGACAGGAGTAAATAATATTGCCATATTGAAAATGGTAATTTATGATAAAAAAATAAGTTCAGCAAGCAACAAGTATACAAAATAAGATAAAAAGCGTTCACGTTATGTAAAAACGTAGATTACATTATTATAAGACATAACATGAAGGATGATATTTGACCAGTAGAGGTTTAAATTTACAGAAAATGTTACTCAAAGTAATGAACACCCCCTCGACAACTTTAGGGTGTTTGTTACATCGACTCAATGAATTTGATAAAAAATTATTGTCTGTAAAATCGATTTAGGGATAATAATTTTACGCGATAACGTCATAAGAAAACAGTAAGGTCGATCGTGCCTCTCTATCACTTGTTCCGCACTCTGGCTTACACGCCCGGCTCAAGTCGAACGTGAGTGAACTTCTCTTTCGTGTGTGCAGCCAGCGTTTATGGATTTAAAAGACGTTACGTCAAAATTATCAAATGTACAAAAATCTCGTGTCACATTTTGTCTACGAGCTCCTCAATAGAGGCTTGACGGATTTAGAGGAATTTTATCATGTATGTTTGGTAGATCTGAGAATGTGATCTCATGATTTTTGTTCAATCAATTTAGTAACATTTTCCTTAACATTTTAGGTTATTTGATTTTCGTAATTTATCTACTGTCAAATGTCAACCGTATTGAATAGCAAAATAAAGTCGAAATTACCGAAAACAGGCGAAGATGGGTCTAGCTCCCTAAAGTCGGCTGCGAAGTCATCCTGCGAGCCATCGGCGCTCGCTGGCCCGCTGCTATCCGACCGAGCTAAAACACCCCCCGATGTAACGGTGTTGGTATGTATGATAGTGGACTCTTCTTAATTTAGTCGCATATATCAATTTAACACTCAATGTAATAACGTAATTTAACCATTACTTTTATTAGAAATTTATATATATATGTAGAATAAGAAACTGTTGCTTATTTTTATTTAAATATTTGAAAAATAGTCATTGTATAACTTTCCTTGCCTATGTATTTAATTAAATATTTCGTTGTGCAAGTATGACGAGTACAGTCCTTCAATTTTCTGTTTAATTAGATTTAGACCCAAAAATTTTGGCGTTTGTTTTATGATGTTGCAAACTAAAATGTAGCTTGTGCATGGAAGTAAAATTTTTTTGTGTGTATCATGATCTACAGTGTATTCAGCTGTGATGTGATTGTATGCGATGATTCCCAAATAATTATGTTATGGTACAAATATACAACAAAGATATAGTAAACACTTCACTCTTGATATTATAAAGAAAATGTTATTTTTAATATTTTAATCGGAACTTTTAAGTGTATAATTTTTGTATATCTACGTCTCAATATAAGGCTAGAAAAAAAATTTGGTTTATCAACTTTTTATACTGTTGAATATAACCATAGATTAAAGACAACTTGATAGAGCCCATAGCGTGTCTACTCGTGAGACAGCAAATCAGCCTTATTGACATGACATGTCAACATTTAAAGTACATCATAAAACGTTATGTTTTAAAATATCGTAAAATACGAAATATTACTTTATATAAGATAGTTTAGTAAACGCATAATACATGAAATTTGCTAAAAAATAACATATCTAAGCTTTAAATCATCAATCAATGAAGTTTATGCCTACTTACGTATGAAACGTAATTCCTTCGATTTTCTGTTCGCTGCGACTGTTGCAGCCGAAAATATTACAACCCACCATAGCACGATAACGTTTAAATTAATATCGTAACCGCAAAGTTATATTATTTATCAGCAAATTTAATAAAAAGCTAATAATTGCTCAGATATGTCCCTTGCTTGTCACAAACTCCACTCTTGACAAACAATAAAAACGAACACGCTGAAAGGGACAAAAAATAATCTTGTGTCACTTTCTAATAAAGGCCGAATGAAATAAGTCTGTCACGCTCTTGACCTACAGCCGCGTTATGACTCCATCTAGTAGTCTTTAATCTATGAATGTAACAAACTGAATGTTTATTCTTCAACTGTCATAAACGTAACGTATGAAGCTTGTAATTGGTTCAGTGGTCCTAGGATACGTCCTACCTGAACATCTTATTCGTGTAGAGAAAGAAACAAAACCACCAATCTACCAATAACGGCAATATCGAAAATATTGCTCTCTCTTTCATTTTTGCTGGTCGACAACGTCTCTTTCTCTACATGAGGTATGCCTATTGGCACATTCTTAGGCTTACAGATTTATTTTTGACAATCATTTCACAAAGTAAAAGTGATTACAAACTTATAGAATGAAATATACATTTACAACAAAAAGTGCAGTATTTTCACTTATTAAGAATATTTTTACATGTAAAGAAGAAGTACGTAAGTTAGCAGCTAAAATGGTTTGGTCACGTTGAATGAATAAAGGAAACTTACGAAAGGGATTTAGAAGGCGAGAGAGAGGGAATGTTGGAAGGGAAAAACTAAAGCTGGATCAAATCCAAGACATTCTGATTAAAGGCCAGGTCAGAAGTACACGACCGGCGACGTAAACCAACGTACTTATACGAAAGGTTTAATGCAATCAGAAGAAGCGAGAGATATGCTAGGATCGTGGCAAAGTGGAAAGACGTGGTGGGAATGAGGCGTGGTGGTACATATGTATGTTTGTATAAAGAACTTACCTTTGTAATCCGACGCATGCGACACGGTGGAGCCGGGCGGTGCGCTGTGCACCTTGGCGGTGGTGACGCACGCGTTGTGCCGCACGCACAGGTACAGCGCGCTCAACAGCGGCACGGCGAGAGCTTCCGAACTCTCCACTTGCACAGCCGATACGCATATGAGAGACAGTCGGCCGCGCGCGTACTCTCCTATGGTCATGCCTGAGCTACAAACAACTTGGTATTTTAAGACTGATGTCGTAAAAAAACTTTGGTGAAGATGCTACTATGCACCTTAAAGTACAGAGCACGCAGAACCCTTGCTTGTACTTCCGACTGATCTGCCGCGTAAGTATAATCTCATGTTTGAGGTCATGTTTTAGCATGCAGTTTCCATTCGATTTTTAACCGATGAAATTACGAGGAGGTTCTTAATTCGACGCGTATATTTCTTTTACGTAAAACTTTTTACGGAGTAGTCCAATTTTTATAATTCTTTTTTATTAGAAAGGGTGTATTTCCAAAATGGTCCCATAGTCATCATGTTAGGATCTGAATGGGATCCTGGGAAAATCGAAGGAATCTTCAAATAAGCACTTGCAGTAATTTTGGTATTAAATAGGTGGCCCGCAAATAATGGACTCGTAGTTTAGTACGAGTAGGTTTTACCCGTGTACATTGTCGATAAATCATTAAATCATCATCAAAAGTAAAAACTTTTACTTTTTAATACATTTTGAAGACGGTTTTATTTTTTATTAAAATGTTTGCTAATAGAGTCAATGATGGAGAAATACTTACTATTCATTGCATCCCGGAAACTCTGGTACGGCCAAACCCTTGTAATGGTAAGGGAATGCGACTAGAGACAACAGTAGACTAATGGCCGCCTTGCGAAGCTCCCGCTTGTCTATGGGACCGCATTCTAATTTTGGTTCACGCTCGGACAGAATACGGTCCAATGCGGTTATGAAGTCAGGCACCAGAACCAACACTCCGTCTAGATCTAATCTGTAATTAATATATGACTTAGTTTAAATATATATACATACACACATACATGCAAACATAGTACTTTGTTAACAAGTATTTTTTTGTAAATTATATTTAGATACAAATTACATAACAGTGCCATCTATTGTTAAGCAGCTTTATTGTTGCTGTATCGGTACGGCTTTTCATTGCTAAAAAACATCATTTTCTAAAAATGAAGCCTTAGTTAGCTAGGTTTCAAGTTTAGAAAATGTTGTTTGTGTGATCAATTTTTAATAGGTAATTTATATTGTTTGATTTTGGTAATCTAAATTGATATAACTATCTTTAAACTTTTTTTATAACATTTATATTATGTACTATTATTGACATATATGCCAAATACGAAGAAATAAATAAATGCAAATTAGCTGCCGCCGAAACACACATGAAAATCGTTGGAACCGTTTCAGGGTTTCAAATTATATTTATAAAATATAATAAATATATAAATAATAACCTAAATATGTCGGCGGCGTCGAGCACGACGGCGGCGGCGGTGGCGGGGTCGCGCAGGCCGCGCTGCAGGGCGGCGTACGTGCGCGCGAGGTAGGGCGCCAGCACCTCCTCGCGGCACTGCTTGGAGCAGATCACCCGGCACAGGGTGCCCAGCGCCACTGCCCGACCTGAACGAGTTTACCAAATGAGCTCTCGCGACCAGGGCGCCCTGCCGCGGGACCACGGATGTACCACCAGTGTAAGGCTTGTAATACCATCTATACTCGAATTTTTAGTTCCGTGGAATTCTGACGTTTGTCGCTTTTTATCATTTCTGATGACACATACGATTTTTGCATACGATTTTTATTTTATCCAATCAAACAAAAAGACAATGATAATTGATTTCATCTATATTTATGGCTTTAAATATTTTTTCATTATTATTTATTAAAGCAAAATTCAAACACTGCATATTTTAAAATTTGTGTCACATCGCCAAAGGGAAATAATGATCTAAAGACCTTGTTCGTTTCTCAAATATTGGCGTTTGTTGTCAAGTCAAGAAGCCGGCCTAGGAACCCCGACAAGAGTTGTGGAGTTACCGGAGTTGCCCTTCCAACGATTCCACTCGAGCGCAAGGATCGGAGGTCTTAAAGTTTCTCCGTTTGTAGACGAAAGTAAAATATCTTCTAATGGTAGATACATTTAGAAAAAAAATATTATAAAAAATTGAACCAACTTCAAAACTGTAAAACAAAAAATAGTTTACTTAAGCATATATATAAAGTCGATGCCAATTATATCTAGATAAGTAGGGAAGACAAATAATCTAGAAATACCTGCTTGGTAGCTGATCATATTAAGCTTTTGTGTCGCGTCAGACAGCGACGGAGGCGGCGGAGTGCCCTCGGCTCGTTCTGTACACAAACGTTTGTTTCAAGTGAACAAGTGAGACCTCACATTATTAAATATTAAACATAAATAAATATTATAGCACAATTACATCGCTATATAGCCCCAAAGTAAGCGTAGGTAGCTTGTGTTATGGGTAATATGATTACTGATGAATATATGTATTATACATAAATACTTATTAGATAAACACCCAAATACTGGAACATTTCCATGCTCATCACACAAACATTTTCCAGACGTGGGAATCGAACCCACAACCAAGGACGCAGAAGTAGCTGCGCCACTCGGCCGTCAAATTATGAATTATATCCTGAGGATAAGAAGTGTGAGGTGAACTTACGCGGAACATTGTGGGCAGGTGTGGTCCCCACCAGCGCTGCTTCGAACAACCATTCCCCGAACAGATGGAAGATGGAATTCACTTTGGGTCGTAGAGGAGTCAACGGTGGCTTTTCTATGTCGCCCACTGTAAATATAACATATATACGATATACGCTATAGTTACTTTTAAATTTACTATATTTGAGCTGAACGCACATCTGACGAAGTGAGAGGAAAGAGAGCGAACGGCAACGTGTGTGTTTGTGTTATATGTACTTCCCTGGTGTGGTAGTCACTGTTATTGTTTCCTCGCGTCATATCTATCGAAATTCATACTTTATAAAATGCATTAGTGGAAAGTGCTATATTAATTTTTAATAAATATAAAAACGTAAATCTTATTGTTACAATCCAATGAATAATAATAATAATATCTTTATTTGCTAGAATGTAGTACAATTTTAAACTTATAAATTAATTTACAACTTACATTCTACCATAATACATGGTGTGCAATAGTAATTGAATCTATACATCAATAAAAGTAAATTATAATAATTAAATTTAAATCGATTATAAAATATATACAGTCCATTAGATTATTAAAATAAAAAATTTTAACAAAAAATAGAACCGACTCAAAACGCACTAAAAAGTAAAAAATAACTGTCTCATTTAGTTGCTTTCATTTACTTAAGCATATCTATGAAGTCGGTGCCAGAGAAGTTCAAGGAACATTTATTTAACGTAGTAAAGCAGTTTGTGGGTTCTAAGTAACAGCCTTAACGTAGATACCTTAGCTGGCACCTACTCCTAGATATGCTTAAGTAAAAATTAAAGCAACTAAATGACACAGTTATTTTTACTTTTTAGTGCGTTTTGAGTCAGCTCTATTTTTTGTTAAAAAATTTTATTTCTTACTTTTTAGTGATTTATCGACACGTAACGTACTCGTACTATACTCTCATAGTGTATTATACGGCACTAGTAGCCAAAAAGCTACCGATACCGAGACAAAGACCGAAATCGCTGTAAGCGTCCCTCCAAAATTTGAAGAGTTCCTTCAATTTCCCCAGGATATCATCATGATGACAATGGGACCAGCTTGGAAGTATGCCCTTACTAATAAAAAAAAATTATCAATTAGAACCTCCTCCGTTTTTTTTCGTCAGTTAATTAATTAAGATATCACTTAAATAAAATATTGTATGTCATTATAAATTATAATTCCACGTAATTAAAAATTCGAGTATAATAAGATACCTTGGGAAGTGATGGAATTTGGTGGCGTAGTTGGCACGACGCTCGAAGGGCGGCTGCTTGACAGTCCTATGAGCGACGCGCGAGGTGCACCTAGAACACCACCAACAATTCATTGCCGCATTGTACTAGAAGCCGAAATATAAAACATATAGACATCGATTCACCGATTTATAAGAGCCAATGAAATACACACCTTATTGCTTTACGCTAAAGTATGATATACATTAACAATACACATGAGAGAACAAGAGACATGCTATCACGGTTGCACAATTTAATTCATTTAATATGTAATTATATAATAATGTTGCTATTAATAAATGTCAAAGAGTAATATTTCGTTATTTTGATAATTCATACTTTAACGAGTGTATATATACATTAAATATATATGGATGGTGTGTAAAATAAACACAAAAATTAAAAATTCTTTTTATTTTAACACTGTTAAACTTAGTTTCGAATTACTTAATAGATTTTCATGCGGTTTTCACAAACAATCTAACTAGATTATAGGCTTCGATTCATTCAGATTTGCTCCAGATCTGAATCTCAAAATAAAACGGTATTCCATGGGGATTTGTTAATATACTAAGGTGCAATGTTACTTACAGTGCCAAACTATGTATATTATCATGTTTTAACTTGTAGATGGTAGTGCCAGTTATATTGCAACATTAGTGATTAGACAAGATGTTCCTATACATTGGAGTATCTACAATAAAAGTCAAACAACTCTACTCTACAATGCACTACTCTACGTAAGTAAAAAAAAATAAAGCTTAGTGCAATAAGAAAACTAAAGAAAGAAAACATCTATATTAAAGCCAAACTCAATTGAGAATGCTTGTCAACAAACAAATTAAATTCTTTTTCTTCATCTTCACTAGTCATTTTACACCTTATTTTTTTTAGTTAACTTGTTAATGACGAATTCATGACAGTAAACTAGATTAGAATATCTTTTAAATTAGATTTTATAAAAAACAAAACTTGATTTTAAATTTATTAGACATAAAATGTATTGCACTTTCTACCTTCATTTTAAAATTTGTTTGTTGACAAGCATTCTCAATCAAGTTTGGCTTTAGTATACATTCGAAAATCTCCTACTAACCCATAATAAATGTGTTCAATACCTATTAGTATTTGTACTCTAAAACATTCTGTGTATTCAAAAACAATTTTTTGGAAATGAATAGTGTGGTTTGGAAACATTACTTTCTATGAGTTATAAAACTTGTTTTAATTTGTTAAACTTATTACTGAATTGATCAATCAGTATATATAGCCGACGCATTTTAAACTGGGTCGTCGGGAAATAAATGTTACTGACAGTATGTAGTTAAATTATGCAGTTTTGGATATTCTATGTAACGAAATTAAAATACCTGGAAGTGACTTTTGAATACGATTGACTGTACATCGTCGATAAGTTGTTAAGCTACGCCATTTATCACTACGACCTACAAACGCGACGACTCAGTTTAAAATGCGTTGAATACAGTACGCGTCAAACTTTAAGTCCTGTTTTAAGTTTTAATACGCCGAACTGAGTGCCTGGTTATAGCGCGAGGAAACGTCTTTTTTCTGTATAATTTGACGTTACAAGTAGTTACGTTTTTACGCCGTCACTCGATAAAAATTTACACTTGCCCCTCTGAGTACTTCGCATGGCGTCGCTGTAAACTATATTGTACCATTAAATGAATTTGTATAAGCAGGCATACGCCTTGTGGTCAGACCAGTTCGAAGTTTGGTGACTTTTACTTGAGTACTGACTTGTGTATACTGATTCATTAGTTCAGTTCATCTCAATTGTGAGATTTAGAAATTAACTTTTTTAGTTACTCTCTTAAACAGCTGTTTGCCTTTAAATTCTACAGCCGTAGAAATCGTTACCACGCTATTCATCCCTAAATAACGATAACTTACTATACCCATTTTTTCTTAAAAAAAAAGGGTTACGTACATTTCCTTTATTTTTGGCGTTTTTGGAAGGTTACAACACACTATTAACCACGCGGGCGAAGTCGCGGGCGTCCGCTTGTGTAAAATAAAACAGTCCATACTTTTTTCAACAGGCTTGTCCCTCGGGCGCGTAGTGCTGAACGACTTGGCGAGGCGGCGGTGCGCCGGGGGGGTGAGCTCCCCCTCGTCCCCCGGGGCGACTCCCCCCGGGGCGGCTCCCCCCGGGGGCGGCACGCCGGCGGAGCTCTCCACGAGCCAGCGCTCCGTGCTGCGCCCTGTCCACTCCACACACTCAACCCACACCACACCACAACCACTACAGCTACTCAATCGTTTCTTAACCGAATAATGCGCATACTCGAAATTATTTATGTATTCACTTTATACATAACAGTTACTTGGTTCGAATAATAGGCTCAAAATACACACGGAAAAGATATATCATAAAGAGAAAACGACATTCGTGGACGCCGTTAACCCAACCTGTTAAGACGTTTGTCGTTTTCTCTACACGAGATACTCTGCCGTGCGCATGTTTGGCCTGCAGATAAATTCCCGGAAATTTTGAAAACATGTAATTCTATAGATTTTGATGTTGTCTTGCCGAACGTCATGGTATATCTTTGCGCCTAATAGCAGTTAGATAATATATTATTTTCAAAAGATTTTTCGACAAAAATATGATACAAAATCAAAGTAGAGAAATTTTCCTACAATTGTTATAACAACTACTTTTTAAGCTCAAAAGTTTTGAGGATAAAACTAGTTTAGTATTAAGCATCGCGGGTGGATAAACTTAAGAACGATATATATTCGGTAAAGAAACGATGATCTACACTAACTACTTATAACACCAACAACCTGAAGGCAAACACGAACTTTTTATTCGTTCGCAGACTATAAAAACGCATTCATCTTGCATCCATGATGGCATTCTTCTTCATTAAAAAAGTATTTCGAAAATACATTGTGAATCAACTTCATCATATTTAAAAAACCATTCCCATAAGTATATGGTACGTATAAAATAATCTTGGAACATGTTCTAATAAATACTTTTATTAAGATGTCTTTTATTTGCCGTCACAGACGCAAGTTAATAAGACGCTTTGGTATAATCGTTGCTTTAAATAGTATAAGCCTCGGAAATGAACTTTTGCTTAGCGAAATAAAAATTTTCCTTAGTAAGGGTATTTCTTAAATAATAAAAAAGTATTTTACGAAGTTCGCTTTAGTTTATACCACTTTTTTCAGTCTACGAATTTCTTCATAATAAAATCAGGAGGTCGTTTTAAATATACTTCTCCCTACAAGCAATTTTCATGTAAATGTTACTCTGTTCTGGAAAGTTACTTGATTAGACTATTTTAGAAGAAAGAATAGAGCAGAATGCAGTACATTCTTTTATTATAAGGCAGTATTTGCACTGAAGTAGAGCAGGCTAAAGGGAACCAAGCAGTGGTCTAAATCGTTTTGTTCTACCGACTTTAGGCCAATATGGTGAAGTTTTACATGTTTAGTACTAATTTTATAATCTGAACATCGAATACACGCTCAGATATAGGAACCAATCAAAGTATTGATGCATCACATGATGAAGCAGATGTGCACCAATCAATTGATTGCATCTCACGTCATCTGTCATGAATCAACACAATGTATTCTGCCTGCTCTGCTGAGTGGAAACACAGGAAATCATGATTAATTTGTGCTATTCAAACTCCTGTGTTTATACACATTTATACACACACCGGTAGAAATATTACGCACACAAATGCAATCAGTGCTCATATAATGAAATAATACAGACAACGCTTTTTGGAATGTTACATCCAGAAGATCAAATAGGCTGTAGCACTTTTTTATTACTTTACATTATTAAGTTACAGAAACTAGTCACTGGTTCAAGTTGGTAGAGGTATTCAATAACATGAAAGGTATTGACCCCTAAACATCTGCCATGCTGAAGTATTTTCAAAAATCCCCTCATGCCTCGCGTTCTATTACTACCAAGTACATTGAGGTGTGCGAATCTAGAGACGCGATACAGTAAGATTTAAGGTTATTTAAGGTTCGCCACATTATGAGTCGATTTCATTCAAGTAATTTGATTAAACTGTTTGAAGTAGCCCGTTGATCAAATTACTTGAATATCTATGGCCTGCATACATTGACATATTAATACTGTGGACTTCGGGTCAGCGCCAAAGTGTCCGAACCTATAGAGGGCTAAAACGCGAAAAAGATTCCAAATCGCATTCAGTCATATATTAGACCGATCAGTCATATATAAAATGGACCCTTCCGTCTGTCCGTCCGTTGGTCCGTCCTTCACACTCGATTATTTGGTAACTATAAAAATTATCCACATGAAATTTGGAACAGTTATTTAAAACAGTGACCTAACGTCATTGTAGTAAAAAAATATATTGGTTGGTACTAGATTTATCCCAGCATACGGAGGTCACTGAGACATTTAAAGTTTGCTGTGAGTATAATATATAGGTTAAAGATGCCAAAAAACATTCAAAGCTACCTACTCCACACCATTTATGTTGTCCTATTTTCTATATCCTATTTTCACCATGTCAAAAAAAGGCTGCCATGGCAACCGTCAGTCAAAGCTGATTACTTATTGCAAGCATTTAAACTGTTGCAAATTAGACTGTATAACAATAAAATAAGACATATATTACAATGTTTTACTTTGTTTATAAAAATACAAATACATTCTAGTATGTATAAGATATCTCGGGACAATTTTGCATTACACTCGAAGTCCATAGTACTAATTATTAATATGTCAATGCCTGCATAGAATATACACTCCCCCATGAACAAAGCTCGGTTACCCAGGAAGGCGTCGACGTGCGCGGCCAGCCCCAGCATGGCGCGGTGGAAGATGTGCGCCAGCGCGCCCACCCACGCCTCGCGACCCTCCTTGCCTTCCTTGCCCTCCTCCGCCGTCATCCAGTACTGGCGATACAATCATCATTTTATAGCCTAACCTAAAATATAATAAGCTGTGGACTCACCCCTAACATGACAGTTAGTTGCTTAATTTTTTTATATAAGCTAGCGCTTGACTACAATCGCACCTGATGATAATCGAAGATACAGCCTACGATGGAACACGCTTGCCTAGAAGATATCTAGATCTAGATCTAGATTCACACTAGACTTGAAAATACCCAAATTGTAAGTGGTAGGGAAACCTCCACCTTCCGAAAGGGCATTTTATATATCGTAGCAGTGTGTATAAGGAACGAGGAACCAAACCGCTTAGTACGCGTACAATCAACTTCGTAACAACTCCTATGATAGAGAGGAGAAGGAGGGACAAGATCAAACAGTTTCTAAGCACACTATACTAATATTGGATGGTAGAAAATCGTCAGCCAAACTGTTCCCTGACTTTGACTCCAGTCAATTGAAAACTTATGAACTACAAAAAAGTTTGATTCAACCATTACATGAATCCCGAATTCTAGATCTTACTACTGTTAATGTGCTTGTAGAATTAGAGAAATTTCTTTTCGCAACATTGCAAGGGTGTTTTTCTGGTCATGGTGGTCTGACATGTACCCTTGCCTTAACTCTTTGAGCGTCTGTTCCTGCAAGAGGCAGTAGGTTCGGAATATGTTATAAACCCGCAATTATTAGTTACTTGGGGTGACTGGCAGTTTAAAACAAGCAAAAACATGTTCTCTATCTGTAAAAACCTGTAAGAATTCAGGAGTGTGGCTGATCAGGTGCGGCTTGGTGAGGTCTACGGGATTGCCGATGGTGTGCAGGATGCGGTACCAGCTCTGCATCACCGCCTCTGCGCTCATGTCGGCCGGCACCAGATTGGCGTCTTCCTCACCTGTCGAACAATCAACATCATCAATGTTCTGACTTACTGCTTCATGCACTGCTGGGAGGACTAGGTAGGTAAGCGGGCACTCACTGATGGGCATGGCGGGGTAGAGCGGGCCGTACATGTGCGCCAGCAGCCGCGCCGTGAGGCACAGCGACACGCGCGCCCACTGCTCCGTGAGCGGCGCGCGATGCCGCCAACGCACGCACTGCTCGCGCAATGTACGCCACAGCGCAGGACCAGGGAAGCACCTACAACATTTTTTTTTATTAACACTCAAGTTGGTTACTGCCTCAATGAATTATGAGTTCTGATCAATAACAACTACAACTTACAAAAAAAGTTTGGCGCACCGCAAGCACTATCTAAGCCTTTGGTTTTGTGGCCTCAGAAGCGAAAATTTATGCAGGGTCTTTACGACTCTTTTTCTTTAATTTAACCTACACCCGTGTCACAAGTCTCGGGCTCTGTTCGGAGTTTTTCTCTCAGCCACGCGATACACGGCACCCGCACGGTAAATCCACGGAATGCTAAGATATTCGTCTCCCTTTTACAATTTTTTAAACATATTTATTTATTCTTTTCTTTTGACAGAATATAACCATACGTTATACCACCGTAGTGCGCCAGCAACGCAGCAGCAGCAGTCACAACATACCTGTGGCACGCCAGTATCCACACCTCGAACAGCACGCACAGCACTCGCTCACACAGCTGCTCGGCGGCACCATACAGCGGCGCGGGCGGCGCCAGCAGCGCGGCGGCGGCGGCCAGCAGCAGCAGCAGCAGCGACTTCCACTCGCGCGCGCCGAGGCTCGCGCTATCGGCCAGCGAGCGAGCGAGGCGGAGGACGCGGTGACATAGCACGGCTTGCTTGCTTATCAAGTTGCCACCTGGATGGACATTTTAGTTTATTTTATTAATTTGAACTTTCCAAAAATTGTGCTATTTGATTAGTTTGGAATTATAAAACACTTTTAGTTGACATCTAGAACTTACCCAACTCCGTTTGATAGATGAATGCAAGTGCTTGCAAACAAATGGAATACATGTTTTCATTATTTATATAAATAACAATTTAATACATCTATACATGTTACAATTTATTTTCAAGCTCTCATTAGTCTTTTACCTACTAGTAAAGAGGCAGCAAAATGGTTAGGATCTACTGATCTAGTCAATTCTTGTTCTAAAAACTATTGACAGGTTATGTAATAAAATTAAAGAATAATTTTCTTAAACACTCACTTTCATTAGGCCTCGGCACAAACAAGTTATGCAAGTGATTGAGTATCTTGTTAGCGTAACGGTGCGGCTCGGCGGCAAGCGGCGGCGGTACTGCGGGTGGCGGCGGTTGCGCGGGCGCGGCGGGCGGCAGCAGCGCGGCCAGCCACGAGCAGCACACGCGCACACAGTCGCGCAGCGCCTCATGCTCGCTCAGTGGCAGCGACAGCCCGTAGCGGATCACTTCCAGCACCCATTCCACCTGCAAACATGTTGAAACAGATACAGATAAATAATAATCTGAGTCTATGGTGTAAAAAAATAAAAAACAGTCAAATAATAAACTAAAAGTCATTTAAATTACATTATTTTATAACTAATAAACACATATAATCAGATAAAGTTATTTTTTTTACAAATAAAAGCTTAATGATGGACATTAACTGCACTATATAAACTTTCTGTAGGGACCTTTTTCTAATTTTGTTAAAATTTCTCATTAAACTATGTGCCCCCAAACTATGTCTAACTTTGTTTATATAAAAAATCTAAATAAATAAAATTGTAGTATCTATTAGTAACTACAAATTAACCACTTTTTACTAGATGCACATAAATGTATATGCTTATAAAATGATTTGTATAAGTATATATTTTTTTTTTAAATTTTTGTCTGTCCGACTGTTATTTCCATCTAATCTCTGAAAGACTGAACTTCAATACCACTTTTACAAGCAGATAGCTGATCTTATTAGGAGTAACTTGGGCAACTGTTATTTTATAAATTATATTTATTTGATTTAAGTTCCACATTGACAAAGTTGCGAGTGTCCGCTAGTAAAATTAAACATCTTTTCAACTTTATCACAAATGTTAATTACCTCAGCATCAGTGGTGAGTGGGCTGGGCTGGTGAGAAGCGAGCTGTCTCACTACTGCCAGCACCACCTCTCGCCCCCCCACTGCCCCCAGCACACCTCTGCCCCCACCTTCCAGGGGCAGTGAGTTCCACTCTGAATACATTCCGTCTTCTTCCTTAACCTGTGAAAATTCTCATGAATAAACGGAGATTGCCAAAATTTGCCCCAGGCTGTCCAAACATATGCTCATATTTAAGTATTTTATTTAAATACACAATGAATTTTAAACAACTACCTATGTTTTATAGCAATCACTGAAAATATATCAAAAAATTAAGAATTTCAATTGATTTTTGTGTTCTGAATCATGTGACCATCGTCAAAGTATGAAAAATCAACTTCTTTCAACCTTTATAACTTTTATCAGCGACTGCATAGTTACATGTTACTTTGTTATTATGCAAATAGAAGATCTGTACTATTTAACATTATAGATATCATCTCTGGACATCTCTGGGGCAGACTTCTATACAATTTTTGGCTATTGTTGCTCTCAGCTTAGCTCATATACATATAAATTTAACAAACATTAATCAAAATTATTTCTTTACTTTTTTTGGATAAAAAACTGCTTGTGGCCCTGAAAAATATTTACATTAAGCAAGCAAATGTACATTTTAGCCCTCAAATTTGTTGTACTGACTGTATTCAATATCGACTCTATGGAATATTCTACAATTACTTGCTTGCTTGATGTTGCTTAGATCCACCACACTCTACAAGGCAGTTATATGTTAGAGCTCAACCTAGAAGGTATGATCATTGTGTTACAGTCTACAAGGTGTGGTATAACTCAACACCTGTGCCTTTTATGCACGGGCACAAAGCAAAACTTCACAAGTCATGGTTTTTCATCTATGTTTAAAGCAAAGTTCTGTTATAGACAAGGGTTTTCACATACAAAAGGCGAGTCATCTATTCTGTCTGGTATACTATTCGTATATAATAAAAGGGAAACCTTATGATGTTTAATCAGAATCACCAGGGCAGATCTAACATAGTAATTACTCACATGCTTCATCAGAATTTCCACCAGTAAAAGGTTTAATGAAATTGAGAGAAATGAAGGAGATATGCATGGATCGTGGCAAGTGGAGGAAGTGCCTAACCCTATAGGAATGAGGCTTGATGGTATGTATATACGTGTGAATTTCTTGTTGATTATTTATACATTAAATAAACGCACCTAGTATAATGAAGTTAATAAAAAACACTTACTTTGCTGTTGACTCTATTAAAGATTCCCACATTCATAAATAAAGTGTATCTAACGGTTTGAAACGATGCACAGTAAATTACTTTCTACCGAGTCCAAACAACAATTATCTGCTTTGTAATGATTAGACGTATTTTTTAGTAAATATAATGAAATTACTATTCATTTAGAACAAATGAATAGTAATTATACGTATTTCTTATAACTTTTCCTTTTTCCAATTCGCTGATTGCGATTTTGTATGTTTATCAAAATTGACATTTGATCAATACCAATAAATTACTTTTTCATTGCATTTGTCAATTGACAGCTTTCGTAAAGTTCATTTTTTAATACAGACATAGACAAGACAGCAAGAAACGTCAAAAGTAAAAATAATGTGGTCAGCTTAAAAAGAATAGCGTTGTCCTCACGATGTTGGTTCAGATTATATTCGAATTACTTGTTTATAAAATTTTTTTCTATAATACTTAACAAGTAAAAATGAGTAATTAATAACTTGCAGTAGTCCTAAACCATACAATTTAAAAATATTTGATATAAGAAATTGTAGTAAAAATCAATGAACTAATTTTAAAAAACATTGACATTAATTATATAACATTAAGCTAATTGCTCATTAGCTCAATTCCACTCATTAGATCATTAGTATTTAATAATTAGACATGACTTAATGAATAATGCCATGTGTGTGTATGCCAACAATATAAATATATATTTCTGTTATATGGCATTTAGCATTCTAAGCGGTACGGACGTTCTAAAGAGATTTTGTTGTTTTTTAATATGGTAGGTTATATGCAAAACAAACAAGCCTGGCGTGAATATTGGATTATACGCACTTTACTCAATTGACTCACTTCAATCATCACACCAAGATTTCTTTCAAAATAAGAGTTTCGGAAAAATTCTGCACTTTCAAACTTAAATATCACTGAAAATAAAGCTTTCTCAGCATTGCTGTCTGAATGAAAATGTTTGGAATAACAAAATACATCTATTTGAAAACAAAATTCTCATTTAACGTTTAGAATTCTATATTAGGTAAAGTAACGGTTTCACAGCATCGCTGTCACAGTTAAAAAATATTTGCAATTAACAACGCCTATCTGTACCTTTAATATCACCCAAAGTAAAGGTCTCACAGCATTGCTGCCTAAGTGAAAAATAATACCCTCGATCGAAATAACTACTTTTTTTTTCTTTGACCGACACTTTGAATTATTGGTACATTTTGAATGATCTCCTTTGTTAAAATTAAAATAGTAATTAAAAAAAAGCGCAGCGACTGATAGTTACTACATTTAAATTAAAATTATTTTTAATAATTTTTGATAAAATCGATATTTAGCGATACAGATGAAAAAATATATCCAAGTATCGATTGTGATCACTATTTATGAAACATAAAAATCTGGCAGCACTTAGAACGTCATTTTTGTCTCCGTAAATAAAAAATAAACATTTTCTTTGTTTGACAGTAAGCTGTCAGCAAAAAATTAATACGTTCTACCATCGTTCTACGAACCGCATAGACAATTTGAATTAGCTAGGTACTTGACAAACATAGATTAAAGACTACTAGATGGAGTCATAACGCGGCTGTAGGTTCAAGAGCGTGACAGACTTATTTCATTCGGCCTTTATTAGAAAGTGATACAAGATTATTTTTTGTCCCTTTCAGCGTGTTCGTTTTTATTATTTGACAAGAGTGGAATTTGTGACAGACAAGGGACATATCTGAGCAATTATTAGCTTTTTATTAAATTTGCTGATAAATAATATAACTTTGCGGTTACTATATTAATTTAAACTTTATCGTGCTATGGTGGGTTGTAATATTTTCGGCTGCAACAGTCGCAGCGAACAGAAAATCGAAGGAATTACGTTTCATACGTAAGTAGGCATAAACTTCATTGATTGATGATTTAAAGCTTTAGATATGTTATTTTTTAGCAAATTTCATGTATTATGCGTTTACTAAACTATATTATATAAAGTAATATTTCGTATTTTACGATATTTTAAAACATAACGTTTTATGATGTACTTTAAATGTTGACATGTCATGTCAATAAGGCTGATTTGCTGTCTCACGAGTGGACACGCTATGGGCTCTATCTAGTAGTCTTTAATCTATGTTGACAAATAAAATATGATGAAAAAAAGCATAGTATAAATCCACGAGAATATCCGGTTTTTGATTTAGAAACTTGAAAATATAGTTATTTAATTTTCAAGTGCCTGAGTTATCGCAAGATCTTATAAAAGTATATACCTACTGGATTTATTTGAATTGTAGTATAGTAAACCTAGCAGAACTGCAGAGTACAGCTAGTCTAGTACATTTTTAGCCTGTTAAAAATGAGCAGATCTTGATTTAACTATCGGTATCGGTTTGGTTTATATTTAGATTTAATTTTTAAACAAAAATTTTTTTTGGTCCCTAGTCCCTACTGATCGCTCCGTCAGACATGCTTACTACGGAAATGTACATACTACGCCATAAGTAAACCTCTCTCCTTCGTGAATAGTAAAAAGTATAAAATATTAAATTAAGGTATCGGATGAAAAAATAGCCTTTATTTTTTGTAATAAGTAGTTTTAATAAAAATAAAGCACCAAAAATATTAAATCAGTCGGTTATTTCACAGTACAAAACAACTTAAAAATACACATTTAAAAAGTACCTAACCAAAAATAAATAAAAGAGATAGGTACCTTATGACTACCACATCTGAGCATTATATGTAAAGTAATTCTTACACCAAATAATTTTCTACTTTATTACGTTTTTATATGTTGTTACTATTAAAATCTCCAGGAAGTAGTGGACAAATTTAATTCTTGGAGTTGATATCTTTATAAACTTTTAACATTATTAAAGATGCTATAACCAATGTATTTAAAATTTAAACTATTTTCTCCACATAAAAATATTACATTTACAGCTTCCGATATAATAATATACAAAATTTATATTGTTAACTTTGACACATTAAAATACATTATTTTCCATATCAAACATCAATTTTAATAATCTACAACAATTATAAATAGAAATTAATAATATTAACATTTAAGTTGGTATATCTACATTATTTTAGCTAAGCAAACACACACAAATAATATCATTGTCTAATTTTGATACACAAACGACGAAATACGTTTGATAGAAAGCAGTGATGAAGTCTAAGCTAGAGCATGCCTATTCCCTCTTGCCTTTTTGGCATTCAAATTATTATAGGTGATGTGCCAATCACCCGAATATCTTCCAAGTGATATACTATATGCAACATCTTATTGTTCGGTGGCACAAAGGAAGTCAATATGTCAAGCTAAAATAATCTAGATACTATAGTTACAACTGTTTATATAGTTAAGTCAAGAAAGGTAAAAACAATAAAGATTGGCTTATAAGATAGAATATAAGAAATAGGTTTAATATAAATGATCCACAATAATGCACTAGGTTGAGCAAAACATATCCAAATTGTTATTTTAAGTATTGTTAATGATAAATAAACAGCAAGTTTGCTTTTTCAAACACTAATATTTTAGTACATATCAGAAGAGGCAGAATGACAAGGTACAACATTGACTTTGTAGTTATATGGATATATATACTTCACATAAGAATTTTTATATTGATTCACAACATCAACGAAATATTATTTTAGTTGATCCAATTAAAGAAGAAAACATGACTGAACAACAATAAAATTGAATATTTTTTATATTTGAATACAAAACCTAATTGAAATTAAGTTACTTCTACTGAGCATTAGAAAAGTTAAGTTAAAGTCAATACTCAATTGGTGTAACTCTCAAAACCATATTAAAAATATCTGTGTTCCCATAGAACAGATCATAGATCTTTTAGAAAATTTGTTTTCTTTTAAAGTTAGCTTCATAAGCCTTCTCTAATTTTGATTTTTTATTTTCAATAATATTCAACATGCCTTTCTCCTTATTGATTCACTGGACTAGAATTCTTACTATTATACAAAAATACAGTTTTTGGTAAAAATATGTATTTCTTATTTCTGAATAAATAATCATCCATCTTACTATCCTCTGACAATTTGGCAATTACAATTCTAAATAATAAGCAGAGCTGTTCAAACCACAGCTCCCAAAGTATGTACAAGGAGCCCAGTGGCTAAAATTATGCAAGATGCAAAATGTTTTTCATCAACTTCATTTTATTCATCTTTCCTTTACCTTATATTTTTTCGTTGCTAGTCCTCAAATCTATTCTCTTTTATTAGACCATATTAACACACTCTATTATCTAGTTTCAACAGCTCTAATATACTGTAACAATATTTTGCACTGTAAAGTGCCTTATCAGATCAGATGAGATACATGTTAATTTATCAGACATATAAGCATTTTTATTCTTTCTCATATCCCATCTTAGGACATATTGGTTCTTTCAATTACATATCAGCTGCCAACTTAGAGAAATTACTTATCTCTCCATTTTTAAATGCTATTTAAAAGAAACATTATTATGTTTTTGTAGAAATGCTAAGTAAAACTTAATAAGAAGTTAAGTACTATACAAATGATAAATATTGCATTTTAGTTATCTCCTTGACCTTGTTTATTTGTAACTTCTTCATATTTCTGTCTCCAGTTTGTTACCTCTTGTTCTAGTTCTTTCACTCGATCTTTCTGTACCTTCAGATCACATACTGTCGATTCAAATTTGTTTGTGATTCTCTTCATATTTTCTAGACTTGTCCTCTGGTCTTCGTTTATACTTACTATGGTATTTTCATTCATTGTTTGTTCCATTTTGTGTGCTAACTCTCTGATTTGGATCTCCATCTCATATTGAACAACAATCATCTGTACCAATTTTTTGATTACAAACACTAAAAATATGGCGAATCCAGTAATGTAGAAATTGCGTTGGGCTCTGAACAGCTTTACATTCCCTTTCATCTCACTAGAAAGATGTATATGTCCTGCGTCTGTAGAATGCGAATATTTTCTCATCTCCCTTATTGAATCCAATAAAAATAAGCACAATATTCCTGACCAACCATAGAAGTATACAGCAGCTTTGGCGTGAATTGCTTCAAAATATCGAGATCGGTACAATCTGAACCACGTTTTAGGACTAAAGATAGGCAATATCAATATTAATATAAGCCCCATTTCGAAATAAAGGTATCCGGCTATAAAATTCCACTGTAGAGACATTTTTCGTTTTAAAACATGTGAATCTAATGGAGAGTTACCTATAAAAAACCGGCTGCTCAGGGCTGCCGGTAGACCGGTCTCTGATGAATAGCAATTTATTTTAATCGGCTAATATTTCACATACGGTGGATACATTTTCTTTGACTGCAAATCACAACTTACAAATTGATACAAATAGAGCCGTAGAAAATAAATTTTACGTTAAATAAAATTAAATAAATATTACGTATTTATTTTTAGTTTTTTCAGCGTACCTTTTTTTTTTTTTTTTTTTTTTTTATTTATTTAACGGCCTGGAATCAAGTCCTTTATGGCCTTTCATTAATGAAAAGTTACAATTTCTCTTAAAATTATCATTACAATATTACCTCCTAAATATTTTTTACAATTTTTCTATAGTATTACTGATAAAATAAAAAATAGGCCTAAAAAATAAACAGTTTTTTAACAAGTCCTTAATATGGCGGGTATCACACTCAAGTTTGTTTTCTTCTTTAATTGCTTCTATGGAACTTGCTAATAATAATCTTTGCAAGCCAAAAGCAGAACACTTAAAAACTATGTGGTTAATGTCAGCTTCTTCATTTTCGCAGTAGAGACACGTTTTATCCTTGTAAATATTTATTTTGTATAAATGAGTTGGCACTGAACAGTGACCAAATCTTAGTCGGTTTATTACTGATACGAATATTCTTGAATCACAGTTCATTTTAATATACCAAGGCCGAACCGGTATTTCATTTTGTATATCTGCATACCAACGTCCTTTACTTTGACTAGTTTCTTTCCAATATTTATACCAAAGCAATTTCTGTCTTTTATTCAATTCGTAGTATAAGTCCGTAAACGGAATCTGAAAACTGTCTGAACAATCTTCATTAACCAATCCTTGCCTTAGTATAGAATCAACTATTTCATTGCCCACTATGCCTCTGTGGGAGGGTACCCAAACGAATTCTATATTAATTCCAGTATTTCTTAAATCTAGTAACAATTTTTTTATTTGAAAAATAAAATATGAACACTTATAACTAAAATTGAAATTACCTATTGCTAAAAGAACACTTTTAGAATCAGTTACTATAATACAATTATTTACATTATCTGAAATTACTTCTTTTATATAATGCAATGCTTTTAAAATTGCAAATGATTCAGCAGTAAAAATACTACATCGAACATCTAGCTTAAACGACTTACTACATGTTTTCTGTGGATCGTAAAAAGCAGCACTCACGAGGTTCTGATTTTTAGATCCATCTGTATATAATTTATAATAATATTTACAATTCTTATCTATAAATCTTAGGAAGTCTATATTTGTTTTAATATTCGTCAAATGAATTGTATTTTCCAAAATTAATCCCTCATAAGGACAAGAATACATAGGCCACATGCTAGTAACATTAATGTTAGTGGCAATTCTAGTCATGTATGTCATTATAATAGAAATGGTAGGTTGTTTACCGGCAAGAAGTGAACTAGCTGTTACTTCTAAGGATTCAACTGTAGATTTTGTTATAGCCATCAGGTTATTAGGGAGTACAAGTTTGTTTACTAATGAAATGTTCGATGTCAGTGCTTTTAAACAAAATCTTTCAGCCAAAAATATACGTCTTACAGATAACGGAGGAATACCAGTTTCGACTTCCATGGAATTAATAGGCGTAGATCTCATAGCACCACTAATTATTCGCAAGCCAATATTTTGAATAACATCAAGTTTTTTTAGTAATGTTGGATTCGCTTGCATGTACGCAAGAAAGCTATAATCAAAGTGACTTCTAACCATGCTCTTATACAAAAGAGTTAAAACTTTAGGATCAGAGCCCCAAAATGTCCCAGCCAGACATCTTATAATATTAATACTTTTTAACGCATTTTTGCTAATGTAATTAATATGTCTATCAAATTTTAATTTGGTATCAAAAATAACACCCAAAAATTTCTTTTCTTTTACAAATGGGATATCTATATTGTTGTACTTTATGTGATTTCCCATTGGGCTACCGAAAATCATACATGAACTTTTCGAGGTATTAATATTTAATTTTAACAAATCTTTATAATATTGCTGCAACTGGATCAGTGCTGAAGTAACATTATTTTTTGCTATTTCTATGTTTCTATCTACACTGTACAGCAATAAGTCATCAGCAAACTGTAAAATTTTAACATCGCTAGTTATAAATTTTTCAATTTGCGAGGTATATAAATTATACAGAATTGGTGATAGCGATGCACCCTGCATAAGACCCTTACTTGTTAAATTAGGCCCATGGAGTATATTATTGTATTTTACATAAAACTGTCTATTATTTAAAAAATTTGCAAGCCATTTTAATATTTTTCCAGGAATGCCGATATCCTTAAGACAAACTGTGAGCTGGTTTAAGTCAACATTATCATAAGCACCTTCTATATCTAAAAATACACAAACTGCTGTAGATCTAGAGAACTGACAGTTCTTCATATCATACATAAATGAAGTCAAACTTTCTGCTGTGCTTTTACCCCTACGGAAACCATATTGGAAACATGGTAAAAGATTATTCTTTTCTGCAAAATAGTCTATTCTTATTTTAAGCATTATTTCAAACAATTTTCCTATGCAAGAAGTTAATGATATAGGTCTGTAAGAATCACAGTCATCTGGAGATTTATCTGGTTTTAAAATTGGTATTATACATTGAATCTTCCAACTCTCTGGAACACATTGATTCATCCATAATCTATTAAAAATATTAAGTAAAGCCAATTGACCAACTTTGTGTAACTTTTTAAGCATTATATAAGGAATGTTGTCTAAGCCTGGTGTAGAGTCTTTTCTTGATTGAAGTGCTATATTAAATTCTACAAAAGTGAATGGTTTTAATAGGAACATAGAACTTTCATTATTATTATTGTATTCAAAAATAGAGTTCCTTACTTTTATGTTACAGTTATTACTTTTAAATTTTGAAATAAAATTTGGAACCCATACATCATTTTTAACTTGAGTTTGGATGTTTATTCGTTTAAATCTTTTCATATAATTCCATACATGAGAAATAGGAGTGTATCTATTAAATGATGTACATAAATTCGCCCAACCATCTTTTTTTGCCTTTTTTATGATTATTTTTTTCAATGCATCTAGCTTTTTATAATTTATGTAATTCATAATTGACCCTTCTCTTCTATATAGTTGTAAAGCTAATTTGGAATTTTTAACCGCTACAGCACAATTTTCATCCCACCAAGGAGCAGGTACTTTATGAACTCCAGGAACCTCAAATTTAATGAGAGGGATGCAGTCTTTTTTTAAAATATTTAAAATTTCACAAAATTTATTGTATGACTGTAAAGGTTCTAGTTCATTAAATGTTAAAGAATTAAAATATTCCTCTGATTTCTTATAATATTTGATCCAATCTGCTTTACTAAATAAAAATTTCTCTACTTTATTGTTAACAGCATATTTAGATGGAGATAAATTAATTTTTGTAAACGTGGGATAGTGGTAGCTACCTAATGTATCATCACCGACTGACCATTCACACAATGGTGCTAGTACTGGGCTCACTCCTGTTACATCAATAGCAGAACTATTAGAATTTGGCCTTTGTAGAGTTGTAGGCATACCAGAATTTAATATGCACAGATCGTTTTCATCAAATATGTCAAATAGGGATCTACCTCTTGAATTAGTACTATGGCAACCAAAAGCAATATGATGGGCATTAAAATCTCCTGATACCAAACAGGGCTTTGGTAAATCATTAATAATATTTTTAAGTTTATTGATTCTGCATTTGTTTTTATTTCTAGGAGGACAATAAACACATAAAATTGACAAGACGCCAACACTAGTTTCTAAAGAAATTGCTATGGATTGAATGTCTTCATAAAATTTTGTTGGCAACAATTTATACCTTAATGTGTTTTTTAATAAAATACCTACACCTCCATGCTCATTTTTTGCATTTTGTCCTACAAAATTATACCCTGGAATTTTTATAATACTACTAGTATTTTTTAGCCATGTTTCATTCAGTAATAAAATATCAATATTGTATTGTGTTAAAAATGATTTTAATAAGGGCTTTTTATTATTAATGCTCTGGATATTATGTTGTACAATGCTGAGTTTGGAATCCATTAAGATTCGTTAAAATGTTTCAAAAATGTTTCTTTTATTTGTTTAGTAGACTTTATATCATTAGAGTTCCCTATTGTAACTAATGTACTTATTATAGCTGCTATTACTTTCTTATTATTTATAATGTCTGAATGAGACATATCTTTCTTGTCTGGGATGTCTTGGTTGGTTTGATAATTTTTTTGCAGAACCTGAGCCTGAGGCTTTGGGAGTGTAGGAAAAGTTATACTATTAACTTGGAGTACCTTAGCATAAGTTTGTTTTTGCTTTTCTATTCTTGCTGCCTTTATGGGACATGTTTTTGATATTGCTAAGTGAGCACCACCACAATTACTGCACTTGAGAATGTCTATAGCGCAGTCCTTGTAGTGATGTTCCCCAGCACAACGTGAACATACCTGTTTATTTTTACATATTTTGGCATAATGGTTAAACTTCATGCAGTTAAAGCACTGCATTAAGGGAGGCGTATATGTGTATACTTTATAACGCCAGTTATCTAAATAAATATGCTGCGGTAAATTTGTACCAGTGAATATGACACTTATAGTTGTAAGGGGAACAAATTCGTCCCCCACCTTTTTCATAAAACGCCTTACTCCTATAACTTCACATTCAGAAGAGAGTTTATTAAATAGTTCGTGATTACTGGATTCCTTAGGAATAAACCTAACAACCCCTACCCTCTCCACAGAAGATGCTGGAATGAATGCACGAAGTTTGTACACAGATAGGCATTCGTGTTTGAGAAAATCATTAGCTGTTGTTGCTTGCTTGAAGACTAACATTATTTTACTTGCATTGATGCGTCTGCTTTCATGAATACCTTTCACTTGTTTGAAGTATTTAGAAACTACTAATGGGTTTTTATTACCCAATTTAACGTCCACCTCACTACTTTCAACAAACACAGGAAATTCCGTATTGGTGCTGTTGTCCATATAGGCTCTGCGATATCCCGGCTTAATATATGGTTTATACTTTGAACCATCGTCCTCACTAGACTTTTGCATTTTCCTTTTTTTCCTCTCTAATCTCTCATGGGCATCGCCATCACTATCTGACGGCATTTTGCCTGGTTTAATTTACATATATACACTGGAATATTACTCCTAGAGGTTTAAAAACTTATAAATTAAAATTTTCAATTTATAAAGCACGCCACTCGATTCCCGCCAAAAATCGAAGTCCCAGCGTACCTAAGTAAACTAGCATACAGAATCCAAAGACAATCAAAGAGTATATAAACCAAAGAGAATTTAAACACCATGTTAAAAGAAGGGGCAGAAGAACATGATTTCTGAATCTATGGCTAATAATGATCTGTGCCTTTACATATGCATTTTATTTTAGTCTTTGGTTTGAACTTTGAATTTTTTAGCCATCTGTGGAGTGTCATCTTTTAATCTGTCGTTATAAATATATATTTATATTTTTAATTTAGTTATTTAAATTTATAAAAATTATAATTCTATTTTAAATAATGGCCAGTATAGAATTAGATATATGGCGTGGAGAATGGGGACTTGCTTCAATAGACCTTGAATGCCTTAAAGTTTTGGTAAATCAATTTTAATAACCTCTGTTTATAAGATTACGCCGGTATTATTTTTTGACTCCTATTTTCAGACCTATATGAAATTTATTGGCGTACCGGTGAGAGTACGTGAGGCGAGTAATCCATTTTTCACACCCAAAGGTTCTCTGCCTGTTATGAGAGACGGGAGGACTATATTAACCAACTTTGAAGAAGTAGTCACCTATTTGAAATCTTTGGTAAGGATATTATAAATTATATTCTCTGATACTCGCGACTTCGTCTGCGTGAATATAGAATTTTTCACCACTAAGGTGTGAAAAATTCTATGGCTATCCATAGCCATAGAATTAATTACGTAGTGGAGGATCTCGCCCTATCAAATATACAAATTTCATATCGGTTACTATATAGTCAGTTTCATTATAGATATTTTATATATTTTTAATTTTTATATATTACTTGAGTTATTAGTATTAAATTTTAAGTTTAGTTTAAGCATTAAATGCTAAAAATTGAACTTAAAATTGGCAGACTTGTAAGTTTTCCAAATTGACACAGCTTGATACTATAAAATAAAAAATTTGATTACATTGTAAATAATTACTAAGTCTTTTAGACACTGATTAGGTCTCAATAAAAACAATAATTTTACTCTTTCTTATTACTCTAAAATTCTCCTGGAAATGATTTCCCTGTGTCTGAAAACCCTCCTTCTTCTTCTTCTTCTTTTCTTCGTCTTTTCCGCGCTTGGCCAGTAAGTTGGCTGTTGTGCATGGGTGTAGGCTCCTGCTAACTCACACCAGCCAGTCGAGCTCGCTCCAGAAGCTTAGCAAGCCTTCCAGGTTGCTGATTGCCTCTTGGAGTGTTTGGAAACCCTGATAGTATGTGTATTTTCCAGCATTACAGCACAGATGTTCATCTAAACCAGAAGCAAACAGCTGAAGCGAGTGCTTTTACTCAATACCTAAGAGACAAATTATACCCAGCATACCAGTATGCCTGGTGGGTTGATGAGAAAAACTATGGAGACCTCACTCGACCTGCATATGCCAAAGCATTGCAAATACCATTCAATTTCTACTATCCGTCCAAGTATCAAAGTTCTGCCAAGGCTATGGTTGATGCACTGTATGGTGAACATACTGACTTGAAGGAGATTGAGAAAACTGTAAGTATAAGTTAAATGTTAAATGTATGACTATGTTTAGAGACGACACATCACAAATGTTATCCTATTGCAATTTTTTATACTAATCCCTACATTAGCTGCTGTTCAATAAAACCATTAACAAGTATTTAACATCAAAACAACTTCTTTTCTTATACCAAGCTCAGGGTCGATCATGCATGCTCTCATTTATGGGATGGCTCTGCCAACTACTAGTTCTCTGCATTGGATCACCACGCTAGAAGACTTATAGGCAAGGATGTTTTAACTAGCACTCCTATACTAAAGCCAAACTCGATTGAGAATGCTTGTCAACAAACAAATTAAAAATGAAGGTAGAAATCACTAGTCATTTCACACCTATTTTTTTTAATTAACTAGTTAATGAAGAATTCATGATATTAAATTAGATTAGTAAGCTTAAAAGTAATTAATATATTCAATTTATTTTAAATAAGATTTAAAAAAAACAAAACATAATTTTAAATTTATTAGGCATAAAATGTGTTGCATTTTCTACCTTCATTTTAAATTTGTTTGTTGACAAGCATTCTCAATCGAGTTTGGCTTTAGTATAGTTTGGAACATTGTAGCGTGGTTGCCTGTCAGTTTTTTACAAGATATATTTTGGAGAGTGCTCAGCTACTGTTTAATCTCTTTCCGCAACCTTTACATAGTCGAGATTTCTAGAATGTCCTCATACATACAGCTAAAATTTGCAATGCCCATCCAGCTTCATTTTTCAACTATCACATACCATATGGTTATCTTCTCTCTTTATAGTAGTATGTCTTTGTGTTTTTGTTGAAGTTGATTAAAATTTCATTTCACTTTTATGTGGGCTTCAAAGTAAAAGAAGAATGTTTCCAGATTTACAATGAGGCAGAAAAGTGTCTAAAGACACTTTCAGACCGGCTGGGAGAGAGTGAGTACTTCTTCGGCAACCGGCCTTCGTCGTTCGACGCGACAGTGTTCGCGTACCTCGCGCCGCTGGTCAAGGCTCCCTTCCCTAACGCCACGCTGGCCAATCATGTCAAAGGGATCGCTAACTTGAGCAGATTCGTTGCAAGGATCAGTCAGAAGAATTTTCGAAATGTCACTGACGGTAATCCCATTTCTATTATCTAATTTTACAATAACATTTGTGTAATTTAATTAAAATGTAAAAGTTTTACGATTTAATGAATTGAAATGTACATAGCAAGGGAATTGAATTTAATTTGATTTTTACATTAGTTAATTGATATGTTAAATCACTATTTCTTAGCAATAATATCTGATAGTCACTTTGTTCTCCGATTCGATTTTTGATTGATAATTTTATCCATAAAATATAAAATAATCGATTTGAAAGTTATTTAAATTAATTTAAGGTACCTTTACATTCTCGTACGAATTTCGCTCTAAAATTCGTGAACATGAGTGTAGAACCTTCTTCGTCTTTACTCCGTCGTGCTTTGTTCTGCAAATGAAAATAAGACAAGAAAAAGAGATAGGTGAAAAGAGAGATAGATAACACAAGGAAGGTCAGCATGACGTATTGTAAAACATTTCTGTACTGACCAAGGAGCTAGGAGAACTTATATTTGTCCGTGCGAGCCAGACCACACCCTGTCCCACTTAATGGCAGATATCTTCCATCCAGATTTTGCCTCCTGGGACAAAAAAGAAGACACTTAAAAATGGCAATTGTAATGTTGCTTTTATTGAATTTAGATTACAACCGTTCAAACTCCAAGAAGCAGTCTACCGGCACTCAGTCGGAGCGCGAGGCGGCGCAGTTCCCGCACGAGACGCGCAACAAGCTGCTAGCGGCCGTGTTCGCTGCGCTCGCCATGACCGGGTACGCGGTGGCCAACGGCATGTTCCAGGTTAGTCTGATCATGCACCCAAAGGCTGTCCCAGGAGCTAGGATACCAAAGGTAAACGCACAGTTATCCAAGCCGAACGCGTGGAACAATTCGAAATCAAGAAGGCAAGAATATCCGCACCAGTAGAACCGACCGCGCCGAAAGAATTGACCGCGTCGAATAAATCATTTCTTTAAACGGTGTTGAAGTAGTACTCAGGCTTTGCTCACTCATGCTAGCGCGTCGGTGGAGTTGACGACATAAGCCGCGCCGAGTCAGATGTCTGCCGTCAATCGAATTCGTCTATAATTCCTGGGATTCTTCCAGATTCGGAGGGTTCGATGCGGGGATGTGTACGAGGTTTCATGAGATTTCATATACAGAATTCTAAAATTCATTTCGTTCGACGCGCTCGACTAGGATAAATGTGCGTTCACCTTAACACGCCAAGAGTAAGTACCGGATTTGCCCTCCCACATGCACAAACGTGGTAACCAGAGTCTTCAAACAGGACCACAATAACTTCTGCATGACAGCAAACATTGATGGTTATTATGTACATAATGGAGGCATTTGTGTACGGTTTCCCTAGTATAGTTGGTTTGCTTATTTATTATTCAAGTTCTATGCTTTTGACAGTATTAGCTATTTAGTTATTTCCCGCTTCACTCCTCCGAGCAGTGGCGTAACAAAATCAAACATAGAGTCTCAACTCTTTGACTCAACTTTTTTAAAAATCCTAATGATTACAGAACTCAGAAGTTTCCTGTTTGCACTTATTACTGTATTTGTCTATGTCCGCGACGCGCACTGCTGTTGGTTATGCAGGCATAGACATTCAAGTAATTTGATCAAATCGACTGCTTCAAACAGTTTTACCAAATCAGCATGATGATATATGAATTTTGGCAGTTCAACTTAATCAAATGGTTTGATCAAAGAATTTGAGCGTGTGTATTGGAAACGAACTATCTGCTATGGTAAAGATCCCGTGCGAACGTGTCGCATACAAGTTTATTTCTTTTTAATAGCTTAACAAACAATAAAAGCTTTAAATATATTTTTTTCTCATTCATTTGCAAATAATTATGCCAGTCTTTAGAAGCAAATGTTGTGTAAAGAAACACAAAAACTCTTGCTCGCATCTATAGAGGAACTGACACCGCTTCAAGTTGCAGTCTGCAACATCATATCTTACCGATTTGATAAAATTATTTGAAGCTGCTTGTTTGATCAAATTACTTGAACGTCTATGGCCTGCATTACGCCACTGCCCCCGAGGTTGTGTTCTTATTCATTCTCACCGGTCTGGTTGGTTTGTCTGTGCAGGAGCTGAAAGATTTCGAGCACTCGCAACAGTACAACGACCTGTTTGAGAATGAGGAAGACGACAACTGACCCTGAGCGCCGCCGCCTCTCACGACACCGTCGGCCATTTTTTTTTTGCGAAACGATCGCACAACTGCGTTCATATAGCGCAAAGAAACGCAACGGGTAAATTGACCTTATCAAGTCCAAATCATATGTGACTATATGTATTGTTTTTATTATATTTCAAGCACGAATTGTTCCTAGAGCTAGTTGGAAACCTTTTTTTAAAGAACTTAGGAACACGATCAATAATAAATTATTGATTAAAAAATATTGTTATTATATTTTTAAACGGGTAGTAAATCATAAATTTACAATTGTCAAAGTCAATAATTACGGACTGTGTGTGCACTGTGCGATCGATTTAAAATATCTACAGACGTGCCGACTTAATCGCACCAAATTTGGAATAGGTTCTGTTACCGTTAAACTGTACTACACATTACTGCTTGTTTGTTGGCACGTCTGAACTTTTATCTTATGTCAATTTTTTGTTTTTGTAGACAGCAATTTTGAATTCATTACATTCAAAATTGAATATATATTTATCATGAATATTCAAAACTATATTAAATACTGTTTAATTGACATTTTTCAGCTTTACTACAGTTTTGATTGTTCCTGGCAAATCGATAGTTATGTTCCTATATATCCAAAAAGAATTATTTGTTTTAAAAATAAAATAGCATTTTCGTTTTTCTGTCCTATTTTCTTTATACATTAATAATATGTATATTATTTTCTTGGTGTACCTGTGCTCTAGTCGACGCATTTTAAACTGAGTCGTCGGGCCATAAATGTCACTGACGGTAGGAATGTGCACGCAATGCAACCCGTCATCGCTACTTCGCTACGTACGCAAGAGCGTCGATGCGTCAGCTGGCATATGAAACGGGTGACGAAGTGATAAAACTTCCTCCATATTACTGTCAATATAACCGATTGACGACTCAGTTTAAAATGCGTCGACAATAGCTTCACCAATATATTTAGTTTTTAAACATTCTATAATTTGTATTCTGAATTGTGCTCAAACATGTTTTAAGGTTTTGTTGTATGTACATACAATTTGACTGGTTATGCATTTCAAAATATTTATAGTTAAATTATTAGGGCTTGAATGAGTATTAGATGGTTGAAAAATGTATAGTTTTTAGATAAAAGAGCAGCATTTATGAGCCGAGCTAGTTGCATACACATAAGAAAATGCTAATAATGTTGCCATTACAATATAATAGCTCAAGAACTGGACTAATATCCGTTAGGTCCTAGATTACATCCTTAACATTGCATTGTCATGGCACAGGTTTTTGGAATGGCTATTTCACTTAAAAATTACTGCACCCTGGTTTAGCGTTTTGATGTTGCTGCACTAAACCAAGCCAAGTTATCAGGGCCAACTTGTAGTTAATAAAAATAAAACATGTATCTGGCCACTATTTCAATGCAAATGTATTGAGAAATGAATCTATATTAACATAACTGTTCTAGCTTTAAACGAGCCCTTATTTTCCATAACTATCAAAAGGTGACCAACATGAACTTAATATTTAAATGTATTAAAATACCCATACGATGCATTAATTTAATAATCGCAAATATAAATGAATAGGTATCGTTTTTAATGACGATGACCTACAATCTTTGGAAGAACTGTTTTTTTAAAACACTACAAGGGTTAGGTGCCTACCACTTTTTCAAATGATCGACATTACTAATATGTACTTATTATAATAAAAATTTATAGCGCTTGGATAAGGAAAAAAGTTTCTAAAAAGGATATAGTAAAACATTAACTTATTAACTATAATACTTTTTATCTTGAAATTTTACCTTACAAGGTCGTGGTAAATAAGGCTCGATTGTGCCTTAGTATAGGTTAGGTTAGTTTTTGTTTCAATGACTGAGGTTTGGTTTGTTAGTTGTTTTAGTTTATGAAGGCTTCAATAAAATATTGTTCGTTGATTTACTTTTGTTTATCATTTAGCTACCCTATTTACGAACCCAGTGACGCAAAATGAAATAAAACGTACGAATTTTAGCGGATATTTTCTTTTTTAGAGTCCTCCTAGGAGTTATACATCTATACTAAAGCCAAACTCGATTGAGAATGCTTGTCAACAAACAAAAATTTAATTGAAGGTAGAAAATGCAACAAATTTTATGTCTAATAATTTTAAAATTATGTTTTGTTCTTTTATAAAATCT
This sequence comes from Mycalesis mineus, assembly GCA_034621355.1. Lineage (NCBI taxonomy): Eukaryota > Metazoa > Arthropoda > Insecta > Lepidoptera > Nymphalidae > Mycalesis > Mycalesis mineus. The sequence continues at coordinate 3,417,238 of CM067897.1, forward strand.
TATTTAAAAGATATTGAATATATTAATTAGTTTTAAGCTTACTGATCTAATTTATTGTCATGAATTCGTCATTATCAAGTAAACTAAAAAATTAGGTGTAAAATGACTAGTGATTTCTACCTCCATTTTTAATTCGTTTGTTGACAAGCATTCTCAATCGAGTTTGGCTTTAGTATAGATAAATCTATAATACAAATGCGAAATTAACTCTGTCTGTTGGTTATTCAATCACGCCTAAACTACTAAAATTGGCACAGAGATAATCTAGAGCCTGGGAAAGGACATAGGCTACTTACTTTTAGTGGAATTATCACAAAGCCACCTTTGCAACAACCAACCAAAATTGGCACCAACATTATAGTTATGCTTAAGTAATTTAAAGCAACTAAATGGTGCAATTATTTTATACTTTTTAGTGCGTTTTGAAGTCGGTTAAATTTTTTTAAACTATCTATCTGTTGATTTTTTTAATAAACACTATTTTGCTGCATATGTAAATAAAAACTGAAAGTATTTTAACAGCGTATCTCGGGATCGAGTTGGCAAAGGACGATGCTGCTCAATCGACTCCGCATCGCGAAGAAGCATTTCAACAGGATCAACAAACTAAAGGAGATGAAAGCTGCAGAGGGGGATAGCACATGAATACTCAAACTTAATTGTTTTAGGAACTCGTGGAGCAATATTGAGCTGCACTTACTGGGATTGCGTCGCAAACCTATATGTAGCTACTTAGATAATATAAAACATGTACATAGTATAATCGTATCTATAAATAAAGGGAAAAGCCATTGGTCCGGATGGTTGGCCTATTCTGTTCCGGATATACTTTAGGGGAGTGCTCAATATTTTCACCATCTCGCTTCTACCTTCTGTCAATTGTCACAGAATAGCATGACGTCGTAAACGGTTGCACCCTTACGTTGGAGGCGGCCTAAATAGTTCGGTTTAAAGTTTCGAATCAGAATCGATGATTGTAGTAGCAAACCAAGACCATAAAAAATGGGCTTCTGGATCGTACAGTTTGACTTTTTCTTTCTTCCAAGAAATTCATAGTAGCAGTTATGGGTTGCGAAGTTAGTGTTCATATACTCCGGAGTACCGTGCCTCTCAGCTCGCAGAGTATTGATCGACACGCGGGTCGTTATCATTAAAAGTGATTGTTACATATTCAATCATTCTCAAATCCTAATCCACACTAAAACAGCTGATCAATCCACACCAAATGACCTCTTATATATATAGAGAAGCATAGGCTTTTTCCCGGTTGTGATTGACTTCTGTAGACTGTAATATTAAATTCTTGGTTACCTACAATCGCCACTATTAGCGGGCGCTCACAATTCGTTGCGAGACCTGTATTTACCTTACCGTACCTCATATCAGTAATCACATTTAACAAACATGTAAAATTATATATAGATTATACCTAAGTTTTAATTGAATAAACTTTGAATAATGATTGAGGACAAAACCCAACAATTCCCCCTAGTCTCTATAAATTATTTCGTAATCGGCGACGTTTGGTTGTAAGTGAAACTTTTCATCGCTTCAAATTTTTGGCTGGCTATCACATGTTAGAATACAGGCGGCTCTCAGCCAAAGCCAATATGGCGGTGCAAAGTTTCACTTGGATCGTGGTATCATAATTTTCATAAATAATTACGTCATAAAGCAGATATATTGTAGCAGTTGCAAATAAAAGAAAAACACAAAATATTGAGGGTATTTCGTTTTATTTATCCCATTTTGAACATTTCAGTAATTCGCGTTGTCAGGTACGCTTAACAACAGAATTTTTAAAAGTTAAAACACAGTCGAGGATATTTAACATCTATAATTATTAATCTATTTTGAAACTGGGCTCTTAAATCACAATTGGTGTTGCCTTTCATTTTATTTAACCACAAATTCTAACATAATGTTGGCACGACACAGTCTCAGATTGCTTTGGACTATTTTAGAAGGTAATAGATAAAGATCGTAGACGTGCAACTTGTTATTAACTAAAAGAAAACTCACGAAACTACGACATTAACATTCCCCGTCATGAGAGTTGAAGTTGCGCGCTTTATAGAGATGCGTGTAATCTAGACTTAGGGGTCTATTGTTAGAATGTAAACTATAACAAGTATTTTCCATTTTTTTTAAATACAACGGCTGGAACTCACGTCACTGTAGTTGGAGTACACCAGACTAGTTTCGAACCCATACGGGACCCTTAGTTATGAACAAGCGACCATGACACGCCCTCTTATTTCGCTTTAAGTTAACAATGTGCTTCAGATTTGCTGACGTTCCTTTAGTTTATACACAAACGTAGTGTTTATGTTTTTAAAAATAAAATAACTAAATATTCATATTAGCTTCTAATCATTGATTACATTGACATATTAGTACTATGGACTTCGGGTCTAATGCAAAATTTACGTCAAAAGTGTCCCAAGATATTTTATACACACTAGGATGTATTTATGTTTTTATACACAAAATAACATTGTAATGTATGTCTTATCGTATTGTTATACAGTCTAATTTGCAACGGTAAGACATGACAGCTTCTCGTGAAAATTTTTTGGCATCTTATATTTATATATTATATTTACAGCAAATTTTAATTTATATTTACATATCCCTGACCTCTATATGCTGGGATAAATCTTGTACCAAATAATATTTGTTGTAATTATCTTGTATAAAATAATAATTAGTTATAATAATAATTATACAAATCCACTAATGTAAAAATGATATGCCACTCGACATAGTTCTTTACTTTTAATTAAACTGAAAATATATTGATTTTAATATACCATTATGGTAAAAGTTATAATTTTCATGACATAAAAAATATAAGTTGACATAAAAAATAAATTATCAAATTATTTTCATTCAAAAATTAAGTAATTAAATAATTCAAATGAGAGAACTAAATGTGGTTAATTAGAAATAATTTTGCTGTTACGCAATTCGTTTCTATAGTTTATTAAAATTTTAATAAAATAGCCTGTTTCTAAGCAAAATAATACTTTAAAATCAACAGTAAATATTTCGATCTTAGAAAATATGGAATTTCTTTACTCGGGTAGTTCTTACAAGTTTTTTATAACACATTACGGCATTATCGACGGTATTCTGTCAGTCATTTCTTCGGACACTTTTTATCCATAGTATTAATATGTCAATGATTGATTATAATAATACATAATAAATTCATAAGGTTTCATAAGAGAGATTGATATACAATAATAAATTGATGTTGTATGACAAATTGATAATTTGTTCATGACAAGTCAATGTTGATGGCACAATTGTACTGAAGTTTAAAGGCGCAACAAACGCGCGCTGTTTTTGAACTGTTCGTTTCAATGTATCTCTTTTTTTATATATTTCTTGCGTGCTTAAAATAGACCAAAATACACAAATCTGCGCAGAACTGAGGTCTTTGCACACCTAATCAATCAATGCGTTGGCGTGTTCCTACCAATTACTTTTGGTCGCGTAACGTTAGAACATACAACTATCCACCCCAAACAACTACAACAACTATCTACCCACATCAAACTATCCACACTCATCCGTTAACCGATGACGCGCTAGTGCGTCGAACGTTCCAACTAACGTTACCATTGATACGCTCGACGTATCTACCGTTAGATGTGAAAAGACCTATCAGAATAAAAACTGTCAAATGAATCATTAACCTAGAGCTTAAAATTGTAAAAATATAATAACTTCATGTGTAGTTTCCTACTTAATTACTGAACAAACGTAAAAAATAAAACTTTTAAAATTTTCTTATAGTCAGATGCACAGAAATGTACAAGTTTGGTTTAGTTTAAACAAGTTAGAACAAATGTTACTTAATCGTTTGTTTGAACTACAAAAATATTACAATTATTATACACACTACTAAACTTTTGCACAATAATTTCAAATCTTATTATTGGCAGGTCGCGTATAATTTCGTAGAATTTATTTATATTTTCAACTTAATTCAATATAATATATATTTCACATTACATTAATTTGGGTAAAATTTTGGGTAAGCAGTGCCTCGAGGAATATATGGCGTACATGCTGTTGGGCGTACACATATTATACACTATTATACCACATGAGTAGATAAAAGGAACAGAGACAAAGCTTCATATTACTGCGCGAATCGGTTGCACTACTACAAGCACGCGGGGCATGTGTGAGTGACCACCAGCCGCTTGTCGCGTACGCGGTGAGACTGGAAATAACCGGTTTACGTTAGCACAGTTAGTTGACAATCTTAGTAACAGTGTTGCACGTTTTTAAGAAGCTTTGCCTCTGTTCCTTTTACCTACTCATGTGATTATACTACGTACATTATCGATTTGTGTATCTTTTACATTTAATCCTACCACTGGTACTATTGTCGGTTATCAATTACATTGTCAAGTTGAAAAAATATTTCGAATTTTATGAATAGTAATGACAATATAAAACCATGTAACTATTTGTCTTATTTATTAGATATAACATGTTATCTGCCAATAAATATAGATTAGATAATATACAGGGACATATTCACAGATAAATGGAAAAAAATAGACAGCATATTAAACTGCAATCCGATTTCTGGATCTTAAACTGTCTGACTTCACATCACTATTGATGCGGTGATAGCTTAAAGTGTATTGAAAATCAAATAAATATACTATAACTTATGCTAAACTTAATTAAGTAATTTATAAACAATTAGCTGCCGTACGAACAACTAAACATGTATGTTCAAGTAACATTAATTAAAGTTTACATTTTGGTTCATTGTGTTGTTTAAACCAAAATCATTTTGGTCTACTTATCAAATTATTTATATTTTCACATTGCGGAATAATAAAAAGAACTTGGTTCTTAATTTGTGTCAATCTTAAACTAACCTTAATTAACAATCAATATCATATCTATGACGTTATTTCTCCAATAGTAAAGTTTTGTTAGTTAATATGGACTATTTCTCAAGTTTTGCATGCATAGGCATTATGTTTAATATAATATTATAAATCGGATTTGGATATTAAATGGAATTTCAATTGGTTTAGTTTCGATTTATTCACAAGTTAAGAACCTAATAACTTTTCGCAACTTATCATTCTAGATTCATAGTCATAGTAAAATCTTAACAATTCATAAGATGTGGTAACAAAACAACGGTAAGAGCCTTTTCACATATTTGGGTGTTTACTAAAATCCACTTCAGTATTTCATATTATCATGACGTTTCATGACGCTATAAAAATGCCAACTTGAAATAAAGCAAATTTTTAAATTATTGCTAGAAATTCTTATCTCTATAGTCTGTTTATTTTAAAACTGTAGATTTCGATGACCGTTAAAAATATTCTTGTTTTCACACTAGGTAGATAGGTATAGCCAAAGAAGTGTTTAGAAGTTTTTTGCTGAGAATTAGATTTTAAAATTTATAACATTTTTCTGGTTTTAAATAACGTTAGCTTCAATAACGCAAAACAACTAACTATACCAATAACGGGGAAAAAATATTATATGCTCATTGACTATGAAAATTATATTATAGTTAAAAAACACGCGTTTTGCACAAAAGCTCTTACGTTCATTTAATCATAAAAGCTGAACATAGACTGGCGCTAGAGGCTACCATCAACAGAAGGTGCAGTTGTCTCAATTAACTTTACGTGAGTAAAAAGAAAACAAATCCTTCAAGCCGTTCTCATGTACCTAACTATCGGTAAGTCTGATCGCTATAAATTCTTGCTCAAATATCGTATCACCATCTAATAACTATCACAGAACTTATGTATCAAATTAAATTTTTTAGAAACTTTTTTAAAAACCTTTCAACATTCTAATTGTTGTTAAAGCGATGCATTACTAATAGTAAGGTTAATGAATACGGCACAAATTTAAAAAAACTAAAAGAATAATAAGTGTATCAGATAAAGCGTCTATGTTCGCATAGCTCAAAATACTACAAAATTATTTAAATCTAATCAGGATTATTTTTTACATGATGAGACTAAGCGGTCACGTGATAAAATAACAAAAAGCACTCAAAAGAGTTCCGCCATGCTGTAATAGAACAGGATTTTTTTTCAATAATATTTTTGTATTTAAATCCGTTCTCTTTTTGAGTGTTAAAGTTTTAGATTTGACTCATTTTATACATTCCACGCAATCATCATATATACGTAGTAATAGTTTGTGCAAAACAATATAAAGAACAAGTAAGCTTCAAACTTTTCAACTAATAAAAAGTAATAAGAAAATTAAACTACCAACTATATTCATATATCGATACTTTGTTCTATAAGCTAAATAATAATAAAATATATTACATTTTCATCAATTCCTTAACTCTATGGTCTATACAGTTTTCATATTTACATAACAATTACATACATGTATCTATTCACACATCAGTACATATGTAATGTGTGTGTTGAACAAAATATATTAGAATCTATTGAACTTGATACTCTTTAATGCAATGGCTTCATTTATACTATAATTTTCATCATTAACATTTATTTATACACTAATAATGTTGATGTCGTTTTGTGTACGTAAAAATTCTAATCTAATAATCTATAAGTCAATTAATTTTACAGCTGTTAAACTGTTAGTTTAGAATTTTTTACAATTAACATCATTGTCACGTTTTAAAATGTGTCTTAAATATACACATTTTACAGACTAAAGGAATAAAATATTTATGCGCTTTAGATAACTAGAAGCACATGTTTAATTTAAATAAATGTTCCGTCTATTTTTTCCCTTTAGTCTGTGGTAAGAAAAATAATTTAGCAACTACCCACAATTGTATTATATGTTTATGAAAACTCCGGAACACGATATACCACAAACAACATAGCGCGTTAAGTTAATTTAAATCACAAGTAGTGTAGAGTTTGGGGCATACAATAATAGATATTCTACTTTCGGAAGACTGTTTGCCTTTGGATGTAAAAGCAAGATGATACAATAGTAAACGTTAAGTATTTTTGACGACCTCTGTGGCACAGTGGTATGCGCGCTGGATTTATAAGACGGAGGTTCTGGGTTTGATACCCGGCGAGGCAGATTGAGATTTTTCTTAATTTGTCTTGGTCTGGCTGGTGGGAGGCTTTCGCTGTGGCTAGTTACCACCCTACCGACAAAGACGTACGCGTTCCGGTACGATGTCGCGTACAACCGAAAGGGGTGTGGATTTCATCCTACTACTAACAAGTTAGCCCGCTTCCATCTTAGATTGCATCATCACTTAACATCAGGTGTGACTTAACAGCAGTTAAGGGCTAACGTAAATTAAATTGAAGGAAGCATCCGTGGCCCAGCGGTAGTGCACTCTGGCCGCGATAGCCAAATAGCCGTGGGTTTGAATACCGACGGCTCCAAAAATTTTTATATTACGTTTAATTAAAAAAAATATATCCTAAGTGTGTAAATAGCCTTCCGAATAGAATAAATAACAACACTCGCATATGTTCGTGCAATCAATCAAATATTAAAACTTCAGTCATTTACTTATTTATTTTAAGGCTTATTTATCTTTAAAATTTTAGCTCTCCATATATCATATTAATTCAACTTTATTAAAATTGATCTATTACACAAACAATACCGATTAGACAAACTATTAGATTTTTTTTCGTGTCTATTAATAGCTTATGTGCTTACCCATATAAAAACTACATGGTGGGTTTAAACTCCAAAAATAAGGGAGGTTGGACCCCAAAAGCCTTTAAAATAACGATAAAACAGCCCCAATACAGGTAATATTTTTATATTGGATAAATCAGACATGGTTTGCTGAACTGCATATAAACATTTTCTCTATTTCTGGTATAGACTGACCACTAAGAACACTATATAATATAAATATTTAGTATCTCGACTGCTATATAGATGTTTATTTTATACCTAATATTTCTAGGTAATATTGATTTATCCCAGTCTAGCGATTAATAAAGGTTAATGTCAAGTGAATCAATCACAGATTTTTATTTAGCTAGATACCGCAATTCTAAATGTGCCCGAATGATAAAAGCTATACACCTATTTACCGAAGCGCTAAGTGTAATAACATAGTAGGTTTAATCGCATTTATGACTAAACTCGGAAAAGGTTTTGAAATCTACGCAATTTATTAATAACTAATTGGAAGACCTGCGCTAGAAGATAGACAATAAGTCAATCGATAGTTACCGTGTACTTGAATTGAGGCATAATTTGTTTAATCTCTTGTTTTTCTTTAATATTTCTCATGGAAACCTTGAAAACAAATAGTGTATACACTACTGATAGTCCCTACTTGTGTTGCGATTTAAATAATTTCATTTACTGTTTGATTGTAATAAACTATTTGTTGTACGATATCATTGGCACTATAAAAACTGATTAATTAAATAAGCGGAGTCTAGCTAAATATAAGTCTATGAAGCCACATTATTCAGTTCTTTTTCGTGTCACAATACTATATCATATAGATTATTGAACTCGCAGACAGAACAATTACAAATGATATAAAAAGCTTATTAACTTTAATCCGGGGCATTCAACAGCGATTGTGAGTCCAGCAGTTGGCTCGCGTCTATGAGACTCACTTGCATGGAGTCCAGGCTTCTGGTGACGGTGTCATTGCTCTTCAGGCTGAAGGGGTAGAAGCGGGTCACAGCGGGGGTGGGGGGCAGCTCGGTGAGCTCGGTGTCGCCGTTCGAATGCCGGTTCAGTATCGACATTGTTGACAGCTTCTCGTTGAGTTTTAGTATCTGTGGATAGTGATGAATTTTAATATGCACTTTCTGCTCCGAGTGGCAATATTATTAGTGCAAGGTAAAGCTTTTCTTCATTAGTATTGTATGACGTTTCGGATCTGAGTTTATCATTTAAAATTATTCAAAAAGATCATATAAGTGAAATTGAAACGCTAAGAAACTCAACTAAGAAATTCCGAACTAACGTTTCGATCCTATAAGAATTCGGCATCAAACAGAGCGGTCTGTCTTCCAGTGTCCAAGGAAGTGTCCATGAATGCACTAGAAGTGCTGCAGTAGGGGAGCATGCCACCACTCCTGATAACACCGTAACCATACTGTCAAAAGTGGACGAAGAAGAAGAAGCAGTAACTCAATATCACACTAAGTATGTGATCAACGTCCTAAGACGACTAAACTCTGAAAGTGTCATTTATGTGCTCTACGCTCCGTATCCCCTCTCCTATAAGGAGGGAGGCCTGGCCCTGTAGTGAGCCGTTAATAGACTGATAATGATGATGATGATAATGATGCTCTACTACCGACGCGCACGGCTCCAGGCCGGTGCTGTCACCTCACCTGGTCCTTAATGGCGCAATGGTGCAAGTAGTACTGCACGGGACCAGCGCGCGGCGCGTCCAGCGGCGGCAGCCAGCGCTCGTAGCACTGCGACCACAGCTCCATGCCCGCCACCGACGCGCACGGCTCCAGGCCGGTGCTGTCACCTCACCTGGTCCTTGATGGCGCAATGGTGCAAGTAGTACTGCACGGGACCAGCGCGCGGCGCGTCCAGCGGCGGCAGCCAGCGCTCGTAGCACTGCGACCACAGCTCCATGCCCGCCACCGACGCGCACGGCTCCAGGCCGGTGCTGTCACCTCACCTGGTCCTTAATGGCGCAATGGTGCAAGTAGTACTGCACGGGACCAGCGCGCGGCGCGTCCAGCGGCGGCAGCCAGCGCTCGTAGCACTGCGACCACAGCTCCATGCCCGCCACCGACGCGCACGGCTCCAGGCCGGTGCTGTCACCTCACCTGGTCCTTGATGGCGCAATGGTGCAAGTAGTACTGCACGGGACCAGCGCGCGGCGCGTCCAGCGGCGGCAGCCAGCGCTCGTAGCACTGCGACCACAGCTCCATGCCCGCCACCGACGCGCACGGCTCCAGGCCGGTGCTGTCACCTCACCTGGTCCTTGATGGCGCAATGGTGCAAGTAGTACTGCACGGGACCAGCGCGCGGCGCGTCCAGCGGCGGCAGCCAGCGCTCGTAGCACTGCGACCACAGCTCCATGCCCGCCACCGACGCGCACGGCTCCAGGCCGGTGCTGTCACCTCACCTGGTCCTTGATGGCGCAATGGTGCAAGTAGTACTGCACGGGACCAGCGCGCGGCGCGTCCAGCGGCGGCAGCCAGCGCTCGTAGCACTGCGACCACAGCTCCATGCCCGCCACCGACGCGCACGGCTCCAGGCCGGTGCTGTCACCTCACCTGGTCCTTGATGGCGCAATGGTGCAAGTAGTACTGCACGGGACCAGCGCGCGGCGCGTCCAGCGGCGGCAGCCAGCGCTCGTAGCACTGCGACCACAGCTCCATGCCCGCCACCGACGCGCACGGCTCCAGGCCGGTGCTGTCACCTCACCTGGTCCTTGATGGCGCAATGGTGCAAGTAGTACTGCACGGGACCAGCGCGCGGCGCGTCCAGCGGCGGCAGCCAGCGCTCGTAGCACTGCGACCACAGCTCCATGCCCGCCACCGACGCGCACGGCTCCAGGCCGGTGCTGTCACCTCACCTGGTCCTTGATGGCGCAATGGTGCAAGTAGTACTGCACGGGACCAGCGCGCGGCGCGTCCAGCGGCGGCAGCCAGCGCTCGTAGCACTGCGACCACAGCTCCATGCCCGCCACCGACGCGCACGGCTCCAGGCCGGTGCTGTCACCTCACCTGGTCCTTGATGGCGCAATGGTGCAAGTAGTACTGCACGGGACCAGCGCGCGGCGCGTCCAGCGGCGGCAGCCAGCGCTCGTAGCACTGCGACCACAGCTCCATGCCCGCCACCGACGCGCACGGCTCCAGGCCGGTGCTGTCACCTCACCTGGTCCTTGATGGCGCAATGGTGCAAGTAGTACTGCACGGGACCAGCGCGCGGCGCGTCCAGCGGCGGCAGCCAGCGCTCGTAGCACTGCGACCACAGCTCCATGCCCGCCACCGACGCGCACGGCTCCAGGCGACTGCTGCTGCCCCACCGGCTGCCTGTTGATATTTGTGCTGTAAACCAAACCAGTAGTTCTAGGGTAAGCTCAGATTTTTTTGCTATATTGAATTCAGCTTGCATCCTCTTGCATGTAAAGAAGAGATTGGAGGGGCGGGGGGAGGAATAGGGAGAGAGGGCGGGGTGAGGGAGAGAGAGAGTGCGACTTACATAGCCTGTGTTGCGGCGCGTTTGCCGGCGGCGCGTACAGCGGGTTATAGAACAGCGCCACGTCCTGCTCCGAGAACTGCTCGCCCCAGTCCCACAGCGGACGGGCTACGAAGTTCTGCGAAACGTGAATATATTTGAGGTTCTATATTTTAAAAGAAATGTAATGTTAAGGCACTGAGGCTTATGTACTAAATCACTGGTTTATGTTTTCGTTAATATGTCCCTGACATCCATATCGTTTCGTCCCACTCGTCTACAGTGCACTACTAATTGATTGAGCCCTATTATTCAACCGTTTCATCTACTAATATAACATAACACAAATTACCTTGGACACCGCCAGCTCCCTGTCCCTTGGACAATTGAACAGGAAGGTATCAAACAGATGGTTGTGCGCGCAGTCCCACAACGTGGTGAGGTAGGTCTCGGTGAACTGGAAGGCGGCGGGGAACTGTCGCTGCAGCTGCCACGCGCAGTCGAGGAACAGCAGGAACACAGGCGCCACTTGCACTGTTGGCTCTCGGTCGGAGTCCTCCTTAGTGTTGCCCGGTCTGGGGAGACCGAACCTGGGGACGAGAATATTTTGTGATAACTAATTGGTGTTTGTTCAACGCAAAATGGAGAATGAAATTCTTGTAGACTCATTTAAATGGAATCTATTTTTGAACCAGTGATTTTTAAAAAGGAAATTCAGATTGGAGACAGAGTGATTCATGATTGAGAAGCTGATATTATCGTTCCAGTTTAAAATATAAATGCTGAGACATAAGTTGACAAGACATCAGGGCACTGACAAGACTCCGTCGTTTCCTCACCTGTCACAGAAGGGGTGTCCCAGTGCTATCCATTCCTTCTGCACGAGCGACTGGAAGCCCGCTATGGTGCGGTAGTGTGGGTCGAGCAGCAGCTGCACGAGACACGACACCACCGCGCTGTAATCCACTCCGTCTCCTATAAAAAAAGTACTAATTATAGTGACCTACTGTACAAAGACCTCCTCCCTAAAGTAGTCATTACATTTCTTTTAAATTTTTAAAGTTAATATGTCTAAATGAAGCCTAAGAAAGTAAGAGTACCTAGACTACAAATGACTAGAATCCAGTGCCGTAAATGGAATTATTATAAAAAGCCTACCTTCCTGCAACACGACCGTCTGGCTGTTGACGAGGTGGGAGGCGGCATCGTCCGCGAAGGCGATGCAAGTCGCCACGTAGCGCAGCCAACGGGAAGACTCTAAGATGGAGTAGTATTGGGAATCTTGAATCTGAAAAAAACTTATTTTGAATGAAGAATCTCTCGAACAGGGAAGACGGAGAAATGTTCTAAGGAATAAAATTATTATTATAAAAACAAAAATCCCGACTGCATAGAAGTTATGAACTGACAAGAGAAAAACAAGGATCACTATATCTATATAAAATTTTAAATACTTCATGGTGATGCAAGCGGGGACAAAATACTTTATTTTCTGCGGGGAAAGAAAGATCTACTAAAACTATGTTTGTCCCCGCCTGCAGCACCATAAAGTATTTAAAATTTTATATAAATATAGTGATCCTTGTTTTTCTCTTTTCAGTTCATAACTTCTATGCAGTCAGGTTTTTTGTTTTTACAATAATAATTTTATTTGAGACTTTTTTGTTTTAGTTTATGGTATAGAAATGATACGGTACACTTTCATATGATATTTATATTTTTGAAATGGTCTTTTTACGACCTTTCATTTGATACCCATATTGCTAAGATAAGAGAAAGAAATACACACATCCCCCCTTTTTTCCCCCATTTACAGCCACCATTTTGAAAATTTATATAGCCTTTGTCACTACCACAGTTTTAACGAATTCAACGACACCTCACCTGTCAAAATCCGTTCAGTCGTTTAGGCTGTAGCGCGTGCCGAAGAAATTGACATACATACATACATACATACGCTCGAAAAACATAACCCTCCTTCTGACGCAGTCGGGTAAAAATAAGTAAAGCAAAAAGCCTTTGGTCTGGTCCCTATCCTCTCAGAACGTGTAAGGAACATGTTAAGGAGGGTGTTAAGAGAATTGCAAAAATTGTGCATAGGCAGAATGCCTAAAAGATATTTTTTAGTTGACGTTGATTGTATGATTTGACGTATGATTCATGTGTTATCTGTCGTTTCGATGACTCAACTATAGAGAAAGTACACATAGTGATATGTGTGACCAGTCAATCTGGGTGACCAGATTGACTGAAATATGGCAAATAAAGCACTAAGTAAAAGGAGTAGAACTTTTAGAAACTTGTGCTCATTAACAAGTTTGGAACTCTCGCTAGTTTATAATTGATTTTGAAAACTTGCTTTTCGACATTTTAAAGGAATAGTAATATAGAATAGTTACACTAAATATGTACAACCAATCGATTGGTTATATGGTATGGTAATATCGCTCTTCACTCTTTCATTGCGTGGGGGCCACTCAGGATGCACTGGTGTTGGAGCGAAACATTATGTAGAAGCTTTTCTGTCTAATCCGGATGTGTTTGTCGGTTGGGTTTGTCTTTTTACGCAACATATAGCAAAATGAATAAATTATTATATATATATCCATGCTTAGTGTTGGTTTTAATGCTTACCCAAAATCCAGATAACGTGGTTGGTGTGCAAAGGTCGACCAGTTTCTTGTAGGACGAGTTGAGTGTGCTCAGGGAAGGCAATGTAAGCGCGTTGTTGGTGTTTGAAAAACTGTTCCCGCACAAGTAGAGGACGTGTGGGGGTTTTAACTTGGGGTGTGAACGACGGACCTGTGGAAAACAATTATATATCACATTTTATCTTTGTGTTGATATTGTTTGGATTTTTTTTTTCATTTGCATGAAACAACCGGAAGTGTCGCGCGCTTTCAACAAGTTGTAGTCCAGCACTGAACTGGGCACTAACCTGTTCCAACAGCACGCTCTCGGCAGTAGCGGACTGTTCCGTCTGCAACAACTCCCCGCTCCTCAGCAGAGCCGCGCCGTCCGACCGCCCCCACACCCACACGGGCACTCTCCCCGACCGGAAGTGTCGCGCGCTTTCTATCAAGTTGTAGTCCAACACTGAACTGGGCACTGACCTGTTCCAACAGCACGCTCTCGGCAGTAGCGGACTGTTCCGTCTGCAACAACTCCCCGCTCCTCAGCAGAGCCGCGCCGTCCGACCGCCCCCACACCCACACGGGCACTCTCCCCGACCGGAAGTGTCGCGCGCTCTCTATCAAGTTGTAGTCCAACACTGAACTGGGCACTGACCTGTTCCAACAGCACGCTCTCGGCAGTAGCGGACTGTTCCGTCTGCAACAACTCCCCGCTCCTCAGCAGAGCCGCGCCGTCCGACCGCCCCCACACCCACACGGGCACTCTCCCCGACCGGAAGTGTCGTGCGCTCTCTATCAAGTTGTAGTCCAACACTGAACTGGGCACTAACCTGTTCCAACAGCACGCTCTCGGCAGTAGCGGACTGTTCCGTCTGCAACAACTCCCCGCTCCTCAGCAGAGCCGCGCCGTCCGACCGCCCCCACACCCACACGGGCACTCTCCCCGACCGGAAGTGTCGTGCGCTCTCTATCAAGTTGTAGTCCAACACTGAACTGGGCACTGACCTGTTCCAACAGCACGCTCTCGGCAGTAGCGGACTGTTCCGTCTGCAACAACTCCCCGCTCCTCAGCAGAGCCGCGCCGTCCGACCGCCCCCACACCCACACGGGCACTCTCCCCGACCGGAAGTGTCGTGCGCTCTCTATCAAGTTGTAGTCCAACACTGAACTGGGCACTGACCTGTTCCAACAGCACGCTCTCGGCAGTAGCGGACTGTTCCGTCTGCAACAACTCCCCGCTCCTCAGCAGAGCCGCGCCGTCCGACCGCCCCCACACCCACACGGGCACTCTCCCCGACCGGAAGTGTCGCGCGCTCTCTATCAAGTTGTAGTCCAACACTGAACTGGGCACTAACCTGTTCCAACAGCACGCTCTCGGCAGTAGCGGACTGTTCCGTCTGCAACAACTCCCCGCTCCTCAGCAGAGCCGCGCCGTCCGACCGCCCCCACACCCACACGGGCACTCTCCCCGACCGGAAGTGTCGCGCGCTCTCTATCAAGTTGTAGTCCAACACTGAACTGGGCACTAACCTGTTCCAACAGCACGCTCTCGGCAGTAGCGGACTGTTCCGTCTGCAACAACTCCCCGCTCCTCAGCAGAGCCGCGCCGTCCGACCGCCCCCACACCCACACGGGCACTCTCCCCGACCGGAAGTGTCGTGCGCTCTCTATCAAGTTGTAGTCCAACACTGAACTGGGCACTATCAACGTCTCCCCCGCAGTTAGCATGAAAGCGTCTGAAGTGCCGTTGATACACGTGATCCTCCAGTGCGGGCATTCGCACCTCTCCAACTCTCTCTTCCAGTCGCCCGGTCGTTGGAACATGTTCATATCCGAGGGGAGGGTGGGGTAGTACGGCTCTCTGTACTCGAACGCGAACAGCAGGTCGTGTCGTTTGGGGAACGCGTGGTGGAGCAGCGCTATTGCGACCTGCCTGCCGTTGCCGATGGGGGAGTTGGTGAAGTTGAATGACAACACTTTCATGTTCTGAAAGAGACATACAAAATATGATTGAATAACTATTTCTAAGACTGTACTTAATAAAAAAAACACAAGTATTCACCTTGCAAACAACCTGCAACCCCTTCAGCTTTGCCGGTACATCAGACCGCGGCACGAGCCTCCTGCGCCGGGTCAGCCCGCCGTCCGTCTGCCACAGCGCGCCCACCCCTGTAAGGGGTACATCGAAGGCACCCACCAAGTGATTCCTTTGACCATATTCCTGAAATATACGACAGTTCATCTATTACCAAGTTTCGATCAAATTAGTACCCGTTTGCGTAGCCTAATGAGTAGAGTAACGTTTTAAATTGTTGTGTGCCCTTTGTCACGACAGTATTGATCTCTTGAAGCTGAACCAAGGGACAACGGAACGTGTCTTCTGGAAAAGGCACATTTAGATACATGCTGTTTATAAGGAGTTTCAATTGATGCAAATCTGAGCATACATCTGAGCGTCAGCAGCACCACAGAGTATTATTATAAGACATCGTAACACTTACATCATTGGCGTTGGCGTCGATGGGCACGAAGGTGAGCTTGTAGTTAGTGACGAAAAGCGAACCGAAGCGGCCGCGGTCCCTCTCGCTCAGCGGCGCCAGCAGCACCACGCTCTCTGCCACGCCGACCACTTGCTCGCCTGAGCACAGAATATCATCATCGACCTATTTTAATTGCTATAGGAGTAATCTCGTTACAATAGGCTACATTTGACATTTAAAATTATTGAATAATTTTGTATGAACATGACATGCAAATAATGCAACACACAAGTAAAGCAAATAATTTTGGATAAATTATTATGACGGTATTTATAACGTATAATTTAAAAACAGTTTTAAACATTTGACTACAGCTAAAATGTCTTCAAAGGAGAATTTTGCATTGAATACCATTAAATGTTGTTAATGAATAAACATTTTTCAATTCTTTTTTCATACTTTTTAATACTCCTTTGCTTAAAAAATGAATAACCAACAGCAAACACGGACAAATGAGAAGAAAACATTCTGAGTTTGTTGTTGGTAGATACTTGTGTTATGATTCATACAATTTCAAGTTTCCCGTGGTCAAGTTAAAGATATGACATAATGCCGGCATTGTACAAAGATAGATAGATATATGTACGTAGTTGGTTTGATGCATTGTCGTTATCTTTTTATTACGAACATAGCGTCGGTCCTTGGACATCTGTTTTTATCGGTTGATACTGTTTGTGAAAAAATTACAGTATGAGTCAGACTTGTAAAAATTAATTCTCCTACAAATTAAAGAGAGATTTTAGCATTCCTTGGATTGCCGGGTCCTTCGTGTGGCAAAGAGAACATTGTCCGAGACTTACGGCAGCTTAAGGGTACTCTTTGTGACCGGTCAATGCTCTACCTACTCTGCTCGAATTATTCTCCTTGTCCAACCAAATCTGGAAGGGTCCTGGTAAAGCAGCTGTGGACACTCGTTCTAGCATGGACCTTACTGCAGGTCAAGGTTTTTGAGTAAGTTATAGAGAGATTTTGGTACACCTCTCGCAACCCACTTCTAAATATGTTCTTCTTTCATTTAATATTAGTATAGAAATTACTTGTATGATTACATGTATAATCATACAAGTAATTTCTATACTAATATTAAAGTTTTATTGGTTTGACGGAAATTAATTAATTATATGGACAACCGCAGGAAACAGCTTATACAAAAATATGTTTTATAATGCGTAATTATGTATTATTGAATTATAACGTGCAATTAGTTCAAACTTTCGTGACTGGTTTAAATTTAGTGGATATAATGTCTTTAGGATCAAAGGTCTAGCGACCTCCGTAGCGCAGTGGTATGTGCGGTAGATTTATAAGATGGAGGTTCTGGGTTCGATTCCCAGCGGGGCAGATTGAGATTTTTCCTAATTTGTCTTGGTCTGGCTGGTGGGAGGCTTTCGCCGTAGCTAGTTTCCACCTTACCGACAAAGACGTACCGCCAAGCGATTTAGCGTTCCGGTACGATGTCGTGTAGAAACTGAAAAGGGTGTGGATTTCATCCAACTCCTAAGATCTTAGATTCCTCCTTCCACCTTAGATTGCATCATCGCTTAACATCAGGTGTGATAGCAGTCAAGAGCCAACATGTAGTCGATAAAAAAAAAAGCTTGAACTAGCGTCAATACATACGAGTGAAACTTTTACTGTTTTCTTATTCTCGTTAATGTTTTAAAACATCTATTTCATACAAGCCTAGAAGTTAGTGTAGTTTTGTGACAGAGTATCTTCTAATAAGTAAAAAATTAAACCCAATAGTACTGTAGTTCAAATTAAATTAATATATTTTATTAAGGCTTAGTTAGTTTACAGGCACTTTTGAAACGTCATATCAGACTTTTTTGTACCTATACTAAAGCCAAACTCGATAGAGAATGCTTGTCAACAAACAAATTAAAAATGAAGGTAGAAATCACTAGTCATTTTACACCTATTTTTTTTAATTAACTACTTATTGACGAATTCATGACAATAAATTAAATTAGTAAGCTTAAAACTAATTAATATATTCAATATCTTTTAAAAACGATTTTTTAAAATGACAAAACATAATTTTAAATTTATTAGGCATAAAATTTGTTTCATTTTCTACCTTGATTTTTAATTTGTTTGTTGACAAGTATTCTCAATCGAGTTTGGCTTTAGTATAGTGACTCTAGAATAGGGTCGAAAGACAGGCTCTGCTGAGAAGTGTGATAATATAAGTAGAAACCTTAAAATGAATGGTGTTTAAATTAAGTTAAATCGTTTCTTTAAATTGAGGTCGTTTCTAATCTTTGCAGTGAATTCTGAAGAGTTTCTCCATTGACCTTAACAATTGACATTGAACTATAATATAATCTAGTTTTCAGCAATAAAACGAACTGTGCGCTAAACTGCAGTGACCGTGATATTGGATTGAGCCTGCATTATCCGCAAAAACGGGCACTGCAAAGTTTAAGGTACAGTTGTGTAAGATGTATATTTTGCTATTCATCAAGTACCTATATAGTAGTTCCTTGTAATAAGGTTGACTAATTTGACTTCTTAATCGAACATTGTCCTGTACTTAAAGTAGTAATGAAAAAAACGCTTGGATTCGCCTCTTTCTCGAGGAAAACAACAAAATTAATAAATTGTTAACTGTATTTATAATGAACTTCCGCAAAGTAATGTCTGCTTTTATTAAATACTTGCGACCCGCCGCGGCTTCGCACGGTTGCGATGCTGGTATTAAAGTATGTCCCTACATTTTAAATTACATGCTGTTAATGGCAATAGTGCTATATATTTTAAATAATAAATAATAAATATTATAGGACAATTACATGCATCGTTACATAGCACCAAAGTAAGCGTAGGTAGCTTGTGTTATGGGTATTATGATAACTAATAAATATGTTTATATATGTTATACATAAATAATTATAATATATAGATAAACACCCAGACACTGGAAAACATCCATGCTCATCACACAAACATTTTTTCAGACGTGGGGAACGAACCCACAGCCCAGGATGCAGAAGCAGGGTCACTGCGCCACTCGGCCACCATTGAATTATATTGAATGCATAAAGTATCTAAGATACTTAATTGGATAAGAATTAATGCAGTATTGCTTAAAATCGCTTCGTAAATAAGCCATTAATTATGGTTGAAAGTAAAAGATATAAAATGGTTAATGTGGGTTATCCCTAAGAGATAGACATATAACATCGCGGACTTTTTGTAGACCTTTTTAAGGTGAGCAAATATGTAGTACATTATTTTGATATATCTCGTAGGGTTTAGCCAGCGTTTGCAACGTAAGGGCAAAAATTGCGTTATTTACAACATCACATTAAAAACCTCTAAAATAATTACAGTTTCTCTACTATATTATGCATGTACTATACACATAAACCTTCCTTTTGAATCACTCTATCTGATAAAAAACCGCATGAAAATCGGTTACAAGGTTTTAAAGATTTAAGCATTCATAGGGACAGACAGAAGAAAACGACTTTGTTTTATACTATGTATATTTTGACGACCTCCGTGGCGCAGTGGTATGCGCGATGGATTTATAAGACGGAGGTCCTGGGTTCAATTCCCGGCGGGGCAGGTTGAGATTTTTCTTAATTTGTCTAGGTCTGGCTGGTGGGAGGCTTTCGCCGTGGCTAGTTACCACCCTACCGACAAAGACAACAACAACAACGACAAGCGATTTAGCGTTCCGGTATGATGTCGTGTAGAAACCGATAGGGGTGTGGATTTCATCCTACTCCTAACAAGTTAGCCCGCTTCCATCTTAGATTGCATCATCACTTAACATCAGGTGTGAAAGCAGTCAAGGGCCAAATTGTAGTCGATAAAAAAAAATGTAATGTAATAATGATTAATATTGATAAATAGTATTTATTTTAATTTTGATATAAGAGAATATATTATAAAATTTATAAATAAAAATAGATATGAAGTACGAGGCATATAAACGAGTGAGCATTAAGTATACGCCGATATAAGGGAATATGCCTTAATATAAATATATGTAATTGTATTGCAGAAACATCGTATTTCTTTGTAACATCTTAGTTGTTACCAAAATAAATAAGGATAATTTGTCGTAAATATATAATAACAAAGGTAATGTTCGACGAAGTAAAGTACCGGATGACGAAAACACGACGATTACGACTGTGATACTACAAGTTTAACCCAAGCTTCGGGGAATTCTTGTCTTAATTAAATAAACAAAGGCCTGTCTATCCTTTCGTAATGGTACTTTGGTGTAAGGGTTTTCAATAGTGAAACAAACATAATAAAGTCCACATATTATAGAAGACAATATAATAATGAATAACTCAGATACCTACATAGGCAGAAAACCAGACTTCAAAAGAAATTAGATATAGAATATAAATTTTTGTTTGTTTCAAGTCAGAACTACCGTTTACCGTCTTTCTTTTAATATGGTTTTCGAACACTATTACATTTACTTTATAATTTTTTTTAATAAGAAATAAGCTCGCGCTTGACCACTATCTCACCTGATGGTAAGTGTAGTTGTGGTCGCACTTGCTTAGAAGATGCCTATTCACTCTTGTTTTAAAGATACCTAAGTTGTAAGAACAGGGAAATACTGATCTCCGAAGGGCATTCCTTAGCAGACCTTAGCTATGCGTATGATGATGACGCAAAACGCTTTGTACGAGTCCAGGGAACATCAACGACGTAGGGGTGAAATCCCACTCAGTGTCTTGTAGTGCGATGATAAAAATGTGAAGGAGGTACGAGGTCAAATAGCTCCTGAGAGCACTCACCGAAATATATCATGTAAAAGACTGACAAACTTGCAACCAACCGACGATGCTCAAGGCTGTGGAGATTTGCAAGTAGACGATTTTAATTAAATTCAAGTTTTTCCAAATATTTTTGAACTTCGTACTCAACTTAATTTACGTATGTAAACGCAATAGCTTTGTATATAATATTTACAACTTGGCTTGTTACGCGGCCGCGTGATGTAGAAATTAAAAACATAATAACGAAAAAATGATTATTTACCTCTCTGAAGTACCCCCATCACATAACTAGAACTAACAACCAACTCCCATAGACGTTGCAACTGTAATGTTTATCAAGCACGATCATAAATAGCAAGGTGCGAATACATCGCTCACTGTAACGGCACGCATGTTAATTTAGACCTAATTTTATAAGATATAAAATTCAAAATTAATTTTACGCGCTTCCGTTTAAAGCGATCGCACTTTGGCTATCATAATACGAGTTCCAGAATTATCATAAATCCAAGCTTTAAGAACAGGCGCTGATAGATAATTTTTCGTGTTTTCAGTTTTCTGTAATGTATGTTTACAATTACATATACTGTAACTTCATAACACCGCGCACATAAAGTAGCAGCACATGAGTAGATAAAAGGAACAGAGGCAAAGCTTCTTAAGAACGTGCAAAATTGTTACCTATTTTGGTAGGGTTGTCACAATAGGTTAAGACAAATTAAACAACCAAACAAACAACGTGTTACACTGACATCACCCTAAGATTGTCAACTAACTGTGCCAGCGTAAACCGGTTTATTCCAGTCTCGTCGCGTACGCGACAAGCGGCTGGTGGGCATTCACACATGCCCCGCGTGCTTGAAGTAGCGCAACCGATTCGCGCGGTAGTATGAAGCTTTGTCTCTGTTCCGTTTATCTACTCATGTGGTAGTAGACAGCGCAGATGGACCGTCTGCTATCTGTATAAAATTAAAAATGTACGCGAAACCGCAACACGCAGAAGTTGGTTGTACCTTTGTATGTAAGGATGGATGTTTGTCACTCTTTTACGCAAAAACACTTATTGGATATTGATGAAATTTCACCATAATATTGATTACAAATCAGAATAACATATGAGTCACATTTTATCCCAACTACCACGGGAACTACGCGAGTGAAACCGCGGGCGTCCGCTATTTACTATTATAATTTAATGACAACAAGAAAACCTTTGCAAGCTTGCAAATAAGCAAAACTACTTATAACTTTTATTGTACCTAATTTATATGTTATATAACATAAGTATTTTTGAGCTTTTTGTGCTTCATATTTTAAGCCTTTACAAGTTTATGAGCAAAAAAAATTTGAAAATATAAGTTCAAAAATCCTTGGCATGGGCCTTACTGGGTCGCTGACAAAGCTGTTAAATCGGCGGACAGCTTTACGAAGGTAATGGTATCAGTATACATAGTATGGTCGGATACATAAACGGCGGTACAGTTAGCCGCACGCCGCGCATTCGTAATTGAGTTATTATTGACATTTACATCATCGCACCCGATGCTGTCACTCTCGGTATAGTCCTCCTTCTTCTAAATAACCACAAATAAAGTTTATTGTGAAAATAATATTTAAGAACAACTGTTTTAAAATAAACTCGTCTATGAAGCATAACAATTTTAAAAATAGGTTTTCTCTTGTTTAGTTTAGAAATTCCTTTAATCACCTACTAACTACATCAGATGAGCACCAAACCACATTATTGTAGTCACTATAAGATACGCAAGTACACTAAATTGGTTTAATTCAATCATCAGAAAGTGATTCTGACAGGTCCTATTACCTATTTTAAATATATTTACAGTGCATCTTCATTCATGTGAATTTTGGATTAAATTGAATCACAATTATGCATTGCTGAATTTGTATGCAATTTAATTTTCGTGGATACATTTTACATAGTATTGCCTATTCTATTTAATCTTATTAGACCAAATGTATCTCAGTTTATAACCTATGATATAAAATTTAAGTGTCAAACACCAAAATTTAAATTTAATTTCTTTAATTGTGTAAAAAAAATCTTCTTCATTCTGTCATACAAAAATGTGTAATGCAGTTTTCTACCTAGCAATTGAGACTACAGTCAATAACAAGTATATAATAATCTATTCTTCATGTCCCTACTTCTTAAATTATATTAAGACAAAATTTACTTGATTTTAGTTCGAATAAATTGTTGTTTAGCAATAAGGCCACCTTTTGTGCCATTTTCACTTAATGCTTTTTATGTCTCTGTTATATGTTCTTTGTTGTGGTGTACAAATAAAGAATAAATAAATAAATTAGTGTAGAAATTATTATATTGTAACAGTCAGGATCCATTCAATAACAAATATATAGACTAAGTCATCTATGCATAGATGTGCATAGGATTGATATATTTATTTACTTATGTACTTACAAATAATGTCATAATTAGTTATCTCAAATTATTTGAATTTCTGATTTCACAATAACATGTTCATACAAAGTTAGTCCATAATTTTAAATACATACATAACATCACTCCACTTGCCACGGTCCTTGCATACTTCCTTAGCTTCTTCCACTCTCATAAATCCATTCATACAAGTTCGTCTGTTTAGGGTATTCTTGACCTGGCCATTATTTAAAATGTCCTAAATTTGGTCCAGGAACATTCGCCTAGGCCTTCCCCTTCCAACATTTCCATTCAACCTCTCCTCATAAATCTCTTTTGTTAAATAAATCTCTTTTGTTATCATAAATCCCTTTGGTTAATAGCATTGCATAAATTTTAAATAGCATATGTCAAATGTGGCCTATTGAAACACAATTACTTTAATGAACATGCAAAACTAAAACCAGCCAAATCCAATTGGATTAAATGGATAGCTTTACATATCTGGCTACATTAAAACATATGTGGCTTCAGTTCATACATGCCTAAAGAAACGTGATATACCGTACCCAACCATACTATAGGACAACAGGACAATTACACACTTCGCTATATAGCCCCAAAGTAAGCGTACTCATAAGTAGATTATGTTATAACATCCACGCTCATCACACAAACATTTTTTCAGATGTGGGAATTGAACCCACAGCCTAAAATGCAGAAGCAGTGTCACTACCCACTGCGCCACTCGGCCGTCAAATCTATATCAATATTATATCTTTTACACATATTAATTGTTCATAACAGATTATTTTACAATAGTGTAGTAAATACTTATTTAAATTGTGTGTAAAAAAACTATAAATAATAGAAGAAGATATAGACATACATCCACAAACATTACAAACTATGCTACACTGACTAAGAAGATTTTATAATTTTGCATTATTACAATTTTTAGAGTTTTGTTTTTATAATGAATACATACTTAGAAAAATAAATTAATTACACACTAGTTTAGGCCATTATTTTATTTGAAATATTTGGTAGTAAATAAATAATTATCAATTTTAATTTGACTTACCATTTAATAGTTTAGGTTTCAACTCTTGTAATGATCCATTTTTGTCACCATTATTCTGAAAATAATATTTAATCTTGAATATACGAATTATATACCTTGTAAAATGGGTGCAAGTGAGTAGGTGACCACAGACAACAACTGCAGACATGTTGCAGTGGCACTAATGTATTGTATGGATTTCTATGAAATACATAGAATCTGGTAAGCAAGTCATTGTTTCCATATAAATACATAAAAATTAAGAAGAGCTTTATTTTATTAAAAGATGATGTCTAACAGATTAAAATACTACAAGGAGCCAGTGGAATTTTGAAAAAGGTATGTTGTAGAAATTACTAAAATAATGTTTCTTCATTAAATAAGTAGGTACTCTGATGAGCAGTATTCCATATAAGTAATGGAACACAAAATTCTTAAAAAGTTACCTGATAGGAATTGGTTTGAATGAGCCCTTAGCCACTGCAAGACAAACGGTTACTAGGGACACATCCTAGAATAAGATGCATGGCACATGATGTATAGGTATTGCTGAAGTATAGATGTTAAGTCTCATTTGCTCTTTTACTGGCAACTAACCTATTAGAATGTAACACAGTAATGCCACTTAGCTCATTTTCCTGAACTAAAACCAATACTAACAATGTGTACATACCAAAATATTAGTATATTAACCATTTTAAGGTTACAGGGATTTTAACCTATGATACAAGAATACTAATTTTTAAAAAGTACATACTGAATCATTGTAACAGATTGTTTAAAACTAAGTAAAGTTGTGAATTGAGATATAACAGAAATCAAATTAATCATTCTTATAAATCTGTCAACATTTTTACTCATTACACAAAGGGACAGAGGAAATATTCCTCGGTTCTCGCTTTGTTTACATTTTTCATTTAATGCCTGGACTACACTTATATACCAGTTATACAATTCAATGTAAAGATTTTTTATCATTGATCTAGTCCTTGACACAATAATGGGCTTTTTCTATAAGTTGGTATTGGACAATAGATACAATTAAAGGTCTCTAACAAACCATGATACATAACCGGATACAAAATTGGCTATAAGTCAGTAATTTGAATTAATACAACACTAGGTGACTTATAAGAAATTATTTGGTTTATTTATCAACAACTCATAGATTCTCAAACTGAAGCATTATCGACAAATCGCTCGTACGTCAGTTATCTTTATCAGTAATAGATAGTATACTTACCATTGGCAGTACATTGATGTAACTCGTGAAATTGGGCACAACCTTTTCGTTCATATTGACCAATATGGCTTTGAGTATTGTTGACACACTTTGGGTTTCACCAGTATATTTCGACTTGTTTTAAATAAATACACATAAACAGAGTGCAAGGGACGTCGATAGGCTGTTATGCTACCAATAATTCACATGATTAGCGTTTATTTCACATGTATTCGATAACATCACTTCAAATAGCTTTACACTCTCTGATCTCCAACTTGTTCACTGTTTACCATTTTTGCAAGACTGCCTTAATTGGCATTATGCTATTTATAGGCCGTTAAATAAGGATGTACCATTTCTACGGATAGTTGTAGTGCAGAATAATATTTAGCAAAATTTAATTTGTGAATTTATACATGTTTCAACGCAACGACAGATACACAAGTGTTGCTAGAAAAAAATATTTGTTTTGTTTGTATAAAAATATCAAATTGACTTGCTTTTTATATAAATATACAATCGATCCATAGACTTATTATTTGTCTATGCACAACAATACCACATCATGTTTTGTAGGAAATAGGCCAATTTATATGGCGTAAGTTTCATTTCACGTGTATTACTACAGACTTAACGCAAATAGAAAATTAAAATGAATTGATAAAATTAAACTTAAAATAGTTTCCATCCAATCCGATTAACAAATATTGTAAAAGCTGTGACGGAAAAATATTATAATTAAGGTTTGACTACCTCACTGGCTTACAACAGAAAGGTCGTGAGTTCTATTCCCATATCGAGTAAGTTTAAGTTTTCTATTTTTAAAATTGGCTTAAGTCTGTGCTATGAAAAGAAATGCGTGTACAAACATACAGACATAGAAATATATAACAAAAAATAGAACCGACTCAAAACGCACTAAAAAGTAAAAAATAACTGTGTTATGTAGTTGCTTTAATTTACTTAAGCATATCTATGAAATCGGTGCCACTGCCAGTATATGCCAGTACCAGGTGTTAGTAGCCAAAAAGCTACCGATACCGAGACAAAAACCGAAGTCGCTGTAAGCGTGCCCCCAAAATTTGAAGAGTTCCTTCAATTACCCCAGGATATCATCATTAGATCCTAACATGATGACAATGGGATTACCTTGGAAGTATGCCCTTTCTAATAAAAAAAGAATTATCGAAATCTTACAACTCTGTAAAAAGTAATGCGTGGTCATACATATAAAAAAATATACGTGTCAAATTGAGAACCTCCTCCGTTTTTTTTCGTCGGTGAAAAAGAAAAATGCACTTTTGAAGTTTGGTACACATGTTCAGAAGCTGTATTAGATTTATATATACAAAAACTGTACATTGTTAACAATATTATGAACATACTCGTAGATACGGCTACAATTGACAAACTTCTTTTTGAAATGTCGTAATATATCCTATTGTGCTGGCAAGTGGTGAAGGCAACTTCACATATAATATTATCTGTGTTATATGTCACATGTTGACTTTTCTTTTTAGACAGTCTGTGGTTCTATTTTACTCTGTATTATTAAAAAAAACAGCATGTCTTAAAAAATGGCGAATGATAAATTTTTGTTCATTGATTGAAAGCGCAGTACCTGTGTCATCTTAATTATTAAATATTTGTTGGTGCAACTGTGAATAAACAATAAAGATGGCCGATTCCATGGTAGAGCGTAGACCACCTGCGCGATTCTTTTGCCATAGGTGTCATGTGGAATTCCAAGATGTTGAACAGGTAAAAATCAATAGTATAGTTATTATTGCCACACATTTTCCCCTAAATTCCTTCTAATCGTGACCTGTGATGCAGTTTCAAGGTCATGCCTTATCAACTGCGTATACTGGCAGCACGTACCGGCCCGCTCAAGACGTATAACATCCTAATTATCTTTTAATTGGTTTTTCTTTCAGTCTAACCGGTAGGAAATCCCAATTTAGGTTTACATAAATGACGTATAATAAAAAAAACGGAAACCTATTAAACTGGTGTATATTTATCAATGTTAATAGGCAATTACATCATCTAAACAATAAAAATGTATTTATACATGAATAATGTACTTTGTACAGGCAGAAATATTGGGCAGAGGTAATGTCAATTGAAAACCAATGAAAGTAGCAAATTATGAACAGCCACAACAATAGCTATTGAGTAATTTTGTTAACAATACAATACATCGTAAACAAAATAAAATTATTGCTATTCCATGAAAACACCAGTCCAAATGATAACCTTTCAATGAATAAACAAATAATATTTTTAAAATCATTAATTACCACTTGAACTATACACTAAGCTACTTTATACCAATATTAGTAGGTAATGAGTTATTCAATCTAGCTGCTAAATGTATCTATATTAAACAAACTTCAATGTTCTTGTAAATTTTTATGTTATATCATACCAAAGAAATAAAGAGTTTAGGATGTAAGGTCATATGTATTTATAGATATTACATAGGTATTTCTTAGGTGCATTATATAGTTAGTTGACCTAGGCATTGTCATACAATGAGATGTATATTTATTTGTTAAATATTTTTGCAATTTATACATGTAGCTGCACCTGGACTTGTCACTTCAGTTTAGCATATTCTGTATGTGGTATTTTGCTATTAAACTCCCTAGCATAGAAGTCATTATAAGATAATATTATGTCACTTTGCTTATTTATTAATTATTGGGCTTGTTTACAATTACTTACATGAATACACTTGTGGTGTACCTTTTGTCTCTAACTTATATTTTGAACAGTCAAGCATACTTCTTCTGCAAATGATAAGTACTATAAGATACATACAATAATAAGTAGTCTAACCAGTAACCTGCATCCAGCAACTTCCCACAACCCGCGTAATGAGACAAATATCTTAGCATTCCATGGATTCACTGTATGGGTGCTTGGTACATTGCATGGCTGAGAGAAAACCTCCGAACAGAGCCTGAGACTTGTGACACAGGTGTAGGTTTAAAAGAGATCTCTTAGTGACGGCCCTCAACACTC
The DNA here is from genome assembly GCA_034621355.1 of Mycalesis mineus. Lineage (NCBI taxonomy): Eukaryota > Metazoa > Arthropoda > Insecta > Lepidoptera > Nymphalidae > Mycalesis > Mycalesis mineus. The sequence goes on from CM067897.1 coordinate 3,446,041, forward strand.
ACCTCCACTGTTCAAGTTATTCTCCCTGCCCAGCCAAATTTGAAAGGACCCTACTAGATCATCAGTCCAGAGTTGGGGACTGATCAATACTGTGCTTTAAGTGCAATGTCACCATTCCACCACCATATAGCAAGTACCAAATGGGTACTAACAATATTGTTCCTATAGTCATTTCAGTCAATGGTCTTATAGCGAAAAAAAATTAAAATTCTATGTTCTAAATAAATGTAGAAAAAAACATACTGTATATCTAACATTTTATACCAGGAATACATATGCCCCTATTGCGAGGGTGGCTTCATAGAGCAGCTTGAGGAAGACTCTGATGGTGTGAGAGCAGTGCCTAGTGACAATTACAGTGATGCGGATATGAGCAATATTGAGGATATGACAGTTGACGAGATGGCACTGGATGATTCAGATGAATTTAACACAGTAAAATAACTTTGTATTATAAGGGTTAGCAGAGACAGAGCATATTCACTCCACTTGGAACTGTTAACTGCTGGAATGCATTGCATTACATTTTTGTTACCTCTATTTTTACATAAAAATAAATATACATTTAAAATCTTTACATAGCATGATTTCAGTATACTCTTGAAATGCATTGCATTGCATCCAGAATGAGTGTTGTTGAACAAATGCAGCTGTTTTTTGTGAAAAAGATAGGTTGTTTTTTACAAAAAACTGATATCTAAATAGTAAGTTCCATAAAATCTAATTCTAAAACCACTATGGCCTAATTACAAACCATAAACATATATTTCTCTAAGACACCAGGCATTTGCAGGAAATGTGTAGTGTCAACATATCTGGAAAATGCCTGGTGTCTTAGGTACTATGCTGCATGATTTTGTCAGTTTTTCAAGCAGAGTAACATAATAAATCAGTTATTCATTGTTAAACAAGTGTTATGTTTGTAATTGTTTCATTGTATCTTATCTATTTATTTCCCAAAACTGATTCATATTGTTTGTGGTTAGGTACTTGTGGTTTTATTAATATATCTTATACAAAAGTATAAAGTCATTATATAATCTGATATATAAAATTCGCGTTTCACAGTGTTAGTTACCATGCTCCTTCAAAACGGCTTGACCGATTTTTATGTAATTTTGTATGCATATTCAGTAGGTCTTAGTGTCTGCTACAATATATTTTTCATATTCCTAACCGATAAGGGTTGTCCACCCACCACACCACACATTTTTTTTTAATTTTTAAGTTTTTTTTTATTTTTATAATGTGGCATTAAAAAATAAATACAACCCTAAATTTTTACCTCTACAATCAACCCCTATTTTTTACATGGCAAAATGATGAAATTTTTTATACATGGCAAAATGGTGTTTGCCAGGTCAGGGGTATTCAATTATTCTACGACCTACATATACAATGCAAAACTGATGCCAGTAGATTTTCTTTTCCACTATATTGTAATTTTTTTGCAGAGTGCACCACCAATCTTGAATGACCTAGCATTTCTAATGACCGGAGGGCGAATACGGTAAAGTATTTTTCATTATGCTGTTATAGTTTCAGTCAATTCAGAAAAGAGATATTGAACAGTTCAATAGCTGAATATGATACAATTTAATGTTGTAGGATTCTCTCTGTCTAATGGGAACAATCATTTTCCATATTTAACAAGTTATTAAATTAAACACAAAGGTAAAAGTCTGCAAAAAAACTGAATAGAAAAATCTATACTAGTATTTTGTAAATGCAAAAGTAACTCTGATAATTAAGAATCATGCATAAAATACTGATCCCATTTTAAATGAAATTTGTACATAGATAGGTTAGAGCCTGAGAAGGGACTGGCAGACAATTTCTCGCAGACAGAGTCGCAAGCGTCCACTAGTTTGTAATAAGTATTTTAGCAAAAATGAATAAAAATGATATGGGTTTATTTTCGTTTTCAGGGCACTATCAAATAATTCATCAATGAACACGTTGGCTAATGGTACAATAAACAGAGCACCCAATGGCACATCCACAGCCCCAGCGAGCACTGCAAGCACTGGTAACACCGTAACCACTGGTGTCACAACTACCACTGGTAACAGTAACCCGCAGCGACCATTCAACGGCCCTACTCTCATGGAAGAGCTGCTGTGGATGATCAGCGGCGGTAGGCCTCCCGCTGGGGCTATGACGGCCGGAACTCCATTTGTGCTAGTTGGGACGCCAGGGGACTATGTGATGGGTGGTGAAGGTAAGAATTTTTAATTGACGAAAAAAACTCACTCAAAAGATGAAAAAAATCTCAGTAAAAAACATTTAACTGACTTCAAAATCCACTAAAGTAAAAAATAATTGTATTAATTAGTTAATTTACTTAAGGATATCTATAAAGTCCGTGACATCTAAGCTTAAGAAAAATTTATTTAAGAAAGTAGCAAAAGCACTTTGTGGGTTCTAGGTAACATCTTTATGAAAGCAGAAAGAAGAAAACTTTTATGTGCTTGTAGATAAGCAAAGTCTGAAATTGTAAAGATTTCATGTTCTTTTCTATTGCTTTTGTCTAATAAATAGTACAACACTCTTTATATCAGTAGGGTAATTATGTAATGACACTACAGTGTATGTTTCAAATTTGTCTCAGTCCTTCTCTGTCTATAAATTATTTTTAAATAGAGAGACATAGACGAGTTTGAGTCGCAAACCGTCGAGTGTCATTGAAGTTGATACATAACATGGCCTCTGATAGTCAGTGCTGATGTACATAACCAAGTGTGTAGCACTCACATACTTTCTTATGATTGATAATCTTTGGTAACTAATACACACAGCAATGGCTCTTATAAAATTAAAACAGTAATATCACATGGTACAAGTTTAGTTTTGTTGTGTGAAACTATTATTTGGCAAGTGATCACATATTAACTTCTGGTGAAGACAAAAATATTCTATGTGAACATGTATATCACAGAAAGGTATGGTTAATAACGTAAATCGATAATAAATGTAAATGCTTAATCTAAAGTCAAAAACATCGGTTGTTATCATTGACATATTAATAGTTAGTACTATGGACTTCGGGTCTAATGCAAAATTTACGTCAAAAGTGTCCCAAGATATTTTATACATACTAAGATGTATTTATGTTTTTATAAACAAAATAACATTGTAATGTATGTCTTATCGTATTGTTATACAGTCTAATTTGCAACGGTCTAATTGCATGCAATAAGTAGTCAGCTTCGATTGACTGATGCCATGGCAGCCTTTTTTTGACATGACAGCTTCTCGTGAAAATAGGACAACATAAATGGTGTGGAGTAGGTAGCTTTGAAATTTTTTTGGCATCTTATATTTATATATTATATTTACAGCAAACTTTAATTTATATTTACATATCTGTGACTTCTATATGCTAGGATAAATCTTGTACTAAATAATAATTGTTGTAATTATCTTGTAAAAAAAAATAATTAGTTATAATAATAATTAATTACAAACCAAATCCACAAATGTACAAAATGATATGCCACTTGATATAGTTCTTTACTTTGAAATTTCAAGTTCTCGATATTTTCCTCTTTTTAATTAAACTGAAAATATATTTGTTTACTTCAATGACGTTAGGTCACTATTTTAAATAACTGTTCCTCATTTCATGTAGATAATTCTTATAGTTATCAAAATAATATACCATTATGGTAAAAGTTATTTGATTAATATTCATGACATAAAAAATAAAAATTTTTGAATTGAAAACATTGACATATTAATACTATGGACTTCGGGTCAGCGATAAAAAGTGTCCGAACCAAAAGTAAGCCAAAACGCGAAATGTATTCCAATCGCAATTCAGTCTCATATTAGCTGACTGACAGAATACACGTCAATAATGCCGTAAAAGAACTACCCGAGTAAAGTGAGAAAAGAAGACGGTGTACCATATTTTCAGTAAGTAAATATTTACTGATGATTTTAAAGTATTATTTTGCTTAGAAACAGGCAATTTTATTAAAATTTTAATAAACTATAGAAACGAATTGCATAACCAACCAAAATGAACAAAAGTATCTATCTATCCTTTTCCCATACGCTACCCGCGTATAGGATAGAAGGAGTGCAATATGTTTATCTAATTAACCACATTTAGTTCGGATCTGCCGTGAGCAATAGAATGTTTTAGAACAACGACTGCATAGAGTTATTTTGTTGTTTAACATTTGAATTATTTAATTACTTAATTTTTGAATGAAAATAATTTGATTATTTTCAATTCAAAAATTTTTATTTTTTATGTCAACTCTTATTTTTTATGTCATGAATATTAATCAAATAACTTTTACCATAATGGTATATTAATTTGATAACTATAAGAATTATCTACATGAAATTAGGAACAGTTATTTAAAAAAGTGATCTAACGTCATTGAAGTAAAAAAATATATTTTCAGTTTAATTAAAAAGAGGAAAATATCGAGAACTTAAAATTTCAAAGTAAAGAACTATGTCGAGTGGCATATCATTTTGTACATTAGTGGATTTGGTTTGTAATTAATTATTATTATAAGTAATTATTATTTTATACAAGATAATTACAACAATTATTATTTGGTACAAGATTTATCCCAGCATATAGAGGTCAGGGATATGTAAATATAAATTAAAATTTGCTGTAAATATAATATGTAAATATAAGATGCCAAAAAAATTTGAAAGCTACCGACTCCACACCATTTATGTTGTCCTATTTTCACGAGAAGCTGTCATGTTAAAAAAAGGCTGCCATGGCAACCGTCAATCGAAGCTGATTACTTATTGCATGCAATTAGACCGTTGCAAATTAGATTGTATAACAATACGATAAGACATACATTACAATGTTATTTTGTGTATAAAAACATAAATACATCCTAGTGTGTATAAAATATCTTGGGACACTTTTGATGTAAATTTTGCATTAGACCCGAAGTCCATAGTATTAATATGTCAATGATTGAAAATAATTAAATTATTTTCATTCAAAAATTAAGTAATTAAATAATTTAAATGTTAAACAACAAGACTCTATGCAGTCGTTGTTCTAAAACATTCAATTGCTTACGGCAGATCCGAACTAAATGTTAATTAGATAAACATATTGCACTCCTTCTATCCTATACGCGGGTAGCATATGGGAAAAGGACAGATAGATACTTTTGTTCATTTTGGTTGGTTATGCAATTCGTTTCTATAGTTTATTAAAATTTTAATAAAATAGCCTGTTTCTAAGCAAAATAATACTTTAAAATCATTAGTAAATATTTACTTACTGAAAATATGGTACACTGTCTTCTTTTCTCACCTTACTCGGGTAGTTCTTACAAGTTTTTCATAACACATTACGGCATTATTGACGTATATTCTGTCAGTCAGCTAATATGAGACTGAATGCTATTTGGAATCTTTTTCGCGTTTTAGAACTCTTTTGGTTCGGACACTTTTTAGCGCTGACCCGAAGTCCATAGAATTAATATGTCAATGGTTGTTATAGCCACAGAGGCTCTGATTGCTCAACTGAATAATCAATTATAATACAAGATTTATTGTTGAGTAAAACTTTACTATTAGTTGCGATGATGCCCATGCAACTATTATTTTTTCATTTATATCTATTATCATGATGTGAGTTGCTTTTCATTTTCATTGGCCTTGGATTGTTTTCCAATTAAATGAGTGATATCCTTAGAGACAGATGTATTTAATGAAATAAATAAAATAAACAAATGCTCCAGGTCTGGATGCGGTCGTGACGCAGCTGCTGGGGCAGCTGGAGCACACGGGTCCGCCGCCGCTGCCGCGTGACAAGCTGGCGACGTTACCCACCGAGACCGTGACCGCGGAGCAGGCCGCCGCCAACACCGCCTGCTCCGTCTGCTGGGAGAACTTCCAGTTGGGTACGTGCAAGTCATGTATCTGTGTGGTAGTAGCTGGTGCACACGGATCCGCCGCCGCTACCGCGCTACATGCTGGCGGCGATGCCCACCGAGACCGCGGAGCAGGCCGCCGCCAACACCGCCTGCTCCGTCTGCTGGGAGAACTTCCAGTTGGGTACGTGCAAGTCATGTATCTGTGTGGTAGTAGCTGGTGCACACGGATCCGCCGCCGCTACCGCGCTACATGCTGGCGGCGATGCCCACCGAGACCGCGGAGCAGGCCGCCGCCAACACCGCCTGCTCCGTCTGCTGGGAGAACTTCCAGTTGGGTACGTGCAAGTCATGTATCTGTGTGGTAGTAGCTGGAGCACACGGGTCCGCCGCCGCTGCCGCGTGACAAGCTGGCGACGTTACCCACCGAGACCGTGACCGCGGAGCAGGCCGCCGCCAACACCGCCTGCTCCGTCTGCTGGGAGAACTTCCAGTTGGGTACGTGCAAGTCATGTATCTGTGTGGTAGTAGCTGGTGCACACGGATCCGCCGCCGCTACCGCGCTACATGCTGGCGGCGATGCCCACCGAGACCGCGGAGCAGGCCGCCGCCAACACCGCCTGCTCCGTCTGCTGGGAGAACTTCCAGTTGGGTACGTGCAAGTCATGTATCTGTGTGGTAGTAGCTGGTGCACACGGATCCGCCGCCGCTACCGCGCTACATGCTGGCGGCGATGCCCACCGAGACCGCGGAGCAGGCCGCCGCCAACACCGCCTGCTCCGTCTGCTGGGAGAACTTCCAGTTGGGTACGTGCAAGTCATGTATCTGTGTGGTAGTAGCTGGAGCACACGGGTCCGCCGCCGCTGCCGCGTGACAAGCTGGCGACGTTACCCACCGAGACCGTGACCGCGGAGCAGGCCGCCGCCAACACCGCCTGCTCCGTCTGCTGGGAGAACTTCCAGTTGGGTACGTGCAAGTCATGTATCTGTGTGGTAGTAGCTGGTGCACACGGATCCGCCGCCGCTACCGCGCTACATGCTGGCGGCGATGCCCACCGAGACCGCGGAGCAGGCCGCCGCCAACACCGCCTGCTCCGTCTGCTGGGAGAACTTCCAGTTGGGTACGTGCAAGTCATGTATCTGTGTGGTAGTAGCTGGAGCACACGGGTCCGCCGCCGCTGCCGCGTGACAAGCTGGCGACGTTACCCACCGAGACCGTGACCGCGGAGCAGGCCGCCGCCAACACCGCCTGCTCCGTCTGCTGGGAGAACTTCCAGTTGGGTACGTGCAAGTCATGTATCTGTGTGGTAGTAGCTGGTGCACACGGATCCGCCGCCGCTACCGCGCTACATGCTGGCGGCGATGCCCACCGAGACCGCGGAGCAGGCCGCCGCCAACACCGCCTGCTCCGTCTGCTGGGAGAACTTCCAGTTGGGTACGTGCAAGTCATGTATCTGTGTGGTAGTAGCTGGAGCACACGGGTCCGCCGCCGCTGCCGCGTGACAAGCTGGCGACGTTACCCACCGAGACCGTGACCGCGGAGCAGGCCGCCGCCAACACCGCCTGCTCCGTCTGCTGGGAGAACTTCCAGTTGGGTACGTGCAAGTCATGTATCTGTGTGGTAGTAGCTGGTGCACACGGATCCGCCGCCGCTACCGCGCGACATACTGGCGGCGCTGCCCACCGAGACCGCGGAGCAGGCCGCAGTCAACACCGCCTGCTCCGTCTGCTGGGAGAATTTCCAGTTTGGTACGTGCAAGTCACACGGAATATCATCAAGCTCAGTAACATGTAGTTTATGAATGCTGTGCTGTGTACAAAAACTTTTCCCAGCAAGGTTGTTATATTCTCAAAGATTGTCATATTGCAGTTTTGGTGCGGACTATATCCATATCTATTTCTATGCAATATCGTTCTGGACCGTTTCACTTAGTTTAAAGCTTTTTACAATGATTTTTTCATCAGTGTATCTTACGAGTCGTTCCATCATAAATCAGAACATAAACAAGTCACTGCCAAAGATTACCACACAAAATTCACGAGAAGCTTCAAATGGCTATAGGTATAAAATTCATAGCACATTTTGGAAAGCTTTCATTGTCCAATTGTAATGTCGTATCTCCGATCCATTTCAGATGAGACGGTGACGCGGCTGGAGTGCGAGCACATATTCCACCAGCAGTGCATCACGCCATGGCTGGAGCTGCACGCCACGTGTCCCGTGTGTCGCCGCTCGCTGCTGCCGCCGAACGCGCCGCCCGCGCCGGACGCCCGGCCTGCGTCCGCCCCGCCCGCGTCCGCCGAGCCTGCGTCCACTGCGCCTGCGTCCGCGACACCTGCGTCCACGGCACCCGCGTCCGCCGGCACTACGGCCACCACCACCACTACCTTCACACCGGCCACCACTATCAACACGCATCGTATTCGACTAGGTAAGCTGTTCCACCTTATATGGAAGAAGAATGAAATACTCAGAATTATCCCCTCTCCTACATGGAGGCAGGCTTGGCCGTGTAGTCAGCTGTTAATTGACTGGAAAATTTTATTCATTAAAAGTTAGCAGACACAGTTTATCACATCTGATGGTGAGTCATGATGCGATGTAAGATAGAAACTGGCTAACTTCTTAGGAATAGGATGAAAATTCACATCCCTTTCGGTTTCTGCACGACATCGTACCGGAACGCTAAATTGCTTCCCGTTACGTCTTTGTGGGCAGACCAGGACCACAAATTAAGAAAATCTTAATTGTCCCCGCCGAAAATCGAACTCCGTTTTATAAATTCATTGCGCATACCACCGCACCACGGTGACCGTCAAAAATTTTATTCGATTAACTTTAGACTCTAAAAATTTTAACTTATACGGAAGATTGCAATCAACTCATAAAACCACAACCACAAGATGACATTCTAGCATTGCTTCCAAGTTACATGTATGCATTAACGTAATATAGTATATACGTAATATAGTATTAAGTATTTTTGTAAATGAATATATTCAAGTAAGTTACCTATTTAAAACTTTATTTTTATTGCAGGTACTCCACTATCAAGACTTTTTAGTAAGTATTATCTATCAATATAGTAATAATAATTGGAAATAGGCCATATTAAATTTACCGTACAGTTAAAAGAAGGCTTTAGCTAAACAAATGTACATTTATATGTTAAATACTTATCAGTTATCTCTTAGTAGTTAGTACCCATAACAAAAGCTACACTTAGGTTGAGGCTAGGTAGTGACATGTGTATTGCCCTATAATATTCATTTAATTTATTTATTATTTCAGCACCTCACATTGTGATTCAGCGTCGCGCAGGCGGTTTGCCGACTCTCATACGAAGAATTCCATCACAGACGTGGGACTCATTGAACGACACCAGTCCGTCGGGCTCCATATCACCCGCCTCGTCGGTGACGGCGCGCGGAGTGTGGTCCGTGCCCAACCGCTCCACCAACTCGACAGGATCAACCAACTCGTCAACCTCCCTCAACTCGAACGATAGAGATCGACAGTACAACACTGATATGGACTACGATTAAACAATATATCACACAATCTACAAAGTGGAGAAAATGTAAAAATAAAGTGCGAGTGTATATAGTGATGCGCAATGGTTGTTCAGTGAAGTGACGTGACTTAAGTAATAAAGACAAGTGTATTCAAAAGAGACAGAAGTGTGACCATTGTGTAAGTTAGGGCGGGAACATACTTTTAAAACTTCATGTCATACAATGTAAAAAAAGAATTATCAAAATCTTATATATATTTGTTGAATTGAGAACCTCACATAAAAAGAGTATTGACTCAAAAGTAATAAATAATATATTTTACAAAGGGTTTTAAGTCAAGTAATAAATGGTAGTATTTTGTTATCAAAATATGTTTTTCTGCAAATGCCTTTTTGCCTGATAGTAAGTAATTTAGCATTCCAATACAATGCTCAGTAGACACTAATTATAAGGGCTTTAGAGAGAAATATTTTAATAAACTACTAGGCAAATAGCTTCGCACGAGGACAGTAAATATTTTCACAATTAATTACTGTGGAGTGAAAATTGTTTAATTCTTGGCGGCACAGGCATTACTGAAAATAAATGAAAAGTGGCATACGGCTGCCCCTGGTGCTTTAACAGATAACATATTATGTAAAATGCCTTATACAAGGGGCCAGAATGAAATTACCAAAATACAAGCCTTCCTCATTGGACATTGGTTGTTAGCAGTTTTAAATTGTAGGTGTTTAACTGCATTTCTGTTTTCTCAATACTATAACTTAATGAGGTTGTTGTATGATGTAAGAATAAATATTTTAAAAGTATGTTTCCACTCGTATTCATTTTATAATACTGATTATTGACATATAATATTGTTCCAGTTATATAGGATGATTTTGAAAATGCCAGCAAACTCTGAATAAGTACTTTTCGTAACTGTTAATATTCCTTAATATAATAATGTATTAATGAAGTCTGTGTTTATTTCTTAGAAAAAATATATTTATTTTATTTAAATTTACAGTGTTTAAATTTAAAGTAATTTATTAAATATTATTTAGATTTATCTCACTGCCTATTTCCCTGAACACCTATTTTGGATCAAGCTAGTAGCAAGTATTTTAAAAAAAGAATGAATTTAGTCAATCAATAAGTGGAGGATTAAGGATCTGCGTTCCAAACCATAGAGTAACTACATACTGACAGACTTGACATTTCAAATGCTTGTAAAGTAGCCTGCTTGAAATAAATAATTTTGAATTTTGATTTTTGTAATCAAGGGAATGATAAACGAATTTCTTAAAGGCTGATAATGCATTAGCAGTACCTCCGGTGCAAGCAGTGCAGGTAATGCCCTCAGGCGGCGGTAATCACTTACCATAAGATGAACCGCATGCTGGCCTTGCTCGCCATTTAAGCAATAAAAAAATCATTACTCATTAATTCAGTGACTTGAGTATGCAGGCAATTTTCTAAACCTCCTGTATATATAACCACATGAAAAGTTGTGTGCCTTTTATTTGTATTGCAATTGTAAATTGTTACAAAAGTAGTATATAGTCATTGATATAATATTAGTAACGTATAGTCTGTGGCAGTTTATTTAACTGCTGTTAACTATGAACTACCTATCTTTAAAATGTTGACAATGGGGTATTTAACTCAACAAAATATTGTGTTTTAAATACTTTTTGAAAATTGTTGAAAAACTAATTTAATTCATTAAAAAAATAAAAAAAGTGATCAGTGTCTAATTAGACAGAGACAGCGTCATATCACGATGCATAGATTAAAGACTACTAGATGGAGTCATAACGCGGCTGTAGGTTCAAGAGCGTGACAGACTTATTTCATTCGGCCTTTATTAGAAAGTGATACAAGATTATTTTTTGTCCCTTTCAGCGTGTTCGTTTTTATTATTTGTCAAGAGTGGAATTTGTGACAGACAAGGGACATATCTGAGCAATTATAAGCTTTTATTAAATTTGCTGATAAATAATATAACTTTGCGGTTACTATATTAATTTAAACGTTATCGTGCTATGGTGGGTTGTAATATTTTCGGCTGCAACAGTCGCAGCGAACAGAAAATCGAAGGAATTACGTTTCATACGTAAGTAGGCATAAACTTCATTGATTGATGATTTAAAGCTTAGATATGTTATTTTTTAGCAAATTTCATGTATTATGCGTTTACTAAACTATCTTATATAAAGTAATATTTCGTATTTTACGATATTTTAAAACATAACGTTTTATGATGTACTTTAAATGTTGACATGTCATGTCAATAAGGCTGATTTGCTGTCTCACGAGTGGACACGCTATGGGCTCTATCTATTAGTCTTTAATCTATGTCACGATGTGATGACGTCACTCTACTACTGGCCATAGTTGCTCAGAGTGCCGAGTGTGAGTTTGTTGCCGAGCGATTGCGTAAAAACGTAACGCAAATTTGTTTGGAATTTTAGTAGCGCCATCTAGTTATAGCGAGAGTAAACGCTTTTTTTGCTATATATTTTGACGTTATGAGTGACTACGTTTTTACGCAGTCGCTTGGTGAAAAACTCACACTTGCCCCACTGTACGAATTCTCGATTAGCAAGAAATGGACAAGACTCCTCATCAAAGAATTGAAGTGTCTGAAACTTTGCATATTTTTGTGGCGGTCAGCGTTTCTAATTATTTTAATCCTATTTTATAACAAAATAATTGACTGAAGTCCCTATTCTTAAGCAAAATATGCAAACAGTCAACTTAGAAATTGATAAAGCCATAGAAGCATTAATTATAATTATTATTTATATTTATTAGTCGTAAGAGCTTCTAATAACTCAGATCATTTAAAGGCCAGGCGTGTGGTATTCTCCAAGTGCCGAGTGTTCATTGAATTACAGTACTTTATATTACTCGTAATTCGCCGCGCAACGATAGTGTATTATTGCAAGTTCGGAAAATGTCAGTCAAATAGTCATGCTCGGCATTTGGCGATTGCCGAGCCGTGGAGATCTTGGTTTTCGCCAAATGATAAGCTTGTAAGGCCTGTGTGCACCAAGATTTCGGTTATCATAACCAACGGTTAACATAAGCTAACCGTCGGTTACTATAAATTTACTGTTCACGACAACCTGAGTGCCGAGTGTGAGTTTTCACCAAAACAAATCGAAAACTTCACATTCGCGTTAAGGGCATATTTATATGGAACTGAAGCAGCGCCCCTGGCGGAAGTGAGAGAAAACTCAACACTGTCACTCGCCCATTTGAGTTTTCTCTCACTTCCGCCAGGGGCGCTGCTTCAGTTCCATATAAATATGCCCTTAACGCGAATGTGAAGTTTTCGATTTGTTTTGGTGAAAACTCACACTCGGCACTCTGTACACCGATTAAGGACGTAAACCGGGCGGTTATCTTAAACGAGCTTACGTCCTTAACCAGCGTACGAGTTGTCGTGAACAGTAAATTTATAGTAACCGACGGTTAGCTTATGTTAATAGTTGGTTATGATAATCGAAATCTTGGTGCACACAGGCATAAGTACACACACATTGCTCGCCGAATCACGAGTATCCACAAGGATTATCATTGTGAATGTAGCAAATCAGGCAAACTTGGGCACTGCTTAATAGGTATGATTCCACAATAAGTATTCTGATGCTCCATTCAGTGTGACGAATGCCTAAGGACTTTTGTCCGGTCCTGGCAGATATATAAAAATACAAATGTATAGTGTACATATAATATACATATAGATTAATAAATATATATTTTATTTACGATTACATCCTTTGATCGCCATTAGTGACATAACATTGAAATTTAATAATAAACTCTATTGACTATGAAATTAGCACGATAGTTCTTTTATAGTGCTTGTTCAATCATCTTAGACTGTCGCATTGGTGAATTAAGGGTCGCAGATGTATTCCTGCATCAAACTATAAAGGTAACGTAAATTAGTTTTATTGATATTTTCGACACTGACGCTCGCGATTTTTGCCGCGAGGTAAATACGTTGCAACCTTCCAAAAACACCAATATTAAAAAAAATTACCAAACCCTTGTATAGGGTAGGGTATAGCAAGTTATCCTCAAAAGATGCTTATTGTAGTCCTAATAAAGAGAAACAGTTCTTCCATATCTCAAATAGGTAGTGCAGCGTTTCCGATGAAAACTCCCATGTAGCATAACATTCTTTAAATTTTCCAACAAATATCGTTATAATTATATCATTCAATTTACATAAAATCTTGACAAATTATATTTTAAAACTTTTCTCAGAAAACACTTAGGCCTGTGCACCAAGATTTCGATTATCATAACCAACGGTTAACATAAGCTAACTATAAATTTACTGTTCACGATAACCCGTACGCCGGTTAAGAACGTAAGCTCGGTTAAGATAACCACCCGGTTTACGTCCTTAACCGGCGTACGGGTTGTCGTGAACAGTAAATTTTATGTTTAGCTTTTAGCTTATGTTAACCGTTGGTTATGATAACCGAAATCTTGGTGCACACAAGCCTTAACCCGGCGTACGGGTTGTCGTGAACAGTAAATTTTACGTTTAGCTTATGTTAACCGTTGGTTATGATAACCGAAATCTTGGTGCACACAAGCCTTAACCCGGAGTACGGGTTGTCGTGAACAGTAAATTTTACGTTTAGCTTATGTTAACCGTTGTTTATGTTAACCGAAATCTTGGTGCACACAGGCCTTAAAAGGATGTGGTCCATAGATTAATGTCTTACATACGCTGGTTGAAAAACATTAAGTTATACCTACCTACTAATAGTTAATATACTCTTATAATATTTACCTATACATAATGTACCTCCTACCTAATCATCTTAATTAGTTTCATTTGTTTTATTTCCCTTTTTGTGTTATTCAGAAAATACTTATACGCTGAAATTATTGTAATTATGTAAATATCCTAGTTGAAGGAAACTGTTGCTGATTACTGTTTTATGTAAAAAATCCTTGGGTACCTATGTTATGATTTCAGCTGAAAAGATGAATAAAATAACGGTGCACCTTCACAAAATCTTTTTATAGTTTTTTGAAGAAACCAACATTCGTCAATAATATTGTCAACATGTCATATATTGAACATATATTGTCAATAATATTGACAACAATATTTACTCTATGCGGGCAACCTTAAATCTAAAATCATGACGTTTTGAAAAGTAATTGAGTTAACTTGACTAATTCCGCAAAACATATATTGATAAATTAAATAAAGACAAATTATATTCAGGAGTTCCCTATCAAACATTTTTAATTTTTTAAATTAATAACTTACACAAGTTAACAGACAACATTTATCGCGCAGCATGTCAAGCAACAACACGAAAATTTTATTGTCTATACAACTTAGAGTAAACTCAACCATATGTCAATTACACATGTTGCTCATAAAAACTTGCGCCACGCAAGCGAAGCTAACAAGCTGGAAAGGCTGGATTATTCGCTTTTATTCGGAAATTCGCTTAACTTGAGGTCTCAAAAAACAAATCCTCTTTATTAATTTAACAATAGTTCGTTCCACATTGCCTCTTCGTAAGTAAAATAATATTAAGAAAAGTTCAGCAGATGACAATTAAATGTAAAACGTTTATTTTTTATCTAGCGAATAATCTAGCTAAGGAATTCTGACAGTATGAAGACTAATAGCTAAGTAGAGTGCGCGCCAAAGTTCTTTTCTGTAGTGAAATTGCACGACAAACTACGTAGTTAAAGGCATCGCTAAGATATATTTTCGTATATCGCGAACCATACGCTTCGTGTTCAGAGCGTAATGGAAGTTTGAGCTGTTTAGATGTTGTGCAATGTTGCCTGACATGTTGAGCATCAAAGGTTGCCTAGTGTATCAATAGCTTTACCGTAGTGTTGCGCTAGGTTTTAGATAACACCTGAAGGAAATTGTATAAAGCCGAAGTTTATATATAAAAGTGTAAATTACATTAAATTTAAAGTTTTCAAAATAAAATGATAAACATTAACATTTGTGTTGATATTTTATTTATTGTTCACTTGATGGTAAATGAAAATGTGGAAGTACTTATTAAATTAAATATTTGTTTTGGAGTACCTACGCCTGCACATAGTGCGCTTTAAGAACCCGATATTTTTAATGTATAAACGAAATTTTATTAGAATGTAGACATGATTGTATTAACATAATGAATAATAATTTAAATAAAAACATATAAAAAGGCAGCTCGAAGTCGACTAACGGGTTAGACGATTAATCTAACAACTCGGGTCACCAGGTGTACAGAATTAGTAAGAAGTCGGTGGTACTGACCCACGACACGGCGCCGATGCGCCGCACGTGTCCACGCATCTGCTTATTTAATTGCTTCTACCTGCGAGGTGCAACGTTGTTCTTAAAGCCACTGACCGCCTGGTACTTACGATGAACCCATACATTATGTGGGAAAAAAGTGGTTATGATCTTTAAATATATATTCGCTTATTCTGAAAGATTTTTAATTTTATCAATGTTCGATTGTTTTTGAAATTGAAACATGTTTACCAAAGTCTAAATCTAGCGAGTTATAAGGAAGTCATTAAGTTAGTATAAACCAATTTTCATAGATCCAACTCGTGCTGATTCGAAGAAAAATCGTGGTCAGGTAAGTTTCAACCATGTTGAGAGACTGAAGAGCATACCTACCTGGGTATAATGAATACTTACTAAGTTTAGTATATCGATTCTTGAAAAATTTTTTAACAAAAAATAGAACCGACTCAAAACGCACCAAAAAGTAAAAAATAACTGTATCATTTAGTTGCTTTAATTTACTTAAGCATATCTATGAAGTCGGTGCCAGCAAGTTTAAGGGACATTTATTTAACGTAGTAAAGCAGTTTGTGGGTTCTAGGTAATGTCCTTAAAGTAGAAACCTTGGCTGGCACCGACTCCTAGATATGCTTAAGTAAACTAAAGCAACTAAATGACACAGTTATTTTTAACTTTTTAATGCGTTTTGAGTCGGTTCTATTTTTTGTTAAAAAATTTCATTTCTTACTTTTTAGTGATTTAACGCCACGTAACGTACTCGTACTATACTGTCATAGTATATTATACGGCACTAGTAGCCAAAAAGCTACCGATACCGAGACAAAAACAGAAATCGCTGTATGCGTGCCTCCAAAATTTGACGAGTTCCTTAAATTTCCCCGGGATATCATCATCAGATCCTAAGATAATCAGATCAAAATCGGATAACTCTGTAAAAAGTTATGCGTGGTCATACATAAAAAAAATATATATACGTGACATTTTGCCATCTTTGACAGTCGAACTGAAGGTGGGATGATCGACGAGATGTTCGTACACTATGTTTTAAGAATAGACATTCAGACTTTGTGTAACGTTAGATACTTTTGTCCATTGTTCAATTAGACGACCAAAAAGGTTTTAAATGGGGTAGGTATTTGATTAAAAATTTTTAGTTCTCTATTATTAACTAGGCTAAAAATAATGACGTAGGCTAAATTAAAATCTGACCAAGATATGCAAAGTTACAGGCACTCATCTTGGAGAGAAAAGTTTGTACTGAGCTACTATGACCTACAGAATCTTGACGTCGTAATGTTGTCTCTTTCTAATCAGAAATAATTAAATGCTTCTAACTTTGTTTACTTTAGCAGTTTAATTCTTTTTTTCTTAATTTTATATGTAATTAAAAAAATAAATTAAACTTTAATATTTTATTTAGTGTCAATCAAACCTTTCGTTTATTTCAAAGAGGCTATTTCATCGATTGCTGTTATAGGGCGACCGTATGTCATTTTTTCGTCACGAGATATCTCTTTTAGCCCATCTTATGCCTACGGTATTCGAACTCGGGACTTTCCAGTTGTGCATAACCCCGCCGTCAGCGTGTCGGACTTACAAAATAATATAAAACATGGCGCGAGCGATGGCAATTAATACAAAGGTGCGTGCGCAGCTGACGGTGCACCTGCCGCCATCTTTACAATTTCTTTAACTTTTTTTTCGCCATCGAAGTTTATAGTCTAAGAGGCGTCATTTTGTATTCACCACAATATACACAATACTGCAATACTCAACAGAACTTTTCGTCGTGAATATGTTAATGTTTGGTACTGAATGTGACTGACACGTAAAACTATAGATAGAACGATTTGTCTAATTTGTGACGAAAACCTCTACTTACGTTTGCCTAAGCAACTGCGAAAATATAATTTTTTCATTCCGAATTTTATCAGTTTACGTTATATAGGTAGAGGGTTCTTTTAGCGACTACATGTTGGCCCTTGACTGCTATCACACCTGATATTAAGATGGAAGCGGGCTAACTTGTTAGGAGTGGGACGAAAATCCACACCCAGATCTTCCTATTACATGATGTACGCCTCATTCGTACAGGGATAGGCAAATACTACATCCTTCCATTTGCTACTCTCTCTCTTGCATTTATTACTCTCTCATTAATCCTTTCATACTAGTTCTACGGTGTAAGGTACTCTTGACCTGGCCATTCTTTAAAATTTCTTGAGTTTGGTCCATGAACATTCCCCTTGGCCTTCCCATTCCAACATTTCCAATCACCCTCGCCTCATAAATCTCTTTTGTGAATCTTCTTTCATCAATTCTCTCTACATGCCCAAACGTATGCAACGCATCTAAGCATCCCTTTCTCAATTTTAGTCACTACATCTTTTACACTTCACTGTTCTCTTATTATACTATTGGTAACTCTTGACACTCAGTTTTGATCCGGACATATTTCATTTTGATTGATTGACTCGATCATACCTAATTATGATTAGTTATAATTTTATTGTAGGTAGCAAACGATGACAATGGGTAAAATTCTACGACATTCGTTTACGTCTTGTTAAGTAGGTGTATAGGTGTAGGAGATATCATTTTCATGTACCGTCTATTTATATACCCTTCAACAAAAGGATGTCTTAGGGTGGCTAACGATTGCTCGGCAGGCGTAGGTAGACATCCTTGAGCCGCCTACGGCTACCAATCATTGCTATTTTATTAGCTTGGTTGATTCGTTTAATAATATTATTTTTGTATTAAATAATTGAGTAACAATGACTATCTTTTATTTTTATATACCTACCTTATAATTATCAGTCCATTAACGGCTGACTACAAGGCTAGTCCTCTCACCCTGTACAAATGGTATGTTGAGCGTAAATCCACCACGCTGCTCCAATGCGGGTTGGCGGGCTTAAGATGATAATATTTAATTCATTAACGATCACTGTTAATTAGATGTTGATGACAGTGATGAGGACCGACGGCTTAACGTGCTCTCCGAGGCATTAAAAAATATCACTATTTATGTATATAGTGTATATTTGATACATAACAATCTCGCGGTCGTATCCCTGACTATAACTTTTTTCGCCATTGGAGTTATTGGCCTATTTTTTATGGCGCAAGATGTCGGGCAGCTGACGCGCGCGCCGGTTGTTACAGACCTTTGTTGTCGCTTCGTCCTTAAAGGATAAGGCTGTGTCTAGGATGATACGGATGCGACAGCTGCTGTTCCTCAAAAGATTGAAGGGCTTTATCTCACGGGCCAGGTGTGGGTGCCGCCGGGTGGATAGCGGGTAAGATTTCGAACGAAATAGGACCTAGTATGTGAGCAGGATTTCACAAAACAATCACGAGTTGAGTATTCGAGACTGCAATATTTTTTTAATACGTAAAAATATGAATTGCAGTCTCGCTAATACAACACCAATTGGAACAGATTTTTGTTTGTTTGTTCTATATACAGAGTCGTCTTAAAAAATGAAGAAAAATCAACGAGCTCTGTTTCTAAAATTTCTAAACTTTAGTAAGTATTACAAAATAAATTATTATGTAATAACGGACATTCGCACTTTGTCCGCAGAAATCCCTAAACTCGCTGAACATTCTTTGCCAAACAATACATATGTACAAACTTTCCACTTAAATAGCTCTATCTATTGATGGAAACCGTTTTAAAAGCCGTATAGAAGGCGGAAGCAACTCTTTTTATATTAAGTAGAGGACTTATATTAAAAGATTACATTGACATAGGTGGATTGTTAGTATTTTAAAAAAAAAATATATAAAGTAATTAATTATTTTTTTATTTAAACATAACATGCCGAGAGTAAAGAGGTCGGTTAAACATAAATTTTATTTTAGCGCCGAAATTATAGCTAAGCAATGTATATCGTTTGCCGCCGAGTTTAATTACCACGAGCCCGTTTTCTAATTGTTTCGCAACATTGTGAAGGGCGTTCGACTGAGCCACCTGCTTTTTATAATTACCTAGTACATACCAATGCTGCTAAATATAGCTGCAGGTACCACCTACCACCATTCTACCGACAAAGCACCGGAATTAGTGTCATTACGGTCACTTAAAACCAACTTAATAATAACTATAAGTTTTAAAAATGAGCTTAAATAAGCTCGGTGCCTTTTGCGCACTGATAAGTAGCAGATGGCTGAGTAAGCCATAGCATATAATGGCAATAATAAAAAAATTAGAAAGTGCATATTAGCAATTATGTTTTCGTCTCTATTTCTTGTGACATGGTGATAATAACAAGAATAATTGGCTGAGTATATTGTGGGCTTCTTCTTAGACTAGACACAAGTCATATTAATTTTTATTTATTTACCAATAAATCATTTTTAAAAATTTTTAAAAGTGTTTTTATATATATTTTTATATTACTTTGTTAAAAGTTTAAATAAAAAAATGAGAGAAAAAATTAATTCTATCAATTACAAAATATAAACAAAAATATACCTACTGACTTCAAAAGTAGCAAATACAAACGTCAATTTGAATAATGTTTTTGGATTTGTCTATGTCGATTTTTTTTCGATTAAGGTCAATGATCTTTTATAAATCCAAGATTTTAGTCACATTTGTACCTATGCCGAATAATAAGTTCTATTTTACTTCATTTCCAATCAATTTTTCTTTGTTTCCTACTCATTTTCAATACGTACATAAATCATCTTAATATCAGTAATCTTTTATTAACCGAACAAGGGTCTCCCTTTAAACAAAGTATGTTATGTAGGTATAGGCGCATGGGTATGACGTGCCAACCCCATGGATCGATGGTGGAGCCTCGAGGAGCCCCATGAAACTAGGTCAGGCTCCCCCATACAGTGCGCTCGCTACCAGGGTTTAAGGACAACCCGGAGGTGGTTTTGATTTTATCTCCCTGGATACGGTTTGTATCGTTTTATATTTGTATATTGGTACTATTATTATCATAAATTAAAATCTTTCATTAATAAAATCTTCATTTCATTTTATTTGTACATAAATGTACTATACGGATTTTTGTATGGTTTCCAAGCAGTTTGCAGTACTAATAGAAAGTCATTGTCTAGAAAGATTTTATAAATAGGTACTTTCGAGGATAAGCTATCAAACAATGTCACCCTAAGAACGAATGTCAGCTTTGGAACTCAGGGATGGGGCACAGTTTCATATTCTTTTTTCTATAAAGAGGACGACTAGGCCCTATGTTATATTTTAACTAGGGCTGTTAAAAATAGGCTGATAATGATAATAACGTGAACTTTTCAATATCAACTAGTTGTAAGTTAGTTCATATTACAAATTTACTAATTTATTATCGTATTTATGTATGTATACTTACAAAAGATTCACATCCAGTTAATACAAGTAGTTTGAGTGACAAATGTAGGTTCAGCGTGCTGAGCCGTTAGTGATGGTGTTTAATTGTATTATGCTCGTTTCACAGTGGCCAGCGCGAGGGTGGGAATGAGGTCGAGGTCCTTGCCTCGCGACCCTTCGCCATACGTATAGTTAACATTTTAATTTATTCAAATGTATTAACAAGCAATCTATGTAAATATATAATAGTAAAGTCATTCTGTGTAAGTTATTTATTTTAAGTAAGTTACTGTTAGTATTAGCTACTAGCCTACTACGTAAATTAGTTACTGTAATATCTTCGCAATTGTACATTATGGAGTCAATATATCCTGAAGATGAAATGAGACGAAATGAAATGAGATGAGATGATATGAAATGAAAGAATATGTTAATTTATTTTTACTGTAATGTTTTTACTACTGGAAGCCTTTTTATGACATCTAAAATTATATTTAGATGTATCTATCAGAATACGAATATGGGAAATATGTGTTTAATTTTATTCCAATTCTATCTACGTACCTACATGTATATTTTTAATTATGATCTAAAACTTATTATTACTTATTAATATTAAAAAATGTTCTGTTTTACACCTAATTAATCTTTTACTCTTAACTTAAACACCGATTCGGAGGAATATTATGACGCCTAAGTTTTTTTACTGTTTTTTTATTTTTATTGTTTAATATATTATTTATAGTTTAGGATATTGTAGTGTTTAAGCTTTTACTTTTTTATTTATTTAATTGTAAATATTTAATTCAATGTACATGTTTAACTGTAAATAAAAATTAGTAGTTATGTTAGTTAATTAAAAAAAATTAATATTTATAAAAATATACTTAAATTAAAAACCAATTAAATGGTAACACTAATCTTTGGATTAAATCGGACCAGTCTAATTTGGTCAGTGTATCTAACCAACTTAATCTATGAAGTCGTTGCCAGTCGGACTATGTTGATGTAGAAGTGGTTCCGGAAACTACTTCTGTGTTAAGTAAATTAAAGCAACTAAATGACGCAATTATTTTTTACTTTTCAGAACGTTTTAAAGTCGGTATAATTTTTTATTAATTTTTTTCTTACTTTTTAGTGATTTATCGACACATAAGACGTAACCTACTCGTAAATTTATGCATGGTCACACATAAAAAAATTCATATTCAAATTCAAATTTCAAAATTCACCCTAAGTTGAACAATACCTAGTACAACAAAAAAGAATCATTTAAAATTGACTTGTAGTTCTGGAGATATGACAAATAAAAAAATATATGAAAATTTCTTATCTCAAAAACTGCTGAACCGATTTTGATGAAACTTCAGTAATAAAAAAAATTATAAAAAAACACTGGGCAGTTCTGGAAATACTTCCTCTTTTTTTAAATTTTAGGTTAACAATAAAGCCAAAAAGGGTTCCAAACGCGCCTTAGTCCAAGAAGAGTCCACAACAAACTCAGCCAGTTCATTTTTTATTATCACCATCTTACATTATTATTGTTTCACAGGGACGCAGCCGTTTCTTAGTAACGTAACATAATAATTCAAAGTTCAACTGATGGAATTTAGGAACATCTTGAATAAATATGGACACGACAGTTAAACAATTTCAATAAGTCACACGTGATCAAGCTTAAACTCCTCTGAACCTATTCCAGTTTAACCCCTATACCCTGCTAGCCTTAACGCCCACGCAAGAAATTTGATTAATTGCGCTACAAATAGGTTAAATATACGTATTATAGATATATCCTTTTCAAATCGAAATTAAGGACAAGGGTTCAAGACCTCCTGGCGAGTTGATGAAGAATGCTCGAGGATGGAATAATAAATTAATTTGCTACCGCCTGGGCATCAACCTTTGCCCTATAATGACTGTTCGGTATGTAGATACCTACAGCCGATATTGCTAATGAGCTTACAAATCAGATATAAAGGAATAACAAGTGAAAATATATCAGAATTTAAACTATCGCCGATTACCGGAACAAACAAGCTCATGACTAAGGACCCTGTATGGGTTCGAAACTAGTCGGGCATACTCCGACAATCGTGACGTGAGTTTCAGCCGTTATATTTTTATAATAATGTAATGATAATACTTATTTACTACATAGGGACTTCAAAAGTATGTAAATAATTTTTCGTCAGGTAACCGTCCAATGCCTCGTTGGTCTAGTGGTTAGCCCATGAGGCTTCGATCACGAGTCCTGGGTTCGAAACCTGGGTCGCGGAATTATTCCACGTTTTGCATTTTTCTGTGAAATTTTCCAACTCCGGGCTTAGAATAACCCGGAGTCGGGTAGTTAGTGGTGTTACATCCGCATGCCTCGGAGACCACGTTAAGCCGTCGGTCCCGGTAAAGTAGTGGGTCTACTCTTCATATGCCCTCTCTTATAGGAGGAAAGTCTGGCCTGGTAGTGAGCCGTAAAATAGGCTGATAATAAGCTCTTTCCGCCAAAAAGTAAGTTTTCCATGATGATAGACAGACTCGCTTAGTAATTTTTATATTGATCATCCGTCTACTTCCAAGGCCTACTACAGTGCTTCCTTACTCTTGAAAGCGCAAGTGACATTACTCATCTGGTTAGTAAAATAACGCAATAATTTGATATTTTTGTTCGAAGCAACATATTTAAAAGCAGAAAATTGTTAGTTTCAAAATAACATATAAGCTGCAATTTATTTAATAATCTTCCAATAAAAAATTATCAAGATAATCCACGCGTAGGGAATATGATCCAAACCGTGGGCAGAAGATTCGTCCGTAAGTGCTTAGTTTCTAGATTCAGTAGGTGTTATTATTGCCGTTTGGAATTTTCCTTTATAGTCAAGTGTGATCTAATTTTAGTATTTTCTATTCTGATACAATAATCTATTTATTTATTATTTGACAAAAGCGGTCCGATGTAACCGATAAGGGCAGGGGTCTATAAGACAGGTAATGAAAAAATAATCGATATTTTTACCATTCAACCCTCCATAAAACAAATAAAACATTGCTATGTAGGTCAACGAACCCCTGCCTAAACCAGACATGTGTGTGTAAGCATTGTACTCGTGTAGTTTGCGTGTGTGCGTTCATTATGCTGATGGCTATTGATCAATCTCGGCTTAGAAACGTCATGTGAAACAGAGTGTGCGGCTTTTACATTTTTTTACAAGTTAAACAAAGATTTTTTTATAGTACGCTAATAATATGTCAATAACGCTAAGACTGAATTGTACCTCTTAGGTTTTAAGTTAGTTGTTTTATTTGTTTACTCTATTCAATGTCTATTTTTTGATCAGTTTAATAATTTTTTACTTTATTGTTGATCTAATAACGTTGATGTTAGATCATAACGGACGACCTCCGTGGCGCAGTGGTATGCGCGGTGGATTTATAAGACGGAGGTCCTGGGTTCGATTCCCGGCGGGGCAGATTGAGATTTTTCTTAATTTGTCTTGGTCTTGCTGATGGAAGGCTTTCACCGTGGCTAGTTACCACCCTACCGTCAAAGACGTACCGCCAAGCGATTTAGCGTTCCGGTACAATGTCGTGTAGAAACCGAAAGGGGTGTGGATTTCATCCTACCCCTAACAAGTTAGCCCGCTACCATCTTAGATTGCATCATCACTTAATTTCAGGTGTGATAGCAGTCAAGGGTTAACTTGTAGTCAATAAAAAAAAAATAACGGATTTCACGATGATTTGTCATCAGATTAACTAAACAAAATAAATTCAAACACATTACAAAAAGGAAAAATAAACATAAGTAGAGCTAACCCTTAAGTTTACTTAGGGGTACTTTGATCTATCTAATTATGGCATCCACCTGCGCTCTGCGTAGGCACCAGGGCAACAGGCGTTGCAAGGAGTATTGATCTCCTTCAGGGAACTGCGGACAAAGCGCATCTGTGAAAGTTTGCCCAGCCACCCGTAGCCCTTTAATGGGTTAGACCGTTGGAGCATCGATGGATTGTTATTTAACCATTTTCCGTGTCTGTTCTTCTGGTATATTGTGTCCAAAATTATTTTGATACTTCCTTTGTTCTGACGTAATGTTCTAAGTTTGTTTGTATTAGCGTTATTTTATTTTATTTATTTAACATTTGTAGTATTAGTAATATCAATTAACCAGTAACAACTTTTTAATCGCACCGTTTAATAATTCATCAAGGAGCTTATTAGATAAATTCACCTTCAATTGTCAATAATATTGACAATATCATTGCGAACTTAATAAGACTGTTTGTTGATTTGCTCTTAAAGCAAATCTATTTCGTTTATTTCACTTTAGTAGAGTTACTTATTTTTGTTATTATACTAATGGTCGAGGTGAGTGAGCGAGCTTTTGAAATCTATGAGTTTTATTACGATGTTATCGCGAACCAAAAAGCTGTGTGTCATGATACCGGTGCGACAGACAGAGGCGAGCGACGGGCGGCAGACAGACACTATGTCAATATTTGATCGTTTGAATCTACTGTAGCGATACGTACGGTGTATCGGTTCTATTGTCACCATTTCGTACATACCTGTTAAGTTTTGTAGGATACTAATTTTTGTACACCTATTGATAATTACTACAAATTAAGTAAATTATGCCTATGCTTATGACTGCCTCGTTGGTCTAGTGGTTAGCCTATGCGGCTTCGATCACGAGGTCCTGGGTTCGATCCCTGGGTCGGGTCATGGAATAATTCTGAGCTTTTTCATTCTTCTATGAAATGTTCAGTACATTCCAAGCCCGGAGTCTGGAAGTTGGTGGTGTTACACCCCCGTGCCTCGGAGAGCACGTTAAGCCGTCGGTCCCGGTCACTATCATCAACATCTGATAGTGATCGTTAATAAATGAAACATTATCACCCTAAGCCCGCCAACCCGCATTGGAGCAGCGTGGTGGGTGTACGCTCCATATCCCCTCTTCTGTAAGGAGGGAGGCCTGGCCCTGTAGTGGGCCATTAATAGGCTGATAATGATGATGATGAAGTAAATTATTGTTACATGGTATCTTAGTACATTCACATTGTTTGTGCAATGAGCATGAATGTTTTCCAGTGTCTGGGTGTGTGTATACATTATAAGTATTTATGTAAAATATATATAAAAATATTTACAACTTATCATAGTACCTATAACATAAGCTACTTACGTTTACTTTTAGGCTATGTAGCGATGTGTGCATCGTCCTATAATATTTATTTATTTATTTATAAAGTGAAGAATGCGTGTCATACGGAGAAGCGACTGAGTTGTCGTATATTGTACTAGCTTTTATCCGCGACTCCTTCCGCTTGGAATTACTTCTTAAGGCAGCCTTATTTTTCTAGTCAACTACCTAAAATATATGGTTAAGATTTTTAGGTTTAAAAATACGATACTTTCATACAATATCTCATCCCCCTTTTTTCGCAATTAAAAAAGTAGCCTATGTCCTTTTTCAGGCTCTAGACTATCTGTGTACCAAATTTTATTTAAATCGGTTCAGTAGTTTTAGCATAAAAAGTGAGACAGACAGACAGAGTTACTTTCGCATTTATAATATTAGTATAGATTCAATTAACTTCAATACATGTGCAAATGCTGGGTAAAAATAGATAATAATAATTTATTAACTTACATGGCTTCATCTACTTAAATATAAAAAAACTTCGTAATGTAAAATTGGTAAGGTTTGATCCTTTAGTTAGTCGAACTAACTCTCGATTTTTGCATTAAACAGCTTAGCCAGCCCAGCACCATATTGCCCAGCCACAAGCATGAATTTAAGCTTAAAGCCTCTCTCTTATATATCGGAGAACAAACCTGAGCCTTAAAATCTCCTTCCAAGTACCTTACGAGTTTTGACGTTTGAATCAGATTTTAGTGAAAACATTTCTAAATTACTTCATCATTCATTAAAAAATTCAAATCTCAATAGCTCAACGGTTAAGGTGTTAGGCAGGCTGATTCAATGTAGCATGGTTCAATATTCGCCCGTTGGTATACCTAACACTAGTTTTCCGATGAGTCGAAAGGGGAACATTAGTTATGATAACTATTATCACTATCACTACAAATTACACAATAACTCCACTGTGTCGGTCTGTCTGTCTGTTCGCTAGAAAATCAAAAACAACTGAACGGTTTTCAGGTGGTATTCGATGATATCTGAGGAAGGGTTTAGTATATAGTTTGGTACAGTTTGGTACAGACGACTATCAGTGTCGGGTCAGATGTCATAAACATTCTTAAAAACGTTGTAAATCTATTCAAAAATCGTTTTAAACCGAACTAAAAAATTGACGCTTAAATCTGCTTTAACATTAGATGTAAAAACAGTCGAAATGAACATTTTAGCGATATAAACAAAAATTGTGGTTAGAGAAGTTGAAAATACCTATTAAATGTGTTAATGCAGAGATATAGAGGAACACATATTAGCAAATTAATTAACAGCGAGGAGCGCGTCGACAAATTGCTTGCGATCAATTCGCCTTTGTGCTTCCATCCATCACTACTACACATGTACGTACGTACCGGTACGCAGTGTAGCGCTGTAATTAAATTACTGCTTTGTGAGACCCATACAACAGGAAATATCCTTTGATGGGACAAACAAGATGTGCCATCTTTTACTTAACTGCCTAAAAAGGAGATTCTCAGTTTGATCCGTTTACCAGTTTGTATGTTTGTATTTCTGTTTGTCCGCGATTATCTCGAATTTGGCTGAATCAATTTTAATGCGGTTTTCAGAAAAGTATTTCTTACATTTATGATATGGTTTTAGTATTTTTAATAACTTTAAAAAAGAAGGTTCTCAGTTTGACCTATATGTATGTATGTTATACTTTGAAGCCGGTTCGTGTTTTTTTGGAAATAATTATTTACAGTCATAGTCGATTTGTGTTTTTAGATAAATCAGGAATAAGTGGAAAATCATCGTTTCTAACAGAGCAACATTTTACTGGGCCTGCAGAGTAGTCTTACCACAATCATCGCTATTATCAGCCCATTAAATGCTCACTACAGGCACAGACTTCCTTCCTTATAGGAAAGGGGATGTGGAGCACAGATCCACCACGCTGCAAGAAAGCGTGTTGGCGGGCTTAGAGCGATAATATTTTATTTATTAATGATTACTATCAGATGTTCATGATTGTGACCAGGGCTAAACGTATTCTTCGAAGCGCGTGGGTGTATCAACACCAACTTCTCGACTCCGGGCTTAGAACGTACCCAAATTTCATAGAAAAATTGAAAGCTCAGAAATGTTCCACGACCTGACCCAGAAATCGAACCTAGGATCTCGTGATCGAAGCCACGTAGGCTAATGATGATGATGATATAGTTTTGACATATGCTTAAGGGAATCCTAGGACAATGACAACTCGACATATATTTTTACGACAAATATTATATTATGTCTAGAGTGCCACATTTTTTTTACTTATAAAAATGTATATGCCGTGTCCGGAAGTTTACCTTTCCCTAATATTTTTAACTCTTTTTCTTTTAACAGTCTTGTTTTACGTTTTCGATGCTTTTTATGAATCACAATGACTGTTGTCATAGTAAATATGTAATGAAAATTAAAGGTGGTTATAATTTAACAATTATGCTGCAATCGTGCGGTCGTTAAACTGCTTTCACACTGCTTACTCTTAGGACTGAAATTTTTTCTCATTGTATGGAAAATCATTTATTTTATTGTGTTTTGATATTTTTACAAGACTAAGACCTGTATTATATAAAGTAAAATAAAATATTCGGCCTCTTTCATTAAAATTAATTAGGTGATATATGCGCTACAATGGAACATATTTAAATACAAATACATACATTACTGAGTAATTGAATTGTAAACCATCATATTCGTTTCACTGTAGTCGAGTAAAAATAATAAATTGTAACGTCATCATCATAATACCTTCTGAGGTACCCAGCAAAAGTAGTTTCCTTAGTTACTGATGATGCAATCTAAGATGGAAGCTGGCTAATTTGTTAGGAGTACGGTGAAATGGAAAATCCTCCTCACTTTTGGTTTCTGCAGGACCTCAACGCTGAACGCTTAAAGTTCGCTTGCTTGGCGGTACGTCTTTACCGGCAGAGTTATATTGGCCATAGCCGAATATAATCACACAATCGGCCCAGACGGGAACCAAACAGAGAACCTTCGTTTTATAAATCCATAGCGCATGCAATTGAGCCACCAAAACCGTCAAAGCGAGGAGAAAGTTCGCTTATAATAAAAAGGTAAGAGAAAATTTACTTCTAAACGAAGTAAAAAATCCTACAGACAGAAATAAAAAAAATATATACAATGGTACTTTACATAGACTGCTTTGCACAGACAGAATCAATCCTAAAATCCAAATAGACCGCCTGAGTGGGTTTTGTATTAAAAAGTCTGCTCTAGCGGCCCCCGGATGGCATTAAATATTTAATTTGTCTCTTTGCCGCCCGTCTGCGTCGCTCTGTGGCGTACCTACTTGTGCGTATATCTGTAGCAATGCAGTTGGATGTACTAACTGAGGGACGCTTGTTTCTTTTTAGTTCCCGATGTAAAAAGAGGAGTGTTGTAGGTTTGATATGTCTGACTGTGTGTTTGCGTGTCTGTCTTTGGCGTCTTAGCTTCTAAATGAACATGATGTGTTTTTTTTATTTAAAAGCTAACGAGAGATTGAGACAATTTGCTAAGTAATAAGCTGAAAAACCGAGGCCCACTTGGATTTAAAAGGCATAATTGTGTCACAGAGGTCAAATTTTTAAGGACTTTCAAATAGAAATTTGAGGTGTGTCGCCTCACAGATAAAAGGAACTGTAACACTCCATACGTCTCAGTCGGTTAATGTCAGAACATCACCTAATTATACGAAAACTTCATTACAATACCAAAAAAGGCGGAAATTTTATTAGAAATCACGGCAAACGTCACTATCGCACGCGAGCCTTTGCGCGGGCCGACATAAATCAGCCCCGGGGCCGTTGTACCCGGCGGAAGCGGAAACAGAGTCGATGCACCCTGAACGCACACCACCGCAACACACCCCCACACGGACGCTATACGTTACGTCAGTGTGCGTGACATAAATACGAAACGCGGAAGTCCAACATTAACATACATTCTCCACTCACACATCTAAAGAAACTTCGTGTATAAACACGTCTGATGCTCACACTGATGTGAAAATTTTCTAGGATTACGCGCGTGTGTGCGCCCCGCCGTGTTGGTATAGAAACGGGGGTGTGGCGTTGTATAACGCTCCGTGGAGATGTGTGTGTGGGTGAGTTCGCGTCTGTTGTAGGCGTCTGCGTGACTGAGCTGAGTAATGAATATACAGAGTGTAGTTTTTAGATTTTTTTAGAGGTAGTTGATAATTTGATATTGTTTTTTTTATAAAACTATCTTTGTCACATCATATATTTTTAATATTCTCTAGAAGGTCTCTTCTACACTTCAATGCTGTATAAGATATCTGTTATCTTATAATAATAATACATTTGAATTGTGTTATACTTTTATATATCTGCTAATGACATAAAGCAAGTCCGTAAAATATTTGCATTTAAATGAGCTTTTTCTAATTTTTTTTTATTAATATAATTTTAAATTATATCTCATTTAGTTATTGTACATTTATTTATTTTAACAATGTTTGCATAAATTTGTTATGTATAAAAATATTCCAATTATTATTACAGTTAGTCTAATTAACCAAAGAAATTAAAGAATTCAAAATTAACAGTCAGATAAATTATAAATTTTTGTAATAACATTATACCTTTTTAATTACATTATGATAATAAAATTTTATAATAACATACATTTTCATTCTAAACTTTTTATATCAGAATCCTAACAATTTGCTGCGCTCAACGAATGATAAAATGAAGATAAAATAATTCTAATAATAATAACTAATCATAAAACTATAATAAACAATAAAAAGGAAAGTAATACTTTCCAATATATAGAGAAAATGGAATTCCAATCAACCGTAAGCAATTCCTGGCGCTGGCGAAAATCGAAGCGCCATGTATAGAGTTTTCTAGGGGTGCGGCGTACTCATGTGTGGGTAAAGATATTCAGTGCTGCACCTGTGTGCGTGTCGCGGGGCTCGCCCGGCGCACCCCCGTTCACGGCCAGGGGTCGCCGACCGCGCCCGGGCTACGCCGTAACCCCGCTACGGAGCTACGGGCTACGGCTCGTAGCTTCCTCTTTTGTTTTAATTTCATAGCGGCATGCATACATGTGCATTGTTTTTTCTTATTAGGTCAACTTTTTTATGCGGCTGTTACATTTTTTTACTGTCGGTCATTAGGAAATGTATGTTTTATGATTATAGAGTAACGTAATGAAAAATATGGATAACGTTAATATGGGATCTTTACCGAGCTGTTGCAGTCGAGTCATATCCTCTGTTCTACGAGAAAAATGACGTAATACGAACAGAACTTTTTACATAGATCTTTTTATCATCGAGCACGATTGTAAGCGGCTAGCGCGTGGGCGTTCAACGTTCGCAAGCAATTTTCTGGTAATTCTGCCCGCTTGATGTGAGTCCCGGTTACCAGGATATCATAGTCTTTTATAGGAGCTTAACGCTCATATTACTGTATCATAGTACTACTTACCTAGTAAGTTTGCGTATTAACTTTTCTCTGTTGCTCTATTGGTTATTAGGTACAAAAAACTGCTCTTAATTTTCTCTTTCTACAATACAAAGTGCAGGTGCAGCGTTGAAAATACTATAGGACCACATTTGCAATGCGGTACACTGCAGTTCTGCATCATGCCTGCTTGCTTTTATACAATCTATATCTACAAGTATACATATAATAAAAAAGAGACGAAGTCAATTCTGTAAATTAAAATTTTTTTGATAAAAGTAAGTGATATGTATTATATACTTGATACAAACTACAAAAAAATATTTTTTTAATTTTTTGTCTGTTTCTATGTATGTTTGTTCGCGCATCACTTTAAAACTCCTGGACCGATTTTCATACGGTTTTTACAGATTGATTAAACTTAGCTGCAAGCAGGTTTTTGGCTTTGTTTCATGGAGATTGGGCGTAAGAAAAAAATGTTATTAAAAAAAACTGAATGTCACTTAGGACGTAGCCGCAACGAAAGTTCTGAATGAATTCAAATGAAACTCGGTACGATTAGAGTTTATTATATGAGGAAGGATATAAGATACTGTGTGTTCTGAAAATCAGTACCGTTCTCTTAAGAAAAGGGTTGAAAATCCACGCGGACGAAGCGCGGGCTTCCGCTAGTACATAATAACAATAAAAAAGTTTCACAAAATTACGCTGCGTTACAGAAACTTTTTATTTACGAGCATTAAGATCATACAGACATACTACTACATGATTTTAATTATATTTTGGAATTTAGATAGCAAATATAACTATCTGGGTAGAAAATAATTTAAAGTTTAATGCCAAAGGCCACGAAGCCTAGCTAGATGCAGATATTTTTTTAATATTTGTGAGTTTTTATGAAAAGTTTTTAATTATTTGGAGTGTTCCCGACGTTGCGCGGTTCGCTGAGAAAAAATGATGTCTGCATCACACTCGAATATTTTTTTCAGTTAATTATTATTTATTTTTGTGAGATATTTTTTTATGTCTACTTGAATAAGAGAAAGCTTTAATAAAATATATCATCAAAGTACGTTCAAACATCGACATAATTGGGGAACAAAAGAAACATGTGCCTTTAATATTTTTATCATTATATGGAAAAGATTTATATAGCTTCATATTTTATTTGTTTGAGATAAGTACTTAATGTTTTATTACTAAAGATGATTTTTGGTTGTATTATGTCTATACTGATATACTGTGTTGTTATAACATATTTTACGATAAAATTTGGTAATAAGGTTTAGAGTCTAAGAAGGAACATAGATTACTTTTTTTAGAACTATCACAAAACAGAATTTTTCGCGGACGGAGTCGCGGGTGTTCGCTAGTATATTGCGCTATCGTTTGTCCTATTTTAATAAAACTTTCTCAAATTATGTTTTATTGCTAGCACTTAATTAATTTTTATTGGCATTTTACTACATTTTCTTTCAAAATTCAATTAGATACCATACCTTTTACTTATATATTAGGAATTGCTGGAATATTTATGATTCTACGTGTTTCATGTAGATAATATTTTATGACCAAAAAATGGTTTCCAAAGCCTGTACAGTGTGTGGCATAAATCAGAATCGACAAAAGAGATTTCCGCTGACAAATTGACAGAGTAGAATAGAGGATAAAACATCCTGTCTTGTTTTATTTTTCAGCTCCATTTTTTTTGTCACTATGGTGCTAAATTTGGCTCCCGTCCTTACGTAGTAATAATATTTGATGGTACAAATTGATAAAGCGAAATGATCGTAAGCAAAACCTAATTTATATAAGAAACCATTAAAATTATATTTTTCCATGGCATCACACAAGACATTACCAATTAATTATTTGATAGGGTCTGTAATAATACGTGATAAATAATTATTTATTTTAGAGCTTCAAACTACTTTCGGCTAAAGTCAAATGACTTCCAATTATTATCGTTCTTATCTCACTACCGCAAAGTCTATTTTGCATAAATACTGAAAATAGATTTTCTAGTTCACAATAAATGGGGATAGAAACTTACGTAGATAGGATAATTAAGAAAGAAAAACAGTCAATGTTAGGATATTAACAAGATAGGCTTATAAAATAACTTTTTAATATTAGAGTACAGAAATTCTAGATATTGATTGGTTTTTAAAGAATTTAGATTTTAATTCCACTGGAATTATGTTTGCTATTAAAGTTACATTGTTGTTGTTCATTTTAAAAGATGTACCTATTGCATGAGATAAGAATTATACACGGCTGTAACCGGACTTTTTAATTACTCGTAAAGTATGTTTCCAATAATAGAGACAATTTAATTTTGTCAACAAAATTGATTTTGCTACGAGTTATATTAGCCTATTAATATCGAGCAAGCAAAGGATTCTAAGGTTTAACACAAAGCAAAGCGACGAGTTTAAAAAATGCATACTGAGAGTCACGAGGTAATTGATGCACGAGAAGTAAAAACATTGATGCTGTGCGCAACACACAATTTTTTATCTCACTATAACGAGTTAATGGTACTTTACAATACACTTCCATATACTTTAGGTACTTTTTGCGTTAGGAAAATAAAAACTCTGCAATTGGTTAGTTGTTTTAATCTATATTATTAATTATATATCGCATCGTAACTGGAATTTACTTTTTTTTACACATTTTTAATTATTTCTTTAATTTTCAAATAAGCTCTATATGGTTGCAAAATAAAGCAGTATTAAGAGTAAAAATAAAAAAGTCCTGTGGCACTCAGAGACTGCTGCGGTAAAGCTATTGCATAGCATTTTTTTTGTCAAATTATGCAATAATATATATTTTATTTAGGAAATATTTTTTCACAAGTGTGATATTTCAAAAAGTCATTAAAAGTTCTGGTATTTATCTATAGATGGAAAAACTAAAAAGTATCACCGCTGTGCCGGTCGGTGTTAGGTTTTTTTTCGTTACGGAATTTTTGGATTCGGTCTCCACGTTCTAAGCCCGCGATAGAAGCTATGCAATAGCTTAAAAACTTTCCTTATCTGCCTAATGGTATATGCAAAGGTCGGTCTTTGAGTAATATAATCTAGGTAAGTTGGATACATCTTAGAATCCTGACATCCTCCTCGGTATTTAATACGTGTTCTCGCAGCAAAAAATTTTTTTGTTGTGTAGCATAACAATTAAATGTTTTTAGTATTCTAATTTTATTTATACTGTTATGTTTTATTTCATTTTTTAAAAGTTGCCTGCCTAGAGAGCAAAAATGACTTCTGCGTCATGACCGAGCAAAAGAGAATTTTCCGGGCACGTGAAATGAAAAGTAAACTATTCGGTATTTAATATATTTGTATGAATTCAGTGCGTCCGCGATTGCGTTCTAGATTGCGTAATGCATTTCCTTAACAAAGAGGTAGTATGAGTAAATAGTTTTATGATAGGTAAGATGTAGAGTCTGCCGCAGTCGCGAACGCATAGGTACGGCTTTCCCTTTAAATACCTGATTCAGTACCGCATTAATCGTTCCCGGCACACGCCTATATCACTAACGGCAATGCGTGGGGTGTTGTGTTTGCGGCGTAAATTAGTGCCGCTTTTAATGGATGCGGATGCAGTCCAGTTGCTTGTTTAGGGTGCGATCATTTGTATGCTGTTGTTTTATGATGCGCTGGTACCGCAGAGATATTGTGTCCAATACATTTTGATATAAAATTCTATTTATTGTGGAATAATGTATGAGTGGCATGAGTGTGAGTTAGTACATCAATTAGGCCGTATACAATGCGTTATTCTGCTTCTATTTCATCAAAATTCTTATCGAAGTTTTTGTTTTGTTTGAAATATTATAAAACATGTTTTAATTCCTCTTTCCGTATATAGGTATATATATGACGTTATTATAAGACGAAAATATTCATTTGCGATTTTGTTTATATGGAGTTCCACTTATTTATATTCATTCCGAATCGATTTCGACCACGCGTCAATTCGTAATCGATATAAAATCAATTATTTATTAATTAATTACAACGGACAGTGTTAGCAATGCATAAAATATCGATAACAATAATTGGTATCAAAATTAAAATTATTTTGATTTTAATTTGAACTTAATATCATAAATAATGCTACTTATCTGATTTGATATTAAACCATTAAATACTGTTCTAAATCATAATGATCGGTACAAAATGAGTACTTCTGAAATGATTTCCCGGTTTATTAAAAAAATCATCATCGTCATAGCTGTCATTAAAATATTATTAAAAGACGCGTCTCCACCCACATCAATCACTAAAAGTAATTAAACCCCCAGTATTGAAATGAATTCTATTGTATAGCAGAAGTTGAAAACGTACTCTCTGCAACGTGGATTCACCGGGAGACTGAAGTGACGCCACGTCACCGCTCGGCTTACATAAGAGGTTACGCAAGCTGCAGCGATCGATGCGCGGCCGTTCACCCGCCGCAATGCGTCGCGCCGCAGCCCACCGCCGCCGGCCTCTGCCGCCCTGGTACCACAGCTTCACTCGCAGCCTTCCAGCCCGGGAAATGGATTTTTGTTTTCCCCGCCCTTTTTCTATCTGAGAATTGGCAAATTAGTTTGTCATGAATAGAAAGAGGACACAAAAGAAAAGCTATGTTATAATTTCGTTTGCTGTGGTTTTTCAATAATATTTTGTATTTCGTGCCTACAATGTATTGTAAAAATAAAAATATTTTAACATAATAATTTATTGATATTTTGACGTAGACTAGATACCATTTGAATAATAATAATCTAACGTAATTAGGTATAGGTTTTTACTGTAATGCGTAAATATGACGAATTTTTGGAATGAAGAATTTTTATGATTTCATACATCTTGTAATGAAATGCAATTTATTGTTACATATGAGCATAACAGTTAATCTATCAATAGTGATGTTAGTAGCACACCATATTTTTTCCTCATTAAAATTCAAAATAATTAATTTAGGTAAGTGTACTTGAAAAATACGATTTCATTTTCGAGACAAAAGTAAGACCTGAATAGCCTGTAAATAGGTGCTTGTTCAAATTAAACACGCTTTGTAGCTGTCTACGTGACGGGGCTACGGCGGCCGTAGACGCGCTACGCGGGATTAGTCTGAGAGCTGGTGGGAATATATTATAGAGTTAATCCTTTGCTGTCATGTAGCCACAATTCCTGACTTTTCAATGGCATTTGTTTATTCGTTACCAGATCTATCTAACTTTTGAAATTATAATTTTAAGGTATAAAGGCCAGAAACCCACATGTTAACTTGCTCCCTGAGACTGACTAGGGACGAAACTCTAACAAATTTTGAAGTTTGAGTTATGGAATTTATTTTTTTGGGCATTTTTTTAACCCTGGACCGTAATAATCTGCAACCAACAATGCAAACTCTTAATTAAGACACGTTCACGCAATATGCGTTTGTGTAAATATTTTAATTATGCTTTACTGGTACAGTCTCATTAGCTCTTGGAGTATGGCTATAAGGTTATTCATATTTATGCAAGAAATTGATTTTGTCAGGTTTCGTATTCAATGCAGGCTCCAAGAATAATGGTATTAGAATATTCTACACCGGAAGTTCCTTATTCCGTTCAAAAATCAAAATTATGAGTGCCTTTTTATTTCGTAACTTATAAGCAATCTTGGAACGCGGAATATTCGATTTTTGTATTGAAAGGAGTATAGTTTTGAATGAAAGAAAATGCAGATTCCCACAACGTTTTTCGCCTTACATTTTTCACATGTTTTTTGGAAAACGGACTGTATGTCACTTAAAGTCTATCAAATTTTAATATAAATAAAAACACGAATAAATGATAACTTAAAACAACAAATTTTTTTCGTAGAGAGCATCTTTAATTTTAAACTTAATTTTCATAGTGCATAGTATTCTACTTTCCTATCATTTGATACCCATATTGAGTGAGTTGTGAATTTTTGGACAGATTTTCATCAAACATAGCTAAGAACTATCGCTAGGAAACTAGCTCTCAAATAAAAAAAAACGGATCGAAATCAGGCCATTCGTTTTGCCGTTGCCTTCTTTTAGAGTCGGGATTTCAGATTAAAAAAGGTAAACAAATCGCAGGCGCATCAGGTTCGTGGTGGAATTAAGAAGTCCTTACATAACTTCTTAATCATATAAGTTACTTCCATACTTAATTTGTGGTATGTCATGTTATCTGGTGAAATTATTCGTCTATCAAACTTAACAACTATACCTCACACCGTTGACAGGCACAGGGCAGCGCATTATCAAGTGACACGTCATGTCCCGTACATGAATTCAGTGTTGCTCCGTTAAAAGCGCTATAACTACTGCTATAAAAGTCGAAAGGATATAGGTATACATATAGTCAATAATTTATTTATGAAACTATGAGCCACTTAACAAGACAGGCATTTTCTTGCTTAACGCAAAAACCAATAAAAGAAAGGATATAGTATACAATTGTCAATAATTTATTTTGAAACTACAACAATGTTTTACAATTGTTAATTTGTAACAATGTCAACACCCTGAGATTCAAGTCTCTTCTCCTTCTGCTCTTTAACACTAGGTAAATATAGATAAAATTCTAAACTAATAATAAATAGCCCTGTTTGTTTTTAATGTTTTTTTTTATAATTTTATGAGCATTGTTTAAAAATTTTAAAAACAATTGTAAATAAATAAATGAGAGAAAAAAAAATAGCCCAATTGTATTGACAAAAAATTTATACATACTTTTCACTCCAAAACCAGAATCGCCATGCTGAACAGCTTCGGACGTAGATTAAAATGATCAATTTCGAATAAATATAGCAAAATAATTTATTTACTGTTTACATTTGACTGTGATAAAATAATGTCTACTTATTAAATAAATAGATGATTAAAAATGGTCGTATCGCAGTAGTTTACACCTTTACGTAGTTGATATCTCGAAAACATTTTGGTTCCAGCAATCGTTTTCACTACCATCTACGATGTGGGTATCTTCAAGTCAAGAGTGATTCTAGGCAAGTGCGTTCCACCGTAGGCTGCCTGCTTCGTTTAACATCAGGTGATCGTAGCCAAGCGGTAGCCTATACAAAAAAATGGTTGTAAATCGTTTAGAATGTCACCACCGTACACCGAATGTACCTACTCGTACTGCGCCGGCTGGGCTATACTAGTATCCGTCTAGACAGCATCGTGTAGTGTAGAACAACATAACTCTATCGCCCGTATTGTCTGAAATCTGAAATGGGGAAGCGAAGGGAGGACAAACTTGCTTTAATGAGGTACTCGTATTGTATCATTAAAAAATAACAATCGACTGCTTATAGTGTGTAACTACTTGCCTTTGTCATTTTTTGAACATAAATACACAAAAATATAATAGGTATTTATGCGAAAGCTTATAAGCAGATCTTGCTTTATATGCGAACTTCAGATTTGGAAATACTGTGTAGTATTTTTAGATGTCTGCTAGGCATGATTTTTCGTATTTCATAAGGTTTAAACTCACACTGTTGCAGATTCAAAGCGTCGCAACGCTTGCTTTTTTGCTTATAGCTTATTCATCTCTATATTTTCAAAATTTGAAACCGACGTCAATTCTATATTAGTATGTCTACAACACACAATTTGTATTGTAAGTTAATGATGAAAAGTAGAGACGACTATTATAAATTATAATTGAAAAACATGTCGTGTTTTTCAACAATACGTGTCGTGACGTTTGGCTTCTGCTTCAGTCTGAGTTGAACCTAAGAGATCCAAAATTGGAATTTTAAAATTTTACATTGAGCAGTTAAAATATACAAATTACTTTACATATAATTTTACTTATAATAAAACTGTATCGGGTCCAATTCTGTACATTGAAAATATTTTTAATGAAAACCCTGAAAAAAAATTGTTTGGAAATTTTTAGTTCTGCTTATGAAAATTGGTATATATATATATAAGGACTATTGGATAAATGTAATATAATAAGTAGACCATAATACAGTACAAAGAGTAAATTAGGTTAATTTTTTATTATAATTAATCAGTCAAAATCGCCTAACATTCGCAAGTAACACAATAAATTGTCCGTTCAAGTGTTGTGAGCGTGAAATGAAACGTCTTTCTCTTTTTATAAAGAGACTAATGCATTTCTTATTATTCTTTTATGGCTATTAAACGTGCTTGACATAGTTAAATACTTGCCTACCTACTGTTGAAAATTAGTTAAAATGACGCGAATAAATGAAGGAGTTAGTTAAATGTTAGTTTTTATAAATTCACTGTAATGTTGTGTATTCATCATATTTTTGATTAAATGGTGTTAGGTTTTACAGAAGCAAGAATAATATTATATTTATTTGAAAAGTTTATTTCTTATGCAATGGATTCCTGAATCCAATTAACTTATTGTTTATGTTTTTTTTCCTATGATTATTAATATTTATTGGAATTTTAATATAATAATTAAATATTCTCGGCCTATTTTTTGACCTCTCATCATTTTATTTCCGAACGTATTATTACTTATCTGAAAAAATGTGTAGTTCTATAAGAAATCTATTTATCCTGCTTCTGACCAATCCTTAAATCTACCAACTCTTTTACCAATTCAAGCTGACAAAGTCGCGGTCATCATTATATTATTATACTTCCCAATTCAGTCAACATACAGTGTGCAAATTTTATTCTGGATAAGCAACAAGAAATTTTCATAAAACAGAACTTTGATTTCTCAACCCAGCAGACTTTTTATTCTGATAGCGTTGTTGCTACTCTAGCAATATGTCAGGAGTAAAGAAATAAATCTATTCGTATAGCTACACTTTGTCTAGACGGTCTATTATAGGGTACTGTGACGACGTCGTTAAGTCTACGGTATACACGGGAAGGATCGAATGTTCGAAGTTTGCCGTTTTTGCTGCCTGTATGCAATTTTAAACTTGTTTAAGCGTATTATAATTATGGGTCTACGCTCCATATCCCCTCTCCTATAAGGAGGGAGGCCTGGCCCTGTAGTAGGCCGTTAATACACTGATAATGATCAATGATGATTATAATTAATTTGTATTTTCTAAAAAAGACGCAATGCGTCACTTTGTCTCTACACCATCTCAGTTCAGTCTGACATATCTTTAACTTTAACACAAACTTAAATCTTGCTTGCACGCACATTTGACGCTGCTATGAATGCACAATTAGCGTAAATTTGACGCTAATTTGGATGCAAACTTAACGCTAATTCCCTATTCCAGAATCGATTTGCGAGCGTCAGCGTTCCTTCATCGTCTGCGTAGCGTCAACGTCAACGTTGCGTTTCAGCGTACAATCAGAGAAAAAAGACTGACAAGAAAAAAATAACGTAAAAAAAATAAGAAAATATCATCGTCTCTTTTGGGAAAATTCTATATGGTCCAATCGATTATAAGAAAGTGAATATTTCGCACTGTACTCTAATAGTCTTAAAAATAACAAATCTGAATATTATAAATATTTGCGAATATATGAAACTAAATATATACTGAAGAAAGAAGAATACATTTAAATTCGTCATATATGTTGTTAAAAAATGTACGTGATTATACTTGTTGTCAATAAACGCAACGTCGCAGACGTTGAGGAGGGATTTGAACAAAAAAATTGATGCTGTTGATTTGTTGGCATACTTAACTCAAACTTAGATGCATGAAGGTAATTTGAACCCAAATTTGACGCAAACCAAACCAAAACTTAAAGGCAAACTTGATGCTGATGCAAATTTAAACAAAATATCGCTTGAACGCTTTATTGTGTCCGTGTGTACCTTAAATAGTAATGAAATATTTTGCTAATCTATCTTGTCAGTTTACAGTAGACATCTAACGAGGTCGTTATGATAATTAGGTATTTAACTGTAAGTACCGCGCCGAGGCGACGCCCTTATTAAATAAAAACTTATTTTAAGATTAATGCGTGGATTTATTCAGTATATATAGTTAGACGGCCGAGTAGTGCAGTGGGTAGTACTGCTTCTGCGTCCTAGGCTGTGGGTTCTATTCCCACATCTGAAAAATGTTTGTGTGATGAGCATGGATGTTTTCCAGTGTCTGGGTGTTTATCTATATATTATCAGTATTTATGTATAATATATATAAAAATATTCATCAGTTATCATAGTACCCATAACACAAGCTACCTATGCTAAGCTACTTTGGGTCTATATAGCGATGTGTGTAATTGTCCTATAATATTTATATTTATTTATATGTATGAATAAATAGTTGACGTTTTATATAACTCCAAAATTAACTTTCTTCGAAAAAATCCGACTCTTATTGGTGTTTTTCTATGTTTTTATATGTACCAGCAGACGCTTGGGACTGAACAACGCTGATTTTCTAACTTCAAACAGCACTATTAATGCAAAATTCTATCAACCATTTCTGGCAAAACTAAAAGTCCTATGGGAAAG
The DNA here is from genome assembly GCA_034621355.1 of Mycalesis mineus. Lineage (NCBI taxonomy): Eukaryota > Metazoa > Arthropoda > Insecta > Lepidoptera > Nymphalidae > Mycalesis > Mycalesis mineus. The sequence goes on from CM067897.1 coordinate 3,488,123, forward strand.
AGTTATATGGCAAAGCTGTAGGTAATAAAAAGATCCAAAACTTTTGTTCTTAAACTTTTTTCACATAACCTCAAAATTTATGTGAAAAATTCAAAAAACCAAGTTTTTGGTTTTTTTATTTTTTCTTTCCACGCACATGTTTTTTGAGATTTTGTGAAAACTTCCTTTTTGTCCCAAATACGCTGTATTTCTTGATTAAAAATATTTATTTTTTCGCGGTATTTTGAATAGTGGCGAAAAATCACAGTTTTCTCAAATTAGCCGTCAAAAACAGCAAAAGCTGTATTTCTGTTGTTGCAACTCTACTTTCCGACGGTAATAACAAAATATGTAACATGGTAACCCGACATGCAAAAATTCAAAAAAAACTTGAATTCGAAAAATTCTTTTAATATTATAAAAAAAATTTTTCTAAAATTTCCTTAAAAATTCTCTTCCATAGTTTAGTGTTGCCAGAAAGAGAAAATTCTGTCCGTTCGACTGACAACATTTTATCTCAGTTATCAATTTGGAAATGGAAACCCCGCGCTTATGCCAGAATTTCATACTGTGCTGTCAAATTCCGTCTACCGCAGGCGTAGGTGCTAAGACTATCTTCGAGTCTGTATTTTCCCCATCAATCATTATCTTTACTCTGAAATATAAAAATCGAAAGGGTGCTGCGGCTGAAATGTATCAAATAAGAGCATTATTTGCGTAGGTATCCAGTTCCGATAGGTAGGTACTCTAACTTTTCCACTATCAAGTACTCAAATCAATTCAATGCTATTGAATTTAATAGGGTACTTAAGAGTACTTAGAACAAAGATCTCTTCGTACCCATAACAACCCTCATGATCATTACGTTACAAATTGAAAAATATTTTGTACAACTTTACCGTCTTACACTTTTGTAACTTAAGGTCATAAACATAGAGTTTAAATTCAATTATAACGCTTGAACAGCATTTCCGCTGTGCAGATTTTCCGGGGAGCTGTCAAAACTCCCGCCCGGGCCTCGTTCGTTTCCGCCAAACGTCGGCACACTTCGACGCCGCGGTAACACGAGTCCAGGCAGGCACGATCTGCGACAGCTGGATGAAATCCCCGGTCCCGATAAATTTTACCAATGCGCCATGCAGTGGAGGAGGTCTTTGTAATTCGGTCGAGTATTTGTATTTGTGTGCTTATGGATAACGTAACGGGGTTTGAGTGTGTGCCGTACTAGTGAACTTTGATAATGAACGCCGCGTCGGGGCGATTGGCCGGGCGGAGACCGCCGGGCGGCAGGACCTCGTCCCTCGCACGGCGCACTGTAGCCTTCCTGCAGCCTGCAAACTGCCCCTTCCCAACGCTAAACACTATTGAGAAGACATAGACCAGTCAATGAACTTCTGATGTTTCATGATATCCTGGTACTTAGTCCGGCTAATTATACTCCGGTTCTTGATCCCGCTGATTTCCTAGTATGTCCGGTTAAGTAGTTTACTGTATTGTAATACTAGCAGACTGTACCTAGCAGACGCCAGTGACTTCGCCCGCGGAAATTTATAATATGTAAATAACCTTCCGAAACAACGTCACGTTATTTATGTAAATACTCGTAGTTAATGTTTACATTTGCTCAATTTTTTATGAGATTAAAAGAATATACAACGGTGCACAACTTAATTTCAATTTGTTAGTTTTAAAAAATATATTTGCGTTCTAAAAACCCCTATTATGTCACTTTTTTAAATAATCTATGGAATTTAATATTGATTTCACCAATAATAAAACCGTTTGCCACTTTTGTATTGTCATGCAAAATCTGAAATAAAAGATTAAAAGATAATTTGATAATATTGCAAATTAAAAAATATACGTGTCGAATTGAAAACCTCCTCCGTTTTTTTGGTTGGTTAAAAAAAAGATCTTTAATTGATCCTTGTGTAAAATATAATCTACGAATATTATGTTCTATAGCTGTAGAACTTCTGCTCTATGTTATCCTGGCATTTTGTCCCGGAAAACAACCTCCATCTTGTTCTGGCGCGTTTCCTAGTATATCCGGATGTTCTTAATTTAAATATTTAAATAAGAAATCTTTAAAAAAATTAATGAATATATATCGACAAGCTATTTTTTGTCTATCTGTCTGTTTATTTGTTTTTCCCGGCTAATCTCTGAAACAGCTGGAATGATTGAATGGAGAAATCTCTTGTTTCTTTACATCGAAATAAATAAGACATTTTTAAATACGATTTTTATTATACTTTTAACGATTTAGGCCCCCGATTCCTTTCCGCGACAGGGAATTGAAAACGTCAGCCGTCTGCCTGTCAGAATCTACGTCGTAAGAAATTAAAGTATCAACAAAACAACACAAGAAACACAAACAGAGCACGTAATAGTGTCCTAGATAGGTAAATAGGTAAGTAATTTGCGTTCCGAACAAAATAGTCTTAGGAAGCAGAAAAATCCTTGCATATTTTCTGCGAATCCTTGCAGCTATTTCAACAAGAATGGATTTATTCGATACCTAGTAGACAGTTTCAAAGATACAAGAGGTCTAAGTATTGAGTGTCGATATTTTCATATTATATAAAAAAAATATGTCGAATGAAAGTACCAACAATACAAACATCAACGGGTAGCAAGAAAAAAACACTCCGCAATTGTATTCCGAATAATTCGAAATATATTCCGAAAATTCCGAAGGGAATCGGCTACAAATAACTACAATATTCCCAGTAATCAGTAATATGCTCTGTCACTACTGTGTTTTATTTCTTTATGGTGTGCAATTAATAACGCACGATTGAATAGGGTCGAATTTAAAAATCGGCAGTACATGGGTTCGATGTTCGTTCGCTGATCTATTGTCGTACCCCCTCCAATCAGTTTTTACAGAAAAAAGGATGGCATGGAGAATATTGTTAAAATATCGTATTTTTGAGTGCCTCTTTGGCGTAGTGGTATACGCAGAGGATTTATAAGACAGGTCTTGGGTTCGATTCCAGGTTCGGTGGGCTTCGGCCACGGCTAGTTACTACCCAACCAACAAACACATTCCGCTAAGCGATTTGCCGTTCCGGTACGATGTCGTATAGAAATAGAAGGGATGTGGATTTCTTCTTACGCCTAACAAGTTAGCCCGCTTCTATCTTAGATTGCATCATTATTTGCTATCTCAGGTGTAAATGCAGTCAAGGGCTGATTTGTATTGAATAATAAAATGTACCAGTTTCGTAAGATACGTCAATAATGTCTCTGACAAGCAATAAAAATTCTCCGAGCAATATATTACTCCCTGATTATTCTCGTATGAAACGCGATCAAAGGGCGCAGTACTGTGTAGGTAAATCCAGTTAGGTAGTTCCGTGCTATACAATTATATCTGTTATATTGGCAAAAATACGTTTGTCGTTTGCTAGGGTTGCTTCGTTGATTTTAATGATTGTTATAAAATAATAATTTTTGCATTAAGCACTATTCGCATTTATCTTAGAGAGTTAAAAATTCACCACGCTGCTCCAATTTTTTTTGACGGACTTAGGATGATAATGTTTGATTCTTTAAAGATCATTATTATAATTATGTCAATGATAATAACCGGAACTAAAGAATTATCGATCTCTCCGAGGCATGGGTTTGGAATTGTAATTGGAAACGCTATAATGGAATTAGAAACTGTTAGGTAGGTATGTGTACACTAAAGAGTTAATATAAATCTACAACTTTTTTAAAGTGCATTCGTCTCGGCATATTCTTATATGAAAAAAAAATTCATTAAAAATAAAACCGACTTCAAAACGCACTAAAAAGTATAAAATAATTGCGTTATTTAGTGGCTATCCAAGTGTAGGTAACGTCTTTAAAGTAGTATACTCGAGTGGCATAACTAGTTAGCTACTGTAAACCGTTAAGGAGCTCCCTTAACTGTCCTTCGTCTTCATCAGCAGACTCTTAATGACAGTCACAGCCCATCTAAATGTAAAGTCTCGAGTCATCGAGACAAATCAAGTCCAAACACAAGGTAACTTCTGTTAATCATTGGGGAGTTCCCTCATCTGTATTCTGGCTTCATGATCAATCAGAGCGACTGCAGATCTTTATTAAATTGCAGAATTTTAAAATACTTAATGAAAAAATTAACGAACATACTAGTTGTCCCTACAATTTTTGGAAATTCCGATTTCTCCAGGATCCCATCATCAGATTCTAGTTTCCGTATCATGATACTACCACCAGACTATCTTCTTTTCAACAAAAAAAGGATCATCAAAATCGGTTCATAAACGACGAAGTTATCTCCTCACACACATAAAAAATATATATACTCGTATACGATCGAATTGAAAAACTCTCTTTATTGAAGTCGTTCAAAAATGTTTTTATTGTGATTCATTATTCAAGTTATTCAGTAAGTGGTCACAAATCATGAGGAAATTAAAGCAATAAAATGTTTATAAGGTATACTTGAAGAACATTCTTTGTATAAGTATTGTATAACATATGTAAAAGTCTCCATCCAAAAGCACCAAACTGGTTTCCCTGAATTAGAATGGGGGACAATTTTGAACATATATGTTGCCAGTTACCAGTGCAGTTAGTTTTTGAAACTAAAAAAAATCAAGTGAAAGGAAAAATAAATAAACGGGCAATCTGAGGTCGGGAAGGGGTGAGGTTTTAGGGGTAAAAAACGGATTTTCTCGATTTCCGGCAAAACTGTAAGTCCTACGGAAAATAATTGAAACACAAAGTTGTAGGTAATAAAGAGATGTAAAGGTTTTGTATTTACACTTTTTTCATATACCCTCAAAATTTATGTGAAAAGTTCAAAAACGTAGTTTTTTGTTTTTTATTTTTATCTTTTACAAATAAAATTTTATTTTCACGAAATTTGGTGAAAAAATACCTTTTTTGTGCCAAATTTATCTTATTTGAAATATTTATTTTTTCACCTTATTTCGAATGAATATCGAAAAAGTAACCTAATTTTCAACCGAAAATTTGGCCGTCAAAATATCAGCTTTTTCAAAAAGAAAATATATAACCATAGTAAACCTTTTCATAAAATGCAACTAGGCTAACGGTTTTTACAGCTGCAACGAAATAGCAGGCGTAGATGCCTATTTATTACTATTTTATGATAAAAATTTTATCAAAAGGTCACATTTCAATGTCAGAATAGAGAAGTGGGGAAGAGGATAGGCGGATCTGGGCCTTACTTGGTCTAAAGAATACCCACTAAAACCCAGCGACGTTCCTTTGGATTGCCTGGTTACTGGAGCCCAGAAGTTATAGTTTTGCCGGAAATCGAGAAAAACCGTTTTTACCCCTAAAGCCTCACCTTCTACCCCTTCCCGACCACAGATTGCCCGTATTTTATTTTTCTTTTCATTTTTATGATACTCTCCTCCTTTTCCAATAGATTTCATCCTACTGCGACTTTTTTTTACTTTTTATTATTTTTAAAGCTATCTGCATTGGTCTAATAAATTAATCATTTAACAGTTTTAAAAATTATTTATTTTAATAACCTTATATTTATTCTTTATTTTAATAACCGGAAATATTCAATGTTTCTCATACTAAGTTACTTTATTTAACTCTGCTTTAAACTGCTACATTCACATTATTCTCCCTTGCTACGCTAGCCTTAATATGCCGGTTACTGTTGTACACTTTTCAAATTTTTCCAATGCAAGATAGTAATCATTACCTCTACCCTCATACTAACATTATAGTGGGGATTGACGGCAAAAATCACCAACCCTTAAAACTCAGCCAAATACGGCAGACTCTTAAAAATTAAATAACGCACACGCGTAAAGGATAGGGTTGCGAGAGGGGTCCAGACAGAAAAATGCACTTGGCACCCCTCGTCTAGACTGCAGACAGTCTGCAGGGGCCCCCTGCTCACCGCCAAGGTCATCCGTCTAAACAGCCAATACTGATTGCCTCCCGAATCTGATCTTCCCGGGTGAGACGTTCCTGATTCCTGATTCCTAAAAATTCAATTTGAAATGCCAATAAATGAAAAATACATGAAATCGTTTTAATATTTTTGGAATTCAAAATCATTTTTTTTAACGTTCAAAGGGAATCTGCTTATTTTATTCTTATTAAAAGGAAACAGTCAGATTTTCATTAAGTTTTCGTATTAAAACGAAAAGTTTGAGGTGTATGTAGCTACAAACCTTACTTATTTTTGTCATTCAAGCATAAACACTGAAATATATATATAGTTGTGCCAGGAAAAAACAAGACCCTTAAATAAATATTAAAGTTGTTGAGTTGTTTGGAACTCAAACAACTCAACAACTTTGGTATAGCAAAGCATAATGCGATAGCTTTAATTGTAGCGTAGTGGAATGTAAAAATTTCAAGCTTAGTTTGTGGCCAAATGAGAACATAAAGAGTTGAAATATATTATTTTTTATATTTAAAAACTTATACAGGAACCATTTTTAGAGTTGCCCTATAATTACAAAGCTTTTGTTCACTCTGCCAACACCACAATGGCTCCTGATTGCACTTTGACTCGTTTCGGGTCCTTTTCAAAACAAAAATTATACGCTCAAAATAAAAATATGAGGGTCGCATACGATGGTTGCGGAGCTTTAAAGACCTAAATAAAGTCCTTTCGTAGTTTACGGTCCTTTATAAAAACGCACGTTGCAAAGTTGTGGAAAGACGGTAGTTAGTTTTGCCATTTTGTGTTGAGTTGCAGATGTTTTGAACTCTTAGTACGAGATTACTCTCTTTACGAAGCGTTACAAATTTTACAAATCTGTAATACATTTTTACAAATAGAATTTTAGAGATTATCATCTATAAGCAGACATTCAATACAAAAAAAAAAGTATCAGATTTGCGTTAATCTGACTGAATTGCATGACATTTTCCATCCATATCATACGGAAGTGACATGAAAAACGTACTAAGGGTTCATTTTTGTCCAGATTTGTTAAAATTGAAGGTGGCTACACTAGTTTTAGTGTGTGACCTGGTGGGGGTATAATTTAGTGTTAGTCCGGGCTTGCTGTGCTGTATAATACACGACGCGACTATCTTTGGTGTCAACGAAATAATAATAATTCAAGCTAAGTTTTAAAAAACTGAAACAAAATGTACTTATGACAATTTTGACAGATAGACAGCCAAAAAATCCTATGAGAGTTGTACTAATCAGAATAAATTGCATAATATTTTCCATTTATTTCATAAGGATAAGACATGGAAAACGTGCTAGGGGTGAATTTTTTGTCCGGATTTGGCAAAATTGAAGGTGGCAACACTAGCTCTAGCCTGCGACCTGGTGGGGGTGTAATTTAGTGCTAGTCTGGGTGTGCTGTAGGGTACGTGGGTAGTTATGGCGTACGGCGCGACTGAGAGGGGTAGGTCAGGTCTGCGATCCTGGACGCGATACCGCCTTTTGTTTTTATTCATGACGCTTTTAGGGGATTACGTTTTTATTAGTCCAATTTGTTGTTTACATAATGGACCGTTTTTTACGGTATAGGCTGTTGGACGCTTGCTCAGTGTATCCATTTGAACTGGACTTATGATGGATTTCCGGTGCCTTGCATTGTTCATGATGATTCCAAACCACACAAAATGAAATTACGATTTTCAAGATGAATTTTAAGTAATAATCACATTCAGTGACTTTTGAATGATGCTATTCATTTGTTATATTAGGATAAGAATTTTCATTTTCAATAACTCACTTTAATTTCGTGACTAACTAATCCTTATTAGCTAACATGGGTGACATTTGGACACATTTATTTTATACTACTTTTATACTATTTGGCATCAAAAAAAAGAGAAACCGATTTCATAGATATGCTGAAGTAAATTAAAGCAACTAAATGACACAGTTATTTTTTACTTTTTAGTGCGTTTTGAGCCGGTTTTATTTTTTGTTAAAAATTTGTTTGCCTTCCGAGTCCATATTGGTCCTGCAATATTTCCGATGTCTCTCTCCAATTTTTTGTCTGTCTACTTCTGTTTCTCTTGGGTACCACTCATTTATTAGTCTGTCCTTTTTCTCTCATCATATGCCTTGTCTATGTTCACTTTATATACCTACTAGTTTAACTAAACTACATTATAAATATTACATAGAGATGTAATGTAATTTTTGTTCATATTTTCTAGTTTATAGACAGGTAGATGGGGAGCCATGATCGAGGATCTTAAAATACAATTTGTCTACGGCGACAACGCGCAAAAATAGATTACGGTAACCACGGCAACTGTCTCGCCCACAGAAGCCAAGCTACCAGCCGATTTAATAAATAACACACACATAAACACAAACACACGTCTACACATACACAATGCGGCGAAGCTACCAGGGGAATATAATTTTGTTGGAGTTTACTTTGTACTCGTAAGTACTTTTATGAGGTAGCTTTACAAGTTTACAAGTGTGAAAGTATGCTTTCATACTGCGCTTAGCTGCAGTAGCTAAGATGCAGTTGGTAATTAGTGCTTAAGTTAATAGAATTTTAATTTTCTACTAGCTGTTGACCTCAAGTTTGCTAATAGGTAGGTCTTTGTATATTGGTAATTATGTTTATATAAGATGTAGTTGCTTGAAATTTGCAGAAAAATTCTGTAAGAATGTCATGTGCATACCGGGAAAAGCTTTTTCTAAACATTTTTTTCTAAAAATAACGGCAGCCATAGTCAATGTCCTGTTTTTTCTTCCTGTCGACCGTATATGGCAAGGGCATAAAAGATTAATGTGATGTTTAATGTGCGAGGAAGGACATAACGCCCCCTTTTCCAAACAGGACGTTCGAAAACTGAAAAGTACAGTGGGATGAAATCCGTCGTATATTTTAGTAAGCAATTTGCTAATTACAATTGGCAGCCGACGGCGAGGGGAGATGCAGACGGTTTTTGAAACAGGACTCCGGTTCCCAAAGAGTTTTTGGACCAAACATTTGCGCTCACTGTATTGTGGTGTTGATAAATGTACAATCGTGTCACAGTAGTAAAGATACAGTCACTTTTTATAAAAATTTTTAGTCTCAACCTTAAAATTTTTAGCCTTAAAATTAATACAAAAGAATTCTTTTGTATTAATTTTCACTTTTATATTTCCCTTCAAATAGCTAAGTTTTCTAAGGAAATTATTAATAGCTGAGTTGTGTGCCTGTCTATTTCAGTGTACCCGGACTTCGTAATCTATAATAGTCACTACTAACCTACGGCCACATGACGTTTGAAAAGTATTTGTTTTAATTTCGCTGAATTCCTTTTTTTTTGTTCGTAATGGAGGAAAATGTAATTTGAGACATACTATTCGATTAAAAAAATTAATTAAAGATTTAATACAATGTTGAATGCAAAAGCATACCTTCTTCTTCTTCTTTCTTCCCGGGCTTTTTCCGCACTTGGCCACGATGTTGGCCGTTGTGCGAGATTCCTCCGGTGTAGGTCCCCTCTAGTTTATTCCAACCAGCCGAGCTCGCTCCAGAAGCTTAGGAGGCCGCCCAGGTCGCCGATCGCTTCATGAAGTGTCGCTGAGGAACCAATGTAGGTAGCTCGTTGCTCCGACACACTGCTGCATCTAAGCATAACATGTATCGGTGTCTCGTTTGCCTCCATGCAGGCTCTGCATAGAGGACTGTCAGTCATACCTCTTTTGTTGTTGGTTGTGCTGCCCCATAGGGTGTGATGTGCGTTGCTGTCCACCGCTATTATCAGGTCCATGTTTTCATTTTCACAGTGGTTTATGAGGTCCATGAACTCTTTTGGTGGAATTTGATATTCGATCGGTAGGTATAGCGATGCCAGGACAAGCGGCCTTGACTCCGCTTTAGTTTGTTGTCCTGTTCCACTTTGTATTCTTATTGTTGTTATGTCTCTGAAACAGTATTGTGTTAAGAGTGTCGCGAGGTATATATATACATGTTCTTGGTGGATTTTGTTTACTATCATATAATAACTTACCATGGCAGTAGCCGATACCGCACACCTGATGTCCTCTAACCCACGGCTCTTGGATTAGAGCTATGGTTTCAGCTTCTTCCTCCAGCTGCATTCGGAGATTGGCCGTTGCTAGCTGCTTATGCTGGAGGTTTGCCTGTATTATGTTTACATTGCTGAATGTTGTGATTTATGCGTCCCGGGGGGCGCATTCATCCAGTAAAGTATACAGCGCTGTCCATTCCGCTGTTGTGTCTTCATCTGAGCTTGATGTGCATATTTCAGGGGTCTCGTCCCATATCATCACACCTGTTAAGGGTGCGACGCTTGGGCCGGGGTCCGAAATTTCTCTTTTTCCTGTGTCAGCTGACCCGGGTGCTGAGTCAGCTGTCCCTTGTGCGGTGTCAGCCGGCTCTTGCCCCGTCTCAGCTGACCCAGGTGTTGAAGGTTTTTCAGCTTTCGCTGATTGGACTGCAAAAAGGACTCGACCGGGTGGGTCATCACGAAGTTCTGCCCCATGGAAGAACTTTAGATAAATCGACCCGTGTGAGTAATTTACGTTTCTGCCTTTTGACATAATAGTGTCGATATTCTCCTGCGGTATTCCTAGAACTAAGAATACCCCAGGAGGATCGCCATTTGTCTTCTTGAAATTGTGCAATGTCCGTGTTTTGGCGGGAGAGGATGCGGTCTAGTCTGCCAACCTCTCCACGATAGTTCGGCAGTTTCGGCATATAGTGCCGATTTGATACGTTTTTTTATGTCGCATTGTTTGATGATGTCTAGTTTTGTGCCCTCGCGTGGTGACTTCAGTCTGAGTAGGACTGCATTCAGCCACTGGAGTGCCAGGTCGTTTTCACACCATATTTTCAGTACGCCTTCACTAAGGAAGGCTCTTCCTAAAAATACGGGTGCTTGTGTTAAGATTGCTGCAGGTATGGGATCTCTGCAGCAAGCTTCAAAGATCTCCTCCTGGAGTTGTTCTTGCAGGGTTTTTGCCTCTTGTTGTGTCATGTCAGAGTTCGGAGAGTGCGACACTCAGGTGTGGTGTGGTCGCTTTAGCATAGGACTCCCCCGTTCGTGTGATGTTATCCGTCCTCGGTTTCTTGGTCTGTCCGCGCGGTGAGATTGTGTCATCCAGTCTGTCCCGCTTTTTGGCAGTCTGACTAGTTGATGGGTCAGGATTTCCCTTTGCATCAGTCTCCAGAACTTTTTAGTCCGAGGCGCGACGGGGCGTGACTGTTGCTGGGTGGAGATGTTTCCGCACGTAGCGATGTTGGGCCCTGCTGACGGGTTTGGCTAGGGCCAGGCCGGCTGGTAGCCTTCATGTTGTCGGCGCCCGCGCTTGGGATAGCGATCTTCGCGGAGGGTCTGCCACCCTGATTGGTGTGCTGCCCACTACCGCTACGTTCACTTGAGTCCCCCGCACGGGCCCCGTCCGCTGTCGGCTCCTGCCTTTCCGTCCCCAACTTCTGCCCGCTCCAGCTAGGGCCCAAGGGATTTAGGTGTTGGTTGTCCGTCCATCTGTTAGTATTTCGTTTCCTCTCGTTGGCCTTCTTCTTGTGCCTCGGGACTACTTGGGCCCAAAGCAGTGGCCAACGGGGGGTCGGGTATTGCGACGGCAATTGATGAAAGGTCGATGTCCTTGTCGCTGGTAGTGGTCGTTCGTCTGGGCTGGGTGTCGATTGTCAGGTTGCTAGCTATGGTCGGGTCGTTCGAAGTCTGTGTCAAGGTCCTTAATATATATTCAGGTCTTCGGGTGTGCTCGAGAGCATAAGGCGGTACATTGTTCCCCCCAGAATACATAGGGCGGCCTGCAGCCACACCCCCGTCCGTTAAGAGTGAGTCAGACTCACTAGTCGGTTCTGACGGTGCCGCTACAGCGAGGGATTGCCCGTTTCCGGTACCCCCCTGGGGTAGTCTACTTTCTTTTTGTGCCGTCTTCATGGTTTTCGTTTGTGCGTGGTAATGTGTAGTAAATGTCCAATGTGTTGTGTTGTGTGTGTGTTTGAATGGGGACGTTAGAAAGGTAGGATAAGGTTAAGTTGGGTAGGTGCTTAATACTACAGGATCATGGGAAAAATGGGTATTTGGAACCTTGCCAGTGTTGGGAGTGTCACTGGCCCGACCCCTTGGTCAGGGCCCCTTATAAGAAGGGACTATCGGCCATCCACAACTCGGCCGACCCGCTCGGTCCCATGGGGAATGGGTCGCTAACAGGAAGGTTGGGACAGTGGGTCCACCGTAATAGAGCCACCCTCCAACGGTCCTGCAGAGCGCGAGAAAAAAAAAGCATACCTATTGGCTTAACTAATATTTTTAAGTATTACTTGTGTAAGTATACATTTCAGATTACTTTATCGAATACCAGTTGATCTGACATTTGATAACCTGCCTTAGATCTCTCTTAAAGCAGCTATCAAACGACAGAGCTGTCACGAATCGTTAAAGTTAACTCGTATGAATGTTACCTCTTTAAAGGTATTTTAGACTTTTAGCAGCAATACTTATTTTACAAACATTGACATATTAATTTCGCTGAAAGTGATTTCCTGTCAGATTTACAGAGGTATCTCAAAGATTTTCAATCACAGGATAAAAATAATGTTCTGCGCTTGTGAAGTCCCGAGGAAAGTTTGAGAAGCAGTGTCACAGACAGGCAATATATTTTTGATATGTTCAAACGTACCTACGCGCTCGAGATAGTCTGCACTCCCCTTATGTACTGAGGGCATTATGAATACTAGCCCATGATCGGGTAAAAGTAAAAATAGACTATTTGGGTGCCCTTTTGTCTTTTTTTTTAGGAACGCCTGTCCGAATTTGGAAAATTGTAAATGACTTCGATTGTCGGCAGTACGGCAAGTATAATAGGTGTGACGACAAAAGAGTGCTGAGAGGTAAAAAAATTATTCGGTCTTCAATTTGGCAGACATATTTCCTATGGTTACTAAGCTGTACTGTAGGTTATTTCTACGAACTTGCATTTCACTTGTATATGTAGTTAGTATGTGTAGAAGAACTTAGAAGCAAAATTGGAACCACTTCCTGACGTTCGATTTGACTCAAAGGTATACTAGCGTATTTCCAGTAAAATGTTATTATTTTGAGTTTAAAAGAGATAGCAAGTAGCAAAGTATCCATATAAAATTCTAAATGTAAGTAAACAAGATGAATCCGTCGAATTTGTACTTATATGCCTTAACTGAACTACTTGAAATTTTTGAGGTACTTTGGATAATTTATATAAAAACTAGAAGACGCACGCGACTTTGATCGCGAGGTAATTAGTGAATAAAAATGTACGTAACCCTTTTTTTAAGAAAAATGCGTGTAGTTAGTTATTCTGAAAAGATATATGTATGTCATTTCAGACTTTTAAGTCCAGTCCAGTAGTCCAAATATAGAAAAACAATTCTTCTATCTCTCTCTAATTATTATTTCGTTATATCTTCGCAGGGTTTTTGATAAAAGATCCCAGGCGGCTTAAATTTTTCCAACTTTTCAAACAATTATCGTCATATTTCATTAAATTTACATAAAACCTAACCAATTATGTACTTAAACCTTCCACAGGAACCACTCTATCTATTAGTCAAAACCGCATGTCAGTCCGTTTAGTAGTCTTTGAGTTCATCGCGAACAGACAGACAGACGCAGCGGGGGACTTTGTTTTGTAATATGTAAGAATACTTTATCATATTGCTGCATAAAACTCAGAATATGAAAAAACTATCTTTATACCATTGCTCCTTTAAATTGACACTTTGTATATGCAAAGTTCCTTTATTTTCGGTCTGCGATTTTCTTTCTATTCTTTTCTTCCAATGCCAGCAGGGTAGATTCAACTTAGATACGTATACTTTAATTTACTTTAGAAAATACTAGTTACATATTAGTTAACATAACCATAAATCATACTTTTCAATGACTAATAATAAGAAACGGCAGAGACCCCGTCAATGCGAAACAAGGAAGTGCGCCCTTCACATCCTCTTGTATTTCAAAATATGCTAAAAACTGTTACGATTTTTTTGTTTAAGTTGATGATCATTTTAAAATACCGAACGTAAGACCTTACAGTGTCAAGTCCGGTGCTTAAACCTAGGAACTATAAAGATCATGCATTTTATGCAAATCGTTCTCGAATGCGCGGAACAGGTTGTCAAATGCAATTTGTTATAAGAAATAGTCTGAAAAGATTTCATAATTTGCAGTTTTTTTCCACGTTTAAATGCGGTCGCTCGTACGCGCTGGTCGGTGCAGGGAGATGTAACATAAAAGTTGATTGTTGCATAACGCGGAGTGCGCAATCAGCGTAAAGTAAACGAGCCACTGCAGAGATCCTGCGTCGACCTGCACCCTGCACATTGCACACTGCTCATTGCACGCTGCACACTGCACCGCGCTCATAGAGATTTCTATGCATTCGCAGGGTGACCATCATGAACAGCTAATTCGTTAATTTCCGAAAATTGCATTTATGTGGAATGCTTTAAATTGTTGTTGTCTGTCTGTCTGTTTGCCCGTACTATTTATATGTTCCCTTAAAACTCCCACACGGCTTGGCCGATCCCTGATATGACATATTCTTATACGAAAAAGTCAGAGGAGTGTTCTTAGTTACTTAGAAGTGGGTGTAAATTGCAAAAAACACCATATGTATATTTTTGATGGTATTGTTGAAACGAAAATGTTTCTAGACATAAAATTGTTTAGAATACGCACTTCCGGTTTAAATTTTTAAACAGCAATAAAAGTAGCAGAAATGCAGGAGTGTGAACGGCTGGATGCCGTTCTCCAACCCGAGCTTATTTGTTAAATATTTTTACTTATACCTGGTACTGCTTACATCGTAACTTCTTGTGTAGCGACTGTCATACGGAAGGCGTGATATCGCGCAGAAAAGTGACTGGAAAGATACATAATTGCGTTCTTTCATGTACAAGCATTTTAGGAAACAGTAATCTGAAATAGTGTATACACATCCAATAAGTAATAGTTCCATATGTGCGCTCAACGGCTTTTAAGTGTTGTTGAAGTTTTATGCTTCCGCGGAAACAACATAGCCCTGAGCATTATTATAATTATATTGCAATTGTAATATTACATTGTCTAGAGGTTTGATAACGCCCTTTAAAGCGCCACCTTTCTACGCACTCGCCAGGATAGCCTTGTTAGCGCTGTCCAAGCTTTGCGCTATCGCGGCATAGCCGAAGACTGGTGGAGTTTTGGGCTTTTGAGTCCACTGAATAGACAGACATATTGCATGTTTCGTAAAACGTATAAACAGAAATTGTGAATTTGTTGTGGTTGAGCGAGATAATGTTGGGTTTAGATAAACGTCAGAAGCTTTTTCAGATCTTATTAAAGTACTAAAATGGAAGTACGTTTTCAAGTTACTTTTTGCTCCACATATTCCATTCCACTATTTACTTGAATTAACTACAAACTACTAAAAGTACTTTTTTCTAAAACGTAAAATTTACAGGAAAATTAAACTTAGTTTCAGCACTATATGATTATGCATACTGGCTTTGATTTATTTATCATCATCATCATCATCATTATCAGCCAATAGACGTCCACTGCTGGACATAGGCCTTTTTTAGGGACTTCCAAACACAACGATCCTGAGCCGCATGAGCCCAGCGGCTCCCTGCGACCCGTTTGATGTCATCAGTCCACCTGGCGGGGTCGACCGACACTGCGCTTTCCGGTGCGGGGTCGCCAATCTACCACCTTGGGCCCCCAACGTCCATCAGCTGTTAGAACCACGTGCCCCGCCCATTGCCACTTCAGTTCTGCGACTCGCTGAGCTATGTCGGTTATTTTGGTTCTTCTGCGGATCTCCTCATTTCTGATTCGATCACGCAGAGATACTCCGAGCATTGCTCTTTCCATCGCCCGCTGAGTGACTCTGAGCCTTCTTATGAAGCCCGCAGTTAGTGACCAAGTCTCGGATCCGTATGTCATCACTGGCAACACGCACTGTTCGAAGACCTTCGTCTTCAGGCACTGAGGAATTTTGGACGAAAAGATGTCACGCATTTTCCCGAACGCTGCCCAACCGAGTTGGATTCGGCGGTTCACCTCTTTCTCGGAATTGGACCTACCTAACTGGACCATATGCCCTAGGTATATATACTCGTCGACAATTTTGAGTGCAGAATTTTCAACAATAACTGGGTGGAGCGAAACATGAGCATTACACATGATCTTTGTCTTGCTCATGTTCATTTTAAGGCCCACCTGTTGAGAAACTCTGCTGAGGTCATTGAGCATATTATTAAGGTCATCTAGAGATTCTGCCATTATCACTACATCGTCGGCAAACCGCAGTTGAGTGAGGTACTCGCCATTGATGTTGATGCCAAGTCCGTTCCAGTCCAAGAGCTTAAAGATGTCTTCCAATGCGGCGGTAAATAGCTTCGGGGAGATAACAGCTCCCTGTCGCACTCCTCGCTGCAATTGGATTGGCCTCGTAGTCTCATCCTGTATACGGACTGACATGGTGGCGTTTTCGTACAGGCACTGCAACGCTTGGATGTACCGGTAGTCGATTCGGCACCTCTGCAATGACCTTAACACAGCCCAGGTTTCACCGAATCAAAGGCTTTCTTATAGTCCACAAACGCCAAGCAAAGTGGCCGGTTATACTCTTCGGTCTTTTGTATAACCTGCCGCAGCGTATGGATGTGGTCTATGGTACTAAAGACTTGTCGGAAACCGGCTTGTTCGGGAGGCTGGAAGTCATCAAACCTACGAGCGAGACGATTCGTGATGACAATTTGATTTAAAGATTATCAATATGTTACTAAAGAACAATGGTCTGATATTTGTTGATGGAATTCGTAAGCGTCTACAAATGTAAACTGTTACAGTTTACGTAAAATAATTTATTTAATTTTTTCAATCAGTATTCAAGGTCCAAATAAGTCATTTAAATAAAATAAGTAATCAATAATTATATTATCAAAATTGAGTATGATAACCACGCAATAATAACACAAAGATTCAATATGACATCTGTCGGCCAGCTTGGGACAGAGTATCGAAAAGAAAGTATCGATACTGTACACATAAGTAGTACTTATCGAAAAAGTATTGTAGATACTTGTATAACTATCTAAACAAATCGATACTTTGTATTAGTTAAACTAACTTTTGTGTGCTGAACTACACGTGATTTCAACTTAGTTTGAGTAGAACAAACTTATAAAGTAATAACAATGGAGAACCAATAATTCTTATTTTGAAATGTCAATAAATATTTTGATTTTTAAAAGCGTATTGCATATTAAATTAAATTCCTAATCATGACAAATGTTCACTGCCAAAGTTCACTCTTACTTGGCGGCATTTTATGCTATACTAATAAAAATAACCAAATAATAGTCAAATATAATATCATGTATGAAAAGTACATAGTAGGTTATACTTTTAAGGAAAGGAAGAGAATCATGATAAGAACAAGCGTTTTAGCGTAATTTAATGTAACATACATAATTAAGTTTTTAAGTAATTTCCTGAAAACTATCGAGTGACTGTATCGAATGTACTCGATACTCCAAAGTATCGATGCTTTTTTGTCTAAAACTTCAAACATAAATATCTTTAATTCCAGACTTCGCACAGTACTAAAACTTAAGAAAAAATTGTTTAGAAACAGACAGATTGGACATCCATTTAATAACTAATAACTTTAAACAAGCAATTCTTGTATATTTGTAATCTCAGAAACGGCTTCAACGATTTCCATGAAATTTTGTAAGTATGCGGTTATGGGGGATATTAATCCATCTAAGTAGGTTTCATTTTTAAAAGACGTATAATTTAAAAAAATACCGAGCCGGTAGGTATTACTGATTATAAAACGAAACAGGTGTCTAATGTCCCTGTGAACTGAGGTCACCCTATTCCCAGGGACTCTGGCTGGCACTATGGCGGCGCATCCGGCGGTTGCCATGACTACCGCCTCGCGCCAAGTCTAGTGTCTACCTCCTATACAATCGTACCTACCTGGTACAGCCAATTTTAGATCGTATCAGAGAATTTCCTAAGATCACTTTACTTCGTTAATATTTTTTTGTCTTATATAAAAACAAATACTATAAACGCGAAAGTTTGTATGTATGTATGGATAAATGTATGTTACTCTTTCACGCAAAAGTACTGAATTGATTTTGATGGAACTTCACAATAATATATCAAAACAAAATAGTTTACTACCTGGGAAAGAAAGACCTACCAAAACTACGTTTGTCCACACCTGCAGCACCATAAAGTATTTAGAATTTTATATAGATATAGTGATCCTTGTTTTTCTCTTTTTAGTTCATAACTTCTAAGCAGTTGGGTTTTTTGTTTTTATAATAATAATTTTATTTTGAGACTTTTTAGTTTTAATTTGTGGTATAGAAATGAGACGGTACACTTGGTACACTTTTTGTATTTTTTTGTTAAAACAGTAATATGAACATGATATGATATTTATATTTATGAAATGGTCTTTTTACGACCTTTCATTTGATACCCATATTGCTAAGATAAAAGAAAAAAATGCACACGTCCCCCTTTTTTCCCCCATTTACAGCCGCCATTTTGAAAATTTATATAGCCTATGTCACTTCTACAATTTAGCCAAATTCAACGACACCTCACATGTCAAAATCCTTTCAGCCGTTTAGGCTGTAGCGCGTGCCGAAGAAATGGACATACATACATACATACATACATACATACATACATACATACATACATACATACATACATACATACATACATACGCTCGAAAAACATTACTCTCCTTCTGACGCAGTTGGGTAAAAATAACACATAGGCCACATTTTATCTCAAAATTCTCACGGGCACGAGAACTGCGCGTGCGAAACCGCAGGTGTCCTCTAGTAAAGTAATAATAATCATGACAGTTAAATAGAACCACTTTGCGTATTACATATAAGTGATGTAGTATCTATTTATTAATAAAAAAATACACGTATTACATACGCCTTTACGTAAAATGGAATCAGAAGAAATCAAACTCTGAATGTTGATCTATAAGGCCAATAGATGAGATACATAAGACTTTAAGCCAATGGAACAGATCGAAGTATGTAGGTACTAAAAGTGCTCTTAAACATTAGGTGGTCTATCTGCGCCTACAGTGCCATCCATTCTTAAAGGAGGCCCACCATGCTGCTCCAATGCAGGTAGGCGGGTTTAGGGTGAAAACTGACAACGTTTGCCTTTTTAAGGATCATCTTCAGTAATGTATGACTGGAACCGAGGGCATAACATGCAGACCCTAAACTTTACTTTATTTAAATTCAGACAGAAGTTTTAAAAGCTCAATATTTTATGGCTCAACCAAGGTCTCGAACCTAAGGCCTCGTGATCCGAACAGAAACCACATAAGCTAACTGCTAAGCCTGGCAGACCAATACAGTTCTATCTATCATTACTTGTCTGGATTATTTCTACTATATAAAAAATCTAACCTATAAAGCAATATCAAGTAGATACGGGAACGGCATAATTAATAATTAATAACAGCGAAAATATATAATTCCCAGAGCACCGCAGCATCAAAAGCTAACCAAACAACCAGACGTACCTTGTTAAAAGTCAAAACAAATCTAAAATCTGATTGAATAATCCATTAGCGAGTCATGGCGTGTACCTTTGACATTTTGTATAGCGATGCAGTAGGGTGCAATGGGGGGGACAAGCCGCGCTGCGTTGGGGCAGGTCGAGTATGGCAATATAACGTCGAGACTGTCCCCTACCCAACCCCCTCTTATAACGCTACTCATCATGATTGCAACTATAGTTTTATATTCAATGCTGGCTTTGTACAAATCTTACAACTTTGCATGTATGTAATGTAAGCAATGGACGCTATACATATTGATAATATGAGTACTCGTTTTGATAGTCGCTGAGACTGACTTTTATTCAGTCTCTCTTTATGCATTACGCTATACGATAGAAGTTGTACTTCGATATACATTGATGTGTTTTAAAAATTTAATTTAAAATTAACTTATGTTAAGGAAGTAATGGATTGTGATGTGGTCGGTGGGAAATAAATACGTTGATACGTCTGTAGTGCAGTCAAATTACTACTCCCCAAAGAAAACAAATCAGGAAAAGCACTCGTCTGACGTGGTCTGTACATAGTTAAACGGATTGCGTGTATTATGCTAGTTTTGTGGGCGAATGTATGAGCCGTTACGTTGCACTTACAGGTTACTTTACCGATTTATAAAAGACTACACTTACAAACTACTTAATTACTAACTAATTACATTGGAGTATTTTCAAATTACTTGTCACAAATATATTATGTATTCAACTAAATAAAATTAATAAAAAAATAACAGTTTTTTACTTGAATGATGCAGTCTTAAAGTTGGCGTCTAACTAGATAATAATAGTTTTAAATCTATACTCTTAGGTTAGCTTTACGCATCGTCACTAAAATACCAGAAACCTATTATATTAATTAGAGTCAGAAATCGAACCCGGAAACTATGATACAGTTAAAGAAAGCATTTCGCTATAGATTACTTAATTTCATTAAACTCTCCTAGAAATCGTCATTAAAATAAATGACCGCATACTTAAAGCATTCAATTTTATAAAGTAAATAAAGATAAATAAAGGTACACTTATAACTCCGGAATACGCAATAAAATAGCATAAAAATTTTGGTCAAGCAGTCGTCCAATTATAAGCAAGCATAATTGGACTCCCAGACACTCTATTTCACGAATATATAAAAGAGGAAAACGTACAAAGTCTACAATGTGGGTGGTTAATATTAAAATCCTATATTTTCATCTTGGAACCACAACTCTTCAGACCCGGAAATGCAAAGGAAGTTTTGCTATTCAAAACTCAACCTTCTCAACAACAGTTCAAGACTGAAAATCCAACCAGTGATTTTATGTTTCAGCTAACACTTTTGTGATGCGAATGCACTTGTCATTTGCATTTGAAATTGGATTTACGTGTTAAAGGTTTACGGTTGAAAATTAAACACCGCTCGTAAATGTATATAAGCTTTTCATTAATTATATTCGAGTGCATAATGCATTGTTGCAGTAAAATGAACTTTGTTTTCTGAATAATATGGTCGATATTAAAATGTTATATATTGGTTGATATGCTTTAATGCAATGGCTTAGTATGCACAATGCATAGCGCGTAGTCGAGCCCGGGAGTTTCGATCCGTCTCCGAGCTCCCGACTGTGCCCATACAGAAATATAACACTGCACGTTGCAGAATCAATGGGAAACCTCATTTTCCTTTTGCTTTGAGTTTCAGAGTTCTGGAATGTTCTGGCGCGTCCTTTGGTCTGTTTGATTAAATAGATTAAGGTACGAGTAGGTG
This sequence comes from Mycalesis mineus, assembly GCA_034621355.1. Taxonomy (NCBI): domain Eukaryota; kingdom Metazoa; phylum Arthropoda; class Insecta; order Lepidoptera; family Nymphalidae; genus Mycalesis; species Mycalesis mineus. The sequence goes on from CM067897.1 coordinate 3,509,436, forward strand.
TAACAACATTTAGTATTTATTATGTGTAGATTATTAGTAACCTGTCTCTTCTAATGGCTCATTACAAGTTCACCTCTGTTATGGGAGTTAACGAAACGATTACTATCAGATGTTGACGACAATAATCGGGACCGATTTTCTAAAGTGCGGTGCACTTTACAAAATTCCACATTACAGGTTGAAAATTTTTCCAGAGAATTTCTTTGGAGAAAGAAAGCTCAATGTTTCTAACCCAGGGTTTTAGTCCAGGACTCGTTATTTGAAGCTATATAGACTTCGCTTTACAATATTCGCTATTATGTATTATGTAAAGTGATGGTTCTTGCTCTAGCTAGAGATTTTCTGTTCGATGATAGCGCTTTTCAAGCCTCAATCATTATAATCATTATCAGCCTATTAACGGTCCTCTACAGCGATTGCGCTGTAGAGGACCGTTAATATTTATATTATAGAATTAGCTTCCCTCCTTGTAGCTTCTACAAGGGGGTATGGAGCGTAGACTCACCATGCTGCTGTAATGCAGGTTGGCGGGCTAAGGGTGATAATGTAGCGATCATTATCTAAAGTTGATGATAGTAACTGGCTCTGACGGCGTTCAACGTGCTCTTCGAGGTGTAACACCATTGACACCCCGACTCCGGGCTTAGAATGTACTGAAAATTTCTTAGAAAAAAGAAAAACTTAGAATTATTTCATAACCCGACCTAGGACTCACACCCACAACCTTCTAATCTAAGCACATAGACTAACTGCTAGATCATTGATTCCCAAAGTGATCTAGCCGGACCCTTAAAGGTCCACGAGAGTCTTGACGGCTAGGTTGGATTAACAAATAAATGGGGGTACACAATCCGTAAAGAATGGGTTCATGAAAATTTCTAGTTTCATAGTAAAGAACTAAAATGTTGGTTTGGCTGCAGAATTCACCTATTAATATAGACAGATAGTATTTTAAGAAGCTCTATGAACTTTCAATACGTTGTGAAAAGTTTCAATTGTTTTTTTCCAAAAGTGAAACTCAGCCGCAAACCTTTCCATAGTTAAATCTAATCGAAGCATTTGTTGTTATGTTTTGGGAAATAATAGAGATGTTGCTCTCCAGGGGGTCTACCGGAAAAAATAGTTTGGGAACCTCTGCACTAGACCAACGAGGTAGTCTTCAAGCTGGAGCTATTTATTGCCATCACTCGTAGATCATTCAACTTGACGTGGTTTGACGTATTTGGTTAGTGTACGTAACAATAGTAATTTACGATGCGCAGCTACGTGTGTTGGAGGCACGCCAGTGGTGTGACGGAGAGGTAGCAATGCTCCGGAGCAAGGGGTCAACGAATTGTCTTGATTTGGGCACGGTCCAGATACGCGCTGCGTCGACGGAGAACTGATATGTCCATTAGCACTAGAACAGATTATACCAATACTAATATTATTTAATAATATTAATAATGAGCTCTGTTTTACAGATTTAACCGCGTAAATTCTGCTCGGGTGAGAATATCAGGAAATCAGTTCTCAGTGAGCGTGAGATGTTATTTTAAAGTTTAATGAATGCATAGTTTTAGAGTTATTCCGATTTTTCAGCGTAATTTCTTAATTGGTCGTTCCTTGCATAAATTATTAGAAAACAAAACAGATTGAATGAAATAGAGTGGTTCTCAAGTATTGACATGAGCAAAATAAATTACTTACATAGTATTGAAATATTTTATTCTAAAATATCAGTGTCTGACTTGTGCAAAAATAAATTCGTTTATTACAAGTAGGCTTAAGTAAGCCTACTTGAAATAATAAAATGGAATGGTAAAGTTACGAGAACTTTTAAAAAGCTCAGTCTGTCTGCTTGTGGAAACTACCGTCGGTTGGTAGGCAAAATAATATGCTGGATTATTTCTAAAATGTGTATATACCTAGTTAGATTTGAATTACGTAACTTATCTAGTTTAAGATTAGGTTTAGTTAATTAGTTTAAGGCCTTTGGTCTAAAAGTAGGCAGTAGGGTCCAAAATTACAGGACAAACTAATGCCTGACAGTTAGTAGATTAAGCAGGTATTTAAAAACTAAAAAACCTAGGTATACGGTCAATTGTGATACTATATCAGATTTTCAGGTTTCGTGGGTACTTTATTAAAAGAAAAGATGTATGTATTGATAGATGCTTTTTTGCTCTTTCACACAAAAACTACTGAACGGATCATCATATGTCTTCATAATAATACATATTATTTATACTTGTATATTAGAAAAACACAAAAGGTAATTTTTATCCCGAACTTCTCTTGGAAACAGAAACTTCTCTGATGTAACTGCAGGCGCCCTCTAGTTTGATTAATCATTTCGTAATTATTGAGTAGAAGCAGGCTTTACTTGCGGAAATTCTTTATTATTAAGAAACCACAGATATATTTCTTTATTACAAGAACCCCTGAATCGCAGCATTCTCAGATGTGCCTCAGATGCCCCTAGTACCTATATGTCACTGTTAAGTAGACATAATTATGCGAAAAACAAATCACACCGATATTTATCAATATTTTCAAAAAGTCTAACTATAGGGCCAGGCATTTCTCCTTATAAAACTTATAAGATAATTTGGAGCTTAGACTTACCAAGATGGACCGGTGCAAGTTGGTGCACTTTCGACAGAAATGTTTTACTCTCGTACAATCGTTATCAAATCTAAATTCATCATTCCTTATAGGAGAGGGGATTTGGAGCGTAGACTCGCCACGCTACTCCAATGCGGGTTGGCGGGATTAGGATGATAATATTTCATTTATTAACGATCACTATCATATATATCATATCATAAATGATAGTGGCCGGAACCGACGGCTTAACGTGCTCTCCGAGGCATCACCATCAACATGTATTGTAATATTATAGAAATTATATACTAGGCTATTTTTATTATTCTAATCTTTGTTTCCACATAACAAGCTACATCTTTGTATAGGTAGAGGTACATAAAAGCATTTATGAGGATAATAAACAAAAGTGTCCTGTTGTTTTTGGTAGGAACAAGGTCGGCCGCACATTATCGAAAAATTTCAATATATTAGGAATTACTAGTGTTTTAACCGCGTAGAAGCCGTTCTAAAAGAGAGAGAGAGGAAGAGCTTGTCTGTAATACGTATACGTATATTATTTGAAAATACATGGGTTCTAAAAAAACTATCAATATAGATAAAGTTATAATTAAATTATCTCACCGGTTTCGGAGATCTCAAAATACAAGAATTGCTCGTTTAAATTGTGCTTTTAGATAATGTTGCTGAAGATTGCCTGAGGCATGGAAATGTTTTAGTAAACTCTGTCCTATAGTGACATCAAATGAGGAGGCGTGACGGTTCGTGACGTTGTTAAATTTAGTTGTTGAATCCTACTGAGAAATAAATGTTATTCATATTTGATTAACACCCGGGTCGACTCGCTTTGACAGTCTCCAATAGAAATCTGTCAAAATAAGTTGATGCGAGATGTAGGTACATTAATTTTATTTGCAATTGAGTATTCAGGCCATAAATTATCATAAAAAGTACAGGCTAGTTACCACCATACACTACAAAGACTTACCGCGAAGTGATTTAAACCTACTCCCTCAGTTTGCTCGCTTCCATCTTAAATTGCATCATCACTTACCATTAGATGAGATCGCAAAAGTAAGTAACTAACTGTAATAATAACTTGTAATAATTTAAAAAGTATTTTTTTTATAAAATAATTTTTGTAGTTTTTTTATGTTTTTGTATAACATTGTTAAATATTAAAAAGAAAATTGTGAATAAATATATAAAAAAGCATATTTAATCTCTCATCTATTTTTATTTACATATTTTTTTTAAATTTTTAACATTTTTTTTGTTATAGTACAAACATATATAAAAAACCACTATTAAAAATTTATAAAAAAAATCTTCTCCTCCATTTGCAGGGCCTTTGCGGGCTCAAGCAACCGTTGTGAGGAACCTCCTCACAATACGCGCCGTTTCAAGGACTTCTGTACACGAACCTTGATCCAACAATTAAGCGAAAGCTTCTTAAGGTGTTGGTCGAAGAAAAAACATTATTTTTGTCTTCAGTATAAATTGATATCGAATGTGCGGCCGACCTAACTGCGAACGTATGTTCCGAATTACTTTTACGATATGCATACTGCATATTAAGGGGATCGGTACAAAATGGCCGCCGAAATAACCTCACGGAAACGTTTTGAAATACTTTACTCATAAAAATTGTAACAAACATTTGATAGAAGTCTTTATTATTAATTGTTCATTGTTTAACGACATGTAAAACATTAGATACTTTTTCAATCAAACATTGTGACTCTACAATGTTTATTTGTAAAACAATACCTGAGGTTTCGGAGTGAAAGTAGATACGTAGAAGGCTTTTTGTTGAGTATTGCGGTTTAGATTGGTCGGCATTTTCCGAAGAACATCAAAATAAATAAATTATTTGCTAAGTTTGAATTTCGAAAATTAGTTGTTGGTTGTGTACTATGTTGTACAAAGGTTCCATTAAAAAGTACATATAGGAACTTTTTTGCTGTAGATGACTTGTGGTCTTCAGTTTTATATGAAAAATAGCAAAATAAATAAATGATTAATTATTGATTGTATTTGAACTTAATAAAGAATCCTTTATCGCGTACAAAGTTTCCACAATAAAATCTGAATCTATTTACAAATCTTTTTAAGCGGAAAAGCGGAAAAACGCGGCGCATAGCGGGATGTCCAACAATTAGCGTAAGCTGAGCTGAATAGACCCCTCGCCGCGCAGGATTACTACTGAGAGGGGGTTCGTTTGTATCAATTGTTTTTTAAAACCAAACCACTTTTTGGGATGCTGTTGCTAATGGAGCTACACGAGGAAAACTGTCTGATCGGCACTTGCTGTAATACTCATCGATTTATAATTAGTACGCTATAGTCTAAAAGCCTGTAGGCAGGTCTTCGTTATTATATCTACCTGCCTACCTACACTCTGTAATTATAAAATTTAGATGATTGTTGCTTTACGAGGTCGCAAGTAGTAGTAGTGGTTTGTTACCAGATAGGGAACAATTAATTTATTTTGCAATTCTTTGCGATTAACCGCTGAATCCAGTAACAATTAAACCTAGTTTCAACAGAAAATCCTCTACGTACTCCGAATCCGGTGCATTTTCAGTGATTTCAACTCTACAATGTAACGAAACCCAATTAAAATTATTGTAACGAACTTAGGTAGGTAAATCTAATAGGTCTATTCACATTTTTATAATGTTAAGATCGTCTAAAAATAAAGCGTATTTCTTATGTTTTATTCGGGATGATAAAGATATTATTTATATGGTGTCAGATCCTTAGCTAAGATTAAACTTAAAGGTCTTCTTGGCGACTTGATGACTTAAGTTTAATATTGTCTATTTTTTATTTCTATATTTATCCAATATGTAGTATTGGAAATGAAGGCGTTTTTTCGTAGTCGTATATAAATCAGCGGGTAGTCGAACAGCGCCGCCTGTTGTGCAGGATTAGCGCCGTGGGGCAGTGATCCGCTAATCACTTCACGGGCTTCCCGCTTTGTTGTGAACGCTGAGAGGAAATCCGAATTTTATTTCCACTCCCTTTTACAATGCGTAATAACTCGGTACTTTTAATTACTTTACTTTGAAGTCTGAATGGGATGTTTGAAATTATGATTTTATGAAATAAATATTTGAGTAGATAGCGACTTATTAGAGTTTAGAATTAAGGGATTTGAAGCTCAGGTCCGCCAGGTTGCTCCATTGTAGATGGGTGGACTAACGCCCCAAGCCAACCGACTCAAACGCTGGTCAGAATGTCTTGAGTCGAATTACTTGGACAGTTTTCAATAAAAATCTTTCAAAATAAGTCGACTTTAGACCTACTTGCGTCTGAGCATTCGGGCGTCAGGGTGATAATATAACTCTGGTACAATCACTATCAAATTTTATTAAATGGACCGTAAAAGACGTCTTAAGTTCAGGGTGGGTGTAATATGACGAATTTACCAGGTCCAATTCTTAGAAAGAAGCATGATTGCATAAGGTATTTTTAGTTTTGATTTTTTTGACACAAAAATTTCAAAAGTTTCTGTAAAAATAATAGTTCAGGGCTTTCCATGCGACAAAGTCTTAGACGTAACTGTTTCTCTAACTAGTATATAGTACTATTAAAACGTTATTGCTGTTAAAATATTTGTGTCGAAAGATCTTTATCTTGCTTCTAAAAGGAAAAGAAAGTAACTGAATTATTCGGAACTCATAAATAAAGATAAGAAAGGCATAATTGATCAATAGGGAAAATAATATATTGCGTAAGTTGTGTACGGAAAGTGTATAGAATATAGAGCTAGAAAGTCGCGGAGACGCGGAGAATCGAAAAGAATTTTCCAATAAAGCCGTGCACCGAAGTTAGTCGTACTTTAGCGGGTGCACCGCCCACCGCGGTCTCGCGCCGCGCCGGTCGCCACGGCAACCAGCGTTGCAGGAAACTGCAATCGATGCCGCCAGACGTTGTGGATCAATGTGTCTCTAGTACTACGCCCGGGCCCGGGAAACCTGCCTGCGGTAGTGTGCGACGCCGCGCTATAGCTCCCTCTCGCTCGCCACCACTGTGCTTGAACTGCTGTGTGACGTCGCGCACCTACCGGCCCATACGAATCCAACCCACACACGAAAGCGTCGCAGCTCAATTCAAATTGGCTTGTCGTTTGTGTTGTTCGTGTGAGTGAAGGTGTGAGCACGGAGTACAGAGCCCCGGCTGGTTCGATTGTGTGCGTTAGCCGCGTTCTATTTTCAAACGTCCGCGTCGGGAAACTTAATGGTTTGTATGTGTGCGCGCGTGCGTGAGTGTGCGCAACACCGGCAACTATTGTTTGTTTTGTTATTATCGTTCAAAAACCGCAATGTTATGCGTATGAGGGTTTATGCAGGTGAATTACACTTTTTAAATTTTTGATTGTTTTGTCCATTATTTGTTTGATTTTAATTATGTTGAGTGACGTGTAATGATTGTGGTTTCATGAGATAGCTTTTTACACCACATCTGATAACAAAAGCCGACAACTAAAATGATTGATTTTCGTATATCCACCCATTTAGAAGGGGAGTAATCCGTAGAACTTGTTTCCTTATTTACTTACAAGACAGATTTGTATGTGTCGTTATATACTTAATGGGAACGTAACGTTGGAGTTGATCCCTGTTCAAATTAGTATATACGAATAAGTTCAGGATATTGCCACGCAGAATCCAGTCCGGGGTGGGGCAAAATACGAGTATTTTATTAATATGTGGACACTGCTAATGCTAAACAGTACTAATTCGAAGCTGACTGCAGAGTGCAGCAGCAGGCGACAGATCGCAGCGATACTACAGGTTCCTATGAATATGTATGAAATACACGTGTTGATAGCAACGAAAGGTCGTCATCATCATTATCAGCCTATTAACGGCCCACTACAGGGTCTTGCCTCCCTCTTCGTAGGGAGGACTGGGACGTATGGGTCCTTAAAGCGTAAATCCACCATGCTGCTCCAATTTGGGTTGGTGGGCTTAGAGTGACAAAGTTTTGTTTATCAACGATCACTATTAGATGTTGATGATAGTGACCAGGCTTAACGTGCTCACCAAGGCACGGGGGTGTTACAACACCAACTTTCCGACTCCGGGCTTGGAATGACCTGAAAATCTTATAGAAGAATGAAAAGTTCAGAATTATTCCGTGACCCAGGTTTCCAGGACCTCATGATCGATAGGCTAACTACTACATTATTGAGGCAATCATTACTACACAGTCATTAGTTACAAAACGAAAAAGGTATTACATAGAAATAAATATATACAAAGCAGTCGCCTGCTATTATTTGTCGTCTTCAGTCGGCTACGAACTCACATCCTTATTGCATTGCCTCTTAACATTAGACAAAACTGCTACCGGCTTAACTTATAGTTGAAAAACTGATTGTAGAGATGCGAGTTCCTTAATAATGCTCATGTTTTGATATAAGAACATCAAAGGAAGTAATTAAGGTGTCGATAGATAGCTACAAAAGTTTTAAGATACTCACCTCCATGGCAACAGAACTGTCTCGAGGGAATTAAGGTGCCCAATAAACAGGGGGTGGAAATTTCTTATGAATAAACTGCTATGATAGGCCAAAATAATCCTTATACAGCATGTAATTTGGTTTATTTTTGAATAATTAAATATCGAGGAGGCAAAGTGTTATTGAAAATATTTTGATGACGAGCGAAATATTGATATATCCCAGTGAGATATTATAGCCTCTAGAGGTCGCACTCTAATGTAGTGGATGCGCGTGTGAAATTAAAACCTTCGTTATTTTCTTAATGCTGGAAGTTAGTCAAATCAAGCCCTTACTATACGTTTTGAGTATCAAGCTAAACGTAAGTATGATCGGATATTATAAAGTTTTGATTAAATTTGCTTTGGAATGTAGCAGGTTTCAAAGGTTCAAATTAGGTTCATCGTAACTTTGTAAATGTAGAACACCTTTAAAGCATAAACTTTAAATCTGTATAAAACCCCAGTCTCCTTTCGTACCTAATTAACTATGGGGAGAGTACAACCTGCAATGCTATGCTTTCCTTTGAAAGCTGAAAATATCTTTATAATATATCTTTATTCAGTGAAATCTTTATCTTCGATTTAAATAGGCTCGTTTTTTGTGCAAAGGATTAGCCTGGCTACCCAACGCGGAAATGCAGCCAGTATTCTTGGCACCATTCCACGTGAGCATAATTTGTATAGTTATTAGGATAAGTTAACTTAAGTTCCTTATTGAATCCTTGTTATAGCGAAAAGCTTTGACCAACATCTTAAAAAGCTTGGTTGTTGGATCAAGGGTCGGATACAGAAGGCAGTAATTCTTAAAACGGCGCGTATTGTGAGGAGGTTCCTCACTCTGGAGCCCTGACCACCCCCTGCGCGGGAAATAATGTTTTGCATTGTAATAATGTTTTGTAGTATCTCAAAGGGCAGCGTTTTCAATAAAAGCTTCGACATGGCATGCAACGTTTGTCGTCATAAGTAAGCCAATTTACACACAACATCAACAAATTATGTTCTATTGTCTTCCTGGGAAATCATTCTATCTATTTGTAAAAACCGCATGATCATCCAGCCTTTGAGTTTATCGATAGATTTAGCCAACAGGTCAGTACAAAACGCTATTCGTAACTGTTTACCGGACAAGAGTACTTTTTGTTTAGCGGTTTTTAGCGTCCGTTTCTTTAAAATGCACGTTCTTTGCTTTTTACGGAAATCTATCTATTTCGGCATGTCTTAATTATGTTTACCTGTTTATAGACGATACACATACAAATTGTAAAAAACGAATTGTGTTTTATTCGCTCAGAACGAATAAAAGATTCTGACCTTTTTTGAAGTGTGCTAAAAACACAGACAAAATCCTCAGGTACTTATTGCTACCTCATAAATCAATGTAGGCACATAGCATAATGCCATATTAGCTTGCAGCGCCTGTTTTGTTAGCAGGAGCCTTTAGGTATAACCAACAGTGTTCTTAACCAAGTGCTTACGATTTCATTGGCATGGAAATGTTGATGTAAATATGTAAATAAAGTTAAAGCGTAAAAAAAACACTCCAGACTCGCGACGGGATACACTCCACGAGGCGACAAGTCTCAAGGGCTTATTCTGGCGCTATGCAGCCGACACTCGTGTCTCTGGACCAGCTGACAGAGGTAATATTACGCTTGGCACTCATCGTTATAACATGAATATTCGCTATGTTGTCAAACACTCGCGGTATTATCGGGCGCTTAGAGCGAAGATACTGGCATTAACCAAATATTTTCGCTAACATTATTGCATCACCTATGTGCGACAAGGTTTGCATATTTGTTACGATTTCATGCATACATTTTCGTATACCTACAAATTGTATGATTAACGAATTGAGTTTTTTTTTTTTTTTTTTTTTTTTTTTTTTTTAATGGGTCCAGGTGTTGTCAACTTCGGAGTCGCGTGCGGGACGCCGTAGCGAGTGGTTGCGTGCGCTCTTGCATGCGGTTGTACAATATTACGTGCCTCGAATTTCTGAATTCGTTTCACGTTTTATCGTGTTTTCTAGATCTACGGGGCCCTTTTCAGGGCCATCTTTGTAATTATTGTTGTTTGTTGTTTGTTAATGCTGGATTTTCTTGTATTTGCTGTCGTTGTCTTAAAATTATTTGGTTTGGACTTTGGACTCGCGTTTAGAACGCCGAGCGCAGCGCGTTGGCGCCTGTTGCGCGATAAGCGCTCGGTTGTGTCCTACTTAAATAGTTTTAAATATTGCCGTTGTTTGTAGATATTGTTAGTGATATGTAAGCGTTCTGAGTCGCTTACATTGTAATTCTTTGTAGTGTAGTGTAGTTTCTTGTTCTTCTAGCTGTCATTTAATACTTTTTATTTTTATATGGTCTTGTCTGTGTATCAGTAGTAGGATTTTCTTACATGGACTCGAGGGGGGTCTCTCGACAGCGAGACTGTCTGTCGAGAGACGCTTCTGTGTCGAGCAATATTCTTGACGGACGTAGGGATGAGTCGAGGACACGAAGTCCGATATTTCGCATGCCTAAAGGAAATACAGATTCTGAATCGGACAGTTCCAGGGTACGGTGTGAATCTGCCAGTCGGGGCCGAGCCAAAGCTAGGGGCCGTGGGACGGGTGTTGCGCGTGCCAGGGCCAATTTAAAAAAAGCACGGGAGGAGGCTGAAGAGGTGGCTTTCAACCAGTCCCTCAGAGACAGAGCTTTCCGTAAGGAAACACCTCGTGACGAATCCGATCTAGAAGAGATGGCGGAGGTGCAACGCCCGCAGACCTCAACAAAGCTTAGCGCGGAAGAACTGCGAGCTCTTTGCGGACATAACGTTGCTAATATTGTCCAAGTTGCCACGAAATCGGGCAATCTGAAGGGCGCGACGGTAAAACGCCTTAAAGAGTCGGCTCAACTACTTCAAGAAATTGTTGACGACTTGGCGTCTAGGACAGAGGCCGAAGAGACCCGTCGTTTAAGAGCGGACAACGTTCGCCTCCGTAACGAAGTGGAGCGTCTGAAGGCTGACCTGAAAGCACATCGGAGAGAGTTCACGGAGATGAAGTCCAACATGGCGGCAACAAATCGTGCTCATGCCTCTATTTTGAGCAACGACGCGTTAGAAGAACTAAAGGCCACCATTGTCTCGTCAGTAAGCCTCATGCTGGATGCTCGTTTCGCCGGTATCGAGGAGAGGCTTTTACCTGAAAGGATAATTCGACCTCCTCTGGCATCAGACCAAAGAAGTCAGGCCTCTCAGTCGGCTTCTCGTGCTCCGAAGTCCAAGGCTGCGTCGGTTCCATCGCCTGCTGATACCGCCCAGGAAGGCGCTGTCCCCAGTCAATCTCATTCTACTGCTACCACGGACTGGGTTACAGTGGTAAAAAAAGGAGGAAAGGGTAAGAAACCTAATCTGCCCCCTGCAGCTTCGACGATGGCCTCTGCCGCTAATCAAAAGCTGCCAGCCGTAACCAAGCTTGTCCCTCCAAAAACTGCCGCTATTGTGATCACCTTACAGCCAGAAGCAGCTAACAAAGGGGTAACTTATGCTGAAGTCCTCGAGAAAGCTGAGCAAAGCATTAACTTGCAAGAACTTGGCATCAGCGACGGCATGAAAATCCGCCGTGCTGCTACCGGAGCTAGACTACTGGAGCTTCCGATAAATCAAACTTCGGAGCAAGCCGAGTTACTTGCGAGCAAGCTCCGTACAACATTGACTGGTGTTGCAAATGTTGTGCGACCCACTCCAACTGCGACGCTCAGGGTTGCCGGCCTTGATGACTCAGTTACCAAGGAGAAAGTCGTTGCTGCTGTTGCACAGGCCGGAAACTGTTCTGCTCAATTGGTGAAAGTAGGAGATATGCAAATCGGTGCTAGAGGGATGGGCACTGTCGTCGTTCACTGTCCAATCGAGGTTGCTACAACGTTATCCGATGCTGGAAGACTCCTGGTTGGATGGAGTTCGGCACAAGTACAGGTATTAGAACAGCGACCTCTACGCTGCTATAAGTGTCTTGGAATTGGACATACAAGGCCTGTCTGTCCTTCCTCAGTGGACCGAGGCAATTTGTGCTTCCGCTGCGGCGGCGAGGGACATAAGTCGCTTCACTGCCTGCGCGAGATGCAATGCGCAGTGTGCACGGATGCGGGTCGGCCCGCAAATCATATCATGGGAGGCAAAAACTGCAACCCTCCCCACTCAAAAAGTAAGACGTTCGGAGCTAGCATCATTACGGAAGATGGACGTCGTCAGACACAGGAGAAAGCTGATATGTCATCATGAATCAGCATCGACATATCAGCTTTCTACAGTCGAATCTTAACCATTGCGCTGCGGCTCAAGATCTTTTGCTACAGTCCATAGCGGAATGGGAAATTGACTTGGCAGTAGTTTGTGAACCCTACTATGTCCCACCACAATCACATTGGGTAGGAGATTTGAGTGGTCTAGTGGCAGTTCTGGCTAGGAATATTACTGGCCCTTCTCTCGTGCCAGTAGAACGAGGCTCGGGATATGCGGTGGCTAAATGGGGGGAATACGTAATAATAGGGACGTACTTCTCGCCCAATCGGCCGCTAGCGGAATTTCAAATCTTCCTAGACTCTATCAGGGAGGCCGTAGGAAGGCAAACCGGGGGGAAAGTAATCGTTCTCGGAGATTTAAATGCCAAAAGCCAGGCTTGGGGAAGCCCTGTCACTAATGCAAGAGGGAGGGCAGTGCAGGACTGGGCTCTTATTTCAGGTTTGTCACTTCTTAACAGAGGATCAGCCTATACCTGCGTACGATGGCAAGGAGGATCAATAGTAGACGTCTCTTTCGCTAGTAGTGCAGTTGCGTGTAACGTTTTAAATTGGAGGGTGGAGCAAGAAATAGAGACTCTCTCGGATCACCTTTACATTAGATTCGAGATCTCAAATTCTCCAAGGATGCCAAGTTCTGGAAGACAAAGCAGATTCCCGCGCTGGTGTCTTAGGCAACTAAATCAGGAATTAGCCAAAGAAGCAGCCATAGTCCAGAGATGGTCCTTTGCAAGAAACAGCCCTGAGGTTACCGTAGAGGAGCTGGCTAACCGTTTTCGCAGCTCCCTTACGGAGATTTGTGACGCTTCTATGCCGAAAGCCCGGCGTCGACCCCGTCGTCGTTGGGTTTATTGGTGGTCGTCTGATATAGCAGATCTCCGAACTACTTGCATTAGAGCCCGCAGAACATACTTGCGATGCCGCAGAAGAAATGGGCTAGACCTAGAATTGGAAGACCAACTGCGGGTCTCATATAGGGAGGCTAAAAAAACTCTACAACTGGCCATCAACCAAGCTAAAGAGCAAGCCCGGGAAGAGTTGCTGAGGACACTTAACAGAGATCCCTGGGGCCGACCCTACCGCTTGGTACGCAATAAACTTACCGCACAGGGTGTCCCAATTACTGAGACCCTAGAACCTGATGTTCTGCACCGGATTATAGGAGAGCTATTTCCAGAGTCTCAAGGACACATTCCTCCAGAAATGGTTACTCCTTCCAGAAGTGAATTGAGTCGTGACATCCCCTTAGTTACCGATGACGAGCTTGAAACCGCCTGTAATCGATTGCGAGCCAAAAAAACAGCTCCAGGTCCTGACGGCATTCCAGGGAAGATCATCTCCATTTCGATGGAGAGCCTTGGGGTAAATCTCCGTAGTCTTTTCGATAAGTGTTTACTTACCGGACAGTTCCCAAGGCAATGGAAAGAAGGAAAGCTGTGCCTATTACGCAAAGAGGGCCGGCCGTCGGACTCTTCCGCAGCATATCGGCCGATTGTCCTACTTAGCGAAACGGGCAAGCTATTTGAAAAGATTCTCGCTACCCGACTTACTACGCATCTTGAAACGGTGGGTCCAGGCTTGTCTGAAGTACAGTTTGGGTTTAGAGCAGGTCGCTCGACACTTGATGCCCTGGAGGCCCTAAGGTGCTTGTCCATAGAAGCGGTAGAGGCTGGGGACGTCGTGCTTGCAGTATCTCTGGACGTTGCAAACGCGTTTAACAGTCTCCCTTTTGAAACCTTGCTGGAGGCCCTTCAGTATCATAGATTGCCGACTTACTTAAGGAAACTGTTGGAGGCGTATCTGCAAGACAGGGTTATTATCTGGGAGGGTCAAGACGGTCAAATACATCGACGTTGTGTCAGCTCTGGCGTACCGCAGGGATCTGTGTTGGGGCCTGTCCTCTGGAACATAGGATTTGATTGGCTCCTGCGATGCCCATTATTGCCGGGAATGAGGTTGCTGTGTTACGCAGACGACACTCTTGTAACTGCCCGCGGTAAAACTTACGAAGAAGCAGCCCGCCTAGCCGCAGTTGGTACATCGTTAGTAGTTGAGAGGATCCAAATGTTCGGCCTGAGAGTCTCAATAGCTAAAACAGAGGCTCTCCTATTCCATGGCCCCCGTCGAGGACCTCCTAGAGGTGCACACATCACTGTCCAAGGCACAGTGATTGAGTTAAAGTCGTCCTTAAAGTACTTGGGCCTAATTCTGGACGGACGATGGAGTTTTAAAACCCACTTTGAACAGCTGGGAACTAAGCTAGTGAAAGCCGCTGCTGCACTAGGAAGACTTCTGCCAAATGTCGGAGGACCAGATTCGGCTTGTAGGCGCCTGTATGCTGGAGTTATTAAGAGCATGGCTTTGTACGGTGCTCCAATATGGGTTCACTCTCTAACAGCCCGTATTAAGGCCCTTTTGCGAAAGCCACAAAGGATTATTGCAGTGCGAGTGATCCGAGCATACCGCACAGTGTCTTGGACAGCTGCTACCTTGCTGGCTGGAGATCCACCATGGGAGCTTCAGGCTGAAGTTCTTGCCGAAGTGCACAGATTTAGAGCGGAAATGAGAGCTCAGGGCGTTTTACCAGGAGCAGACATGGTCAGAAGAGTCAGAGTCCTTGCCCAAACAGAGCTGGTTCAAAGATGGAAAGAAGACCTGGAGTATCCCAGTGCTGGTACCTGGACAGTCGAGGCGATTCGGCCTCACTTGAATATATGGCTGAATAGAAAGCATGGAGTACTCACGTTCCGATTGGTGCAGATACTTACTGGGCACGGTTGCTTTGGAAAGTATCTGAACCAAATAGCGAGGCGTGAACCGACGCCAGTATGTCACCAGTGCGGGGCTGCAGAGGACACAGCGTATCACACGCTGGTTGAATGCGCAGCCTGGGATGCACAGAGGTTCACTCTAGAGTCCATTAGAGGTGGAGACGTCTCCTGGCCCTGCATAATAGACGCTATGCTGAACAGCGAGTCGTGTTGGACCGCCATGGTGGCCTTCTGTGAGTCTACACTCAGTCTTAAAGAGGCGGACGAGAGATACAGGGAAGCGGACGTAAATGCTCCAATAAGTCGCAGAAGAAGACCAGGCAGACGAATGCGCAGATATGCGCACCTGCGCTCGCTATAAATGGAGTTTAATGTGTGTTTAGCACTCAGGGATAAATCATGACTTGCGGGTGAACGTCGAGACGTCACAGTAGCATGCAACCACGATCCTGTGATGTCTCACCCTAAAGACGCGGCCGGATGCCGCTGGGTTTTAGTGGGTATTCTGGTTTAACTAGTGAGTCCCACATACCCTTCGGAAAGAACGTCACATCTTTCCGGAGGAATGCGTAAATGCATTTCCCAGCGTAAAAAAAAAAAAAAAAAAAAAAAAGGTGTTGTCAACTTCGGTCTATCTCGTGTGACGTTCAAAGAGGGATGAGAAATGTAACATCTACACAAGAAGACTCAAGAATACATATATTAACTATAAAAATATAATCATTTACAAAAAATTAACTACAGTTAAAGTGGGCCATGCATTTAATTTTGCTTTTGTTCCCAAGTTCGTTAGTGGGTAAAGTACTCCCCTGGTTTGCTCTCTGAGGTGTGTTCCGCGAAACAAGGAGGGCGGAACACCAAGGGCTAGGACAGCGCGCGTCGGTCGAGACGCCAGCACGCTGTCGGTTGTTCAGCTAGGTCGCGCTCGAACACGGAGTAGGTAGGTAGGTTAACACCCTAACGACAAAGATGCCGCTAAGTGATTTAGCGTTCCGGTACGATGTTATATAGAAACTGTAAAAGGTGTGGATTATCTGTATCAGTATCGTAGATTGAAATATTAGTTCATGACAAAGACAAAAACGCGATGAAATAACTCGTCTTGTCAATACTGGACCTTGGGAAAACAGCAACAGTGAGTCAAGCGCTGCCCATCGAGGCAGACTGTCTTCTTGAGTCTAGGGTATAAGGGGTAGAGTAGGGTAGTATGCTTTGACTTTAAGATTAGTTAAGAAATTGAGGATTTTAGCCCGGCCAAGTACTTACCTATATTAGTTTCGGTGAAAATAGTCTGCACATAATTTTATAGCTTACTACCTATATAACACATAAGAGGTAAATGCCTTTACATTGGCAGGTAATTAGTGGCGTACACAACCTTATTTTCAATTCCCACTGGATGGTACGGCAGAAGAAACATAGATTCTGGAAGTGATATTGTTTATATTGATGGACCAAGTAGATGGCATATCAGCAAGATGCGCGGATGAGATATGTGGAGTAGTCCACCAATAGCAGCGAAATCGGGAAAATAGTTCTCACTTTCTCTCCAACGCAACGAAAGAGAGCGATAGTTTTCATTACGCGTTATTGGTCGATGTTTCTCGTTCTCTACTCGATATATAAATACCGCGCGAAAACCATCAATAGAAAACTATCGCTTATATATGGAGCAACACTTTACAGGGCATACACGGAATACGTTCTTTAAAGTACCACTTTGTACACTACCAATTGTTAAGGCTCACGTGTCTGTGATAATTGTATATTGAATGTAATAAAAAAAGCTTTTGCAATTTTGTCTTTGGCTGGTGGGTAGCTTCGGCCGTGGCAAGTTACCGACCTACCGACAAAGACGTACCGCCAAGCGATTTAGCGTTCTGGTACAATGTCGTATAGAATTCGAAGGGGTGTGGATTTCATGCACCTCCGAAAATTTTAGATTGCATCATCATTTACCACCAGGTGTGATTGCAGTCAAGGGCTCACTTATAAAAAAAAACAAATATAAACAATTGTTTATTTCATAATTTGTGCAACACGTTACACTATATACTTTATACCTCAATCTCTTCCGTTGGTCAACAAGAAGAAGCATCAAACTCCACTTCTGTACTGACTCACTCACTCTACTTATGTACAACCCAGAAAAAGATATCATCTCAACATTGTGCTGCATGCCCAAGCAATTTTCGGAGCACACAGTGCTGATTTTACAAACAACACATGTAACATCCAGTACTGCACATCTCTGTGCGTCCAGTGAGCGCATGCAGGGTGCGACCATGCGTCACTCCGCCCCGACTCACAGAGTGCTCAGGGACTACGTCACTTGCTATTTTTATTATTAAATGGATATCTTTATTAAGTTTTTATTGAGTTTTTCTTTATAAGTACCAACTCACATGAAAAAAATCTCATCATTAAACTCATCATTAATTTGTGGGGTGTAAGCTTTAAATCACATTTATGCAGTGAGGACAGTCTTTGCCCGCTATTTACAAAGGTAAATAACTAGATCATAATGACCGTGATGATATTTCTTTTCAAATTCTAAATAGTTTATTTTGTAGTAAGCTTACTTTATAAGTACTTTGAAATAATTAAAGGTAACCACATTTATGTTATTGTAGCGACTATCACCGGTTCCGAAGGTAGATAATGCTCTGAAGAGCAGGCAAGAAACAAAACAGTTGCTGTTATAAACTCTTTAAAAAAATTTAATCGACTTGTAAGATGTAACTATAATACTAAAAAGTGAAAAATAACATCGTATCTATGTGCTACCTAATCGGGTGGAAATCGGTGAAGACCCACATAGAATTTAGTTTAATTTTGCTTATTGGCACCGCATAAAAAAATACGCGTAGAACTGAGAACCTTTTGACGACCTCCGTGACGCAGTGGTATGCGCGGCGAATTTATAATACGGAGGTACTGGGTTCGATTCCCGGCGGGGCAGATTGAGATTTTTCTTAATTTGTCTTGGTCTGGCTGGTGGTTGGCTTTTTACCATCCTACTGACAAAGAGCTACCGCCAAGCGATTTAGTGTTCCAGAATGATGTCGTGTAGCAACCGAAGTCCGTAGGGGCGTGGATTTCATCCTACTCCTAACAAGTTAGCTCGCTTCTATATTAGATTTCATCATCACTTAACACCAGGTATGAGAGCAGTCAAGGGCCAACTAAAAGTTACTTTAACTATTCTTGTCTGTCACAGCAAGTTCAGATATAAAATAATTATACTGACAGTACTTTTGAAATCTGTTGAAAAGTGTACTTACTACCAACACAATGCGAACGCAATATAATAATTGGTTATATCTCACTACCAACTGTTAATGTGAGGTCTGAATGTGTCACATCGAGTATCGCGAGAAACTATACTCCTTTCGAAATTAAATCGGCCACGCTATAATATGGGTTGGCAAATTGCCATCCGTCAAAATGTCTGTGAAAATTGGTGATTTTAAATTAAAATCGTGTGCCTTTTTTAAATTTTAAAACCACTTTAATATCCATATTGTTAATTGTAAGAATTAAAAAAAAACACTTGTCTATTACTACTAATACATGATGACATGATATTTTCCATATATAACTTGTTAAGTTTATCTTGTTTCATTTAGAAGGCCCTACGACCATCTTTCAAACATTCACTTTTTAATTCAATCGTTACACTAACTCCATGGTACCCACCATATTACTGCGTTGTTACCAAAGATGGTAACCAAATATTGTCTGAAAGTTGGTAGTGTTACACTCTTGTGAGTCTTGTACCTGGGAGAGCAGGTGCCGTCGGTCCCGGTCGTTATTAACATCTGATCATTACAGAAGTGAAACCTAAGCCCGCTAACCTGCATTGTAGGAGCATGATGGGTCTAAAAGCCAAATTGTCTACGAAAAAGGGAAGAAGTTGTAGTGGATTGCTATAATAAACTGCATTTATCATAGTTATTTTTTTTAAATAGTATTAGAGCTATTTGTGACAGAGTTTGTCCAGGGAAGAACAACCGCCATGTATTTTGCCTCCAAGCAGAATAAGTGTGCTGTATGTGTAAAATTTTCTGATAATGTTGAATGTTTTATTAAATCCTTTAAAATTGCTCAACTTGTAACTGACAATAAATTATTATCAGGTACACTCAGCTATATTTAATAAACCAATATCTGAAAAGAATTCAATAAGGAACTTAAGTTAACTTATAGTAATAACTATACAAATCATGCCCACGTCGAATGATGGCTAGATACTGGCTGCTTTGCATAGCCAGGCTGATCCATTTGCGCAAAAAACGAGCCAGTCCTTCTGTCACCAGAATAATATTTTGTTTAAAGAAGTTACATTACTGTATTATGATACCTATATTGTAGGAGCAGGATGAGTCTAAAAGCCAAATTATCTACGAAAGAGGGAAAAAGTTGTAGTGGATTGCTACGATAAACTGCATTTATTTATTTGAATTATTGTTTTTCCTAAATAAATATTTTTCTTTTCTTTTTTCTTTTCTATATCATAGCAGAAATTTTATCTCGTCGCAGTGTTGTAATGTCTATACAAATATTAGATTGAAAATTGATCTACTATTAACGCCTCATAAAAGTAAAAAAGTCATAATATCTTTATCCAGCGAAATCTTTATGATTACTTGGAATCTTCAATATGTAATTTTTAGATTATGTAAAAGTAATGGTGATAAAAGTCAGAAACTTAAAATTAAAGCTACGAGGTTTTTATACGGATAGATAGCAAAAGCGTAGCTGATCCTTACAAGTTTAAATAAAAATTTGGAAAACCCCTCGAGAGTGGAAGACATTATGAATTTACCTAGAATATGTTTTCTATATCAGAAATCCTTTTCATCATAGTAGAAAAACACTGATATCTTTGGATATCAGTGTTTTTCTTTAAGATGTTCATCGTGTACAAGCATCACAATTGGTCCATTCGTTTAGAAGTTACGATACTATATTTATATGTATGTTTGACTTATGTCTCTGTATCCTCTATATATATGTTATCATGACACAAGTCAAACATAAAACTCCCCTTTTTACGTCGGAAGTTAATAAAAGTAATATATTATAACTTACTATGTTCTGCGTACGTTGATTAATATTGTTTGAATAGGCTGAATCTACATACATAATGTTAAGGCGAGATGCATTTGAAGTGGGGGGTCAGGTGTCAGAGGTCAGAGGTCGGGTGTCGGGGGTCGGGGGTCGGGGGAGGAACTTGGAAGAAAACTGACGCGGCGGGTAATTTTCGGATCGCGTGCTGCGATTTACGGCTGAATACAATACATTTACATTGATATAGAATGTACTAGAAGGGTATCGTATCATACTATTATTAGTTATTTGTGGGCTTCATAATGTGTGATTGGAGGATTACCTAGGAGTACAGTAAGAAGGTAGTGTTTGTGTCCTTGATTTTTACAATTGTAAACTTATACTTTCTTTTAAACGTATTTTACTTAGTAATAATTGGAAAGGATAGAAAGTCGGCGCCTTATGCTGAGGTGTCGCTGTTATGCCTGAAGTGCCTGTTATTACATCGACAACGTTCACTTTCAGACCAAAATAAAAGAAATCTGCTTTTTGCTTTTTAGTATAGCGTTAGCTCTGTCACGATTAACTCTACCCATATTTTTTGAATCACACTGTATGTAGGTATAATGTCTGTTTTGAGTGTTTGTTCTTTTTCTGTATTTGTTGTTAGTTTACGGACTTTGTTATAAGCACCAAAGATTAATTTCCAAAAAACTGTTACGCCAACGCACGAGAAGGATATACAAAAATATTATTCTCCAACATTAGCCATTTCTTACCATTGATAACTTGTAACCTTTACAAAGTCAAAGGGGAGATACGGGGTTGCTTAGCCGATATCCTAATCACTTTTATAAAACCTTCCAACATATGCCAGGCCCACCATATAGCTAATTTAGAGCACTCTAAATTAGCTATATGGTCGGCTGTCATTTGTTTGACAGTATTCGATTTGATGCCATAAAAGCTAACTACTGAATCAACGACAGTTAAACTACATCATAACTTCTTGTAATATCCATATATGAGTTTGCCACTATCTAGCAGCCACATCCAGTGGTCGAAGTTGTTTGCACACTGCTCTGTGTTTCATAGCTTCCACGTAGTAGGTCAGTTCCTGTGGGTTAAAAGCTTCGCGTAAGCATTGTTATGGGGAATTAGGTAAAAAGCCCCACTCTCAGTCTGTTTAATATACAACGAGACGTAAATCGTAATTTATCTAATCTGCTCGAATTTCCGGTTATTTGAAAGTATTATAAGCCAAGTTTATAAATACGTCTAACAATTATAATAATTATAGTTAATACTACATAAAACTAAAGTCCCCCGCCGCGTGTCTATCTGTCTGTTCGGGATGGGTAAATTCGATCGGATTAGATTTTCACGCGGAAAATTGGCCACTTTCGAAAGATGACTAATGAAATTCAGGAAAACATTAGTCATGTTTATAAAAATATAGTTCTTTCCCCAAATTGCGGTAGGTATGACATATCAATCGGCTAATGGCTAGAAACAATAAAAACCTTTTCAGACAAGGAGGATCATCATTCTATATTATTTTAAATCAATATATAAAATATTATAAAAGTCTGATAGACTCTCGCTAATCTTAGAAATTACCCGTTTAGGGGTGCGACAACAGCCCAACGGGTCGGTATCGAATTCGTGACCTCTCAATATCGAATGTGTTTTGAGTCAGCTCAATTTATTTGCTAAAAATTTTTATTTCTTACTTTTTAGTAATTTATGGACACGTAACCTATTATATTATAGTACATTATACGGCACTTTTAGCCAAAAAACTGCCGAAACTTACACAAAAACCAAAGTCGCTGCACGTGTGCCTATAAAATTTGAAGAGTTCCTTCGATTTTCCCAGAATATAATCATCAGATTCTAATATGATGACTATGGGACCATTTTGGAAGTGTGCCCTTTCTAATAAAGAAGAATTATGAAAATCGGAAGACTCTGTAAAAAGTTATGCGTGGACATACATAAAAAAAAATATACGTGTCGAATTGAGAACCTCTTCCGTTTTTTTGTCGGTTTAAAATATAACTCATACGTTTTCAATATACACATGTATATGGTTAACGTATAAGTTATATATACATGTAATTATTTTTGATAGGTATACATATAGTACAAAACAAGTATAAAAAAGGTGATTGATTGAAGAATAACATAGTGTATACGTTTAATTTTGTAAAGTTTGTCGTGGTTCAGGATTTTAAGGGTGTCCACGCGGAAGACGTACTTCAGCTTAAAAAAATCGGTTTCGTTTAATTTTGTCCAAAATTATTAATAAGTAGTCCGTGGGGGGGCAATTTCCGTTCTTTGTTTCGAGTCAGGCTCCAAAGTTCCGTTGCTTTGACGCCTAATTTGGGTCCTTCGTGTTTTAGCTGCTCACTACAAAGTTCCCAACTCTAAAACCTTCAAAATTAATGAATAAATTACAGTTGTTGGTTACAAACGAAATTATTAATCAGCGAACGCGCACTTCAAGGTCTTAGGGGTTGAAATAATGAATGTAGAGCAGCCTACATCGAGCGGGAAAACCTGTGAGTAAACGAGGACTTTCCCGCCATTACTAGAATACCTAGAATAATGGTCGATGTTTGTTTGATTTTAAACTATTTGTTAGTGATGGATTACACTTCTCGATGCCGTTAGTTTGAATAAAGCTCTACTATTATTATTACTACTCTAGCTCTATTATTAATGTTATTTTATTAAGGTTCGGTGAATAATTATTCTGTATTATTAATCCATCTCAAAAACAGTTTAATTTCATTAAAATAATCACCTTGGCTTGGAATAGGTATGTAACTAATTATAACGTAAATTACCTACCTATATCATTTTGTACTACTGTATGGATATCATAGTAATTTCTATATTAATAATTTCGTCAAGGGGTACGGTAGACTCGATCGAAACCTTACATAAATAACAAAACATAAAAAAATATTGATTTCGAGTCGACAACAATAAAAACAATATCCGTAAAATTTCTGATTAAGGAGAATTTCGTTAAATTCTAATGATACTGACAAACAAACCGTAGTTGCTATACAAACAAACTGCAGTCGCCATCTTAGATACGCCTCGCCAATTAACACATCAAACATCATGTGTCAAACGAAAAGTCTTTCCGGAAACATTTAGTGAATCCAGTGTTGTCAGACGCAGACATAGAGAGAGCAATAGGTAAGAAAATGTGTATGAGTCAGTCATAGAAAAATAGAAAGGTAAGTGGTTTTGACTCAGACGAAGTCGCGGTCGAGGGCGCTAGTAGTATAAAATATTAGGTAGATACAAAGAAAAACAAAACCGACAAAAAGCAATTGAAACATCGACGATAGCTTATGATAAAAAGAATAGTGTGTCGTTTAGTCACCCTTTGGTATCAAAAGACGTATAACGTGAGAAAATCGCGAACTGAATTGAGCACACCTTTAAAACAGAACCTTTTATTATATTAACCGCAGAACACAAAAACAAATCACGGTTAAACGATCGACGCACAAAAACCGTCCTGTCAGGTCATGGGAACGCGGAGGATGTAGAAAAATAACAAAAAAATATTGCTAAGTTGGAACACTAGACAGATGGAGAGGGTTCCGTCTCATAAATTAGCTTTTAATATGCATACTTTTTAACCTTTGGATTACATATTTGTAACTAAAAACATGTTGTCCACTGATAGACATAACTAAATATTTATTTATATTTATACAACACGTTTTGCCGTGACTAAATGCGAATCGTTTTCATTGAACTATACAATTATTGTTAGTGAAGTTAAATCAAGAAAGGTTTCACTTTAAATTATAATTGGCTACTTACTATACTTTAAAAAAATATTATTAATTCTTCTAGGAATAAACGATTTTGAATTTTTTAAATACAAAACAAACATGTGCCTATCGAATTCTGTTACTTTATCGCTTATTATGTACGGAATTAATCGTATATTATATGAAGAACCCTAAAAAAGTAAAAATGAAGGCTGTTGAAACGCGAGCGACGGAAGTGAGGGGCGGATGCGATCACCGCAGCAGCACAACCTCAATCTTGGACGTTCGGTGAAATAAAATATTAATTACTGTTTACCTTATGCTCCTATGTTACTTTATACTCAAGTATCCTAGCTTTTAACAGAAGAGTGGTTTGTAGTTACACTAATAGTTGTTCTTTAAGGAGGTAGACTATTGTTAGTTTTTTTTGAATCGATAGGCAAATTCTCAAGAAGTTTCAAGTATTTATCATAAACGTATCGAATTACAAGATATCTTGTATCAAATTATCGTTATATTGTAGCAGTTTAAATAAAACCTCGATAGTTTAAATACCCAATTCTTCTTAGGACATCACTGTCTATTAGTAAAAACTGCATGAATATCCGTTCTGTAGTCTTGTTGGAGATAAACAGACAGGAGCGACGGAGTTTGTTTTATAATATGGAGGGATGAATGGTAAAAGATGCATGTGATAGATTATTTATATTATGATAAATTATGTAAAATAAATGAGTAAAGATAAAGACTACCATTCTTATGTTTATATTTTATTGTCAAGTTTACATTAGTCTATTAGATTACTTTTGATAGATTTCGACATATCCGTAATGAAACTTACCGCTGTTAGTAATTTATCTCTATTTTAAAATTGTTTTAACATCATTAATAAATTACAATTAAATTAATATCGTTTCATTGTGTTTTACAGTATTAAATAGTTATAGAATATTTTAATTAGACTATTTTGAACAATAGCAACATTTCTCTAATGAAACATAGCCACTCTAGTAATTTATCTCTATTTTAAATTGTTTTAACATCATTAATGAATTACAATTAAATGAATTACGTTTACTTGTGTTTTACAGTAAT
The DNA here is from genome assembly GCA_034621355.1 of Mycalesis mineus. Lineage (NCBI taxonomy): Eukaryota > Metazoa > Arthropoda > Insecta > Lepidoptera > Nymphalidae > Mycalesis > Mycalesis mineus. The sequence continues at coordinate 3,534,534 of CM067897.1, forward strand.
AAATTATTATAGAATATTTTACTTAGACTATTTTTGACAAATCGGAGCATATCCGTAATGAAACTTAATTACTGTTAGCATTTTTTATCATTATGCCTATTGCTTATTGGTTTCGTTGTTATTGTTATTAAATTATTCTTAATATATTATTTAAGAAATGTAACGATACAATTAAAGCACTTTATTGTAAATAAAAATTAAGAGTACTACATGATGACGCCACTGTCGGGAAACGTTATAGCCGTGAAACAATTTATTAATAATTTATTATGATATTAATACAAATCTTATTTGTATAATTTATGTGAAACCAAGATTATAATTATAAGATTAATATTGATTTATATAGAGACGTAATGTAGATTCAAATTGTAGATGTATACTTAAAAGTAGGTCGATTTCCGACAGTGGCCATTTTGGCTTGTTTGTTATAAAAGGGTAGCGACTAGCGAGTTACTTTTAGCCCCCAGTTTTTATTGTATTTTTCTATCAGCGAAACAAGTAGTGACAGTGTTGTGCAAAAGCTAAGTATATTTTATAATGTTATTTCTTATTGTAAATACATATATTCAAATATTGAAATATTTATGTAAAAGAAAAAGAGTAACGGTTGTACTTGGGTTACAATTTGTATTTGAGAGTTTGATTATTTATATTTGTTATTATTATGTAATATTGTAAGAAGAACATATTTAAAAGAGCATTTGTTGAGTTTCTTGCCGTTGTCTTCTCAACAAGGGCTGCACTTCCGAAACGGTGGTAGAGTCATTGCAATAACAAATAATTTAAATAAAAAAATAATTGAAATTGGTTTTGGTTCAATTTATTTATTCAAATACCACCTAATTAATAATTTTTACTAAAATGTTATTATCTGAGAAAACATATAAAATATAAATAAATAGGAACATATAAATTAGTGTTCATAAAGAAAATATACTTTTATTTCAATTTTATAGCACAAAGGCCTTAATTTATTAATAAATGATGTGCAGAGAGATTAATTATTGTTATACCTTCATTTCATTTCTTATATTAGTCAAAGATAAAAATTTTATTACATGCAATGAGTTGAATATGAATAAAGAAGTTAATCGTGACCTCTGTGGTGAAAAACATGACTTTTTACTTTTTGACAAAGAATAGGCTTTCATAAAAAGTTGGAGAAACTTTGTATCACATTTCGAGCGTTTATGTCACAAAAAATTGATCTACGCTTGTTTCAGTAGTTTTTTAGTTGGGCGTTGATATGCCAGTTATCAATGAGGGCTATGGTGTATGAATTCGCCGCTTGTGTAGTTTGAGGTCTCCAAAGGGCGAAATGACGTCACCTGATGAAAGAACGATAGCCCTCGTTAGTCAGTCAGTTGTCTTTTTATTTAATTACTAACCTTTCGTGAGACAGTTATAACTAAAGTACCTAGATAATACATACGAGATATACAAAATTTCAAGGTCTTTTAAAATGAGGAACTTATAAAAAGCCTTTAGAAGTGCAACTTTATATGTCGTGGGTTTTCTACGCGACTGAATTAGCGGGGCATTCGCTAGTTATAAAGTAGGTATTGTACAGTAACAGTCGGTACCATTTCAATAATACAATATGTAAATAGAGTGACTTTAGTTAGATAGCCCGCTTTGTTTGGAAATCCTTGGGAGACGCTTATTTCCAGCAGTGATTTAGGCATTGAAGTGATATCTTCTTTAGGCGCCTTAAGCGCTTCTTGGGTGAACAAACGTCTTCGTCACCGAACCTGACAAATTTGACGACCTAGGTGGCGCAGTGGTATGCGCGGTGGAATTATAAGACGGAGGTACTGAGTTCGATTCCTGGCGGGGCAGATTATTTTGTCTTTATCTTAATTTGTCTTAGCCTGGCTGGTGGGAGGCTTTCGTCGTAGCTAGTTACCACCCTATCGACAAAGACGTACACCAAGCGATTTAGCGTTCCGGTACGATGTGTAGAAACCGAAAGGGGTGTGGATTTCATCCTACTCCTAACAAGTTAGCCCGATTCGTTCTTAGACTGCATCATCACTTAACATCAGGTGTGATACGGTCAAGGGTCAACTTGTAGTGAATAAAAAAAATGTATTTCATGAGCTATATGTATGCTGTGAAGGTAGATACGTGTACTATTTACGTAAACAAAAAGCTTGAAACTGGCGTTATCGTCACCACGAGAGTTTTCGGCAATCCTCAAAGATTGTCCCGCATGTTTTTTATACATAAACGTGATAATAAAAGATTAGTTTTGGAAGTGTCCTCGATACACTCACAGCCTCTCCAAAGCGCATCGTTGCATCCTGACACCTGCGCACTAGGATAGTCCACTTCCGATGGTGCACAGAAAAACGTGTGATCGTGCACAGGCGACAGATGGCGGGCTCAGGAGCTGTTGGCAGAACGGGGTGACCATGGATTATTGTTTATTAACGTTTAAAAAGTGTTTTATAAGAAATTCATCCAATTGGTCGATTAGTGGCAGCTAAGGTTTCTATTTTAAGGACCAGAACCTACAAACTGCTTTACTATGTTAACTAAATGTTCCTTAAACTTGCTGGCACTGACTTCATAGATATACTTAAGTAAATTAAAGCATTTAAATGATGCAGTTATTTTTTACTTTTTAATTCGTTTTGAGTGGGTTAAATTTTTTGATTAAAAATTTTTATTTCTTACTTTTTAGTGATTTATTGCGTAGCCTACTCGTACTATAATTTTAGAGTACTTGATAGGCACTTGTATACAAAAAGCTCCGCCACTTACACAAAAACTGAAATCGTTGCAAGTGTTCCTATAAAATTTGAAGAGTTCCTTCGATTATCCCAGGATATCATCATCAGATACTAACATGATGACTATGGGACGATTTTAGAAGTGTGGCCTTTCTAACAAAAAAAGAATTATCAAAATTAGACGACTCTGTAAAGTTATGCGTGGTCATACATAAAAAAACAATAAATATTCGCGTCGAATTGAGAAACTCCTCCGTTTTTTTTCGTCGGTTAAAAATGAGAGGCACTGGAGTGACGTTTTCAGTACCAATTTATCCACGCCTGCAGCCTGAGGGATTAATAGCTAATTAGGCAATTATTACGACTGGTTACAATTAAATATGACTTACGAAGCTTTTTCGTACTGCTCGATATATTCTGTATTGAAAATATACACTTATGCAATTTTTTGGATCAATATAAATTATTGAGCTTTTCTTACTACAAGGAATTTTCAGTAAAATTGTCTTTAGTCAGTTAGGTTTCTAACCTGTGTCACATGAGTAGATAAAAGGAACAGACGCAAAGCTTCTTAAGAACGTCAAAATTGTTACCTAGTTTGGTAGGGTTGTCACCATAGGTTAATACTAATTATACAACCAAACAAACAACGTGTCGCGCTAACATGACCCTAAGATTGTCAACTAACTGTGCCAGCGTAAACCGGTTTTTTCCAGTCTCGCTGCGTACGCGACAAACGGCTAGTAGTCACTCACACATGCCCCACTTGCTTGTAGTAGTGCAACCGATTCGCGCTGTAGTATGAAGCTTTGTCTCTGTTCCTTTTATCTACTCATATGCCTGTGTGCCTGGAGTGGCATAGTGTCATAGTGATTGACATAATAGTACCCTAAATCTGCCAACACGCAATGGAACAGCGAGTTGAATTGGGTGGTTATAATTAAAATATAGTAACGTACGCTTGTCATGTACACCTTACTCACATAATCAAAGCCACATAATCTTAAAATAGAATGTCTATACACCTTTTAGCCTTCCATGATAGTGTTAGAATGCATTGTTATATTTTAACAAAGAGTTGTTTACGTCAAACAAAAATAATCCACCTACACTGTTGGTCACCCTTACTAAAGAACTTTGCACTTATTCTGAAAACAACGTTAATTTGAATTGATACTTTTTGTCGTTAACAATAAGACCGTTATTGGCTTGGTGTCGGTCTGACGTCGTCGGGTTACGGTGTCAGGTTACACATCCCGTGAGATGACGTACTATATTGATTGTGTTTATTGGAAAATAAATAGATCCTTTTGTTATAAGGTTATTTTTAATATTGAACGAACTTTTCAGATTGTTACATATTTTGACTTCCTGTTTATGTTAACTACGTGATTTTTTGTGATGAACCGATTTTTCAAAAAAGATGGTTGTTAATTGTACTGTGTTTGTTTAACGGACGAAAAAAACGGAGCAGGTTCTCAATTCAACGTGTATATTTTTTGTTTTAATTATGGTGACTTCTCTATCGTTTGTGAAAATGTTTTTATGATTTATTGGAACGAAGTTCCTTATCGCGCGTTGTGAAAGGGGGCTAGACGGAAAAAATTCGTACGAAAAGTTGTCACGACACTTTTTGATCAAAGGATCTTGCCGCCGCCTTTGATGTGTGTGCGCGTGAGCGGCGGCGCCCGCGCTGTATGCTGTCTCGCGCTCTCGTGGCGCCCTCTGGTGTTTCGGTGTACAACAACAATTACAATTCCTTCACTAATTAATCGAAAAATTGAGCCTACTGATTAAGTTTATATAACATTGTATTTGTTAATAATAAAAAAAATATTATTATTACTTAAAAAAAATTAAATTTTATTACAATTTCTTCACTAATTAATCGAAAGGAACTTCGTTCCATCCGCGTGTCCCTTGACACCTCTCAATTTTTTTTTAATATTCACTTACTTGTCTTTAGTCAGTTAGAAGGTTTTACGGTGTTGCCTTTGCCTTTTGATGTAGAGGCTTTGGGGCCACGGAGACTCGTATTCTTTTCGAAGATGTTTCAAAAAGTTATCAAGTTTACGGGTGACCAAAAAGCTGACAGTCACCTTGGCCAACGCACTATGCCTCCTGGCAGTGAAATCAAGGAGGTTTTAGATTTAATTTAGTAATTAGCAGTACTTTGTGATATAGATTATGTATTACCTAAAAATAAGTAGGTATTATGAGAAATTTCATTAAAATAAACATTTTTAAAATTCTAAGGCCATTAAATAAATGTTTATTACTTGGTACCTTAGATATCTCGCCCCGCTCAAAAACCAGAGCAAAGTTTGTGTGTGCGTATGTGTGCGTCCTTCACACCACATTTGGCTGAAATTTTGAATGGGGAGTACACTAATTACTACTTTTATCCCAAATTCCCACGAGAACGGGAACTACCCGGGTGTAACCGCGGGCGTTTTCTGGTTTTTAATAATTTTTTATAAAGTTTTAATTTATTGTCCTTTAGCTGTTATCTCATATAAGATAAAGTCAACTTTTAAAGTTGTAAGAAATCCATGACAAAGTCAATCCATGACAGAATCAACCCCTATTCATATTTGATTAACTTGTAACGGTTTTGTTATTATGTATAATAAAAAGGACATCCATTAATTACATGGGTTGTTTTTGTAGATTTTCTGATTATCGACCATGTTATTTGATAAGGTTTCTTTATCAAGCCAGAAAAAAGGTCACTGATATTTTATTTTTTAAAATTCTTGGAACCTTAACGATAGCTTAACGGCTCTGAGAAATCCACCCACCTCTTATTATAGTGGACGCCTTTGCTGTTACATATTAATTAGGTCTGAAGTATTTTTTCGCATATCAGCTTATTTTAATGGCCCACTAATATAAAAGCGGAATGGATAAAATAGGAATGGAGCTTATACCCACCACTGTGTCCCAAAGTGGGTTGGCGGGGGAGATGATAATCTTTGATTTTGCAACAATTAACAGATGTTAATACTAATATTTGATGGATTAACCTGCCAAACGATGTTGATAATTATTATTATTTATGTTTCCTATTTAATCGACTATTCTTATTTATAAACTAGAAAAGAGAACAGATTGTAAAGCCGTGGGCAACTAGAGCCTTAAATCCGGCCCTAAATATACGACTCATACGTGTGTCTATAGTTTTACAGTGGCGATGGAGTGCTAGTGTAGGCTACCTTGTCTATTTTTTGCTACTCAGTTTGGTAACCTTGTTTAAGAAAGCCCCTAAGAACTCCTTGCCCTTCCAAACTCCTAAAAGCTTTCTTAAGTTACTTATATCTATACGTTTTATACTCATAAAAGGCTTTATCCTGAGTGACGTGACTGACTGACAGATTATGTATGAATTACTCATATTTCTTAAGTACTAATTTGGGGTAAAAAAATTTCAGAGTCAAAGGGCTTGATATTTTTTATGAAATATCTCGTTAGTTGATTGGTTAAGATGTGTGGTTTCGGATCACTAGGTTTTAGATGCACAGCCCGATCCAGATCCAATATATAAAAATATAAATATTTTTATACAAAAACACTTTTTAACGGCCAACTACTTAACCGGATTCCTTATAGGAAGCTTATGTTCATCAACCTGCAATGATATGTTTGTTTGCGACATGATAATTAATTTATTTTTATATTAATCACTATTAAATGTCAATAATGACTTCGGGCGGCAGTCTTTTTTTTAGTTAGTTGGAAGTAGGATGAAATCCACAACCCTTTCGCTTTCTACACAACATCGTACCGGAATGCTAAATCGCTTGGCGGTACGTCTTTGTCGGTAGGGTGGTAACTAGCCACGGCGAAAGCCTCCCACCAGCCAGACCAGGACAAATAAAGAAAAATCTCAATCTGCCCTGCCGGGAATCGAACCCAGGACCTCCGTCTTATAAATCCACCGCGCATAGCACTGCGCCACGGAGGCTGTCGAGTCTACAATGCTCTTCGAAGCAGACAAATCTCATAATTTGGATCTGAAAAAATTATTAAAAATTTCTCCGCAGAAAGCTCAATATTTTATAGCCCAAACCCAGAAAGTCATTATTAAAAGCCACACATGCTAAATACACTTACGAGTCAGGTAAGCAAATGAGATAGGTATTATAAAATACTAAATTGACCCGAGCTACGATTGTAGCCAAAACGACTTGGCTGTAAAGCGAGTTAAACCAGAGCGATTAAACCAAATAAGCTAACTAATAAGTTGAAAATAGTACCAAGTTATCTAATACATATACTACTCGTAGTACAGTATAGTGTAAGCAAAATTCCCCTGACTGACCTATTAACTTATTACAGGATATCTGAAACTATACACTCCATTGACTTGAAATTTAGCATAGATACTCATTTCGTTATATAGAAGCTCACTATGAACGAATTTCTCGATCCTTAAGCTAGTAACTTTAAATGTAGGTCTGTACGATTAGGAAATTCTATAACAATACTAAGTAAGTAGGTAGCTGGCGGTAATGTAGACAAGTAGCCGGACCTCGGGCCTTGGGGTAGACTCCTTCAAGTTCTTTAAACTTCAAAGAGCGCCGACTTTAACACTTAACTTTCCAACACAGTTAAATGACGGAGAAAATTTAGGTCACACCTTACCCGCAGGCTCCCGCGCGCTCTGGGGCCACGACTGTTTTGTCACTTCAAGAAAGTCACTACCACTGTTATTTATTTTTTAATTTTTAACAATATTCTCTTACGTATCTCCTAGCTAAGTATGCAGAGGTCTTTACTTACGCCGCCACGATATTATACTAGAAATCATACGTGAAGCTATAAGCCTTTCAGTAGCTAGAGCTCAAAAATGGTTAACGATGAATAAAAGACAAACTAACTTCGTTAAAGCAGGCTCAAGTACCAGTTCCACCAGCAAGCCTTATTCAATTCTGGGCTCTGCTCCTGATTGGACTATATTAATGGACACGTATGAAAAGCACTATAAAATCTTGGAAGACTTAGCTATTTCGACATCTAGACCGGACATATTTCTTTTTTCCAAACAAATCAAACGTATAGCACTTGTTGGGCTTACAGTGCCGTGGGAAACAAACATCCCTAAAGACCATTTATTCAAAGTGAATAAATATTATGACCTTACTAATGAATTTATTTACAGTTAAACATGTACATTGAATTAAATATTTACAATTAAATAAATAAAAAAGTAAAAGCTTAAACACTACAATATCCTAAACTATATATAATATATTAAACAATAAAAATAAAAAAACAGTAAAAAAACTTAGGCGTCATAATATTCCTCCGAATCGGTGTCGAGCGGTAAAGTGCCCAGAAGGCTGGCAGCATTGCCACGTTGAATGGCAATGCTGATCCTCTGTCCTAAAAAGAGACCAGCCTTCTGGTCACGGGAGGCGTCGATTAAACGCTTTGAGATTTCTCTATAAAAAAAGCGAGTACTCGGACCCCACGGTCCCAGCGTTTCAACTCCAAACGGCTCAAATACATAATCACCGACGAGGTTACTGTACTTGCGCCGTTTGAGAGTCTCCGCTGATGCAGCAGCAGCGCCCGCACAGCCCATCGTGCTAGGAAGATGTGAAGGCGCAAGGGTGTCCACGCAAGTTGCGTCCCACACCAAAGGCCTTCCCATCTTCCATGGCATCAATGACATGCCGTCTGGTCTCTTGCCATCGTCGCGCGCCAAGCCGTTCGGTTCTAAAACAGCTGGCACGCCGGCGTTGACAAGGGCACGACGTATGATGTCATTGAGGCTAGCGTGGCGGGCTATGCGACCAGCGCTCCTACTGCAAGAAAGACCGTGGTGTCCGAGTTTATCGACTGCCCCTCCACAGACACACCGATGCGGAGAAACACTAGGAGCACCTAAGCGAAGACAGGTGGCAATACGGAAGGTGGTGTCGTCCAGCAAGGTACCAATGCTGGGCGAAGGAATGGCTTGTAACCAAAGACCTGATTCCCACTCTCCCACAGCCAGCAAACGGGCACGCTCTGCGGCATTGGCGGAGGAACTAATAAGTTTCTCTCTAACCAATTCGCAGAGGGGCTCATCCCACTGTCTCTGGGAAAATGAAACTTTTGGTATGTTAGCACTTGGACAAGCAATTTTCCAAGCATTTATGGCCTCGGTCTTATACGCCACTTCAAAATTAACCAGTGTAGCAGATAAAATTTTCCTGGTTAATTCCTCCGTGGCGTGGACCGAGGACAAGAACGCTGGTAAACTAATGTTAGAAATTTTGCGAATGCCGAGTCCACCCAGGCGAACTGGTAGGGTCGCCTGTAGCCACACTCGATCATTCAAAGCCACATTTAAGATTTTACAAAGAGAATTTTGCATAATTTTGTCCATTGGTTCCAAAACAGATAGGTTTTTCCAAAAATGTGATGATCTAAGACAATGAGTAAATTTGGGTACGAAAAGACAGTGCCGAAAAATAGTGAAAGCTGATTGTATGGTAATTTCAAGTAATCTGTCTGAAACTTCACAGAAATTTTGAATCTTTTCTTCTATAAAGGAATCAAAACCGTTTTCAAAAATTGGTGAACCAAGGAGGCGCAGAGACGATTTGTTTAATATTGTAATATTGGGTGCCAGGATGTTGAATTTTGATATAGCCGAAAGTTGATCAATCTTGTCAGTAAAAAATACTTCACATTTATCAGAATTTAGTTCTAGGCCAATTGATTTAAATTCAGTTTTTAAGAAATTTAAATCTTGAAGAATCGTCTAAATCGCCTCCTAAGGTTCCGTCGTCTAAATACCACATATTTAATTTTGAATTTAATTTTCGAATAATAGGATGAATTGCCAGGCTGAAAATAACTGGTCCAAGGGGGTCACCTTGCTGACATCCAACTGCAGAAGCCAAAAGATTGTCCTTGTAAAGTAATTTGGTAGGGTACCTGTAACATTGCCAAATAAATTTAAAAATTTTGGGTGTTTCTAATTTAGCCTGCGTTAGCAAGGTGTCCCTGTTGACTGAATTAAAAGCATTCCTGAGGTCAACCTTTAGGATCACATCACCTTCGCCACAGCCAAGGTACGTAGATAAGGCGTGTATGGCAGCTTCACAGCCTCCTTTGGAGCCGAAACCCAGTTGTGTTGGTTGAAATTTATCTTTTAAGATATCACTGTATTTTTTGCAACACATTTTCGCTACCATACGCCTAAAAGTACAGCCGACGGCAATGGGACGAATACCACCATCTTTCTTTTGCAAAGCGCACAGATTAGCACCATACAAAATATCGATGATGGATTCGTTCACATTGCCGGCGAGCATAAGGTTCGCTAAGGCCGTTAATTCCTTCAAAAGTGTCTCACCGGCCTCACCGGCACTTGGACCTAATAGGTCCTTTAAATGCTGCGGAGAAAGGCCATCAAGGCCGCCAGCTGAACCACTTTGGAAGGAAGAAACGGCTGCGAAAACGTCCTTGGCTGTGATACTGAGATATTCCATGTCAGTATCGGGTGGGTCCGGGAAGGTAAGGTTATCCTTTGGCTCAGGATGCTTACTCTTCAGACCCGCAAGTGTATCGGAAGAGCAAGACGCCACCACATCATTGCTGAAGAGGAGTCTAGATGCACCTCTTATGTCACCTTCTCTTAGTTTGGACTCTACATAATTAGAAAACGAATTCTTGCGGCGTGGCATAAATTGGGGGTCAGAAATGTGATTATCCAAAAATGAAGAAGCATAGCAATTTTGCTTAATTTTGGCCGTTAAAGTTTTATGGGATGAATGATCTTTAACAGAAACATGTAGAATCCTATAAGAGAAGGTGAGAAGTTGCTCCCAAGCTTCTTGGGAATTCTCGCGAGTCACGAGACCTATACTATGAGCCAAGCTTCGTGCCACGGAGGGTCTTGCGCCTCGTGGAATTCTTTTTACAACCGGAATGGAATTTTTAAATCTTGATAATGTTTGCCAAAAGGGAATTTTGTTTAAACTATTGTCAACGACGTTAGGTACGGGGCTTGAAAGTACATTTTGGTTTTTATGTACTTTACCGAAATGTACCTTAAGGCCTCGCACTCCTTTAAAAAAACGAGGTTCACTACAAAAGGAGCAACGCAACAATGATACAGAAGGTTGACTTCCACTCACCTCCGTATTGTCACCGCCATTAGTACAACATATTTTTTTCATAAATTTAAAAATAATTCGCTATATAAAAGAAAAAGACATATATACAATTTCAAAAACACAAAATAGTTCAATTGTCTTGCACAACACAACGCATCTCGTTGCCATGGAGCCCACGCATCGCGACATGTCAAAGCGAGCGGGGCTCCAATGTTTACATGGGATGACTGTCACCCATGTTCAATATTACTGTTATTACTCACAAACAGATTTAGTTGTATATACAAAATCACACGACGTTCACGTTTGCCTTTACTGATCTATGATATTATACCTCGATCAAAATACTGGTTTTGAAAATTCTTTATATGGAATGTTTCTTCGCTTTCGTAAGTTGTTACGGTTATATTTTGAACACTAATTTTCTTGCAGGAATAGGTATAATTAGGACTTGTAAACAGTTTTACAGAAACTTTGCCCTTTTAATATTATAATAGTCACTAACTAGTGTTTATTTTATTATTGTATTTATTTAAAAACATTAATAATTACGGAGTTTAACTTTGTCAGCTGATTGACAGCTGTCCATTTTTAAATGGATTAATGAATGAATGTTATCTACTAATAAAAAATAATAAAAAATAAACTAATGAATTAACCAAAAATGGCTATGTGGTTAGTTTATACGCGGTAGAAGTGGGTGCGAGAGGTATACCAGCGAAGTCTCTCTATAACCTGCTAAAAGACCTTGGCGTTACTAGAAGTGCAGTAAGTTCCATATTGGAACGAGTGTCCAAAGCTGCTCAGTAGGGTCCTTCTGAATTTGGTTGGGCGGGAAGAATAACGTGAACAGAGGAGGTGAGTGTTGACGCGCGTCACTAAGGGTACCCTTATTATTAAACCTACACCCGTGTCACAAGTCTCGGGCTCTGTTCGGAGTTTTTCTCTCAGCCACGCGATGGATCCGGCACCCGCACAGTGAATCCATGGAATGCTAAGATATTCGTCTCTTCTACAACCGTTCTAGCAGACGTTATGTGCAAAAGAAGAGAAAGTTGATATATTTTTTATGGTCAGATACGATACATTAACATTTCTTTCAATAAAATAATACTGAGCTTAATTTGAAGCAGGTTTTAGTTTTATGAATATAAAATCTCAGAGCAGATTCTTAACCAAATATCATGGACATTTAAGTCTTATATCTATTGTTCATCCATTAAAGATCATCGGTGCCGTGTTTTCATTCGCAAAAATCCCTTTCCCATGGTAGTATCGACAAATCCTTTTTTAGTGAGCATGTACGTCGCGAATTGGGTGACTATGCTATGTAATTTTTAAGTCATTAAACAGAGTATATAGTTTTAAAATTATTAAAAAAGAATAATAAACTGGTAAACGTAAAATCTTTTAGTATCTATTAAGCGGATTAATAAACAAATTAATCGAATAGAAGTGAAATCAAATACTCTTACTATATATATTGCTCTTATCTACGAATTTCGTTCAGTTTAATAAATCCAATACTTACGTAGAACTTTAAAGAACTTATTTAGGAACTACTTACTCGTAGATAACTTATAAACTTCGAATAAAGACAATAATAGATAACCTACTTTTTAGACTTCAGAAGTACACTTGTGCCTCAAATTGCTTCGATTTCCATATCACGGGCTGATTATATTTTTCACTTATGCATTATTTCATTTTAACAATCCTTTATTGTAAGTAGTGGTTTACTTTTCTGTGAGTGCATTTAGAGCAAGCGTGTCTTTAAGCGCAAGTTCTATACTCTTACCTAATGTGATAGCACTTATCTTTCCACTTGGTCGATTTCTTAATACAGAGAGAAAAGTAAGTTTGGCCACGAATCTTGCCGCTTTAGTACAGTAGCTATTATCAAACATTTTAATCTGAAGCGTTTGTTTCGCGTTTCGTGGCCTTTGTTTGACACAGTACCTACCTAGTACTTACTACTTCCCTTTTCGTTACGTTTGTAGACCCTGAGCCGTTAAAATATCTGGATAAGACTGGAGCTATTCCAGAATATGTTCTATTTCTGCGCCAATTTGAGGCAACTTTTAGGCAAATGCGCTTTGACAATTAACTCATTACAGTATTCCATCATACATGATAGGTACCTAGTACTAAAGCCGGCTTAGTAATAGTACTTTAGCGCAGGTTATATTTCTTAAGATCTCAATTTACATAAATATATACTTGCTTATCAAATGCTACATGTTGTTGTATTTTTTTTTATCGACTACAAGTTGACCTTTCTCTGCTATCACGCCTGATGTAAAGTGATGATGCAGTCTAAGATGGAAACGGGCTAACTTGTTAGGAGTGGGACGACAATCTACACCCCTTTCGGTTTCTACACGACATCGTACCGGAAAGCTAAATCGCTTGGCGGTTCGTCTTTGTCGATAGGGTGGTAACTAGCCACGGCGAAAGCCTCCCACCATCCAGACCAAGACAAATTAAGAAAAATCTCAATCTGCCCTGCCGGGAATCGAAACCAGGACCTCCGTCTTATAAATCCACAGAGCATACCACTGCGCCACGGAGGTCGTCATTAGTTTATAATGCATATTTTTTTTTAATTTATTAATACAGTATAAAGATAAACTGTCACCTCCATATCTGCTGTAAGATATACTAACATTTATATGACAGGCAGCAGGGCTGATTTTTTTTTGAGATATAGTGAGTAGGTATAACGGTACGACGTCGTGTAAAACCCGTAAGGGGTGGTTTAATTTTATTAACAAACTACTCCTAACAAACTAGCCCGATCCATCTTAGATTGCATCATAATCTAATATCAGATGTGATTACAGTTAAGAGTTAACTTGTGGTGAATAAAAAAAATGTGTTCGAAACAGTGGAATAATTAGGATGATGATTTTTCTTTATTTTTCTCAGGTGTTACTTATGTTAATGATACCAGGATTGCTTTGAAGTTGACAGGAACTGCCTCGTTGATGTCAGCGTATACGGATTTGGATCATGAAAACCTGTGACCCTTCTAAGAAATTCTTAATAGCAACCTGGAGTTAGTGGGGTTAGTGTCGGTAGCAAATGCTCCGCGCCGCGCACCGCGGTGTTCCCTTGTGCCTTAGAAGCACGTTCTTCGGTCCGCGTCATTTCAAAACATTTAGTTTTTGAGCCAAACATCACTGTATCCCCGTGAACCAGCCTTGAAACGGAATGATAGGTGTAAGCTGGTGACCATTTTTAGGTGATCCTAAAAATCCTTGCCTAGCAGTGGTCTATTAAAATAGAGTGAAGTATGTATGCATGACTGCCTCGTTGGTGTAGTGGTTAGCCTATGTGGCTTCGATCACGAGGTCCTGGGTCGGGTCACAGAATAATTCTAAGCTTTTTCATTCTTCTATGAAATGTTCAGTACACTCCAAGCCCGGAGTCGGGAAGTTGGTGGTGTTACACCCCCGTGCTTCGGAGAGCACGTTAAGCCGTCGGTCCCGGTCACTATTATCAACATCTGATAGTGATCGTTAATAAATTAAATCCGCCAACCCGCATTGGAGCAGCGTGGTGGGTGTACGCTCCATATCCCCTCTCCTGTAATAAGGGAGGCCTGGCCCTGTAGTGTGCCGTTAATAGGCTGATAATGATGATGATGTATGTAACATGTTTTGATGATTGAGAAGAGTTGTGCGTAGCATGCTTTGTAATCGGAAGATCCCAGGTTTGAATTCCAGTATTAATTTTCTTTAACGAGCTATCTTATTCGATAGCTTCGGTTGTAGTTTAGATTAGATCATGCGACATCAGTTGTAGAATAAGGCTCAGAACTGCTAAGTATAGCTGCAGTCATGCAGTTAACTTGCTGTTTATTTTGGGTAGTAGAGGATGAAATGAAAAAAAGAAAATCGAAATTTATAGTTTATATTAGATTTATAATAAGATATGTAGTCTACAAAATTTCACAAATTTTCACAACGTTATTTGAACCTAAAGCGTCTACCCATTTTATTATGAAAATAAAATTATATCGAAACACCTGATCTACGTACGACGGGGGCTGGTTTTACGCAACTATTATTTTTTAAAATATAATCTAATAGGCAGTTTTTTTTATTCTCGCGTATCGTTACATGAGTAAGTCAAAAACTAATAACGGTAAAAAAATAAAAAAATATCAATTCATAAAAACAGCCCCCCGTTAAACGAAATAACAACGTCGTCCGATACAAATACAGTTATATTTATTATCGTTATATTTAACTAGAGTTATACAGAATAATGATTCCTATGAAATATAATTATGCATTCTTTAAATTTATTCAATATAATAATAATAATACTTAATATGTATCAATAGGTAATGATTAGTCAATGTCGTGCTACAAACTACTGTAGTATATAATAATAATAATAATGAATGAGTCGTATTATTTCTTTATCATTTATTACTTTAATTTATTACTCGATATTAACACTAACGAGCAGCCTCGGCCCGCGCCGGCGGCCTGAGCACGGCGGCCTGAGCACGGCGGTCAGAGCACGGCGGCCTGAGCACGCGGCGGCGGCTAGAGCACGCGGCGCGGCCAGAGCACGCGCCGGCGGCCGGGCGGCGGCGCGGGCGCCAAATCACAAAAAAACATCGTCAACACATAAAATAATAATCAATAATAATAATCGTACAGATAAAAATCATTCATAAAAACATTACAATAAAAATCTAAACATTAAAACACACTTAAAACAAACATTATATTAATATTATCATAATCATAGTGTGTACGTATGTATAATATCATTTAAGCGAATAATCGTATAGTCAAAATAATGAGCATGGCGCGCGGGGGGGCGGTGCGGTGCGCGGCGCGCGGCGCGGGGCATTCACTACCGACACTAACTGCGCTGGGCCACGGCTCGCAGCGCTCCGCACGCACATTACCTATCAACAACACATTTGCTAACCCCGCGCCCCGCCCCCCGCGCCGCCGTCCCTCGCCTATAGTAATTATAATATTATTACGATATCTTAATACTTTACGCTACTACGTTAGGTAAGCTTTATAAATTTTTCGATTTCTCATTTACGCTATCATCAATAATAATAATTATACAACTTTTTTTAAATTTTATGCTTTTTTTCGAAATTCTATCGTAACGTACCTCGACTCTCTCTGCGGCGGCGGGCGCGCGGGCGCTCGCCGACCTAATAAAAAACGTTCATAATAAGAAAATATATCGTGAGTAACTCTGCCGACTTACGATAGTGCGGCCGGCGGACGGGCGCCGACTTTTGGCACCAGGATTTCGATTACGCGACTTTTTTTTTAATATTTTCGTAACGATTTAAGTAAAAAAGGTCAGTCCTGCCTCGGCGGGCGCTTACGACAGGATGCGGATGGCCTGGTGCGCGGGCGCGGCGCACGCGGGGCACGGCTGCGCCGCCGCCGCCAGCCGCTGCGCGCACTCCAGGCAGAACAGGTTGTGGCCGCACGGCACCAGCGCCGCCGCCACACCGCGCTCGCCGCACACGGCGCAGGCGCGCGCGGGCGACGCGGCGGGCGACGGCCGCGGCGGGCCCCACGCCCACACGCCGCCTGCGCCCGGCGACTCGAATGACGGCGATTCGCCCAGCCCCTCGTCGCGCTCCGTGGACGACCAGATGCCCAGCAGGTCACCGAGCCGCCCCGACGAGCCGCCCGACGAGCAGCTGCCCGCCGAGCTGAAGGCCGCCTCCTCGGGCCGCAGCAGCGAGGCCAGCCCGGCGCGGTACAGCTGCGCCAGCGGCTCGCCCTCCGCCGCGCCGCCCGCCGCGCCCGTGCGCAGCGCGATGTGCGCCTCGATCTCCTTGCGCGCCGCCTCCACGCTCTCGGGCAGTCCCGTCACCTCGAACACGGGCTCGCGCTCGCGCGACGGCGTCACGATGTACGTGTGCGTGGTGTGTTGGATGCGCTTGATGGTAGCGCCCTTGGGCCCCACCACCAGCCCCACGACGCGATAGGGCACGCGCACCTGCGCCGTCACGTGGCCCGGCGCACCCGCGGGCGGCGGCGGTGCGGCACCGCACTTGCGTGACGCGCGAATCTGCGAGAAGTGCTCGGCGGCGGAGAGAATCTCGCGCTTGGCGCGCGCAACGTCCTCTTTGCGCCCGGTCACCACGAACACGGGCTCCTCTCCGCGCACCGGGGTCTTGATGTAGGTGTTGGTCTTCGCGCGAAGCGCCTTGATCTTGCACCCTGAAACAACGAGAGAACGGCATTTCAATATTTTGCTAATTATACAAAAATATTTATTGAATAAATGTTCAATATAGGACTCAATCGCATAATATCGCAGCAGAGTGCAACGCGTAGCTTACTACGAAAGGGTTGATCTATTACATTGTACATTATAGATTGAATTGAATATATCTGTACATGTCGTAGTGCACCGGCTAGACGCTCCATTATCAGTCCTGCAGCGGGGCGTCAATGCGAGCCTCCCCGTTACGTCACACGCTACGCCACGCGCCGCTACTACAGCGCCACGTCACTCGCCGGCCGGCGGCCGAGCGGCGCGGACTGAAGGCGCGGTATGTTTCAGGCGGCCGAGTATTATTTCCGAGATTATGTATTCGATAAAAATATTAAATATCAAATATTGCTCTTTGAATGTTTCACAGGAAATTCATAATTTATCTATACTGCGCTACTTTACAGATTGAGTGGGCTCCGATTGACCTAACGATTAACCAGATTAAGGAGATAGTCCTGTATATTACATTTCATATGCACGTTATAAGCAAAATAGATGTATAAATAAATCAAGGATCTAGTAAATCTTACAAGAACGCACGGGTCATGAAGTTCAAAAACACTTATAGAAGTCTCTCATATTATGTACAAATAGCCGTAAGTAACTTCGAACAGTAAGTTCAATGCGTATTTATAAGTAAGGTCGTTGATATAGATTATAGATATGTCGCTAAAGTACAACTAAGCACCACGTGGTCCCGGCCTCCACGGCCCGTGTCCCGCTCTGGCTAATGCTATTGTCGTATGTCTGTCCCGCTCAGATCCCACTGCGGCAAACCATGGTAGCGTAGCGTGCAGTGTCCTGTACGAATTCACGACCCCGTAATCAATACCACGCGTTTTCCTAAGACGCTTTTCTCAACTTTAGTATTGCTTTTTACGGTACAAGAAAAAGATCATCCACGGAACAACTTGTGTTACAATTACTTCACTGATTTCTAATGTTGAAATTATTATGTTTATTGAGGAAAAGATACAAAAGAAATGTTAAGATTGTTTTTTTACAATTAGTAAAAAATAACTTGTACATTGAAATGAATATTTTATTTTGTGTCAATTTGGTTAAAATAATATGCTCACAAAAGACTCGTCGAAATACACGAATTATCAGGCTAAATTAGTTTGTGATGAAAATTGTACCAAATATGAGAATGTCGAAGGTAACGGAGGGTAGTTATATAAATCACAGGTCATTGACCCGGCGCGTTATTATAGCCTATTATTTTCTTGAGACGCGGGATATTTGTACCCTCAAGTTTGGGAATCCGCATGTAATCTAGGTATCAAGCCCTGAAATTCATTCATTTCTTCGCTAGCTTGACAGCTGACATCCGCGCGAGATTAAATTAACGGATCTATTTGAAATACAACGAAGAAACTTTTGATAAGCGTCCCACATGATGTTATCATTCTTGACATAAACCATTAACTGTAGCACAGACGACTGTAGTAGGCTTATTGTCAACTTTAGGGTTGAAAGTGAGCATGCTGTTAGCAAAAATAGTTTTTGTCCTTATTATGTTGACTGCTATATTCTAGAGCGATATTAATGAATGTTTTGGTATAGACAGGATAATCACTGAAAGCTTGTTACCTTTCGAAAGTTAAAATAATTTTTTTGTTAATCTCAACATTTGTATCAAGAAACATTTTCCGCACAACGAAGCACATAAAGAGCTACAGTAAAAACGAATCTCTCTTTTGCAATTAAAAAAGAATCAAATCCCGGCAAAATCGCATCCCACCATTCACGAACCAATAGTAATTCCTGAGCTTAAGTATTATATATGGTGCCGAGCGTTGGCCGCTTTCCAACGATACGACATAACGCTGCCCCTCTACGAATGGGGGGTTCGTTAATACTCTAGCAATAAATGGTGCAGTCTTTGGGTGAACCAATAATTACTTAGGATTTGATACATATACGTACCGCGGCATTGTTCTGTGGTTTGGAATTGCAGTTATTATAGATAGGTACGTCAGTGAAAATTCAAGTGATTTTTACGTTTCATACAAAATTTTTATTTTTTAAATCCTGCACTTTGAACAAATATTGTTTTTAATAAAAAATCCTGTATTTTTGACTTATAAAAGTCAAAATTGTTCTTCGTCTTGATAGTGCCGCAATTTATGATTTTAACTCTAACAACTATGGTGTGGAAGGGTGAACAGTTTGCGTAGTTACTACAAACGGTAATTACTGCAAAACTATCAAATTCATGTAAAAACGTCATTAGAAGGCTAGCTCACTCTATATGAATTCGGTTGGTCGTACCTGCCCTTCAAAGTTTATTAATATCAAAACTGGTACCAGGGAATCAGATCTTCCTACAGATTGCATATATAAATAGGTTGTTGCCATAGCAACCATGGAAACGGTGGCTCCGTTGAGAAGCGCTGAATTATTTAGCACAAGGTCCATTGTAGAGGCGCAATAATGAACGCGGCAAAGCTTTGCGTTCCAGAGGCGACGCGCTTTGATACACTTATATTCCGTGTCTAGATAAAAGGTAGATAAATTTAAAATTTAAAAGATAACAATAAACGACTTGCTATGTAATTTGTTAAAGATATTTTTCTGCGAACAGGTAATGTGATAAGTAAAAGTGAAAAGTTAAGGAAACTTCTGAACTTGAATGACAGTTTTACAGAACTAAGTAGTAAAGTTTCTTCTTTATTATAAACTAGTGACTACGTTCGAGTGGGACTCATTCAATCTCGAACCTGAATGAAACGAAAGCTACACGTAGATTTAATCTAGACGTGCTAATTTTATTGATATAAATAAACAAACAGTTTTAACTACTGCAGAAAGTGAAAATAAAGAATGTGTGATACAATTTTACTTTAGACTGATATATTTAGAAAGCACAAAATTTTATACTTTTTAACAAGCAATTCTTGTATATACAGAATCTGAATCTCGAAAACGGCTATAACGATTTTCATGAAATTTCGTAAGGGAGTTTCGGAGGCGATTAATCTATATAGCTAGGTTACATTTTTAGAAAATGTCGTTTTTTTAGTGTTTTCAGGCAATAAAAAATTTTACCGACACAGCAACACTTAACCTACTTAAAAATAAATTGTATTATGTAACTTGTATCTAAATATAATAAAAAATACGGTCAACCCGCCTTCTTTTAAGTAGATGTGTCTAAAGGCAACCACTAGTCTGCAACATTATGAAAGAAAACCATACAGAGTAGGTATATTAAAGTAAAGATGCGTATGGGATACACCTAACCACGTTATGTTTTCCAATGTCAATAAAAAGGAATACGTTGCTGAAGAAATGAAATATATATCAACGGTACCTCGTATATCTTATAAGGAACGCAATATTGTAGTACTCTAGAGGAAACACCTTTCTTGAATCATTACAGTGGGGTATCGCCTCTTCTGTGTATCTAACATGTACCTTGGAACTATATGTAAACGGATACTGGTAGTTAGATTAGATTATCAGTTCAGTGATTAACCTGTGGCTTTGCACCATAAGATCCACGGTTCGAGTTCTGGGTTGGACTATTTTACAATTGTGTAGGAGAGGAAACTATCTCTCTTGTATATTTTTTAATTGCTATTAGCTTTTATGAAAGGTCGAATAAATATTTGGCCATTCATAAAAGCTAACACGTTTTTATCAATTTCATTCCAAATTGTAACTACAATATTAGGTCAAGATGTTTCTATAAGTACAGTCTAACCTCGACCTTTTAAACACAAGTTAAATACTAATTGCTATTTAATGATCCGTAAATGCGTCGTCGATTTGACAGCTATCAGTCATAAACATTTTATCAAGGTTTTCGTGATTCCTTAAATATCAATTTGTTACATAAATAAACATATTTTCATACAGTTTTTGGAGTATAGTGGTAACATAATATAAAGTACCGTTTTAATATTCCTGAAGTTACATTACTATACTTGTCGAAATAAAAGATATGTCAAGTGATCTGTAGCCCTATTCTTTAACTATGTTTTTATAGTTGACATTTGACTATACATTCGTATCTCTGTCTAACGCGATACTATAGTTAAAGAAAGAAAGAGTCAAATACAGAATAGGGCTACTAATCTCTTAATTTATCGAAAATCTATTATTAAAAATAATATTATTAGAATGTTATTTTAGCTAAAGTAGTGTTAAAATATTCAAGTTAGTCTGCATTTTCCAAGTACAACACCCTTAACAAAGGTTTTAAAAGGTTTACAGATATGTAGCATACATCCCGTATGTATTTATGAATGGTACAACGGCGCGCGCTACATGATTCAGGCGGTAATTTATTATTCAAAGAGCCGGATTACACGCGTTCGCGTCCGCGATTATTCATGCAGTGCGGTTTTCGAAAATATTTTTTAAATGCCAAAAGTTGCGTTCCTCTTTAGGAATTTTAGGGTTATGTTATTAACCTGTTATATGTTGACCCCTTTAGCGTAGTGGAAAATGCACTGCTAAATGTTTAGTGGATTGCATTCCCAGTTCGAGTCTACTTAGGAAAATATATTTTCTATATTGTCTCAGGTGTATTGTTGAATGAAGAGTTCATTTAACTTGCGGGTGTCAATCAATAAACTTTTAGAAAGTTGCTCACATTACTTTGGATAATATAGCAAGCCAAACGTTATATAAAAATAATATAATTTATAGCATATAAGTTTTTTATGTCTCCTATTTACTAAAAATGCTTTCAAATTAAAGTAGAATTAAAATCTTAGATTATAATAATGCAATTAAAAAGTTATATTCAAACGTCATTATTAAAGTAAAATACTAAGGTACCATCAATTAAAAAGCATCCAAGTACCCGTAGCACTAGAGCCGTAGAGCCTAGTTCTCTCTCACCTACATTCTGTACGCGTAGCCGCGCCGTAGCGGACACTGCACTCTACGCCGTAGAACCGGGTCACCGCGCTACGCTACGGCCATTTTGTGATTATTTTTTACTCACGTTTTACGCGAACAATTTTAGTACGACTTTATTAGATTTTTATCTCTATGATACAGTTGACTCCTCTTTTGAATTATTGCTAATGTATAGTAAATATATAAAATTTAGAACTATATCCTACTTAATAGTAGTGTTAAAAATCTATCCCAAACTATTCAGTATTTAAAATACATTCAATTGTAACAAATTTTATCATTTTAATATTATTTCAAACTAACAAAGGTTAGATGGGGTATTATTTATCAGATAAAAGCAAACTCATCCTAAATAATGGTACGAACAGTTTAGGCTGCTTTTCACAGATCACGGTAAAATTGATTATTGTATTTCTAAGAAATAAAACCATTTTTCGTTTCAAAACATGGTAACAGATTAAAAATAAACAAATTACATTTAAAATCTGCAATGGTACGTCAATTAATTAGTATGAAAGGTAGGAGGGAAAAACAACGCAAAAAAATAGGTCAATAAATAAAAGATACCTATGATAAGTAGGTAAAGTTTCCAATAACGTACCAGGAAGGTAGAAATCGTAAGACGTTGCCATAACAACGGTCGGCTGGCAGGGGTAGTGAAACGTGGCCGCACGAACTCGCTCCAAAGGTAGATTTTTCCCGCGCACCCTCCAGCTGGGCCTCTATACATTGTTATAGGCATACAAGCCCTTAAAATAGAACCCAGGGAATGCGTTCTCATCTATTATGCTTTACAAAGTTACCTAGCTACAGTATATTTCGTCATGAACGTAATACTTTGTTGGAGCTTTTCTTATCATGGAAAACCGAATTTGGTACCAGCTAACTTATGTTTAAAAGTATAGTTTTCAAAATTCACGATAGCTTTTTTAAATATCTGTTAATGTAATAATAAATTGTTAGAATTATGTTACTTCTATAATTTAAAGTAATGGCGTACATTTATTATACTCTATCTTCAAAATAAAGTAAATTTTTATTATTCTAATGAAGTAAATACTTATCGATACTCTAATTTTTAAAGTAAATCTTTGAACAAGCGAGAGATTAAATATTCAATGAGTTGTTAATGTTTTCCAAAGTATTATAAGACAAATTGTTATTAGTACGGGATCCTCTCAAGATTCGAGGTTCTGTCAAACTTGTCATCACTTGAATGTTTCACGATTTTGAACGCAAAGCACGACAGACCGTTGACTATTATGTTTATAGGTGCTAGAAGAAACGCTCCATCATAGCGATTTGGCGTCGAGCCAGATGTGACGCATCCGTTGTCATAAACACCGCGGTATACTGGATACGGCCAGATCGGTTATCAAATTAACACAATTTCTAAATAATTAATGCAATGAACCTATATACATACAAGTATATACAGTTTGTCTATTTTATTAAAAGAATAAAAGTTAACAATAGATCGGTATGTTTAATCAGGCGAGTAGCATCTCTGTCCTTATCTCTTGGTTCGATGGTTAAAATATAGATTCATACTGGAGACTAACGCTCGCGATTTTACCTATGTGACTGCTCATCAGTCTGGCTATGATATGAAAAAATATTTTTACAATCTGGTAGTTTCACAGATTAGCCGGATAAAACAGATAGACAAATATTTTTTTTTGGTTTAAGTGTCGTATATACTTTCATTTACAATAAGTGAGACGCTGTTAATTTGAAACTACACACAAACATTAAAATGTTACATTTCACACAGTCAGCATATGAGTTGAGAAGAATTGCCAACAATTACTCGTAAAATTTACTATTTATAACGAATGTTGTAAATATTTGAAATATAGCACATTTCAACATTACCTAACAACGCAATTGGGTAAGTACTCAGTACAACTGAACTGCCAGTTTATCATTCATCATCATCACTTAGTTTATCATTAATATTAAAGAATTATTTAGTGTATTAGCTCATTGTTAAGTGTTTACTAGATAAGTTTTGACCAAACTTGAACAAAGCAGATAGTTGTTTTCTATTTCAAAAAGTTTTTTTAATATAAAATACTACTATTATTGACTATTTATTGAGTGTCAAGTCTATCTATTTTAGTATTGAGAGCTTTTTTTCAGGTTAGAGAACAGTTGTTTTGAATAAAGCCACTAATAAGTGACCTAAATTGATGTGAGTTGATTTATATCGCATAGTTTGTGATATAAATCACATAAAAACTACATAAACCGGTGTACGGAAACAAAGATCCGAGATTTCGATGCGTAAAATATTGCTGACCTGATATGGAATTTAGCGATAGTTTTGCAGAGCAATGACGTCACTCAGGCATACCAGGCGTGCACTAGATTTTTGACTAGGGTATGCACTATACTAAGAAATTAAACACAATGCAAATTCCTTTTCCAATAATGGTACGTAATGTCTTTGAGTAGCCAGTGCATTTTTGCATCTATGAAGTGCACGACACTGTTCAATATTACTGGTATAACGTTAAAGTTTATGAGGATATATACGACTGTATCAAAAAGTACTGAACGGATTTCTATGTAACTTTAAATTAATAAGCTTTATATACATTTTCGTTGAAATTTAAAATTCTTGTTCGATCTCTATCAATTGGTCTATTTAATATACTTCTAGCTCAATGTTTTTGTTTATAAGCAGAGGTTTTAATAATTGGTTAATAATTAACCACCACCTATAAAATAAGCAGGAAGGCCCTACTCGCTACTGATATAATAAATGCATTACATTCTATGTTATTTTAACAAATATCATGGTTAAGTACCTATATTTGTACACCTACCGGAACACAAGTAAAGTGGGTACAGAAGCGTCCATTTAAACATGCAGTACAATATTATGTCACGTTGATCAGTAATAGGTGTACCATTTTCATTTCCCGCGCAAAATAGAGTGGAGAACTTAGCAGCTATCCCAAAGTGGAGCGAAATGTCGCATGCGGTGTTTCGGCGTGTGTGCGTGCAGGGTGCAGGGGGTGCGCGGGGTGCGGTGCGGCGCGGGGCGAGGTCGCAGGGGTGCGCTCGTCACCGATCGATACCGGTCAACGACCCCCGCCGGTGCATTGCAACCCCAGGCGGCGCGAATTTAACCCACATTTCGTATAACGCCTATCGGAAAATTATCGCTTGCACAGGTCATGTCCGCAGCCTGGCTGTTAGCTTAGACGGGTTGGGGCTAGTGCACTGAACTTGTGACATTTAAACTGTATTAGCGGAAGCCCGAACCTGCAGCCGCGTTTATCAATTTCCTTGCAAATTTTCAAATCCTTTTGGGCGCGTTATTTTATATTATTTAATCTTATGGTGTTAGTCCGAGTTTGAGGTGTGTGTTGATATGTCCATTATCCTTTTATAGTATATAACTTAATTGTGACCAATAAAAAATGAAATGTGGTGGTTATCTAACGTTAACACGAAAACTTAAAGAAATTTTAGCACAATTTCTTGTGAAATTAAGTTAAGTCAATATAAACGACAATTTTTAAAAATCGCTAAGCTAAATATGATGTAAAAATATTATTGTAAAGATACAGTAAAGAAATTTAGTAATAAAATAAAGATTATTAAATTTCGTTACATAAACATTTTAAATAATAAATTGCAAGTTATGTGTGAGCTAGCTATCGGAAAATAATAATTACTTGTAGATACACAATTTAATCGGTGTTAGATCGGCTAAATTAAACATTGAAATACTGATATTTAGCTATAAAACATTACGTAAATGTTTTGTATTGTCAAATATATAAGTATACACACACTTATTTTAGACACAAAAATGTCTTTTAAAAGGAATAATAATATTCAATACTGAGCATATTTTACTAAGAAATTTATTTATTCACATTAAAAAAAAAATAACTAGCAGATAATCAGATATTAAATACAGAAAAAATATAATTACAGAAGCAGATCAACAAAAGGAAAAAGTTTAAAAACTGGAATGAAAGTATTCAGGAAGTAAAGAATATAAAGAACAGTTTCGTGGTGCTCTCAACGAAAAGATTAACATAATATTTTTTACAGTAATGGCAAAGAATTAAAGTTCCGAAAGAAAAAATTACGGGAGCAGGAAAACAGATTTTCCTGGTGTTTCCCGCGGCCATTGCACTCGGCTTACATAATACCAGGGCTACAGCGGTAACGAGGAGTCAGCGCAAACAAACGCAGGGGCGTAAGGCAACGACCCTTACCGATCTGAAAGAGGCTTTAGTATCATAACAATAGATTTCTTATTAAAACGGTCGGTGGTTACTAAAGCGTTGGAATGATTAATGGTGTGTCTTTAGGTGTGCGGTACAATAGAGGGAGGGGGGGATGCCGGGGTTGATCGAACTGAATTTGAACCGTTCAATGCCCACCTGATATTTTGTTCATAGATCAATCACAGTTCGCAATATCATTATGACGCGTTCAAGTTAAGATATTAATGAGGACAAGTATCGTACTGTTTCGAAACACAACGAAGCGTTCGATTTAGAAACATTTTGAATTTGGAACAGGCGACGAGAAGACAAGCACACACAGCACATGGGAAATAGGACCTTACTCGATTGATTTAAAGTTTGGATTAAATTGCAGATGGTTTGTATTCCTTAGCGTTTTTGTTCGTACAGCGTGGCACAACCGGGATGGTGTTAGTTACTCAAGTAATTAGAGACTTTGTTACATTAGCAATAAACGTTAATTTCGTTTATGGCGCGGTAACGACTTGATACTTTATGCGGTTTACTGACACGTGGCATCTAGGGATAGTAGCGAGTGTAAGCGAGAGGGGTGTAGGTTGTTTTTCTCAGATCGGCCGAGATAGACACGTTTCTGAAGAAAGAGAAATGGTAAGTCGAGTGGGTATTTTAGTACGGTTGTCCTTTTTACGGCTCTCTGCGAAGATGTGGAGTATGGGAATAGTCTTGAATGATTGACTTTATTAGGCCATAGAGTAGGTATTTGGGAGGACGAGTTTGCTAACTTCCTAATTTATGAGTGGTTGCTGAGCTGCTTTACGTTTATGTTACCTTAATATAAATGTTGAAATCGGTCTATTGGTCAAAATTATATAAAAATCAATTCGTTTATTTATAGATTAAGACATAGTTTATTACAGTAGTTGTTACTATATTTCCTTAAGACGTACCACAAGTTGATTTTCTTCAAAGTATTTATTGCGAGTATTATCATAATCATTATCAGCCTCTTATTACGTATATACTTTAACTTCGAGTCATTGCCTGAAATATAGAGTCATTTATCATCAAATCATTATTAGGCGTCTCTATACATTAAAAAAAAGAAGGATTATGTAATTCTTTTTCAAGAAGGTATTAGTTATACCAGGAGTGTTAGAGGGCACAGAAGGCTCCCTCGCTGACCCTTTGATCAAGGGCCCCGGATCGAAGGCCCTTATTAATTAGGCAGTCGAGCTCAAGTTGCAATAACAGCTTTGTAGGCAGATTTTGTTCTGTTCAACCGTGCTTGATTAGAAATTCCCAATTGCTTAAAAAATTACACGTTCCTTTAGAAGTATATATAAAAATACTGTTCATTTATGTATGTGTTCCATTGTGGAAGGAGAGTCAAACTGACACTAACAAAATGAGACAAATAGCGTGGTCAAAAAGCGTCATCAAACATTAAGCGTCGTATTAACTTGATCTCTATATTAGTTAATTACAATGGCCGAAGAATTGGTTATGTAAAATTGTATTGCATCGCAAACTAGGTGTTAAAAAGGTGGGGTGGAACTTACGTGGATAGTTTACCGGTCTATACACTATCTATCTTCTACAAACGAAGATTTGTATTGCCGAGGTAATAGTCTACATCAATACAAATCATAATTTCATGAAAAAATAACCATAGTAAGACCTTTTTGTTATTATTGCAGTTTCTAAACAATCAGAGTATAAATTGGGAGATTTTAGCATCAATCAAGTGTAACGCTCAAGAAATGTAACGGTGTAGGGAGGGGGGGTCATAGATATAGGGCAGCGGGTGGGGGGGTATCAGCCCTCCGGCCCTTGGGTGCCACATTTGTATGTTAAACTATGACTTAGGAATTATTTTATTGAAGACGGATTTGCTCTTAGCTACGACGGATTATGAAGAGAAATGCGAGAGGGAGATTTATTAATATTCTTGTATTTAAGAGATGGAAATAAACATGGTGACGTAAGCAGAATTTATTTACAAGATCAATATATAAATTATTTTAATACTGAAACTTAATATTAATTTGTGGGATAACGTATAATTGTAAATTTCATATGCTGACATTTATTTTGTATTCCGTACCTAAACTTTGCGAAGTAATTTTGGCGGGAATGTAAAGGGGAAAGGAACGCATTCCTACTCTGCAAATCTATCTCAAAGGAAGAGAAATTGTATTCGAAGCCGCCTGGTCGTCTTATAGAGTAAGGATTACGATTACGAAAATTCATATTAAAGAAAAATAAAAAGATAATTATATCACTTGTAATCTAAACATAAAAAAGACAAAATTGAATAAGAAAATTCAAAATCATTTAGTTCAACTAGGCTGTTTTACAAGCACTTTTGAAACGTCAAGCCAGCCAGTACGTAGTGATTCTACTACCAGTTCGGAAGGCAGATCCTGCCGAGATTAGCCGGCAACAAACTCATGAGTTGCTCTTTTAAAAATCAATGTTACAATTTGTATTTTATAATTTACAATTTTGGTAATCCCGTCTTGAAAAGCTGATTGCTTTTAAGAATCTTTTCAGTTAATAAAGTCATGAATTTTATAGTAATCTCTAATTAGTAAATGGTTTTTAATAGAGGGGGTTACACAAGCAACATATAGGTTCTGTTTCATTAAGATCAGAGGTAGGGGATAAAGACAAAAATGAGTTTAAAGCAGACAAAGTCGCGGGTGACCAATAGTAAATAAGAATAAAGCAAAGGTAGGTTAGGTGACGCACTTGTTTGACACAACACACTTCAGTTGCAAAGGCGGGTGCTAATTTTTACACATGTAACGCCATCTGTGTGTCTTCGCGGCCATTAGCCTCTCGCCTGACTAAATAAATGACTAATTAATACTTTTACAGTTTATTTTGTCCTAGTATAAGACTATCGAACAGTTGATGTCGAAGATCGAAATCGGTATAAAAATCAAGATGAATCTCCAAATCCGTAAATTACAATACCTTACGGAAGAAAGTTGTTTAACTTACTCGTAACCTCATTAAAACTTGAAAGGCTTTAACTTTGACGACCTCTGTGGCGCAGTGGTATGCGCGGTGGATTTATAAGACGGAGGTCCTGGGTTCGATTCCCGGTGGGGCAGCTTGAGAATTTTTTTAATTTTTCTTGGTCTGGCTGGTGGGAGGCTTTAAAGACGTACCGCCAATCGATTTAGCGTTCCGGTACGATGTCGTGTAGAAACCGATAGGGGTGTGGAATTCATCCTACTAACATAACAAGTGGGCCCGCTTCCATCTTGGATTGCATCATCACTTAACATCAGGTGTGATAGCAGTCATGGGCCAACTTGTAGTCCATAAAAAACCGATTAAAATATTTTTGTGTTGTTAAAGAATTAAATTAGCTAAAATGTGGACGTAATCTTACGGTGGCTCGTTCAAAGTGTTACATGATAATTACCTGAAAGAAAGAAAAGAAGACACGTCAGTAAAACTGTTAAAAAATGTAGAATATATAATAAAAATTATAATTTTCGTGCTATATATACTGTAGTGATACTTTCGGTGTAACCATATTGTCATGCAATCAATTATGAAACGAATAACTTTTCTATGCTACGCAGATAGGGTAACCTGTCAAATCAGTTTAGTTCAAAATGTCTAAATTAATGACTTGCAATTAAGTCAACGTTTAGAAGTCAAATCTATCAAGTATCATTTTGAAATTAAGTAACAAAATAATTACATGATTGATTAAACAAAAACGTTTAAGACAAACAGTGATATATGAACCTTTTTATAATCTAATCGTTCGAGATAAGTCGACGCAAGGTGAGAGGACAAAAACTGGTGAACCTGTACTTGAGACCGTTCTGTGCAAATCTGTCGCGTTTGATCATTATAAAGGTACTGGAACTGTGTAATTGAAATCGTTTTTATTTTTGACTGTAGATTAGGTTCAAATTCTAATTTGAAATGTATAGCCCGCCCACAGATATTCGTTTCAGTTTTGCATGAAGTATTTTTCGAATATTGAAAAAAAAACTTTGCTCAATAGAAACAACATTCCGACGCATGGTGGGCCAATATGAGAATATATTTCAAAGCAGGCAGTACTAAGTAAACATAATCTTGTGGTATTTATTTTTACTTTCCTCTCATTACCTAAATAAAATAAAATGAAGAACGTTTTGAAATGAATAAACATGACCTATTAATTTATTATGCGATGGAAGATGCTATCAACTATGTAAAATTCATTAATATTACGTAAGTACCTATGTGCTTTTGGCAGGCTCAAGGCCGTTTTCGTCTAGGGCCTGAGGCAACGTTATAATGTTATAACCGAATTATTTTGGACGGTTTTAATACAATTTTTTTATTATCGACCTTCGCTATATTCATTATAAAATGATACGCAGCATTCGTCCACGTCCTTGAACTAAAAGCAACCATGAAAATTCGATATAACGAAAATATCGCTAAATTATTTAACTTGTTTTCGATACATTTTTTGAGTTTCATCTAGTACCTACACGTGTCAAATCCAACCACACAAGCACGGTGACGTCAGCATAGTTTTTGAACTTAAAAAGATTAATAATATTTAAAGATTTATTCCAATTCAAAAAATCTTCTATATATATTTCAATTTTGACGCATCAAGAAGTTTTAGAATTATTATTGATAAAAGCCGAAAAAGTTGTAAAATTTAGCAGTTATAAATTCTAGGGTTTAGTTGTGTAGTCTACTTTAAGTTAGCATTTAAGCCAATGCAAAACATATTTAAACCGATCACTAGTATTTGCCTCTAAAACTTGAGCAATTTCTCCTGGCGGTATGCAATTGTAAATCTGGTTTCGATAAGCACCCATATTTACCAATATCTGAAAAAAGTACATTAAATTTTGATAAACTACAAAATAAAGCAATAAATAAAATTGTGAATTTTCAAAACTACATTTGCATATTGGGCTTTAGTCACGTACAGTCTACAACGTTTTGTTAGCTTAATAAATTCTTAAACTGATAGTTGGATTTTGAACTTTATCTCCAAAGATGTAAGGGTGTGATTGTTTCGGTTTAAAAGAAATATAGTATTTACCGAGTACACACGCTCCCGTGGGACCGTGAAGTCGGTAACAGATTCAAAACCTGATACATTTGAAGCCACTGAGTCATTTACCAGGTAAATTCTTCAGATGTTTTCGATTGTTCAACCCTTTTTTTCCTTATTAATAAATAGCATCGACTCATTTGTTGAGTTATGCGATGTTCCTTAGTAAACTTATACGACTTAAAAAGCGATTTAGCCGATAAGCTCCAGATTCGCTTTTCGATTTGAGATTCGATTTTACGATGTGAACTTAAAAAAATATACTCTCATGTTTCACACGAAAACGAAATTTGACTGAAAAGGAAACCTTATTTGGGTTAAAACAAACATTAAACGTTTTCTATTATCGAAAACAGTAACACATAACATAGACACACTATATAAATATGATAAGCCACCAAAACCCTTGTACCATAGGGAATTAATGAATCAAGTTGCAATGAGTAAAAATTATGCTCATTCCTTATGTCATCAGACAGCCATCAACGATTAGTCTAAGTCCAACCAAACTAGTTATTTTAATATGGCACATGAGCATTCTGCTCACGTAGGTGACCTAGAACAATGTGGGTATTAAACATCTCTGAATGGGGACAAACACCCCAAATTAACCGGATTTAAAAAATACCTATGGTACTTGTGACGTCACTTTATTATTGCTGATAACATCAGCTGTTGCAAGAATTGTATATGATCTTTTTTGTGACAAAATTGTCACCCGACCGTTTTAAGGTTGTTCTTGATTGAACAAAATCCTTGCTGATTTAGTCTGGGCTTTGCTTTTTCGTAGAATAACAAAATAAATCGATTATAATTATATTTTTAAAAATAATAATTTAAAACATTAATAAATAATAATCAACATGGGTAAATTAAATCTATCAAAATTACTTTAAGCCTGCGACTTTACTGATATTACAGGATATCGAAAAATGTTGTTTGTTTTTGTGATTGTAAAATTACGATTATAATTTTAAATCTACAAACTCTTAGTACCAGGGATCTGTAAATTTTTCCCTTATTGTGATCCGTGGGAAGTTGAAAAAAGCAAGCAGATAAAAAATGTCGTCAATTTGAAGTAAACTAAAAATGTATAGTGAGAACAGAAGAGCACCGCAGTATGTAAAGAGTGACAAGGTTCCCTCTAGTTGACATCCAGCGCCCTTCACCGTCGCGGCCGCTGTTGCCTTCGGGGATAAAAGCACGAATAACCTCGGAAAAGCACATTCTTTAAAAGTATAAATATAAATAACTATAACTCTTAGTAAATAATACTGGTAGAGTATGTAGACTTTTCAGATTTGAGTTTGATCGTTCGAATTTTAATTAACGTAAATATTTGGAATAGGACGTGATTACTTAAAAGTTAATCTACATTTCGTTTTTTTAATTAATTAGAATAAGACTAAATTAATTAGAGATGAAGCAACGAGATGTGTTTAAGCGTAGAGATTAGTATTACATGAGAAATTAGTAAAAGTCTTATTAGATAAAAACTTTAATTGAAAATTAAGGATGAACCCGAAGGAAAAAAGCTAGTGTTCATTTGTAGAAAATTAAAGCCGTTTATAAAAGGATATAATTATTATACTTATTATCTTTTTGTATCCTTTAGCTACATTAGCATCTGGTGTCAATGAAATCTCTTAACATTTGGACAAACGAGTAATGTAGACGTGAGCTACCATTTAACCTTGGCGGCGGACCAACATTATTAATTCAACTAAAAATATAATAGGTATAAATGGACATTTTTTTTACAACTTCAACCCAAGTAAAATCACCTCGGCCTTAGAAAAATATTGTACCTGAACTAATGGACGCCCTCGACTTCGCCCGAAGAACAACATTCAATTAATGAGCAAACCTTTCTCTTGCATCCACTTTATTTATTGATAAAAACAGCGAGTTTGTTTTGAAATACAATGTTAAGATATATCCTTATTAATTTAAAGTTCCACGTTTAATATATCGGACTTTGTGTAACAATCGGAAACATTTATTCAAATATACTATCAAATAGATGAATATGTAAAAGTGATACTCATTTTATTGAGTTTATGCTAATTATGATCTAACAGGCATGATTGCAATATTATAGAGTCGCGATATATTCAAAGTTAACGGTCAAGATCATTCTGCGGCCTTGTGTTCGGCACACCTTTGAGACACTGTGACGTCATACGTGTGCCCCTATTAGGATAGGTCTATGGCCTTACAATTTATTGTAAAGCTAATCCACATTCGCGACTTTTCCATGTATTCCTGTTATTCTTTAATAAATCGAAGATATAATATATAGTTTCAAATAAAGTATAAAGACCACATAAAAAGCGCAGAGCAGATTTAGAAGCGTTGTTTTTCTTAATAACTACATTTTTACGGCTCTGGGTATCCCTAACCCTTTTGATCTTAAAAAGCGTTAGTTTGTACTCTCTTATATATTTTAGTATTGTATCAAATAGATTGGATCATAACTTGTAATATCTACACCACCCACAGAAAAATTGTACCTACCACTAAAATTGGTGGCATTTTTGCCAACTAAAAACAAAAAACGTTGAGAGGCGTCAAAATCATTTCAACGCGAGCGATCCTCGGCCCCGTTTTCAATGACGCTACAATTGTTGCATACAATGACACATAAATTTTTGTCTGGACACGAGTACGCTTAATAAATTCGCGAGGTTTCATGCGCTATGCTTTACGAGACATGTTACGAGCGACGGAGCGAACGCTGTGTCGCTTACATTCATAAGTAGCGGGACGCTCGCAAATTCGTATGTGTAGAACTCTTTTTCGGGTATCTTTTTCCTATATCTGATCACAATGAAACTAAGTCTAGGGTATACCAATCGTAGCTTTATCTACTCGCGAAAATCGTTTATGACTGATGCTGGAAAAATTAACACGAATTAATTAATTGCGTAAAAAAGCAGTTGTTGGTATATTACCTCTTACAGTCCTCGTCCTAATTTCTTGTCTGCTCATTGAAGTTGTAACAGGCCAACAATTAATTATGTACATACAGCCAGTACACAAAGGTACCAAATAGTACCAAAAGTAACAAGCGTATTTATTTATTTTTTAGCTTACTTTGAAAGCTGCAGCAAACACTTCTTGTATTGTCAACAATGTTTACACGACGAAAGACTAGGAGAACATGTCTATGAGGAGTTTATAATGTTCGAAAGTATGGATCGCTATATACACAGTCTTTGAGGCTGTGTTTGACCCATATACACGAACTGAATGGGCACTCAATTATTTGTGTCGACAAATCCCCTATTTTGTAACGCGATGGAGACATCGCATTCTGTAGCTAAATTAATAAAATAGTAAACAAATATTTTACAATACTTTTACTCGTGTTTTGAATCAACCATCGTGTTAAAAAAAGAACTACAGAAAAAACGTTGTCGTATATTTTTCCAATTTTCGAATGTAAAAAAGTAATGGATAAATCATTAGAAAAATAACCCACATTCTTTTATACTCAAATGAAATTGAATTGATTTCAAATATAATTAGAGAAAATCTGGGAAACATTAATAGGCATTTATATTATTGGGACATATTCATAAATTGTAAGTTTCTGTAAATGGAACTTAATAATATAACCGGCCTTGACAAATGTCGTTCCTCGTTTCGCTACCTGATTATTTTTTTCTAGTTTCGTGGCCGTTTTTTGGTTGCGTTTTACCTTAATGTATCTAAAGTAGTTATCTAATTTTAGTTCGTTTCAGTGATCGCGCTCTTATTTATGGGTAGTTCAATGATCTCCGCAGTTATGAATCAGGTGTGAAATTACGTATTCCTACGTACTTGGTATGCTTAGTATAGCTTGGAGATCGAAAGTGTACTTTACTACCAAGACAGCAAGAACTATTATCGTGTACCCTATTCTACGGTTAGATCTATGACGTAAGAGATTTGTGATATTAGGTCAATAGTATTGGAGGCATGGCTAATGGTGGTGTCAAAAGCAAACTAAGATATATTCGACCGCCTTAATTTTATGCATTTCTTAACTTAAAGACTTAAAGTTTGTAAGGGGCATCAGAGGTTTAACTATTTGGATCGTGGTATGTTGTATTGATGTATTACAGCATTTGAATTCATGATCGGCAATAATATTACTACCGTAGACAAGATTTAATGTCCAAGGCCAAGGCTGAATGGCAGCATCGAATTTGTCACCGGCGCAAAGTCAACAAATCGGCGGTTTCTTACAACGATAAGGCACGTCGAGTAAAGAAACAGTCAAATTGTTTCGAGTATCGTGGCGTATACGCGTAAAAACAATCGTTAATTATCTTTTACGAGGTGTTCTTATGGGTGAATGTACTGGCCCGCTTGGCCCGCCGCCAGCTCTCACGGTGCGCTCCTAATCGCCTCGCCGGTTACCGAGCTCCTGATAGCTCATAAACGCCTGGTACTTGTAAAACAGTTGGGAGTTGCGGGCGCTTCCTTCTAATAATAATGTTCTGAATTCCTAGTTTGTTTCCATTGTTCTGCTTTTCTATGATTCTACTTATGTCCCATTCACGTAGGTTGTTCTCTCTGATTTCTTTGAATAAAATTTTACTACGTCAGACGTATTTTTACGTGCGACTGTCTTGTGTTTTACTGTTAAGTTGACAATTAATGTTGAAATTAAATAATACCTACAAATGTTTTGCCTTTATATTATTTTAAGTACTTATGTAAACGTGAAGTTATTAATGTTGCGGAAAGCTAAAATCAAAGTAAAACGGACTTAAAACTTTTCTTTTGGTCGTTTGTTACGCAATATTTGTAATATTTTCGTTGGGACGGGATTTACATTACACGATAACGTTTCTTATCGGTTGATCAACCCGGGCCAGCCGTGACATAGACCTCAAATGAAAACGAATTGTTATTTTTTCAAAATATGTAGTCAAATAAAATAAATGCGTGTTTATTATGCCTGTGTCTAGAAAAATAGGTATCGTATAGCACGTTTTTATTTGCGTCGGCGAAATATCAAAGTTGTTTTAGGTATTCTTGAGGAATGTGTGGAGACTTATGGACAACATAGTCACGATTATTAAAAGTCGCACGCTATATTAGTCTTCATAACAAAGCACAGAAGTGTTACACTTCTTTGCACAGGTTATGTTGAGATGACCGCTGTACTAGGCCACCATGAACTCAAGTTGTTGATATAGTGTCCGATAGCGCGACCAAAAATTTGACTCCGCGTTTCCGCCTCAACGATCGCGAATACGTGAGGTCAAACCTAGAAGGTTACATAACTTATGCGCAAATTTTGATGTTCAAGGAAATTGACATGAAGATCTAGCTCTAAGACCGAAAACAACATACGATTTTATCTGTAATTATAATTGGCTGCTTGGACACGATTTTGAAGATATTTTGCGTCGTGAAGGTCTTTGGAGTGCTTTGAACTTTTAGGCTTCTTGCAGAACCTTTTAAGTACAAAACACCTGTTGAAAGGAATTGTCTTTGTCTATCCCTACAGGTTTTTAGGATTCCGTCGTTAAACAAATGAACATCTGTGTGTCCCAGCAATTCGACACGTATATTTGTTTTTTTTTTTTTTTTTATGTATGACCACGCATAACTTTTTACAGTCATGTCCGATTTTTATAATTTTTAAAACATAATAGGAATTTAGGATCTGCTGATGATATCCTGGGGAAATTGAAGGAAATCTTCAAATTTTGGAGGCACGCTTCCAGTACGGTACGTGGCGATAAATCACTAAAAAGTAAGAAATAAAAATTTTTAACAAAAAATAGAACCGACTCAAAACGCACTAAAAAGTAAAAAATAACTGTGTCATTTAGTTGCTTTAATTTACTTAAGCATATCTAGGAGTCGGTGCCAGCCAAAGTTTCTACTTTCAAGGACGTTACCTAGAACCCACAAACGTAAAATAAATGTTCCTTAAACTTGGCTGGCACCGACTTCATAGATATGCTTAAGTAAATTAAAGCAACTAAATGACACAGTTATTTTTTACTTTTTAGTGCGTTTTGAGTCGGTTCTATTTTTTGTTAAAAATTTTTATTAATCTAGGAATTTAGATTTTTATAACAGTTACAATGCCTATTTTTTAAATATCAATATAGTTATATTTAAGATTATTTGTACCAAAATATTGTCTTTATTGTGTTTATTTTAATGGATGATTTTAATTTGTAGTAAGTGATGTTCATTGATTGATA
Source organism: Mycalesis mineus (assembly GCA_034621355.1). Classification (NCBI taxonomy): domain Eukaryota; kingdom Metazoa; phylum Arthropoda; class Insecta; order Lepidoptera; family Nymphalidae; genus Mycalesis; species Mycalesis mineus. Next base: position 3,572,085 of record CM067897.1, read on the forward strand.
ATGGAGGGAACACTAATAATGTGTTCTGAATCTACCTTCACCAATTTTTCTTGCCTGATTCACTTGATTTTCCGATTTTCTCTACTCAAATGATGATAGTTCTTTTTATGCATGGTTTGGTTTTGTTGTAAGTTTTGTTTATTAAAAATGTAAGGAACACTGTTTTATGTGGATTCTGACTCTGCCTTGACCAGTTTTTCTTGTCTGGTTCACTTCATCTTGCTATTTGTCTGACTCGGATCGTCTATAGATCGAGAGGTAACCGTCCTCGCCGGCGTGTTGATGACTCAGTTACAAATGGTTCTAGAAACAAGTTATGAACTCTTTACAATAATAACTCATGTTGGAATTTTCTAGGAAAACTTCGATTCAAAAGATAATAATTATTAAAAACCTATATTTCTAACTTTATCGCAGTTCAATAATTATGCAACATTCAATGGCATTGTCTAGACTTTTGCTATAATACTGTATATTTCGTAATATGTACGATATTTACGAATAATTTGTGTATAATTTAATTATTTTTACTGTAAAACATAAATAAATTATACACAAATTAATAACCAGTTAGCGCTTTTTTGTTAGTATTATAAAATAGTTACAAAAAAAGTTTTTATCTTGAGAAAAATAATTAGATTAAAATTACCAATCTGTTTACCAGGGTTGCATGAAAACTAAAGAGTAACGTACCGAAAATGATTCTATTTAGGAGGATCACTGCGTTACAGTACTTTGACATCTGGCCCGTGATCTCGGCTTTACGGCCTTTGAGGATTATTTCACGTATATAAATTGGAAGTCAAATATTTTGTATTATACCTTCCGTCGGTTATTTAGAAGATCTTCTATCATATTATCAATAGGTATTACTGAAAAATAAAATTATTAGTTCAACTTGTTTGTTTCTTTTTCTTTTGACGTTATTTCAATTCAGTGCAATATAGATTTTTAATTCAGTGCAATATAGATTTTCTAGATGAAACGTTGTTCACTTGTTTTTTATCATACATTTTTATATTGCGAATGAATACTGATACTATAAACAATACAATATATTTTATTAAATTATTTTCCGAGTATATCAACTACCTCGTTAGTCTTGTTAGCCTGCTTCGCGTTTTGACTTAAAAGACCTTGGTTTTCCTATTAAATATTGAGGTTTTCTTTCTTCTTGGAAACTATTTGCAGCTTTATAGAGGTGACAAGTGGGTGTTGTTAAACTCTCTCGTCATTTCAAGTCATTAATTATAAACATCATCGTTTCTCAGTCAGTCAAGCCCGCTTTATTGACAGAAGCAGAGTGGTAGGTGTAAGCTCTATAAAGAGGGAGGCTTATCGCTGCAGACAATTCATATAGGCCGATAATATGATTCATTAGTTATTTTAATTATAAATGTTGAACATAATATATTCACAAAGTCTTCATGTTCAGGGTCGCAAGGCGCAAGGCCCAAGGCTCAAGGCTGCTCGCAATGGGCCCCGCGAGTATCAACACCGCTCGGAACTTTGTCTACGTGCCGCTACACTGAACCTTGAGACAATGTCTTTACAAATACCTACTTGTTCTCGCCTCCTTATAGACCAGCGGTCGCACGCAACTTTGTCCATGTGGAATTGGTATTAAAAAAAATAGCTGTGTTTTTTTTAATATCGCCAATATTCTGTTTTCACTTTATAAAGTGAAAACAAGTTATATATAACTATAAAGTTATATATATCTTTTGCATAGGTACATAATATCATATGTTCCTAAAATACTAAAGGGATCGAACTCCGGACTGTTTCGAAGCTTGGGTGTGTCACAATCACACCAATAGCATTCTGCTAATACGAACCTCTCGGAAGAACGAAAATTTCAATAATTTATTAAGCCTCACCCATTTGTAGACTTTTCGCAATTAATATTATTTACTATTTATTTATATAAGTAATAACTTTTGTGTATAAAAAACACAATATAAAGCTCAAGTTTCTGTTTGAATGGTCCATAACTCTGGTAGGAACACGTTCAGCCCGGTGGCATGGACGTATGACTTTATTTCTGACACCGCAGCTTCTGTAACATACAGTTCAGTATATCACTCTAATAGTTTTAAATTACACTTTAATTTCTCTCTGTCTAACACAAATCTAAAGACAGAGATCGAGAAGATTTTAAAATTCACACTTCGGGGTATGAAAATATCATTACAGATAGCTCTACATGATGAGCTTAGATTTTAGGTTTTACTCCATAATTTATAATTATATTTTTAAATTTATAAAAATAAAAGCTTTTTTGTATTTCCAAACGTAACAGGAAGGTACGCCAAACCATAAAAATCATAGTTGCAAATACGAACTGTTGATTCGCTAAACCGCGCTGAAATCTTATCCCTCCACACCTGACCTTTAATATTAACACGTAAAAACATCACATGGAGTTAACTTTTGCTTTTTTATACGTATTATATTACATTATTGTTAAATTGCGAGGAAGTGAACGTTGAATACTTTTTGATTACTGCACGATCGCCTATAATGAGATAAATAACTATATTATTGTCCTTAATGACAGGTTCAATGTATCTTTACAGATATATGCGACGGTTATTAAGCATTTACATATGTATTACTGAATATTGAATTTTTATTACCAGTGGCTTGGCAAGAAAGCTCGGAGTCAGTACATGTGACTATGACGAAGTCAGCTATCCTATACAGCAAAACAGGATGTACCAAATCATCAATTATTAAACTTTTTTCTAGTTCTGTTAGCGACCGGCGAGACCTCCTATATTAGAAAAGGGATAAAGGGAGAGAGAAATATGGAGCTGGGACCCAAGACACTGCTCTAATGCGGGTTGGTTCCTCCTTTTCAGTAGTAGTATAATATTATATAGAAAATAAGACTATTGGATTTTTCTTAGATGGAGCTCCATCTATTTATGAAAAGCTTTTCATATCCAAGAAAAAGCCTTTATCGAAATAATTAAAAAGTTTCATCGCTTCGATAGCTGTTAATAATATATCTTAATTTCCTAAATATTATCTTCAATTTTTTGTAGTACCTAGCTACAATAATGCTTCGCTAATAATAAATAAGGCTTAAGAATATAAGCAATGAATATTTAAAGTATCTCGCGATGAGATTCGTTTTGTAAAGAGTTGTGACTGGGATTTATTATTTTGAAGATAACAATCGAAATCAAATATTACATACGTAAATTACATAAAAATTAACATACCAAAAATATTGAGAAAATTATAACACTTCATATGTGGTAAAACTCCAAATGGTTGTTTAGGTTGTAGGACGCGCCATATAGAATAAGATTTCTATTACTGTGTTACTAAGTTGCATCGTAGGGTGCCAGTTCGTACCCGACCACAGATGACGACTTGTCTGGTGGAAAATACAAATTCAAGTTCGTAGCTTAAACGACCGTTGCGTTATATCCAATTTCGTAGTTAACTTCCCATTTTATAGTGCGGTTCTAAACTCCTAACCCGTATCCGTCTACGCCACTACCCAGCAATAAAAATGCAGTTCGGGTTGGGTAATAAAATGCATGTAGGATCATCTACAAGTGTACACATAGTGCGGATATGTTTACAGAGAGTTGCATGACTTCAGTATACAAAATCCTTCCTTTCCTCTTATTTCTTGTACCTATTCGTCGTTCTAATCTTCTACCATTGCTAAGGTACTGGTAGAGATTTCTTATAGAGATAATCGTATCTTTAACCGCTTTCTTTTTTTTCTTAATCTAGTAAGTGGTTTGTCATTTAATATTTGGTACAAAACAAATTTTAAAAAAATATAATGTCGAATAGCAGCTCCGATAATGCTCTTGGATAGGTTTTCATTTGTTACGTATGGAAACTGCAATTCAACGTGACATCGCGTAAAACAGTAATTTATAAAACTGTAACAGAAAAGACATTAAAAATTCAACCCTGACAACATTGCATGTCACGTCATGGAACTGCAACGTGGAGTTTGATGTTACTACGCGGAGTATCTGAATACAGAAAAGTTGTATTTTCATACTCATTCATAGATGTTAATACCTATACCTATACGGATTGTAGAAGAGTTTATTTCAAAGGAGCCGGGCAGCTCTTTGCGCGATCCTTTATAAACAAGCCAACTTTCTGCGTCCGTGTATTTACCGACCGACCTTTATTAAATAATCGATTGTTATTTCTGGCTGCCAAGTGTCAAATTTTTTGCCGCCGTCATTATGACGGGTCGAAATTGCTATGCACCGTTGCGGTTTCGGGTTATTTGAAAAGGTTTGAAAACACTCAATTAATTTCGGATTCGATTTGACAGCTCCAAATTACATACCGACAATCGAGAAGCGAGAAGGATATCGATGTATAACGAGCGATAGAAAACATTTGGGTCGTCAAAAACTGTGTCGGTATTGCGCAGGGTTGAGACGATCTCGGTGTACGTAATTCATTACCGGTTAGTTGTGATAGTTGAAACAATCGTGCGAAGGAAGCAGTCAATGTAAAAGGTTAGCTGGGTGGAATAGGCGCGATGACGAATGTGAGGGGTTGATGAACGGCGGATCTATTTCGGAGCGACTAAATGCGGCGGCGGCTCACCGAGTGACATTTCGTCGGGCGCGGTGCATCAGGCCCCACTGTCACAATACTGACGACATACCGTCCACGAACTTTGGGTTGACAACGCTACTCAAATTTCTTAATACATATTGTGACTAATTCAGTAGTGAGCAAAACATGAAAAATATATACGGTCGAATTGAGAAACGCCTTTTTTTTAAGTCGTTTAAAAAGGAATAAAAATATGTAAATATGCAAAATTTTAAATATTAGATACCTTCAATACGAAGCAGGTAACTGCTTACATAAATGTGATATTTTTTTAAATAAAGGAGTAAGTAATAAGGAGTAAGTGCATATAGTCTTCGTTAACGCGTCGAAGCGTATATCTGATCACCAATACGAAGTGTTAAAAGATTAGCCTCAAGTCACTTTACGCAGACGGGAAGCCTTAAAAGTAAACGTTTGCTTTGTAATCCAATGCCTAATCAAAAGGATGTATAACTATCGAGAACATTCCACGGCATGTGCTTTTTTATGAATGACCTTTGACTATGCTGGGTATGTAGATACACTATATCTAAAATATCGGGCAAAGTGAACACCCTTGGATGACTGCACAGAAAGTACGCTGGGAAACAGAAATCGATACTTAAGTCATAGTTACATTCTTCCAGTTTTACTATTTTATGTTTAGTTGCAAATAACTTGAAATATATGCTTATAAGTTGAATATCTTATAAGCAGGATGCCAGCTAGAAGACTACGAAGTAACACCCGGTCAAAGGCTTAAGTTAAAAATTCAAACGGCGACGCGTAACAAATTAGATTAGACTGTGAAATAATTAGTTCGATCGTTTCAATAAATAAACGCACGAACTAATCGTTATTTTAATCGCTCTTGGTTATTATGAGGGTATTTATTTTTATGGTCGTCATAGGAAAAAATAAGTAAAGTGGTAATTGAAAGTTTACATGGCGGGTTCTGTTCTGGACCTATTCAGTTACAAATAAATATATATTTCAAAATGTAGTGTAAAGATTAAGCGTGTAATTATTATCGTGCTTATCTAGACAAGGATTAGGTTTTGTGTAATGTTGTTAATTATTTTTATATTTAGAAAATATTATTAAATAGTTCAAACAGACTAAAAAGTTTCTAAAGCTATATGTGAACTTCATAGTTCGCGTGATATGAGATCTATCTGTGCATTCACAACGTATGTGGTCTTTCAATAAGGAAAACGATACTATATTACAAATTGCTCATTATCTTTTAGCGTGTTAAAAATATATTAACAAATTAATTACATATAATGTATAGTCTAGCACTTGATAGTGACCTAAATAATTAACATCCAATTCAATTACTTGCTCAAGTAATTCAAGTCTGTCACACTCAACACAAGATAGACGGGGACGTAATTATTAATAACATATTGGTGCCAAAGCAGTAAGTACACAAACTCTAAATGTTTATCTTATTAAAGTTATGCTTAACTTAAAATTGAATATGAACCCAAATAAACATAGCTTAGTACAATAATATCGCGATATCTGTACGTTTATGTGTAGACAAAAATAAAAAGTAGAAGCATACGGCAACCAAGGACTAAGGCAATGTAACACTGAAGGTTACAATACTTTTACTCGTAAAAATATCAATAAAACCAGTAATCAAAATTGAAATCAACTAAAAAGGCCATAGTATCCTAAACGACCTACGCGGTTAGGAGCAAGTTTTTAACTTTTTAGACGTCAAAACGGCTGTACAACGCACCATTAAACAAAATTGATACCGATCTCGCTCCGAGACCGCAGGGATTCGGTTTCGAACATTTTAATTAGGGTGCGGATATAGAAAAATGCGAAAAAAATACAATGCTCGATCGTTGCGTCTTCTATAGATTATATATTTTAGTGGTGCTTCTTTAGAATTATAGAATTGCTTGAGTGCAGCGGTAACATTCAACAAAAGCAGTAGGAATTCAGCTAAAATCACACAACTTTTTAAATATGGCAAGTCTGACTTCGTTTAAAATAATATTAAATGCCATATCGTTATGCCGTATGCAAGGATCGTGGTAAGTGTAAGGACGTGGTCTCTGCCTACTCCTATGGGAATAGGGCGTGAATATAATATGTTTGGACGTATGTACATCGTTATGTGCACCAATTAATGAGTTAGTTTTAATTTGTAATTAGTGTTATAACCAATGAGTGAGAAACAAAAACAATATAGCAATTAGCTGATCGAATAAATTATTAATACGAAAAAATGAAAACATGTGATTTATAACAACAAGCTTTTATAAATATAGCGATTAGTGACTTTGTCTCGTTGTATGTATTTTGCTTTATTTGTAAAAAAAATGTTTAAATTGCATCGTCTTGACATTTCCCCGTAGTGGTTTACTCAACTCATAAATCAGATACCGTGACTCAATGGAGGTAAAGACGTTATGTACTATGTGTTACTGCGTTTTATTAAAGATTTTTAAAATTTCATATCTACAGTTTGTTTTCCATGCCATTTGCGGATTCATGAAAAAATCGACAGATTCAAAAATACACGCTTCAGGAGTGCAAATGCTTTTAGTTGAAATGGACGGGACCGAAAATAGATCGTTCCACACGTGGAATTTCAATGTCAGACCTCTAGGATTAAATCCCATTTCATCCATTAAAAACTATCCTCACATCGCATAAAAGGTGAACAACGAAAACAAACTAAAATAGAGCAATGAGTTATCTTATATTTTTAACCTGCATTCACTTAATTGATTCTAACTTAATTTTATTTTTATATACGAGTCACGTCATTACCACCAGCAAAAAAAAAACAAAAAAGTGATTTATGCTAATTACTAAAATGTGACAAGTATACTAAGGTCACAGAAATGCGACGCAGATAAATTATTGGCGCTGTATTTTGATCAAATTGGCGGGTCATCGACCGCGGAATGACCTAACCACCAGGATATCTAGCTTTACGAGATCTTTCGCACGCACAATCAGGCAAGTCATGATAATGATTCAATAAAATATGTACCTATAATATTTATCTGGCCTATGAGATACTTGTGAACGCCCGAGACTTTGTCCGAGTTAGATTATGATGAAACAAAGCTGCAAACAAACTGTTTTTACATAACAAAACTACACTTACAATATTGTTAATTATATCGTTCTTATTGTTTATATGAATTTAAATCCTCATTTATTTTATGTTATCCTAGTCGTCTAGACACGAGACTGATCCGTGGATTTTTTTGCGGACTTTGTTTTTTTTGTTCTCTTTAAAAACTTAGTTTAGTTATTCAAAAAATACCGACATGCTAATTTTTAAAACTAATTCAACGGATTTTTTTGTGTCCAATAAATAAAATGTTCAAATAAGGTTCCCGTTTAGCGCAAACACTGCTTACAATTTTATTTGTCCTTTATACATACTTACGCACTTACCGATTTAAAAGCAACTTTTTCTTTCATTATAAAAAGTCTTTCAACATTCATTCATTTTAAGTTTTTTTAAGTAAAAAAAAACTAGTCCTAATTACTTGAAAATTAACAAATAAAAGCGTTACCATTGTTACTATATACCAAATTCGATCGAGATCTATTCGATTTTTATTTTACTTTCAATATGTGATTTGTAAAATTAATAGTCCGTGCCACACATACTAAATCGTAATAAATTAATATTCATATAAATTAATTGTTATTGAGAAAACTACAAACAAAAAATTCGATACTCGAATTACGAAATCGAAATTTCGTAACCATTATCGTAAAAAAGCTCAAGTAAAAGTCCCGTCCAGCAAAACAGCGCTTTCAATTTTACTCGTCCTCGCAAGTCGCGAGTCGCATCTATTCAGGTTTGGGCGTCACTTTTTCTTTCGTTGCAGCTAGATGCCGATTCGCCTTGACCTTCAGCGATCGGTCGCGGCGGCCGTCGACCCCCACTCCGCGAGCCTTCCGCAAATTGTGACCGTTCCTTCAAATTGCTATTTTGTTGCCTACTAGTTTGACGATATTATTTCAACTTATAGCATATACTTAAATATGTTTTAACACTTGTAATAAAAACGGCTACTATAACAAAATATAGACTTAGTTTAGTATATAAACGTAATTACAGTCTTCATTTTGGTTGTTTATTTTTTATAAGTTTTCGAGATTACATACATAGTATGAAAATAACTTTTGTCAACATACAACAATATTTTATGTAATGTATTCTCGACAATCATCAGCGGAAAAGCCCACAAAGCAAACAATCGTTAGCCAAATACTGTCACGGCAATGGTAACTTAAATTGTATGATTTTGAAAAAGTACAATATGCAAATAAATAATAATTTGTTGTGAAACATTGAGCAATCTAATCCTGCGATCGATGTTGAAAAATGAAACCCGGTAAGCGGAATTTAAAAAAGAAATAAAAATAATTCGCATTGCCAATATTGTCTCGTATTAATGTCAGTGTTTGGTAAGATGAGGAGTGTGGGTTCAGTTGATTCGGTAAACAGAAGGAAATGGTTTCAAATGAGATGGAACGCGCGCGCGGTGTCGTCGGACACGTCTTGAAGGGGCGCCTCGCGAGCCGTGACGCCGCGCGTTTCCGTTCGCCGAGACACACTGCCCAACAGTGAACACAACTTTGTCAAGGACGCGTTGTCCTGGAATATTAAGCATTTCACAATTATTGCATGTTCACTTTAGGTTATATTACTAAGTAATGTGGTTACTCTATACATTATTCCTCTATTCATTGGTAATTTTTTTATTCCGTTATTTTAGGCACATAATATTATTGTAAATAAATAAAAAAAATATCATTGTTGACAGTATTTAGAAATATTAAAATGGCAGCAAAGAAATTTGTTTACAACGATATAAAAATACTCTTCTATTGAAATTTTGGTTTATCATATCTTAATTAGTTCACGTCTCACGGCTGCGTTGTACTCTATCATAGGGGTAAAAATAGAGCTAGTCTAAATGACAAAATTTTAAATTAAAGTTTAAGCAAATTTGATCAAACTTATTTAAACTTATCGTGCAAAACAACCTACATAGTAATTTGCATCATACAAAATAATAAGGTTACTTAAGCAGTAGCTCGTTGAGTGAATGGAATGCACGCCACCGCGATGAATGTCTAGCGGGGTATCGACCTACCCTAACTCCATAAATACTCCGATTACAAAGTAAACGTCCGTCCATCATTGCGCGTCATTGTTGACGACACTGAGATGCCTTGTTAAACATACGAGCACTTGAATTATCGTGCGTTAACGGCGCACACATGAATGGTACATACAACATGCGAGTGTACGCGATTCATTCAATTTGTTTACTCGACGAGCGCCGCCGCGACGGCCCGGTCAAGGGCGTCGTCCATCGCCCGCTTCCAACCCGTCCGAATTATCACTCAACCAACTTGTGTAGACATGTTATCGATACAATGTGATTATGTCGCTTACAAGGTTTTTGTGTGCGTGTGCTGTATAGGCCTACAAAGAGATATTTTTGACAGCCCGCTTGACACATGGGATAGCACTTGCAAAATACTCTTCTAAAGTTAAAATTTTAACATGAAATCGAAATTATATAGATGTTTCTTCTTCGTTTAAATTTGACTAGGGTCAGTGTTTTCGCGGCAACAACTATTTTTACAATGACGACAAACAGAAGGTAAGGATGTTTATCAAGCATTTAAAGTATCTACAAGAAAACATTTAAGTCGATTTAATTTCTGTGATGTAATTAAAAATTGAGCGTTAAGTCTATAAAAACACCCAAAAATAGGTATGATAATACTGAATGGTTATTTGCTAATATGTGTAAAGTCGAGTAAAGAGCGTGACTTGGCCAGACGTCGATCGAATTCGTTCCGTTCTGACTGAACGTATAGGATTTTATTTAAATGTTAGTGGTAATTAATTAGTTAACGGCGACGACGGAGGCCGCATGCTGCCGCCACGTGGTGCCCAAGACCTTCGCTCAGACCACCAACTCCTTAGGTCATTTACTCCAATTACGTAACACTCGTGTAACAACTCGCTATATAATCGGCGGAATTTTTATTGACTAATTATTCGCCATTTTTTATAAGCGGTGAAGTCAGCGGATATCGCTAAATATTCAAGCAGTGTATCATTCGAGGCTAACAATAACGTACAAAAAATCCGAACATCGGAATTATCTCACGTCGATATCTAATGGACTCAAATAATAAACTCCGGCGCGGGTTAACAGTGCGGGCGAGACGAGTCGTGTCTGGACAATGGTAGGGGATGCGGGGAAGTGTTTGAGGAATATGTCACTCTCCAGCGTCTTAGTAGTCACGTCGTATGTTTCTCGTGATAATGAATCACCATCCCACCATTGTGCTATTGAATTATTCTTCTATTAATTGTATGCTTAAGCGTACTAGACAGTTTAATTAATTATTAGTTAACAGTTAGTTCAAATAATAATTATTTTATCTATCTGTTAAAACAAATGCCATGACTGATACAAGTTTGTATGAGTCACAGATCAATACAAAATTCTATCTCGCATTCGGTCGGTCTGTATACAGTAAACAAGCAAAACCTACATAAATTAAAACTATTTACTTAAATAGAAAAAGAGGAATTCTAAAAATACCAAATAAAAATCTACAAAGATATCATTAATACACGTGAAGTCAGCTTTGTAATATATCGATATTACTCAAACAAACAAGCATAGTAGGGTCTAGATGTAGTGCGATCGCGAGAAATGGCTCTCCTTTTATATATCGGAGGCTGTGCGGGATGCATCCACATTCCTCGACGGTGACTCGTCGCCGGACCTCCATTGTGACTTTTTTCGACGTCGCGTGGAAACACATAAGTAATTTAGATTTTACTACACATCTCTACGTACTATAAGGATGAGTGAGTCGTTGAGTGAGCGAGCCAGCATGGAGTCAACGCCCAGACGGATTAAAGGGCCGATTAACGAGCACAGTTTAATTTATAACCGGAATAATAAAAGCTCACGGAAGGACCGCCGCGCGCGCGCCTCTTACTAACCCATAAGTCATTACTGAAAATGTCAACAGAACAAGTCTACGCAGCCCGTGTGGCATACACCGCTTTTATTACTTCTTAATCCATTCTGTGTCCCTGGTGAAATTAGTAACAAACGTGATATAAATTAATAATTATTAAATTGGTCTGTCTGGACTTCAAATCAACGTATATTTTAATTAATTGAATATAATATGAAATAAACGAGTTATGTTAACGGTAAGTTTAGTTTGATTTAGAAATTTACATTAAAGGTTTACTAGACAACACCTTATTTGCATGTCCTCAACGTATCAACTTTCAGTTTCGCACAAACGCTGTTGCTGGTATTAAACAGAGCGATAATATGTAGAGTCAGCGCCGGAACCTGTCTGTCCACTCGAAAACTGTAATTATGTTAACGAGGAGTAGGCCACGTGGGCTATTTTTAAAACTGATCCATAAATATTACATTTTTTCGATTTAGTTTAAATGGTGATTTTTAATTCAAGGCGAGATACAAAGGCTAGGCTCTTATATGGTGGATTTTAATTAAAGGGTAGTTTTTAATGGGCAACAGGAGTCAGGAAAATATATTATAAGAAAACAAACAATTGAGAAATGTATAAAGTCGCGTGGCTGACTTTTTACGTGTTTGCATCTGCTCGATAAGCACGATAAGTTAATCGAGACCGGAAAACTTGGTGAGATTCGCCGGTGAGGCAGTGAGGCGGTGAGGCGGGCGGCACCAGGGGAGTGTGACTGATAAGGAGGTTACACAACGGGCTGCGGCAGCCAAGGTCGCAGCAGATGTGGGAAGCACAGGCGCGTCGTTGACGGCTTATCTGGAGGAATGTTTGCCGAGCACAAATAAGCAGCTCGGAGCACGATCGGCCGCGCGCCCCGCGCCTTCTCCTCATGTTTATTAGGTGTGAACGCACTCGGCGGCGCCGTGAGAACTACACTACTACGTATTAGGAGCGGGCGATAACTAGACACGTGGTTATCGTAGTTGCAGAACAATGCGTCTATTACGTCGTACCATATCTAATAGCGTGTGTGTGCTGTAACGGCCTGATAACTTTCAGCTGTCGCTACTCACTGTTATTAGAGCTTCCCCATTTGGATTAGAACTTCATAGTTTAACTTTAGTATTATGATATCACAAATAAATAGATATTTTAAAAATAAACTCAAACTCAAGGCGTGGTCTGAAAGCATAATAAGATTGTAAAATATATCCATTTCGAGCAAGTTCCAGATCCGTGCCACGTAATAAGATTTGAACGCGCTAAGTGAGATGTAGTCAGGAGAGCGGCCGATAAAAAGTTCACGCGTTCTCGGCAGGAGGCCGGGAGGACGCGCGGCTAACATTCCGTAAGCGATATTATTTATTTTTAATTATGCCAATGAACGTGCAAGAGGTTTACCTTCGATCGTGCGCGAGCCTTCGTTTCCTGGTCGGGCCTCGATACCAATCGCTGAATTATTCGCCTACGCGACTGACAACTCGCGGGTTGACGCTGACGATGCTAAAATCATTCGCGAGAAACGCGGTCACAGCCAGTGGGTCAGTGTCCGCAGCGGGAGTGCACTCCGCGGCAACCCTGCCCCGAAGGCCGCCATTCATAATTAAAATGACATCAACCGCGTGGGAACTTATAAATGCCAAATTGGACGACCGGTCAGACGGGTGTAATTAATTTCGCGATTCTCGATCTCGATTGATATTAGCGAAACGACACTCGCCTATACCGTCCATAAACAACGAAACCGAAAGCCGCGGGGGTAGCGAAGGCAAAAAAGACGAGCGGACAGACGATGGCGATGCGCAAGCGCAATGCACTTTTTCCGTCCCTGTCACGCGACGTACTCATCTTCGTGCCGGCGTCCCTTTCGCGCGCGAGACGAACGCCACTTTCGCTTGTTCCGTCTCGTTCTTGCCCGATCACAGTTTTAAGGAAGTGCGTATTGCGCTTACGGGATCGCTCTATAACCGGCGGCCGCTTTGCATCGCACGTCGGACGGATTAGGAGATGAAGGTTCAGTCGTCGAAGAGAATCGATCGTCCGAGGCGCGCGTGTGGCGGCGACATTTCCCCCATAACAATGAGTGATAGTGCAGCCGTCTCTTTCGCGTCGGACCTTGCCGTGCTGTTGCTCCGGCCAAGTTCAATATCCCAGACCTTGGGCCGATCGAGAGTGGGTACCCGCAATGGGCAGTTGAAACTAGTCGGCCGTACTTACCTACCTACCTACCACCTGCTATAATTTACAAGTTTGCCTCTATTTTTATAAGTTGATATATCGAACAATGGAATGAATCAATTACTGTGCGTTTATTAGCCTGCGCGTGAGATCGAGGGGGAAATGGATTATACCGTGTCTTTGTCGGACGCGACGGGCATCACGTTTGGACATAAACGACTCTACATAAAAATTGGTTGTTTACGATTTCACTACCGAGAAAACTAATGAACTTCGGAGGTCGGCGCCGCGCTAACGCCCGCCTGTACGTAGGTATACGGGCGGCCAATTAGATGTCGGGCGCATGCTAAAATATAAATATTAGTAGAACCGACAAAGGTTTTTAATCACCGATCTCGATGCGTCTTATTCCTTTTGCGGTCCGAAATTACAGGCTACGAGTTCGCTAACCCCGACCGCCGCGCTTAGGGCGACTATGCCCTCATGGATCGTGTGAAAAATTACCCGCGATTTGCTTTTATTTTGCGTTATAAGTGGAATTCGATATGTATAATTTTTGCATCCGTTGGAATACGCTCGAAACTCCTGCGCACGCACAGCCACACGCATTAATGTGAATTAGATTCCGGGAATCCGAGAACGACGGTCCGATTATGGTGACTCCGTCGCAAATAGGATGTTATTAAAAAAAATGAAAACGAAAGCGATGTGCGGAGAGCGCGCGAGTCGCGAGCGAGTCGACGAGCGCATCTCGCTGCGCCAAGGTTACGTAGTAGGGGCGGCGACCGGCGAGACTGGTGTGACGTCACGGGCGCCGGAAACGCTTGTCCGCCTCATAGTTACGGTTACATTTTGAGTTTAGAAGAAAGTGTTTCATTCCGCGTGGGCTAGGTCAGTTGCTGCACTTACTATAATCGCTTTACGATTCATAACCGCCTGGTAGGTGCAAGCGATTTCGAAATCGAAAACGCAGATGATTATTTACGGCTGACTGCGGTTCGAATGTTTGTAAAGGGACAACAAAAGATACGTTTCGTTCGGCGAAATACGGTGGTACCTATTATGTATCGGCCTACAAGACAGCAGGCGACCTCGCTGAGTCAGATGTTCTGCTGATAAACATATTAATTGCATGCGACAATGCGTGTCCGAACATGAAATCGGCATTTATTTTTATTTTACTTCATAAGATAGATGAACTTACTGCATTACATACTGCACGCACAATACCAGTACATGCGATGGAGCCGGCCGTGTAGAGCCTGGCTCGGAACGAATTGTGGGATATTTACCTGCGAACAAATAAAAACAAAACATTAATAACTACATTGCAACTATAAAACCATTCAAGTAACATTTTTACTGCGCAGACGCAATAAAATAAATGTAAACGACAATCTCCGGACAACTTTTTCCATCGGAAAATAAACAATCGAGGCTTATTATCGATTTTACTTGTAGCTATAATGAGTCGATTAAGGTTATAATAATATTAACGAAAGATAAAATACAGGTACAAAAGAAATCCTTTAACTGTAAATAAGACGAATGTTTGGCGGTGTTTACAGTAATTTGTTTGTTTACGTTCAATATTGACGACCTTCCGGTACCTTCCACGTATTTTAACAAAATTTATAAAGTAATTATCGACAATTTCGAAACTGGCAGTAACTGCATTTTCGCCAAAAAATTCGTTTACATTTTCCGATATTTTAAAATACGGTGATGGTTATAAATATGTTCTTCAAAATTAAATAAAATATGATTTCAAACGCAGTCTGAGACTAATTCACTAATTTTTAACCGACGAGAAAAAACGGAGGAGGTTCTCAATTCGACACGTATATTTATTTTTATGTATGACCACGCATAACTTTTGACAGAGTTGTCCAATTTCGATAATTCTTCTTTTATTGGAAAGGGCACACTTCCAATATGGTCTCATAGACGCTGTTTCTAGCCAGCCATGGTTTCTACTTTAAGGATGTTACCTAGAACCCACAAACTGCTTTACTACGTTAAATAAATGTTCTTTATACTTTCTTTTACTACGTTAAAAAAAAATTTCATAGATATGCTTAAGTAAATTAAAGCAACTAAATGACGCAGTTATTTCTTACTTTTTAGTGCGTTTTGAATCGGTTCTATTTTTTGTTAAAAATTTTTAATACATGTATATATTTAGATACCTACTTTGTAGATATATTCAAGACTAAGATTTGTATATTTCCCAGACGGTTTGTTTAAACGTTAGTTTCATCAATAGGATATTTCCGACTACAATTCAGAGACAAATCTCAAAAATGTGATAAAAATGTAAACATCCCCGCAATGGAGTCCAATCACGGAGTTGTTTGTAATATCTCGCGATAGGTGTGACGTCACCAGTTACTTGACAGACAATCGAGATTGAGATGTCTGGAATTTGATTGGAACAACCAATTCCAGCAATTGGAATAATTTCACCGACCTTTTAATCAAATTTTAAAACGTAAATTTTGTTATTACATTAAACATTATTTTGCTAAAAATTAAATGATACTTCATTTTTTATGTAAATGTTTTCGTTTCTATTTATAAATATCTCAAAAACTTTTGGGTCGCTTTAAGCGGTCGCAGGTAAATATGCGAACATGTATAGCAACATAGATAAACTGTTATTCAGATCGGGCATTACTAAAAAAATTATGTTAGAATAGCGAACCTCTTTTGACGTACCTATTTAATTAGTACTTACAACTTTCCCAAAAAAAAATGTGCATTAAAACAATGACAACTCTATCCAAATATTTAGTATAAGTAGTTTTTAGTCTTTTGTTAAAGGTCTTAGTCGAGCAAAGTTGCGGGCCTTTGCCAGTTATTAATAAGTATGTCCGCTTCTTATATGGTAAAATGTTTCCAGTAATATCCGTCGTGCATAATAAAGAGGAGCAGCCAAAGAGATGAATATTGAACGAGCGAAAGGGATGCGTCAGCAGCGAGACGTTAAGACGATGTGGAAATTAAAAAAAAAGGCCGCTCTTATTATTATTATTGAGAGACAAACATTGACTTGTGGACAATGACTTTTGTGTAAGTGATGTATGTTAACTTTTGGAAATACTGTGGTTTTACTTGACTTTTTTTACAGTTTATGTTTTTCAATGTAATATGTGTAATGTGTACTGAGACTATGTAAGTGAATTGCTCTATGTCTATATATAAACCTCGGTGGTGCAGTGGTGCGTTATGCCACTTTAGATCACTAGATCTTGGGTTTGAATAAAAAGTATTGTGCTTTTCTTTCTTCCAAGAAATTCTCAGTAGCTCTGCTTCGTGCTGGAAAATTTGTTCACCCCCGTGTCTCGGAGAGCACTTTAAGCTGAGTCAAATATAATCACTCTAAGATCGAAAATCCGCATTGGAGCAATTTGTGCTAACTGCCTGGCTCTGAAATGGCAAGTTAAAATATGCTGATAATGATGATGATAATTTTGTGAGAATTCATAAATGTTAAGAAAACCCGGTTTTGTTTAGTTATTGGCTTCAGGAGCATAGGAGAAAGACGTGAACACAAACCAATGGTCACATAAAAGCGGGCACGACGTGTTTTAATACGCGCCTCGCCGTGCGCGTTTCCGATAGGCGATAGACTGTGACGCAGGCGCGCGACGCACGAATACTAAGCGATTACGATTGTAGATACACTATTCAACTAACACTATAACCAAGAAAGGAATCAAAGCCAGTGGTAAAGTCACTACAAAGAGATGAATTTGACGTTTTCGTTAAAACGAAAAGGTGTTTGCAATGTAAGCCGTGTAATAAACGAATTTAGATTTGAAAGAAGTACAGCGCTTTATTTTTCAAGTTGTGCAAGTTAAAACTAAAAATGTTGAAAATCCTCCGACATAAATGAATTTAGCTATATTATTCACTCATTGCCTCTTGAAAAAAAAACCTATTATTTGTAGCATTACATAAGGCAGAGTAGGGATAAAGAGAAAAGCTAGCTCTGAAAAGCAGCCAAGCGAATATGAAGGTGCAAAGGTATCTTGAGATTGCATAAACCATGCCATGTTTATTATATCAGCATATTTTTTTCTGACTTATCTGATCTTTATAGTATATTATTGCTAACAACCATCGCGTCTCAGATTTTGA
This sequence comes from Mycalesis mineus, assembly GCA_034621355.1. NCBI lineage: Eukaryota > Metazoa > Arthropoda > Insecta > Lepidoptera > Nymphalidae > Mycalesis > Mycalesis mineus. The sequence goes on from CM067897.1 coordinate 3,590,040, forward strand.
TTCAATCCAATTTATTGTTTCGTATCTATCCTTTTTTTTAGTATTAGTTTCAAGCACATACACTTTATTTCATTTGGAGTCGACACAATGAAAAAAAGCAGTATAAATGACATCAAGTCCAAAATATAACAAGGTGAACTGAGTTCTCTCGCATTTACAAGTATAAATTATATTATGGATTAGCAACTGGTTTCGTACAGTTCAAGAATAACAAGGAGCTGTATATCTACGGTGTTTCATGTCAGTGTACTAAGCACGCTCGAATTAAACTATAGTCAGTGTATGATGCCTAGAACATTCTATTCATATTTTAAGCCGTTTAGTTTGTATGACCTTACTATAGAACTTCATTGTATTGAGTCTTATTTATCAAAAGGTTTGGCCAATTCAAAGCTTTTTATAGCTCCCGCATATACTCACATGAACTCGTTTATATTTTTATTACCTACCCATGTTAATAATTGTGTATCAAGTAATTAACACGAAATCACGTACGGTTTGGTCAATTCTCAATAGTTTTTTGTTTAAATTACAGGTAGGAAGTGAGCCTGTTCAAGTCTAAATGTATGAATTAATCCAAATAAACGAGTTGTCGCTACGTTTATAATATTAATTAAGTACTCTCATATTATTTGTAATCCTACTATTTTACGAGAGCCACAATTTCTACTGGAATAACATTGTAAAGGACTCAGACCCCAGGCATGGTTCAAATAGAACTGAAAACGTCAGCTGGCTGGTGCTCGGTATGTGACTCACTACTGACTTTATTATATTAGAACGTTTTTAAATCTAGATGTTCAATGCAACAATTTTCTCTTCTTTCGCCTTCGGGCACCCTCCGGCGATGCTTCTGCGCTCACTCAACCCCCCCGGTGACGCCTCTGTTGTCCCTTATAGAGCCTACGGTAATTACACAAACAGAAAAAACCGAGTTCAGTTTCAGGTTGGCTAATTAAAGTATCTTTATTGTGAGTTGTTAATACAATTAAAGAAGGTACGTAACCTCCGTTTTCTTATATCATCGCTCAACGTTATTTTCTCACGAACCGTTTAAACATTTAATATGTGATAAAATGTAATGAACAAATTCTGGTTAGGTGTCATTATCGTTCGCGGGGATATAACTCAGCGCGGCCAGTACGGCAGTAAAATTAAAAACGCGTAAAGGCCTCGGTGGGCCCGAGCCCTGCCAACTTCAATTAGATTTCGCGAGAGGCGAACAATAAGAAATAAAATCTGCTCTTTTACGATCGCTCTGTCAGCCGTCGGTCAGTCGAGGTGATCGTAAAATCGGGAATGCAACGGGTTTGCTGCGGATGAAAGACCAAAAAGTGATCGATCGAGTTGTGTTCGCGAAACTCGGGGGGAAATTTGACGGGGTGGTTTATTGCTCCGAACTGGGTCACGCGCGTTCATTCCGCCGGTACTCCGTTGTGTTGCCGAGACAACGCGACGCCGAACTGCCGAAGATCGGGAACTCAGATCTTCCTTCATGTTATAAATAGGGTCACACCCCATTGCTAAACTTTAGACGTCATTGTTCACTCTCTTTCAATCTTACAAGACTTTAATCACGCTTTAAAGAGATAAAGTTGAAATAAAATTAAAAAATAATGTGTTGTATTTAAATACCTTACGCATTAAAACATATGTTAAAATGAAATTGTAGTTACCAGTTAAACTCATACCGTATTTAAGGACAGTATGAAATGTGCTAATAAAAGTAGCTGCGACAAGGAATAGTACACGATTTGGCTAATTCCAGGTATTAACTTTATTTGAATGCCGTTGCTAATAAATCTTAACTAAACAGAGGATGAGTTATTTGACCGTGAGATTTGCATGGGAAACCTTCGACAATCTATTACACATGCGGACGGCTCTTTGTCGGATCGATTCAGTGCAAATTTTGATTTGGAAACATCGAATTCGCAGGCAACCAAACGAGAATATACTCGCGGAATGCAAAACGGAATCTGGCCGCTCTTTGTTGCGGATTCCCAGACGTCGGCGACGACGAGTAAAAAGCGGTCTCGGCCATATAAATTATGAACTCCAGTTCGGTTATTAGTTGCCGAAATGACAACGTGCCAGCACAATAACGCTTTACCGTTACGGGGCCTAACGCGTGTATAAAACCGAAGGGCGATAGGGTCGCGTATCCAGTTTCGTGGGGCACCGTTTTCTTGCCCTTTCTGTTTTAAATTCGAGGCCGTTTAAGTACTTGTTAGTCGTCAACTGAAAAAAGTTTCGGTTATAAGTTACAATGCGACCAACAAAGATTTATTAATACATACACCGCCCGGTTTCATGACGCGACGGGTGGGAGAATGTAAACACGTCTTATTTACAAGACGTAACAAAATATTGGAAGGAAATACCAATTTCGTATACCCAGTGGGTACATAGTTTATGATTTACTAAGCACCAGATTGAATGTCGTCTGGTAAAATAATTTCGTTATTAAATATTATTAGAAAAGTGGAGAGATTTTATCCATAAAAAAAACAACAAAAAGAAAATGAGAATTTTTGCTCATTTTCATCTGGTTAGTTGATTTCAATATCACCAACTAGTGTTGAAAATACTTTAAATAAAAGAAAAACATAATTTTAATAGGGTTTTATTTAAAGCTTTTATTTTAACTGCTTGCAATAAATTTTGGAAGGTAAATTATAAAATGTTCAAATTATTTTAATTCTTGAAAATATAAAAATGCATGTAACAACATGCTCAGCAAGTTATTAATAGCGATATTCCTCACAAGCACAAGGGCAGGTATCGCCTATCAATATTGGATGCAGTAACATTGTTATCGAGTGACATATTGAACCGCCCGGGAAGCAATAAGTCAACGACTGATCGAATGAATGGAACCCCTTTCAGCCCGGCCATTATTACATTATTCTCGTATTAGCTATTACGTTAACGTCATTAATAATTACGTAATAATTATTTGTTCAACTCTTCATTACTATGTACTATACCTAAGTTATAATTTATTACAACTTACAATGATAAAATATCAATAGGCAAGTACATGCAATACTGTATCTACGCTTAAAGCTAAACTTTCTTTCAGCAGTCCGTTAATACAATATGGCTTATTCTAATAAAACAGTATTGAAAATAAAGACTAAACATAGACATTCAAACCATACTAATACAGTAGTATTTTAAGTTACATTTATTTATCCTACCTACGAAAGATTGTTTTAAGAACGCTTTCGAAATGAAATTATTCGTTCGTAATTTAAACAATCGATCCAAAGTTCCAAGAAAAGTACTGATTTATACGTATCGATGTTATTGTTATTAAATCAAATTATTATAAATTTAAAGGTATTTACTGGACTTACTACTTCATACTTGACATTGCTCTAATTAAATTTCGAATTGGAAAAAATAATTGAACATTTTCAACTTAGATTTAATATAATATTATTATCATAAACAATAAATAGTGAATTAACTTTAATGAATATTACTTAAATTTAATAAAAATGTCAATTTTAATGAATATAAGTTTACATATAAAGCAATAGTATTATGAGCAGACATGAGATAAAGTTTATTTATAAATGGTTTAATAAGATGGAAGGTCGAGACTCTGACGTCATGGGCGGGGTAGGTCGGGGACAAAAAGTGTTAGCACCTCACCATCCTCGGCTAATCCGTTATTGAAACATCAGAAATGATTGATGCGGTGCAATCAGGCGCCACGGCCAACAAATTCGTACATTGTTTTCGTTTATTCAACCGCCTAGAGGGCATAATCACCTAGTACCATTGTGAAACAAATCAGCTTAAGCGTCCTTTAAGAATAAGCTCGAATTCGACCTCTAACGTGCGGTCAAGTTATAAATATCAGACCTTGATAATAAGTCCTGTAACCACATAATATATATGTGTACTTTATAGACTTTCGTACAATGAGTTATTGAAGCACTTATCTTATTGGATATTATTACAACTTACAAGTGGAAATTAATAATCTTGTTGGAAAATAAATAATGTAGATTTATTGCTCAACACAAGGTTGATAATATTTTTTTTAAGAATTTACACATTATGAAAGTGCATTGGAAAAAAAATTTAAACGTTCATTTTAGGTCAAAGTTCAACTTCCTTTTAGCTACAATGTTTTCAACCACTTTTTAAAACTGTTTTAACCTTGTTTAGAAACACAACTAATAAACGACAGCGAATCACTCGTAATCATGCTACTTGACTTTAAAAACAATAAAATCGAGGTGTTACGAACAAAAGCGGAATAGGAGGAACGCGCGTAGCGTAAAAAATACGACTGCTTTTTTTTTAATATAGTTGTACTGTGCAAACGAAACATACCAACCAGGCTAGCATGAGTGCAGAGGTTGTGAAATTGCGTGCGACCGCAAGACATCCGGCGGACAATGGCGCGCGCCGGACGAAAGCTCACCGGATGCACGTAATGCGGATCGCGAGGTTATGTTTATTTCGCTTTAGGCTCGCCTGTGGCTTCATCTGGGGAAGTGATTGCGAAGTACGGGATGTGATTTCACTTTGCCGGGAACTATTAAAATGTACAATGTAGAGGCTATGTAATTTCATTATCCATGCAGAATATAAAGCGAAGCTTTTCCCTATATTCGTAAATATGAGGAATCACTGGCAAAGCTTTGAGGTTGAACCTCAATCAGGTAGTAGTATAATAAAAAAACATAGAGAAGGTAAAGAATATTATGTTCCAATTAAAGTCAATTACGATCCTTTGTTGCTTCGCAGCTTTTTTATTAAAAGCAAGTCTTTATTCTTCACGCGCATTTCTATACATGAAATTCATCTGTTTGTACTCATTTCATTAGCGCATCCTAACCTTCAACCTTTGACGTATATTATTTATTGGCTATATTGAAGAACGTTGGTTGATAAAAGAAGGTTCGTTAAACCTGTACAAGGTTGTCACACCTTGCACGCAACCCTAAACTATACGATACGAGGACCGCATAGCCGTGTAGGTGGTATCAAATGAAGCGGTCTATCAGACTCCACCGCAAACTAGGGAAGCCGTGGATGTGTGGGAGCCTGGATCTGGTTTGTCTATGCACTTGTCCAACTGATACGAAGTGATTTATTTCTTGTTTTTGTTCTCCTGGTAGTTATAGTGGTAGTTATGTACTTGCAACTTGGCCACTCCGTATCTAGTATCCGTGTCCATTGGGGAAATAAATTATAATAATATCCAACACAAATCAAAATAACGTTGTTTTAATAAAAGACAATATGGTGATTTGGGTTATACATTATATTAAAATTGGCCTTTGTATTTAAAAGCCCGAAGCAATTGAGTCTTTTGACGAATAAACACCAGTAATGTCTGTGTAATATCACTGCTTCACCAACTCGGTTGTATTAAATGCATTGAAAGTTTGAAAAATACTCATTTTCTTCAATGTTGCAGTAACTTTTGTTCGGTGGCAATTTTGTTAAAATGAATGGAAGGGAGTTGCATTCATTTATGCGGTAACTGTATGAACGGGCAATGTTATGAATTCAATCACGCGATGTTTTCGAAGTATTTTAACGAATATAAAAGAACTTTACGAAAATTATTATTTGGCGTAAATCCGAGACGAACAATGTTTATTTCGTATACAGCACGTATTAGTGAGTGTACATAACAAGTGCAAATAAGCCTTGTCTTGTATTCTATGATTGAAAGACAGGCTAGGCTCAGGACGAGATGTGGCTGGTCAGTGATAGTGATTGGTATTGACCGCTTAACCTAACGGGCTTATTTAAAACTTCTTCTCGGTTGACTTCAGCTTCAGGGGCCGAACGAAATAAGAAATTCTAAGCTTCTTGCTAAATTTGAGGAGAGCCCAATTTCATACAAGGGAGATTCCTGGGATCACATGATCGAACGTAGTTACATAAACCAATCTATGATATGTTATTTTTAAAACAGCACCATATTAAAAATAATCGATCATATTTAATTTGGAACGTGCTTGAAATGACTTTGTAAGGAGATCGATATAATGGTTCTGCTAGACATCGCCAGCTATTCATTACCGCGACCTTCGGCTGAGCAGAGCTTGATAGGTTAATTGCTGTGAACCGATTAGTTTTTGGCAGTTTTTTCCGCGTCCCGAAACCACCGTGCTCTTTATGATTCATAATTACTATACCGCTGAGAGGCAATCACCAAACCTGTCATTATATTGTACAAATAACTACTTATTTTGTGATACTTGATACCTGCGACTTTGCCTGCCTGGGTATTCTGATAACTTTCAGCTAATCATCATTATCAGCCTATTTAACGAGCAATTACAGAGTCAGGTCTCTCTCCTTGCAGGGGAAGGGATATGGAGCGTAGACCTCACGAGGATTATCCAATGCGGGTTGGCGGGCCTAATTAATGAGGATTTGTTAACGATCACTATCCGATGTTGCTACTAGTGACAGAGACCTACGACGTAACGTGTTCACGAGGGTGTGAAACCACCAACTAACTTCTCGAGTCCAGGCTTGGAATGTTCTGAAAATTTTATAAAAGAATGAAAAGCTCAGAATTATTCCGCGACCCGACCCAGGATTGTCATTGATACTAATATTAGTAAACTGTGTGTTAATGTTTGTTCTGTTTGTCACGATTTAACTACCTACTTAATCGAACAACTATTTTTTTTAAATATAAGTAGGTAGTTATTTTCATATAGGTACATAACAATTCTTACAAACTCTTCAAACCCCATAACAATGAATTTTCAGAAAAATCTCGTCTATCGATTTTAGATTTGTATATAAATTGAGTTTTCTGTGCGTCCGTCTGGCAACTTTTTTAATATATTCATTATTTATGCATGCATATAAAAACCGATAGATACAACATTGTGAATTGGTTTAATCTATATCGTTAGAGTATTATTGATTGGCAAATTGGTGCCGAAATTAAATAAAGGCTGGATGATTTATTACTAACTTCGTAGTATATTACGGTTTGCTGATCGTACAGTTCGGAACTGCACTCCGGACGTACACAATTTGAAGTTTAATGCAACTTTGTGTCGTAGTATATAAACGTCCCATTTGACTAACTTACTAGCATAATTTTAGATTTATGTTAAATTTGTTTTTGGTTTTAAAAACTGAAATAAAAATTTATTTATTTATAGCGATTAAAAACAGTTACAGTTCTTAGTGAGCGGACAAAAATTGGTTAGTTACTTGATAAAAATCTAACTAACAAGGTTATTTTGTGTATTTGGTTGAGTTCCTACGATTTATAAATAGAATATCACACACTAATTAGAATCTTACACAGTTTTTTACTTTCTAATTGGAATACGTTCATATCTCTATTTATGAGTAGTTTCGCTTTATGTCTAAAAATTGTATTTTATCTAAGTTAGCTGAATTATTAAGTAGTCTAATGTTTTGTGTTTAAATGTCAAATCAAAAATATAATCTGAACTGTACCGTTCGCTACACCGCGTTAAGTTAAACCAAGGTATTATAACAAAAGAAGTTTGGTCAGTTATATTTGCGGTAACGGAAGATTAAGATTAATATCGATATTTTTTGTCGGGGCCGAGTGGGGGCTATGATTTGGGGTCATTACGGACCTTCATCAAACGGTTCGCAAGTGACCCCTGCACCGATGCAGCTATGACGCAACCGGGGAACCAATGTGATACATTCTTGAGACTTGAGCTCAATTAACATCCTTACTCATGTAAAAATGACGATGATACATACTATCTCAGTTAAATAAAACACGCATAAAATAATAAAATCTATTGCAATAGAGAATAATGTATTTGGATTTTCATCATCATCATCATCATTATCAGCATATTAACGACCCACTACAGGGCCAGGCCTCTCTCCTTATAGGAGAGGGGATATGGAGTGTAGACCCACCACGCTGCTCCAATGCGGGTTGGCGGGCTTAGGGTGATAATGTTTCATTTATTAACGATCACTATCAGATGTTAATGACAGTGACCGGGTCTTAACGTGCTTAACGGGGGTGTAAAACCACCAACTTCCCGACTCCGGGATTGGAATGTATTGAGAAATTCATAGAAGAATGAGAAATCCAAAATTTTTCTGTGACCCTACCCAGGATTCGAACCCAGGACCTGATGATCGAAGCCAGATAGGCTAACCACTAGACCAACGAGGCAGTCAGTCAGTCAGATTTGGATTTTACAATCCTATAAAAAGTTTTCTCTAGTTTAAAATTACATAAAAGCTAATAACGTTACCAATAAGAATAATCTTCGCGCAATAAAGCATTAATAATCGCGAAGCCTGTGACGAAAGCTCATATCGCCTTTTTGCTCTAAGATCTGTTTGCATTCGCATCTTCCCTAGTGTTACAAATCGCAATTTTCCTCGGTGGTCAATTATGGGCACATGTCAATCTCAGCTAGTCGCTGTAAAAACCCACCTATATTGTCGCGAGCGCATTGTATAGGGAACACGGTCTCTTGCGTATGAAAGGTCGTTTTACCAGACATAATAATAACTTTGCGGAATTTTATTTTTAATACATAAAAGTTAATTATGTTTTGTCAAATATTTAGTCTGCTGTGAGGCCTAACAGTTAATACAATATTAATGTAGAGTCGAGATGTTTGTTTACTATCTACCATTTCATATTTATTGTATTCCTAACACTTAAAAATACAAAAATATTTTCGTATTCCTGCGCTCTTTCATCTCAATTTCTTTACAAATAGAAATTTGTCATTACAGTATAATGGACTCCTATAGGAATTTTCTCTTTTAAGATTTTCTTATTTAAGTTAATCTTGCCCCTTACCTGTCTCCTATGTCCAATATTCGTAGGTTAGGTGCTGCGAACTTAGCCAAAAATATAGTCAGTGAAATTTCTTTTTTTATATTTATCTTTGAATAATTTAATTAAATAATAATTTTTAATATGTAATAATTATACTCTGCTAATTTTTCATAGGTTCAATAAGTTATGGTCATGGTCATTTCATTTAATTCAAATTTTTTATAAATTAATCTTTAATTTAATATCAATATGGGTAACCGAACATAGTCGCGCGTTGGAACAATAGCGGCCATATTAAAATAATAAGATAATGATACGTCTGGGCTAATACGGCGAAACGGTCTGTTTTTGTAATCCCCCCTGCGGCCGGAGCGCAGTCTGTCTCGCTGATTTGCTCCCGCCCAGTTTAACTAGTTCAAGGCTGGCCGAGATGAAGACATCGTGAATGGGAAGCTTTATTTTTTGCGATAGGTCGTCTTTAGGTGACCCCCCAGTCCTATAGACTGTATAAGTCACCGTGGCAACGGGCTTGCCTACTTCGCCATATAATACTGAATGTTGGCGTTATAGGTAGGTGATATTAATAATATGAATTTGTTCTTAAAGATTTTTTAGAGATCCGCAGGAAGATTGTCTTCATATTAATGCGTTCTCGTTAACGGATGTTTGACATAAGAGCTATTTCGAAATGGAAGAGTGTGGCAGAACGGATTAGACGGCAACGTAAGGCTCAAAATCTCATTCGTCAATGAAATGCGAATCAATCTAGAACGTCATCGCGGACGCTCTCCTTCTCTTATCTTATATTATATTCTGGTGTCTAGTACACTACTGCAGGTGTTTAGGTTGTTCAATGGTTGGTCAAATCAATGGTTTTTGCATTCATCTGCATATCAGACCTTTTATTTACGCTAGAAATAAAAAATAAAACAAAAAAAAGATTGGATTATACCAAGTAGTTTCTTAACTAAACCAAGCCAATCACCAGATCGAATTTACTAGAAGTCTACATACAGAAAGGCAGTAATTTACCAAAGTTAAAACACTAATAAAAACGTATGCCAATTACAATAGAAATTCTAAACGTATTTCCTAATTTATTCGTACGGAACATTTATATATTAACCAGACTCAACCCAACATACCAAAAATAACTAATAACAAAATAAAATAATTTCATCGTTTTGTCAAACCAATTAGGTTTGACAAAAAAACAGAGTACACTATTATTATCCGCTTAGTCGTTTTATTATAACAAATAATAAATACACGTCAATAAAATACCCGATTGAAAATTAATTAGCTACTTACCATAATAACTTTTGTGCTCGCTCCGAAAATGCACATTTAATTGACATTGCAAAAACGAAATACAAAAAAGTTGAAGTTTTTGACCTCTGTGGTATTATAGCTGTATGTTTTGTATATTTTATTTAAATACTATTAAGGTTCCGGGTTCAATTATTTTGGGAAATTTAAATTAGGTCAAGTTACTTCTGGATTCATGTATGATTTAAAAATAACAAATCTAAAGTTTTGGAACTGAGAAGTAAGTCTTGGGTTGTCTGTACTTACAATATGTGTAAATTAGTAACTTGACCTTTAACTGGTTACGTGGGGTTAAATACACCCACACAGTACGCTTTTCTCCAGTTAATCGTTTAGTGAGCTCATATTCCGGGTACTAGGTATAAAGCAGTGAATTAAGTTATCTTAAAAAATGAAAAAAAACCTGAGGTCGGTGTTATAAAGCACATTTAATTGTTGCAAAGCAAATTAAAAACATTGTCCTGAATGACGAAACACATTAAGTTATTTGGTAACTGAGTGCATTGCACTGCCAATTGACCGTTAGAAGCTGATCGCACATTACACAGTGGTCGCGCTAACGACGCACGCACCGCCAGTTCCGAACACGCTGCATGTTACATCTCGGATTGAAATATACAAATTAACATTTGTAATCAATGATTATTATACTGAAAAGATACGTAACTAGTAAATGAAGTGACGATATATTATTACAGTAAAAACCTACAGTGTATATATATACTGTAATTTACTGACTTGTAGCTGGCGTAAATCGAGGTTGCCTTTTAGAGTAGAGTGTCATATATGTTGCTCAACTAATAAAATTACACAATAATATGTTAAAAATAAAAACTCAACTGAATCTTTGTTACGTTACCAACATAGGCATATATAAAACACTACTGTTTTGTTTAATACTTATGACAAAATTATTTATTACTAACACCAATCAATAATCTAATGAATAACACCGTAATAAAAAATATAAAAAAAGCTTTACATTTAAAGACCTCGCATTTCGCTTCCCCTGCAATAGTCTATCTTGCAACCACCAGACTAAAACAAAGGTGTTTTGCCTCATAGCTTTTCCTCTATTGATAGTTAGATCTGCGGACAGCTTTGGCCGTCAACCCCGTGCTGAGGGCGCGACCAATATGCGTCCAATCGAACCGTAAACAATTATTCCAACGCAGCCACGTGACCGCTTGTTTGATGCACGATAGGGTTGCCATGGCTACCCTTGTCCGCCGGACATTTGACATATTTTTACCATGACAGATGGACTCATATTATGTTATGTTATTAGGTAAATAAATACATATGTTTTTTTCTAATCATAATCAATTGTATCTATTATGGTGTGCAATGAAGAGAGCAGAACAGATTTTTGTAGTTACTTCAATAAGGACTTATTGTAAAATATAAAAACAGAATGATAAATGTAAAAAACGTGTTTACGATGGTTACCCTAAACATAAGCTGTAGAATATTCGTCCGTAGATTCAAATTAGTTTAAGGTTATTTCGATTAGAGTGGATCAGAAACGAATTACAGATTCATTTAAAATGATAAATTATACGGATGATGCCAACACAACAGACTGAAGTCTGAACGCTTACATTCACGTAAAATGTAATTGTGTATGCTTTACAACTTATTAAGCTCTGATAATCTTTATCCACATTTTAGAATAAACAATTTTTATTATAATAAAATCTCGATCTTATAATTGGATTTTATGTAAAAGGATTAGGGCTATTATTGTTTGTTGGGGTTTATATAAAAGTTGAATATTATTATTATTATTAAATTAGAATTAAAAGAGAAAATTAATGGCAATATTTAAATGTATTTCGTAAGCGAGCGAGCGTAAAGTGCAAATAGCAATGTAAGGAACCAACAAAACAAATATCCAAGCATTGGCGGACGCATACAGTAGGTATATGTCCAAATTGTAACTTAATTTATTTCTAGGTAATACGAGCCGGCGAAATATCAAAGAGTTGTAAGTAGTTCTATATTACAGCGCAACTTTAACAGTCCAAGTGTGTAATATTTGTTTTTTTAATTGGCAGACTCAAAGAGCATAAAATCGACATTAAACTTGATCACAGGTGGAGTCAGACCACCGCGAACGGCCCAATGTGACTTACAAGTAACATTGCTAAAAAACTAATAAAACAGGCCACCGGCGGGCAGTAAGTCATCCATGTGCATATATTAAGGTAATCTGGCCGAAGTATCAAAATATATGTCAACCGATCGGCGGCTTTGATCTCTAGGAAGGTGTACAGCACAGACCTATATTAATTAGACCGCCAAGCGTGCCCGAAATATTTGTGCATTGCATCTATTTGCCGCGTATCTAAACAACACACTGAAACATTGCGTTCTCATATAAATGATTGGTTTAATAAGATGGATGGTTCCTAATAAAGCGTGGCGATTGAAATGATGTATAAATTACTTTTGGATATTATTAATTTCTAGTTTGTAGCAAAAAAAATTGCTTCAGTTCTAGAAGCGACGTCTATTAATTAAGGTCTGTGGTGTAGCTCAAAAAAAATGATTCAGCGATTAACTATGCCTGCATAAATATAATATTTTACTTATTAGCTTTTCATGAGTTTGAGTTGTAATAAATTAAAATTGTAGTATAATCTAAAAGGGGTTTTTAAACCACCAATTAAATTCAAGGTAATTAATTCGTTTATTATGCACGCGAAAAGTTAATTTAATGATGAGTTGTTGATGAAAAAACTTTAGCTCTAAAACGAATTATATCTAAAACATAATTTTTAATACTCGCTCGATTTAGTCACCCAAGCGACATTTTATAATCGCTACGTTGGAACAATGAACCTTTTAAAATTTCATGCTTACGAAATATGCTCCATTTTTTCACTCCATATACGTGTGGGCATGACGTTATTAGTTTTTCGTCTTAAAGCGATAACATCTAAATGAATTAACGTTTTGTTCGAGTTCGATTTTTATGTGAAAATAAATGGCTTTAAAATATGTCGGCCGCGCCGCCCGGTTCAAACGCCGTGGCTCTATGAACTTTACCGACGAATATATTCGGAGCTATAATTTATATTAGGCCTCTCAATGACTAAGGCACTAGGTTATATAATTGAGGTTAAGATATAACGGATCGTAATGGATAGATAGAGTGGGTTTTAGGATGGCGTGCAATATTGGCACCCTGGGACTTTTGATTACGATAAAATACTGTAGAACAGCTGTTTACTACCCTCACTTAGCAGGTATTAAAATGCTAATGTTTTGCGTGACACTTACATCGAATGGGGAAGTTAATTAAGTGACATCAAACTACATATATTTCTGCAGAGATTATTAATGCACACCTTTTGGTGAATGTTTAAATGTTTGAATATTTTTATACAAAGTCATGTATTTCTCAAGGTGGTTTATAAGATAATGTTTAATTCATATGACACCTCAAAGTTTTGAGGCAATACAGTAATCACATTTTAAACGTATAGAAAGGCGCAACTTTTTGTGCATTTATTTTACTTTAATTTCAATTACCTGAAAGTAACCGTTAACTTAATTACTTCTTTCAAAAAATGGACATATCCGCGCAAAACCAGAAGCGTGCTGCACCTACAGAAGACGACAATTCCACGTAAGAAATTAATTTTTGCTTCGGCATTTTAAAGATCCGCCGGCCATACCTAAAATATCGATAGCATGTTTATTGCCTTTGTATACATTGCGGACTCCGTTCTCCTAAATTAAAAAGCGTGATTTACAGTCGGGTTTGACGTCGGTCGCCTTAATTAAATGTTTTCACAAATACCAAAATTGTAATTCATCAGTAAATAATATAAATCATTTATTGTATTCATATATAATTATACCCACTGGTATTTGTTGCATTCACATAAAGTTTGCATTCGAATATATGTCCTATAATATTTATTAAAAGATCGATTTTGAACCAATACGGGACCATGTCCAAGCTCTACCCCTCTTTGGATTCAAAACTAGTCGATAAACTTCAAAAATAATTTCATGAGTTTAGTCGTTTCAGTATTTCAATATTACAAAAAAGCCAATAGCCATTTATAATGATTTAAATTATATGGGATGAACAATTCCACAGCAGATAGCTACGAGTAATGAAAAATGTTATATTTAAAATTAAAAGATTTTTGATAACGCTATGAAATACTCTGTTACTATACTAAAGGATTAGGGTTAAAGTTTTTCGAGCATTGTAACAAACTTTAGAGTGATTCACTTAGTGTACGTGCAACGTCCGGTTAATTGGGGGTGAACCATTAGTTAATAGTTCATTAATGGAGAATGCATATATTTTCCGTGTGAATAGTGTTCAGCGGCCAGTGACGGGGCGTCAGCTGGCGGTTCCCTTTGGAATACTTCCACCCCTAGTTCACCCACTGTTCAACTATTGGGGAGATGAGTATGTCGTATAACATTGATAAGGAATACACATACAATATACATAGGAAAGTTAACCAATTTAAATATTTTGCAGGTAGTTGAGATATTCTTGAGTTTCATTTTTATTTTATATGATTTACCAGTCACATATGCGCAAAAAAGACTTGGCTTTTTTAATATTTTTTTTGTATGTATTATTATAATTTTATATATATTATAGATTGCAGTAATGCATTGTGGAATATGTAGACAACAGTCACACAAAACATGTTGTAGAATTATTAAAAAATAATAAGGCAAACAACAAAAAGGACCGGCTCACATCTAGCGCGGCGGAGCGTATCGCTTTTATCACTTTAAGACTATTATTATCGATATTTCTGCTTTTAAAATAAAATCGAAAACGAATTAACACGTCAACTAATGTTGCAGTTTTGAGTCGGCCTTAATGAGTGCCGAAACCAAGTATACATGTTTTGAAGTCGTAAACAAACTTATAACTGTCAGGTGTAATATGTACATGCCACCCTCGAGGCGGCTAATTCAGATCGTAAAATAATTCGCGGGCTTAATTTCTGACGTGTTTACCTTCATATCAACATAATCTCGATTGCCCATAACTAAGTGTATGCTAAAACGCCAAGTTAGCGACTCCGCTGGCGGTATTGGACGATTTTATTATAATTGGCAAAGCGGTCAACGCTTCGAGGAAATCGTTCTTTTTTTCTCAATCCTTTATTTCAAACATTTAGGCGATCTCGTTTTTTGCTCGAGAATCGTTCGAAAGCACCTTTGTTCGCCGCCATATTGGTTTTTCGATGTTTCGCAAAGAAACTAAGTGAAAGTTATATTACATAGAATCCTGTGCTTTTGTTTAAGTGATGGAAAATCAAAGATAACTTTAAGGTAACCCTAAATCGTCTAATTTAAATAGACACTTAGCTCCAATGCGAACATAGAGACAAAGTGCTATTTTCGGTCCTACTACTCTGATTGCATTAAATCGTAAATTAATATAGACGTAGCCCCACGTAGCAGAGAGTTAGCAATTTACGCGAAGTGTTATAAACTATTTTTGTTGACAGTTTCTAAATAAAAAATGTGAAATTGAGGGTAGATGCGCAATGTATTTGGGGTGCACATTTCTCCTCGATCAATCAAGGGTGATGTTTTAATTATATGGGCGTTAACCTGATTCAATAGTTTAGTGCTTTACCAGTTGTAAAAAAACTAAAAATGTTCTTCAATAAACCCTTGGTTTTGAATACTTAGTGAATAAAAGATGAAAGAAATCTTATTCATTTTCCCAAACGGCGGAAAATTTCCGCTATACACTCCATAGAACATAGTGTAAGATAATATAGCTTTTATAATAAGAAAAAGCTCGAGTGCCCAATTTATTTGAGATGTGTAATTGAACGGCTGGCGGCGATCGTGTGCCGCGCGTCGGAAAACTAATACGTCTGGAGATGATGAGATGATGACCAGAGATTTACCTAAACGGTAGAGAAGCTGCGAACATTTTCATTCGAAAACGACAATTTGTTAAACATCCGTCCCGATCTGGAGTGCAGTCAAAATATACAATAAATAATCACTAAACCCGATTCCCCACCTTCGATTTGGCCCAATTGTGGACCAAAAGGGGTTGGAAGCCACGTCCTAGGAAGACAGTTTACCTCTTAAAACTTTCCCGGGACAGAAGGGTAACCTCGAAGCCCATACTTCCACAAGATCCTCAGATAGAGAGGCGAGGACCAACAACTTTTATTAATGTGGGTCCAGCTGTTCTAAAATAATTATTCGACAACTAAGCGTAACTAAAATATGTAACAAGTAAACCTTGTTTGTTTGTAGAAATTTAAAAAAATATTTTGTCGAATCTATCGCTGATGTTAAATGTTAAACGTCTCTGTCTTAAGAGCAACTTACCAAGCGTTCTTATTCCTAAAACGTAAGGTCCTGTCGCACAAGGATCGATGCGCCTCGCGCCGAGCCGGAGCCGATCGTAAGGATTATTAGCAAGGAATGCCGCTCTACCGCTCTCGCTTTCGCCCTGTGCTTCACTTGGCCAGCCCTCGATATTATTGGTACGAGTACATTATAGTTTGTTTAGGGTTTTCGCCTTAACATACAATTATATTTAGAAAACTAGATAAAGATACAAGTATTTCGATTATTAAGTGCATAAAAGTTTCAAACATTACAACCAAGAAAAGTGCGTGATAGTAATGCATTATTTTTAAAAGGCAGCGTGCCCCAGGTGTCAATAACTAAGTAAACTGCTTTAAATAAACAAGTAAAGTATATAGAGGTAGGTATTGAATGTATGAAGAGGTATAAAGTTGTTTTAAAATATATTATTGTGTGAACGAGACGTGCATTCGTTGTTGTTGTGCCTTTCTGTTAAACGAGTTACGTTGGAAATAATTTAAAAAGGTACTAGGGCATCATGAGTTATCAGGCAATCGCGTTTGTAAAAACTGGAGTTTGGACTGGAGCGCGACGGCAGGTGCGAACGGCAGATGTCTACGCGTCGTGTGGCCTCAAGACGGCGTTTCGTAAACTTTACACATGTAGATATACATTTGCATTTATGTATTCCTTGTCTGCGTGTATCTCCATAACTCAATGTTTCAACTTAAGTTACTTTTCAATTCACAGTAAATGCTTTCCCACATATTTCATCAGTGAAATTAAGTTATGAACTTAAAAATGTACTTGTTCCGTATTCAAATGAACTTTCACGGGCTCTTTTGAAACGTCAAAGGTACATGTCTGTTTGTTAAGCGTGTCGATTTGTGATTTTTCATTTCATTGTTACTTAAAGAACAATATCACTTTGCTTTTCTGCGAAAAAAAAATTAACACTGTTGACTTGGTGAATGACTTTGTTGAAAATAAAATATTGTTTTAAGATTTAACCTTTAGAAACTCCAGGAATACCTAGAATTTATAGAAGAGAGAATTTATCTTTATTTCTTACTTTCTTTTATATCATTTCCGGGCAAAAATAATGCAGCCTTGAAGCGAAAACAAATCCTTAAGTCCTTCATTCATCATTACGTGGGCATTTCGAAGAATCCTATTTATACTAAAGCCAAACTCGATTGAGCTATATAGTCAACATACAAATTTAAAATGGAGGTCGATAATGCAACACATTTTATGCCTAATAAATTTAAAATTATGTTTTGTTATTTTAAAAAATCTTTTTTAAAATATATTGAATATATAAATTAATTTTAAGCTTACTAATCTAATTTATTGTCATGAATTTGTTATTAACTAGTTATTTAAAAAAAATAGGTGTAAAATGACTAGTGATTTCTACCTTCATTTTTAATTTGTTTGTTGACAAGCATTTATTTTAATTATAAGCATTTTATTTATTTGTTTTAAGCTTTAATTTAAAGAAGAGAGATCGCGTTTCTTCAAAACGACTTTATCACAATGCTTAAGTGGTTGGCGATGTTACTTGTATATGTAATAAATAAAATAGCTATACTAATATAGATTGTGGTAAAGTTTCATTCAAATCGATAGATTCAATTACTGATATATAGGATAGGATATACATTGTAATAAATAAAAAACCCAGTTCACGATAGATAACGCCGCTTCATACAGTTTATCGTAAAACGCTCGTTATTTATGTACACTGACAGCTGTCAATAAGATATATGTCACTTTTACTGACACTATAAAACAACAATCTGCTACTTAAATTAATTACGTCGCGATTAACTACGAATATGAGAAATTAGACATAATAATATATGCGTAATTAAATATATAATAAATATAGTCCTACGCAATGAAGTCATAAATTCTCAAAATAAATCAATCATCCTACGTTACGTATTAAGTGATTCGTATTGCTTTTATAACTCCATAGTTCAAGTAAACAAGGTCAGATGTTGACCTGACTGGATTTCCCACAGGTATGGTACCTTATAAATAGTTAAACCCCCGACCTAAACAAGTAATGTTTGACGTGTCTATCTGTAGCAGCGTAGGTTCCAGAAGAATGGACCGATTACGATGCGATTTTTAGTCAGAAAGTTAAAGTAAACGACATACCTACATAGTTAGCTTTAAACATACGATAAAGAACCAGTAAGTACATAAAATAATGATCTTAATTTTTTATTTCATTTTTATTGTTTTATTTTTTACTGTACAAAGATATTGGTGTTAATAAAAAGATTATCTAACATTTGGTAATTATTACAGTGTCATAATTTTGAGCCTGTGATAGCATTGGCATATAATAGAATACAGTCGTCTTCTTTCTTACTTTCAATGAGAAAGAAAAAAGAGCTTTGTTGCACATAGATCGACTACTAGCAACTAAAAAGTTGATCAAAATTAAATATTTTTTAAGTATTGGATAGAGGCAGGTGTTACTTTGTGGACGTTAATTTATTTAGCATAAATAGTTAATTTATTTATTTAGCATCCTCAAAGATGTTGACTCTATAAATTGTATTGCAAAAAATGAAGAGTCAAGATCTCAAGAAGATGCGCCGGTCTCGGAGTAAAACGTACGTAGGAGGTATTCTGTCGTATCTGGGTTACTTTATCACTTCGATTTGAAGGCTTTACGAAGGAAATAGAAAAATAAATAAACTACTATTTTCAATAGTCTGTTCTAAATTGTCGATGTATGACGGCACGTGACATTGCACAACGTATCTTGCGTTACGCGCTTTTGCTTTTACGCATTAGCATACGTGCGCCCGTGCAGCGTGCCAGATGAAAGTAACGAACCGTTTCGAAAATCGAATACGAAACTAGCTTTACAAAAACCGACCGGCAGATGGCGTTTCCGTCACCTGGTGTTGTATTTAAAGAAAGTAGATGTGCAATAAGTAATATTACCGTCTGTCAAAAAGTATTGGGAACATTACACCAATCGTCTTTTGCTAAATAATGAACCTCATGACTGTAATCATTATAATAAAAATGTCATAAAATATGCATATGGCACATTTAAATTAAAAGTCATCAAGAAATCGCGTGCGGTAAAGGAAACTTAATGAAAAGCTTTCAAAGTCCTGCAGACTATAATAAAGACAATTAGATAAAGTTTATAAGCCGCGCCCATGAAACTACACATTAAAAGTGAAGGTGAGCGGGTCGGGCCTCTTTCCACGACACAAGGCGAAACTACAAGAATTATTTACCCAATTACACCGACCTCCACCGGCAGGTGGCGTATGAGAGATTCAGAGCAAAAAATATTTAAAAAAATACCCGTACACAATAATTAATGACGCGAAATAATGTGCCAGCATGCAACGAAAATCTAAAGGTTCGACACGCACCACTCGGCAACTCGATACTCGGCCATTGAACATTTTCACGAGGGAAATATCGGTTTACACGAGAGGTCGCCACCCACTACGCGCCGTTGAGACTACCTCCGAGTGTCGTCTGCGCCTCTGGTATACACATACTTGATACCAGAAAAAAATATAGTAAAAAAACAGACCACATACATAGTCCTAGGTCAACATAAAGACAGCTTTTGTGCCCAGCCCTAGAACGAAGTAAATGGAGCTTCTTGCCCTAGGCTATTAAATTACCATTGTATTATCTTATTATATTTCACGTTTTATTTTATCTAAATTCTTTACTAGAAAAACCACTGTCTTTGTCTTTAAAAAAAAAATAGGATATGTAGTTAAAATAACAGAATTTTAGGTTATTTCCGTCCATATTACAAAGATTGGTAAAAAGAAATTGTTTTTGTGTATTAGAATTATTTATATGAGATCTTTAACGACGTACTAAAAATGATTTCTGTAGGAGCGCTTGGGAGAAAAATTGTGAAATAAGAATTGAAAGTGCACCAGCGTCAATCAAAGTAATTTGAGCCGCTCACTATCCGCAGTAAACAATATTCAGTTACGCCTCACCCCTGGCATATCGGGGTCACTAACCCTATTCTAGACATGTTGGAAAATATAATTTTGTATCACTTCTTTCTTTTACATAAGAAAGTAATTCAAAAATATAATTCCAACTTCAAAACTTATACTAAGTTAGTTTTCAAGATTAAAAATTAATTACTTTAACATTACGATTGGCTATAATATTATCTTAAATGTCAAAACATACATAAAATTCTGAGAAATAAATATTTCATATTTTTACAAGTGAATTATTTATCAGGTTTTGATCGATCTGAAAGTATCTGTGATAATTTGCTTTAATTTATCGCCAATAGCAGTTAATGCAGGTAACAATCGGCAAGAGCAGGTAGACTCTCTCCGGAATTCAAAACCCCAAGATTTAATAAGCGGCCGGAGCTTTTGAAGCGGCGTTTTTTTCAGTGGTCATTTTAGAGTACCTACAGTTATGTTTCCCGAGAAAAAGGGCACCTTTTGTTGCAGAGTGTTAAAGAATTTTACAATATATAGATAGAAATGCCTTTGTCCCTTAGTGGCCAAACGGGTTCTTGAGCCACCTTGATTATTATTTCATTCAAAAGTCGAGTTATTATTGTGTTCTCTTGTTACTTTTTACACTTAAACGATTTAAGATGGCGAAGGAATAAAGCATTTACGCGAGTAGGTACTTTATGTAAATGGCATTAAAAACAATGAGACACGAGTGTCGGTAATGTGGTTCAAGGGGAGTTACTCGACGCGAGACGCACAATCAATCTTATAATCAAAAAACAATTTATATAAATCTGCGCACTCTCTCTACCCTGCATAAATATCTCATATTTTCAAAATAATAAAAATTATATATAGGCATCTAACATATAGGTAATAGTCATATTATAAAAAAGAAAACAGTGCTATATGGTATTTAGTGCTTCTTGTAGCCAAATGGAAAGATTAAAATCATTTTAAGTAGAGATGATTTCGCGGCAAGCAAAGCTGCAAAGTGACAGGTTCAATACAACGGTCGAGGTAACAGGCTCTTAAATACCTAATTACCGATTAAACTGTCTTAGCTATATCAACTACTTTTCTAAAATTCACTGACTGTTTTTCTTCAATAAAAAGAAACAAGAATGCGCGTTAACACGTGAGTTTTTCATCGCGTTGCGAAAGAAGTCTTATTCAAATTGAGGACAATGTAACATTCGGTACCGTTCCTCAATCCCAGGAACAATTAGTTACAAGTTTCCGCCAAAGCGATAACGGTTTGATAACCTTGCATCCGTAGTAATATAGCTAACATATGTGCTACGATACCTACTACTAGTAGGTATATACCTACTCTGTTACGACGAGTGAGTCACCGTTTAGGCCGCTTTGCTTCACTATAAATTACGATTAGAACATTTTTTAAAACGTAGACGACGAATATTCATTTCAATAATTTTTTATTACCCAAACAGGAAAGTTCTGAAAATGCGGTCTTTTTGATAACTTGCTGGTTACGTTTATTTGCATTTTGATAACAATAAGTTTATTGCGAAGTGATATGAGAGGGACCATCCCAGCATCAGTGATGTGCACATCACATAGGCATACAGGCATTGTATACCGTAATTGGTGGTTGTTTTGAAAAAAAAAAAAACTCCTCGGTCTAATCAGTCTCTAGTCAACTCTAGTAACTAATGCTTATAATGGTTAAACCCTTTTGTATTCCCACCATACATTATTTTCTTGTAAATTTTTTGCCCGAAAGTAGAAACGACTATTTTACAAATACCTTCTGTTTCGCCGTAGTTTTTTCCGCAGTGTTGTAATTTAAGAGAACGGTGGTAAGATCTTTTTTTTAATTCAACACTTATCCGTTATAATAATGAAATGAGCAATCAACAAAAACACAAAATCACGTAACCCGATAATTACACTATAAATATTATTTATTGCGCTTATTATTTCACGAGTTATTACGGCTGCAGTAATGTAGGAAACGGTTATGGTGAAACGAGGTTTTTTCATGTTTTAAGGTCATTTTAAATATTGTGTCGATCATTAATATTCATACATTTATTTATATTCGTTGTACCCGCGGTTTCAACTGCGGTTTTCGGGTTAAAAATGTTTAAATTAAATTTTGTCTTTCTGTGTGCGGTAACGTAGATACGTTACAGTTTTATAATTGTGTATTATGTTTATACTCGTACCACGACATTATTTATTTATGCTGCGTAGATACAATTCCTGTGTGTTTTCCACTGTGTAGGTACGAGTACATGCCCGCAAAAAGAGAATACCTATAAAATTTGAAACGCATGATTATTTATGCTTATTAGGTGTAACTCAAATTATCGTGTTTCCACTTTGAAACAAGAAAGTTGATATTACTAAAAATTTGTGATTTTTTTTAAAATTAGAAATTATAAAATAAGCTTTTATTATATCTTATGGAGTGCAAATCCACCACACTGTTCCAATGCGGGTTGACGGAGTTAGGGTGATAATGTTACATTTATTAACAATCACTATCAGTTGTTGATCATAGTAACCGGAACCGACGGCTTAACGTGCTCTTCGAGGCAGGGGGATGTAACACCACCAATTTCCTGTCTCCGGCCTTGGAATGTACTGAAAATTTCATAGAAGAATGAAAAACCTAGTATCTCGTGATCGAACCCTAACATAACGTAGGCTTTACCACTAGACAAAGAGGCAGTCATTCATTATAATGTCTATCATCTTCAAATCAAGAATAAAAAGAATATTAAGCAAACACGTTTTGACCGTAGGCTTTGCAGGGGTGATTGAAGCCAAGGGCTAGCCTATTTTTAGTATAAAAAATATCAATAGACTGTATAGATCCATATAATACGTACTAACACTAGTTCGGTAGTCTACAGTGTACACAATAGTTCGTACCGTAGCTCAATAAGCGAACGCCCTAGCACCTAGCCGACCGTTTCTCACGAGCGGCAACGGAACCGCCAGCTGTCCTGTAGGGTCGTTGTTGCCCTTTTTAACGACATTTCATTATGTTTTCGAGCAACAGTCAAATAGTTGGCTCAACTAGTCAAGGGTTACAACCAGCCCAATTTAATAGGTAATAGTTCTTACAAATTCTACTTTGGTGAATATGTTAAAATCATTGTTTATTATTTAAAAAAAAAACAATTTCAATACATAAACTTTAAAGGCTTCCTTTGATAAAATTGTCTGATTACTGTGCTATTTAAAAATGTTGTGAAAGATCTTTTCTTTTTAAAATAAATAGGTATTGAGGGCGGCATTCATTTATTAGTACTTTTCTAAAAAAATGCACCAAATTTATTTTTCTCACTTAACTTTAAACTTCAAAAAAATACTAATGCAATACTTGACTGCCTATGTATCCAGTAAGAAAACTTTTCGCGATACCTTTATAAAGACTGCCTTCTGGATCCGTCCCCTGTTCCAACAGCCAAGTAAAAGCCTCCAGTCAGTTGTTGGTCGAAGCTTTTATATGACTGAACATAATAACATATTTATTAATTGTTAGTTTGACGCAGTGGGTATTGACCCTACTTCTGCGTCCTAGGCTGTGGGTTGATACCCACATCTGGAAAAATGTTTGTGTGATGAGCATGGATGTTTTCTAGTGTCTGAGTGTTTATCAATATATTATAAGTATTTATGTATAATATATATAAATATTCATCAGATATATACATAATATATATTATATATATTATTTGTAGCTATATAGCGATGTGTGTAATTGTCCTATAATATTTATTTATTTTTTATTTATTTTATTTATTATTATTTGTTAAAATCGTTTACCTATCGAATAAAACAAGGAGAACATGTTGGACTAATAACAAAAAAAACAGAACAGGCTATAATTTAAAACACGAATGTAGGAAGTAATTTAATTCACAATGGATTAAGCATATAGGTATAATAACCACCAGGTGTTCCACCTTTCGTATGGTTAGTGGCGACTGCTCAGTCAAACGAAATATACCTACGGAAGTACGTGGAAGGACCCCATGTTATTAATTAATGCGAAACGAAAGAATTAATTGTCAATATTAAACTGTGGCTCTTTTACTATAACTACAAGAAAATGGAGTAGTTGTAGTAACTTTTAATCTTTAAATATTATAAGACTTATACGAATAAGTATTTTTTGTTTGGCTGCTTGATGGTTCAAGAATAATCCACAAAATTAAAGTCAATCGATTTAGCGAATTGCTTAGATCATTAAGCTTGGTATGGTTTGGATTTCGTTGTGATGAAATGTAAGGAAATAATATCCGAAACGAATAATTAATGTAACGACATCAGGGTCAAATAAACAATCAATTTTTTCCGGTCAAAGTCAAGGAAGTCCGCTAATTGCAAATAAAGAGGTCTGAAAAGCAAATATATTTTTTCCCAAAGTTATCTTGTCAGGAGTCGGGCGCCGTATTAAAGTCCGCAATAATCCGCTTAAAGCTCTGTGCCTGATAACAAGTGATTTAAGTGTTATCTGCGATTACAGATTAACAGCCGAGCTTTTAATATAAATTAAAAAACGAATAACCGGTCTGTTCTTTAACAATATCAATCTTTTACACATTTCTGCTAATATTTAACACTTACTTCGTAATACATTTCTGGTGCGTAATTGATGCCATAAAGGGGACTTAGTTTCGACTTGGCAGAGTTAATTTTAGGCGAATATATAATATATCTTTACCTGATCATATTCCAGTAGCTATCACAATCAGATGCAAATGATTGTGATATGGATACGGCTTAAAATCTCTTTGAAGCACACAATATCATTGTCTTGCTATCTTCAAGTTGCTAATTAGAACTTTTGGAAAACAGAAAAAATTATAACATAATCCAATTTTCAGTGACAGAAAACGATCTTCTGATATCTTAGAACTCACGATATAGCTTCTCATTTCTTTTTGGCAAAAAGAAAAATCTAAAACAAAATCTAACTTTCATAGGCCAATTCAGAACCTCATAATCCTGAATAGAAACAATGAATAAATCGTTAGCAGAACCCGTCAACGAAAGTTCACCGTTAACTTCTTAAGCATTGACACCAAATTGATCCATTAGCCCCATGATTATGCTGCTATCAATAAATTGAAGACACATTTAACAGTTAAGGGCACGGCAGGTGCGGCAACCAACCGCCGCGGCGGTTACAGCAGATGTTCAACTTAACTTTTACGATAACAACTGTGAATGTCGCATACCTGTTTGTTTAAGGAGATCTTATATTAGTTAGTATACGTTTACAAAGTTAGTTATTAAATGCTAATCTGTCCACATAGAAACAGAATTCTGTACAATTAATGTAAAATTGAGACGGATAAAGTCTTCGATATATTAAGTATATATATATATTTCTCAATTTCTTTTAGTCTGTTTGTTTATTCGCGAAATATAGGGGACCTACGAAAATTGAAATAGTAAGTTGTTATAGTATCTATATATAGGTTTAACTAACGATTTTACATACATAAATTATGTTTAAAAATAAAATTATATGTAATTAGTTACAAGTTAGGAACGTTTAATTGTAAAACATTTCATATTTGTAAATAGTCCTGTTATTAAGACGGAATATGAGTAGAGTTATTACCACAGAGGATGGAAAACAATGTTTAAAATAAGTATATTGTTAACTACTAATGAATGGCGAGCAACGAGTTCCAGTTCTGTTAAATGTCAATTGTCGGTGTATGGAAGCAAAAATATGAACAAGGATTACAGACATGTGTTGTGCGCGGCTAGATCGGGCACATTCTTGACGACTACATTTCGCACATCTGCGCCTGAGGACTTTGACTCGGCTGCGTATCCTGTCATTAAGCCCCACGAGAAAAACGAACGACTTTTTTTCCAAACAATAATGGAGTTCGCGACAAATAAATTAATCTCGAGCAGAATTGCCATCGCATAGTTCTCGTGGACGCAATAATGGAAGCGGCGAGACGAGAGAATCGGACGCGCGAGTTCTCGCGGACGCAATAAGAAGCGGCGGACGCTGGTCTTATTGCGAGGACGAGGAGTAAATCGAAATGGGAGTGAGTCTAATTCGCGGCGGCGCCTGACACTCCGAGATGGATTGTTGTCAACATTAGTGCGGAAAGCATATCGACTTGTCGCCCTACAACTGGCCCGCGCAGCGGACCAAACAGCTCCTCCGCGCGCCCTCGGTAAACAACAATAGCTTCAAACCCCACAGCATAAGACTCCAATCCCCAACGCGGTCTCCTGACGCTTAAGACTCAATAACAGCACTATAAATAATCCACGTCCACGAGTACACGCAGCGAGGCGTCTGACATTCGATTTCAAACTCAGAAGTAAAAGGGCTCAAGGTCCACAATTAAATGGAGGAGAACGTTTCGCGCCGGATTACGGGTTTATTCGTGCTACCGCGGCAATTAGGAAGTCATTCATTAGGGTCCCTAAGTTTCGCAGACGTGGGGGTGCCAGCTCACTGTGACGTCACGATATTCTTTTGCAACTCGCTGTTATCGCGTCTGACAAGCTCGCCTGTTGCTGTGTTTGTTTGTTTAAGAAAACAAAATGTTTCTTCGTTCGGATGCACTGGCGTCCAATGCAAACAGAAGCAAGGTAGTTCGATTCCCGGAGCAACCGCTTGGCGCCACCGCTCCGGGAATCGTTGAGCGAGAGAGAGCGCTATACTATAACTAAAATATCACTTTGATACACATCCGTAGATCTCATTTGGTGAGCGATAAGGACGCAAGATGCGGTTAGCGGCGTCCCAGAATGCATCTGTCAAGTTACATAAAAAACGGGGCCGATGGAATTTCGGGACGTATCCGCGCCGAGGACACATGCTCTTGCTCTTCTATTTTTTACGTCGAGGTAGTTCATTCAAAAACTGTCGACGGATAGAGATTTGTGTAATCTTGTTAAAAGTAATAGCACTCGGGCAGTTTAACAGGCGATTCAGTCACCCCTTTGATACTGCGTTTACGAGTTTTAAATTAACTAATGTGCACACACGAACTATTAACGACTACAAATAAAAAATATTGATGAAAATATCGTTATTCAATAGGATTTTTCCTTCTTTAACACTTCATAAATATGTATTAACGTCATATTATAATTCTACTTCAATTTAAATAAATTTAACAAGACAAATCATTTACAATATAATGAAACTATGGATATCATATAGCTACAATTAGCCTACAATCAACTCATTCGTGTAAAAACGTAAATTATTATTGTTACGTTGTAGTGATATGGAACAATCTAGGTTAGTCCTATGTTTTTTCCTATCATTTGCATAATAAATGTCTGTTGTTTATCAAGTTCGCTTTTAGTATCGCTCCATTTCCGTTCGTTACGGCGAGAGCAAGACGGGCGGCGAACCCGCGTGTACCAGGCGTATAGAAGTGAGAAGGAGCTGAAGCCTTGACCCTGACTGTGGTGGCGTCGACCGGAACGCACGCCGGCTAGGTACATTGCGAATCTCGTCGATTTCCTCTCACCGCCTTACTAGTGTTGTGATCTTAGTACACGCTTCTCATACGTGTGATTTACTAGATTGTTTTCTCTTTCATTTCTATGTAAACTTAAGAGTAGCTTTATAAACTTTTTATCAAAAACACAATTTATTCCCAGGCAAGTGCGCGCCGGCGAAACGCACGGATAACGTCAAAATCGAGAGTTGATTGTGTATAAAAACATGGCTATCAACATTTGAAGTAAACAGAGGCCTAAAGAGGGGTTGGCAGTCAATGATGTGGAACCGGTCCTAGCGACTTCTCACTAAAACCGGATCGTGACGGACGGGGATGAATTACTCACCGACACAACGTAGATCGGGAACGGTTGTGTGCCCGACAACATCATTCAAATTCCGGCCGAATTATGTTAATCAATTCAAAGCGTGTACTTACACCGACTTAATAATGTCGTTATTACCGAGAGGTTTTAAAGTAAAGCTCCGGCGAAACACCGAATTCACGAGATGCAAAACACGGCACGACTCGCTACTACAAATCAAAACTACAAACGCGCCGACAGGAGGTTCGATCGACATCGAGACAATCGTACATCGACAATCGACATTATCGATAGACCTGCGGGTAGTCGGAGACCGGACGTGACGTCACGGCGTGTCCGTGCGTAAACGCGAGAATTTTAAACAACCTCCTTTTGGTATATTGCGTTGTCTCGAACACATGTCATTGGTATAAAGTTAAAAACAGACATGGTTCGTCTCCTACTTATTTCAGGGGGATAAGGTCCACATTGGCGACGCAACTAGGCGAGGTTGGATCGAAGGATGTCTTTATTTTACATTCATGTCATATTATAAGCGTGGATAAGGTCGTGATTATGTTTTGTGAAGAATTTTAAAATAAAACTTGAGGAATTTGCGATTTTTTGTTGTCTAGCTGACGCGATATCCGCTACTAGAAATTCCAAAGGATTGTTAAGTGGTACTTAACTGTTAACTTGACATTTCAGTAAATGTTAAAAACAAAACTTTTTAACCTCAAGTTTTTCCTTTATTTATTTCATGATCGATCTCAAATGAATTTTGTAACAAGTATTTAGGTTTTTTCTAAAACTTGTGTTACACTTCCTAAACTAAAATACTTGCCATAAAGTTAAATACAATATGTTCATGCATCCTTTCATAGTTTTAAATTACATGGGAAGATTAAAAAAAATATGGTTAACATATTTACAAAACAGAAAGCAAAAAACATGAGCAAAATCTCTCAGGTAAGTATTGAAGTGACAGCAAAACCTCTTTTATGATAAACCTTCGCAAAGCTCACCTGTATTCGTAAGTGCGTATTGAATTTCTGCCATTCTACCATTGTGCTTGTTCAGGCTACCAAAACAACTTTAATTCTAAGGATGTTCTTGGGACTTCACAACTTTTTTTTGCGAGTTAAGCAATATTAAAGTTTTAAATTTCATTCGCAAGTTCCCTAAGTTAATTTAACTTCCGTAACTTATTTGAAAACTCAAGATCCTACTTTAAAGCGCTATTAGGTATGCACGTAGTTTCATCAGATGGTAAGTGTCGCCACTATTTAAAACGGTGTTACTTTTTTAACTTTAGGACGCCTGTTATGTTATTACGATGGGTTTCCAATATAAATCGAAAGGTCTTCTTTGTAGTTCGTAAGTATCCGCGACCGAAACCACCAGACCAAAACTAAAAACTATTTCAGACCGCAACAACTAAAACAAACAAACCCAGCAGTTGGAATGAAAAGACCTAAATATAGCGATATAACCTACATTACAATACGAAACGCCGCGCAGATGGCACCTTGTCGCAATAAAGGGCCGTCGCGTTACGAGGCTCGCTTCAACAAAGCCCGTGGTGGTTGACTTAGACAAGGTTGCAAGTGTCCCGGCTGGCCCGTTTTTTTGCTTCGCTTTTACGAGCCGGCTGGAAATGCAACCGACACAAGTATAAGTACAAGTTGACTATAATTTTGTATTATTGTTCTTGGGAAAGGTTTCCAGCTTTCTGTTACGCAGTTTGAGCTTCAAGTATGTTTGTTACTCGCACTCCATAACAAACAGTCTTATCGGCAAAGAATCGTTAGTTTCTACCTACCTCCGTTGTTTATATTATTAGAGTTTCATGTTTTCATTTCATATTAATGTTTATATTGTACAAAGTTTAACGTTTTCATTTCGCATGAATTAATTAGCGTATAGCGAAATATGAGGAAGGCATAATTAAAGTATAACCAATGTACCAAGAATACTATGCGATGAAATATCAAAATACCTACCGACCTCTCTATGTGAATTCATATTTGAATTTAATACATTAATAATAGCGAGAAGCGCGCTAGTTAGGTATTTATTTTCATCTGAAAAAGGAGTATTAAATAGATATTGTTCTGGAAATTCCATCCTCTAAATCCTAAGATCATTACTTTCGGTCATAGACAAACAAAAAACAGACTGTAAAAACTGTATCATAATCGGTTTTTAATTTTACTGAAATACTTAATTGGAGTGGATCAAAAAACAAAAAAGTACTTAACTTTGTTTTTTAAGAAATACAATTATAACGGCAAAGTTATTAATTACGTCAACTTAAACTGATGAGAAGTAGCTATAGAATCTGATCTACTAATAAATACGTCAAAGGGCATAAAACTAGTTATAAAGTCAGTCACTAAAATTAGTCAGTATAAATAAGTGAAGTACACGATCCGTTCCCAGTGCATCAGGACTAGGAGTACATACGTCAAAGGGCATTCACCGGTATGCAATTCCTCTATCGCGGGTCTCATTAAAAAGCAAGGGATATGCGCGCTAGTGGCGCCAGCTAGATTGCGAATTGCGGAATCGGGAAACTCAATTGGATGTTATAAAATCGGGACTAAATCTCGTTCGTTATATTTTAACATTCATAAATCTCTTTTTTATTTTAATATCTAGTGTTTTTCATTGTTATTTTACAGTCAAACAGTTAGCAATTAGTTATGCAGTATATTATACTAAATAGTAAGTACTACTTTACAATTCCGAACGAATAAAAATACTTATTTTTAACATATTATTTTTTTTCTTATTTCTATTTACATTTATCCTGACAATATTGATTAATATACATAAATATATATAAAACACACTATTTAAAAATTTATAAAAAAATCCAGTCCGCCTGCTACGAGGTTCGGAGGCCTAAACAACCGGTGGTCAGGACTCCAGCAATACGCGTCATCACAAGAATTATCGCTTCTGTGTCCGACCCTAGGTCCAACGGCTACGCGAAAGCTTCTTAAGATGTTGGTCGAGGAACAATGAATGACAGTTGACTCAACATTCCACATGGCGATAATCTCGTAAGTATAATTTTGTTGTATTTTAATACTGTTTGCTACAAATAATTTATTGACACAATTTCTTTACAAGGGACATTTCAATACTTATTTAAGTTTAAATTCAACCATCATAGGTAGGCGCATATGCCTGCGCAGTATTAAATTGATTTTATATGTACCTACAAAATAATTCTCAACGTGGCCTACGCAGTTTGACATGTTGCAACTTCAGAGCGGACTTCATGCGCACAACAGACTATAAAGTTTAGGACTTATCCTAGGATGTACTAAAACAGTGGTCTCACTACTAAATGCGAACTTTTCTCAATGCAGTACTTTTTTCTTTGTACAGAGTAAGTACCTATACTTTTTGTACTAAACGGGCTTTTAATAGGTAATAGTGGCTTTCCTGTTCCATCATCTAATCGTGATCATCATTTTTGTAAGGTATATAAGGATTCAGAGATATACTCGTATAACGCAAGACGAAATTTTATATTGATTGTCTGTCTGTTCTAGGTAATCTCTGAACTGCTTGACCGATAATGATGTGACTTTCACAGACAGATACTCAGTTTTGTTATTTGCAGATAAAAAAAAATCCAATGAAATTGTTAACATAAATTCATTCAGTTTTCAATTTAAATTAGGTATGCTAAAACACTAAGCAAATGTTATAAATACTTTAGTTCCTTTGTTATTTATATTTACATGTATTAATATTTTAGTTGAGAAGTAGGTTAAACTCGATCGATTTTAACGACCTTCGTGGCGAAGTGGTATGCGTGTTGGATTTATAAGACGAAGGTCCTGGGTTCGATTTCCGGCGGAGCAGATTGAGATTTTTGTTAATATGTCTTGATCTGGCTGGTGGGAAGCTTTCGCCGTGGCTAGTTACCACCCTACCGGCAAAGACGTTACGCCAAGCAATTTAGCGATAAACCGATAGGGGTGTGGATTTGATTATTATATATTACTCCTAACAAGTTAGCCCGCTTCCATTTTAAATTGCATCATCACTTAATATCAGGTGCGATAGCAGTCAAGGACCAACTTGTAGTCGATAAAAAAAATTTTTTTTTGAATATATTTGATAATATTTTTGAATATATGAGATATAAAACTACGTTCACCGAGTCAGTACAGATGAAAGTGCAAAAGCTTTTACACCGAAAATTTGTACTGTCATCGGTTCTGTACACGTGTATAAAGTTCATACATCGAAATTGTTAAACGAACAATTTCGATTACAGGAAGTTGAACAGAGTTAGTCGATGTATGATGTTGACCCACACGTGCAGTGTAGGTAGTATTCAAGTGGAGTTTAAAATACCTTTTGGATAGCCTATACAATACAATGCTAACTGTGCCCTGCGGTATCACCCGCGTAAACCTCCCGAGTATCGAGAAATCCTTTCTTAGTAAGCGTCTACCAACTTTGGCTGGTGGGAGGTAACAAAGGATTTAGTGTTCCGGTATGATGTCGTGTAGAACCCGAATGAGTGTGAATATTGTCCTACTCCTAACAAGTGAGCCCGTGTCCGTCTTAGATTGCATCATCACTTACTATTATGGGCGAAAAAAGCCTTTTTTTTGTAACAAACTTTTCTTTAATTGTCTCAATTTGGTAGGTAGGCATATTGAAAGTACAGATACTCGATTTCTACGCCATTAAATACGATGCTAAAATTACTGATTGTCCTATGCTATTGTATGTGAAGTGAAGTGCTATAGTGCAGCCAACCCTAGTAGCTACTGTTGTCCCTGCTCCTAACAACGTGTATGCAAAATCGCATCACTATCGTTTCAGTAGTTAAGGTGTAACGATAACTTTCAGATATGAATTATAATTATTGTAGGTGTAACACCACCGATTGCCAACTTAAGCGATTTAAAATTTCATAGCGTAACCCAAGACTCATACCTATTAGCACATGATACGAAGCTGCATATTCTAACCACTAGACCTAAGGGATAATTACAATTAGTAGTAGGTACATTCTAGTTTAGGAAGGTATTACATACTTCATCTTGTACATAAGGTACAGTCAATCGCATGTGGGAAACTAGAAAGTGTCAGCAAAGTAGAAACTTTGTAAATTATTTTCTGCTGTGAATGGTTGCTAAGCAACTGTATTTTGGTAAACGTGTTTCGATGTCATACGCCAGCCCCTGTAAAAAATACCAATGCGCTTTGCTATGCTGACGTTATCTTGTTTTTCCCATACAAACGCGGTTGTGTTGTCGCCGCTACTCTGTAAAAACCTAACGATCTTTCGAAAGTAAAATATCTAGGTATTGACAATAATTAAGTACTAATTACATAAGCCTATAAAGAACACAGGTTAGTCTATGAGGTTTCAGGAAGGGATCATGAGATTCTAGGTTGGAGGAGTACGGGAAAAGAAATTTTTCTACTGAGATTTTCCAATAATTTTCCGAAAATAGAATATCTATGTACCTATTTAAAATATATTTTATGACGTAGGTAGGTTCAAGCCTAGAATAGAATCACAATGAATGCAAATGTATGTCTGATAAAATTCAGTAATTAAGTCAATAAACCACTCGAAAACTAAAACTAACAAAAAAAACTGGTTTACTAGAAGGTCAATAAATGTTTAATAAGTTAAATGTGGGTAGTATTTTTTCTTATCTAGGTAATTAGACTGCATTTAACTTTACATAAGAAAATTTCTGTAGTATATTACTTGCCTCACCGTGTTGTATTAGCGTGGTGGGTTTGAACTATTACAACTATCATTTTAATCTCTAGCACTACCTGATATTTGCATTATTAATTACACAGTTAATCAGATAAAAATGCATTGGCCAAAATTATTATTACTAAGTAAGAAGTTTTGTTATAGGAAAATTTTTGAACCCTTATATGTTTGTTAATACCAAATCTCCATAATTCTTCCATAAAACGTATTTCACTAGTAGATTAAATATAGAAAAGAACATTGGTACTGTAGGTAGGTATAATAGTCGAACTTAAAACCTCCTGTTTTATGGATGTCTGTTAAAAAATAAACTCCACGCAAAGTCGAGAACGTCTACTAGTTATTCAAATATATACCTATCATATTTCATCATCATCTTACTGCTACCACTTATTTACCTATATTCCATCATATATACCTAAATGTGTAGGTTTGTCTGACTAGGTAAATTTAATATAAACTTGGCTGGCGAGTTGGAAACTTAGTAATAACAAGCAAAGCAATTTTACTCGAAAGCCATACTTATTTATAACTATTTTAATCAAAATTTATACGGCAAGAAATAGGTAGGCACGTATGTGTAAGCAGGCATCTATGTGTTTTGAAGCGTAACTAAGCAGGTATACCTATCCACCGAGTTATCAACTGATGAGTGCCAATTGGTAATGACATCTTCAAAAGTTGTAGTTCGCGAGTTTAGATAGGTACCTTCCACTATTTCATTTTTTCACATATAAGTACCTGTTTCGTGAAACTTGTGTGGGTAGGTACCGATAGGTCTTTGCTTGAATCAGTTTTGATGGGGTTTAAAGAAAGTTTAATTTACGGAACTTGGATGGTGCATATATTGACGTTGAAAACAGAATTTCACGTGAAATAGGAAGTTAATGTACGTACATTTTGATTGTATAGACTAGGTACTTACATCAAGTAATGACAACATATAGGTAACATAGATACCGATACGAACTTATATATGTTAGGTATGTTTGATGTTGATGCTTTTTACACAGCATGCACGAATAGACTATAGCATAAAAATAGCAAAAGGTACATGGAAAAAATATGCGTGGAACTAATGATGGGATGCGATGCGAGGGTAGATAGATATAAAAACCGCAACTACACGATACGCCATTAACGCAGAGAAAATAACTCACGAAAGAATCTCACCAAACGACCGTGCAATTAGTTTTTTTCGCAAATCCGGTGCACATTTCAAAAAATTAGTCCCAGATAAGGCGGCGTCGAAAGCTTTGTCGGAATTTTTTACGCTACTCTCCAGAAAAACTACCAACATCCCTAAGGGTCTAATTTTTTGTTCGGCCCTGCCTTTTAATTAGAAGATGGTAGTTTTTTCACAGAGGAGTCGGGCAGCCGTTCGCCACACTATGGCTCCGAGACATTCCGTTTACGACCACCTGCACCATGGGAAATCACTGTGCACAATCATTTATTCATTATGCACGGTCTATTTGATTTCTACGTACATACATTCGCCTACGTTACCAAGCTACGATCTACGGCATGAAAGTAACGGCTACGAAGTACGGCGCCCGAGACTGCGGACTTGCGGCACTCTCTGATTGCGATGCGGGTAAACAAACAAAAGTATCTCGGGCGCCGG
This sequence comes from Mycalesis mineus, assembly GCA_034621355.1. Lineage (NCBI taxonomy): Eukaryota > Metazoa > Arthropoda > Insecta > Lepidoptera > Nymphalidae > Mycalesis > Mycalesis mineus. The sequence continues at coordinate 3,625,676 of CM067897.1, forward strand.
CAGTGCGAGATCGAACATAACCTCCAAGCCGGCGCACGTGCGAGTAGCCGAGCCTACCTTGTCTGCCGACGATCTCCGCGACGTGCTCGGACGAAGGCACGGGCACGCACTCCGTCATGTTCTGGGATTTCTTGGCGCGGTCGTCGGGCGGCGGCGCGAACCCGAGCGGGCTCGCCAGCGGGTTCGCTGACGGCAGGGTATCCCCGAAGTTCAGCATGCTGAGTTCGAGCGCGAGCGCGTAAGCGCGATCCTCCACCAGCCCGCCTCCGCCCAGCTCTCCGAACAGGCTCGACGGCATTTCCACTTGAGACGCAATCTTGTCGGTTTACGAGAGGTTCCCTCTCGAGTCACTGTCGTTATGATCGGTGGAACCGCGTTCGATCGTTTCGCCGCGTGGGATCGTGTGACGCAACACACGTTTGCTCGAGTCGCGGCGCGGCGGTGAACTGAGTCGCCGGCCGGCCGGCGGGCGCACGCGCCTCGTGGTGCGGGGCGGGGCGGCGCGGCGCGGGGCGCGGGGAGGCGGGTGGCGGCAGGGGGCGCGCTGCACCGGGCGCCACCGCACGCCGCTCGCCGGGCGGGATGCGATGCGACGCAGCTTCCGCCCGCCCTGCCGTCGTCGCCCGTCGTCGCGACGTCCACTCGCCGCACCGCCGCACGCCACAAACTCCGCACGCCGCACATTCCGCACCGCTCGCCGCACTCCACGCTAGCCGTTGACACGTCGCAGGTAATTATACCGCGCTCGACAGTCGACACTTCGTAAGTAGTGATTAATTGATAAACGACCGACCCACTACGGCGGCTTATCAAATAGTTACTCGCAGTCATAAGTTTACTTGCTACACTTTTCAAGTTTCAGTACGTACTGCTGCAGTAACTGGCATTAGAAAATAAAAATATATATGTATATAACTACTGGCTCTAATATGTAATGCATCGTTAATAGGCTGATAATGATAACAGGGGCTGGTCTCCCTCCTTGTAGGAGAGGGGACATGGATCTTAGACCCACCAGGCTGCTCCAATGTGGGTTGGCGGGCTTAGGGTGATAATGTGTAATACATTATCGATCATTATAAAGTCTTGGTGATAGTTACAGGGACTGCTCTCCGAGGCACGGGGGTGTAACACCACTTACTTCTCGATTCCGGGCTTAGAACCTACTGAAAATTTCTTAAAAGAAAGAAAAGCTAAAATTATTCTACAATGTGACCTAGGATTCGAACCCAGGAACGCTTGATCCAAAGCCTAGACATGAGCCTATCACTAGACCAAAGAGACATAGTAGATACCTATTTTTTAATTCGATCGCACATTGACCTTTCAGTAATATGCACTACATAAACTCATCAACCTGCCTTAGTGACCCACCACTGCACAATTCAAGGTTCGTCTCGCTTCTATAGCAGAGCAGAGGAAGTTCTGGAGCTCAGACTCACCAAGCTACCTAAACGCAAGTAGTTTGTTTGTTCATCATCATCGTAATTTTCGTTACAAAATGTTAATGTTGTGACGGACGGTTGTGTTTTAATTCTTGTAACGATCAGAATCAGACGTTTGTGAGCGAAAACGACGGCTTAACGTCCTCTTCGAGGCACAAAGGTAGCTACAGGTAACTCCACTAATTTCTAAACTAAAAGTTCATTATTTCAAAGATTATCACAGGAGTCAACCCAAGGAACTCCATATCAAAAGCCACATATTGTAACCATTGGAACAACAAAGTAGTTACTACTGTACCGCGTTGTCACATAAATGTTTATTACAAAAAAATATATATATACCTGTCGAATTGAGAACCTCCTCCGTTTTTTCGCCGGTTAAAAAGTAAACGATTTTATTGCTGGAAGGGCAACAAACATAACTTACATACATCCTCTCAAACTTTTGCCTTGGTAATGTTAGTTGGACTTGGACCATATCTAAATATTTTTTAAACGGCATAAAAAGTAGTGTTTGTATTATTCTGATGAATAATATGTATTATTGTAAAATTTCATCAAAATCCATTCAGTAGTTTGCATGGAAGGGCAACAAACATATTTACATACATCCTCTCAAACTGTTGCGTTTGTAATGTTAGTTGGACCATATCTAAATTTTAAACGTCATTTAAAACTATAATATAGGTATATAGCTATAAGCACATGACTGAATTTTACCTTTCGGGCAGTTAGTAGCTGTACCTCTGCCCAGTATCGGCCACTTTTAAAGATCCCATTCAGACCATAATGGCCTTCGTGGCGCAGTGGTATGCGTTGTGGATGTATAAGACAGAGGTCATGGTTTCGATTTGCGGTTGGGCTAATTGAGATTTTCTAAAAATCTAGCTGGTGGGAGGCATCGGCCGTGGCTAGATACTACCTTGCCGTAAAATACATACTGAAAAGCGATTTATCATTCCGGTACGATGTGCTGTAGAAACCGAAAGGGATGTGTCTATATTAGGTTGCAAAATCACTAACCGTCAGGTGTGATTTCAGTCACGGGCAAAGGTTATACTATGCTTAGTATAATAAATGCATAGTGGTATGCATTTTAGGTTATGGCTAATAGTACAAATAAATAAAATAAACCTACAGTGCAAGTCTATAAACACGTAAGAGAATTTTACCTCTCGGGCAGTAGGTAGCTTTACCTCTGCCCAGTAACAGCAGTCAACTACCTACCCTCTGTACACAAAGCTTTTGAAGATCCCATTCAGATTCTTTGACTATACACGCAGTTGGGGCTACCCGTTACTATTGTTATTATAAGTTTTGCATTGAGCATTGCTTAAAAGGTTTTGTTGTTTATTTCTTTTAGTAAGTACCTATACCTATTATTTTATATGGGACCAAATAACTCAGCGGCAGATTAAGTACCTATTGGTCGCAGATTTAAATCCTTTTCAAATTTAAAATTAGCAACATTAAGTAAATATTATTTATATTTAAAAAGAAACCGGCATCTTTGGTACTTTATATAATGAATGATATAATAATGTTATAAGTTTGACAAATTTTTAATACAGTGTACGAGTAGATCATAGGTTAATGACAAGTCTTAACGTAGTCTCAAGTCTAGACTGGAGCGAAGACAATGTTAATTATATGTCATGTTATTGCTCCGACATATATTATAGGACAAGACACATACCATTATCTAGTCCCAAAATAGGTAAGCGTATGTAATAAAACTCAGAAGTGTGTTAAAAGGCAAAAACATGTTCCCTACTAATATTATAAAGGCGAAAGTTTGCAAAAACTACTGAATGGATTATGATGAATCTTCACAGTAATATATTTTACATGTCAGACTAACACATAGGCCACATTTTATCTCAAAATTCCCACGGGCACGAGAACTACGCAGATAAAACCGCGAGCGTCTTCTAGTTCTTGAATAAAAACTTATTAAGTCTTACAATTTTATTCTTCTTAAAATAAAATAAAATATTGGGCTGCATAGAGAAAAACAACAGATCCCAGGACAGGCGATCCTAGTGTGATCCCCCTAAGGTTAACCACATTCCTAAACCTTAACTGTTATGAGTATTTGTCTTGCCTGTGTGTCAGGAAATATGAAACGTAAACCCACCATGCTGCTCCATTGCATGTTGGTGGGCGAGTTAATTAGTGCCTGTGTATGTATAAAAGACGTTCAAATTAAGTTCAAAGTCTTTTTTATCAAAACCGAATTAATATCAAACTAACGAAGTCGCGCGCAACCGTTAGGTACTAGGCACTCATAAATAAAATACAAGTAGACAGTAAGTCGGAGTCACCTGCAGTTTGCAGTTCCAACTGTCAGAGGTCAGTGTATCGTCGCCTTGACCCCCTCGCCCCCCACCCGCCCCGCGCACCACCTCGCGCTACGAGCTACGAGTATATACTTACTACGTGTACGGTGCTACGAGGTGACAACTACGTATCATTTACGTGCACTGACGTTAAATTAATAAATAAGTTAAGGTACGGACAGACGTGCTCATTACTAGCACGAAAGCATGCTTTTATTGAGCAAGTGCTCATTAGTAGAACACACATGCGTAGAACGCGCATTATTAGTATAGTGTATTATTATGACCCTAGGTCGGGAATTAGAAAAACAACCGCTACAGCACAATACTTAGTCTTTATTAGTTCAGAGAAGAATCACCTCAGCACGTTTCAACACCGTTCGTTAGTGCTCCAAAGCCTGAAGGAACCCAACAACCGCGTCGATAATCTGCCTGGGCATATCATAGCTCGCCCCTTCCCAACAACACTGGGAGAAGAGTTCAGATTCACTGTCCATAAATCCACATTAATACTATTATGTGATATTAGTATATAAAAGATGATCATGGTTAAACATCTTTTTTGGAGCTCTATTTGCTGTAAAGTACCAGAGTCATCAAATGTTGCCGTCTTCTCATCTCAATTTTTTTTTAAATTTCATCGCTTATTAAAACAGGCACATTGAAAGCACTTACTCACATACCCTAAACCAAAACAGACTTTTACATAACATTTGCCCAAACTCCTGATCCATTCAATCAACTAAAATTCAAATGTCTGTCTGGCTATTGAAATAGGCACCATTGGCAAAGAGTGTTTGCGTTCAATCAATTTGAAAACACACGGCTATTTGCCGCCGCCCCATTGACAAATGCTTCTGTTTGCCCCCGAGTGCCCCGGCTCATGCCCGGCTACATTTTATGGCACTTGGCAAGGCTAATGAAATGACGATCATGTACACATCAAAATACTACAAAACCTATTGAATATTCTCCAGCGTCTCTATAGCTAAATCTCTCTTAAAACTACTATGAAATAGAGGGATTTGATTAATAATTATTTATAATATGTTTACTTATATGTTCTGATTTGGGTGGGACTTTGGTCAGCTCTTTTTCCATAAAAAATATTAAATATCATTAAAAACCGAGAATTATAAATCGGGAGTAAATTATTAGTTGGATTAACCGAGAAATATCAAGCTATTCCGCTTTTCGTTACAACGCAAAATAACCTCTGATTAAGATATTATTAACTCAAAAATATTTTTAAACGAAATATAAGACAACAAAATTTAAAATACCTTCTGAAAAAAAAAACAGTATGCATGTATGGCCTTACAATAGATATTAAGTACTTTACAATACCTATTCATTAAATTACGTTGTCATTGTCGACAGCTTACAATATTTTAGTCTGCAATAAAACGTTCCAAAAAGTAACAGAAAAATATTATAGATCACACTACAGTTTTGTTGTATTATCTTAAACCATTACGACCATTGTTTAAAATACTTATCTTTTCTTAGATTGTTTTATTACTATCTCAGTATTTAGTTTTATCTTTCTGGCGGATTTTCTTAGAAATATCTGAAAACTTCTTAGAAGACAAAGTAGGTTATTGATAGAAATAGAAAAAGACAATGGCAGCTTTCAGATTCATCCAAATACAATTCTTTATTTTGTAGGCTGACTAATGTGGGCGACCTTGAACCATAAAAATTTGCCTTTAGGTACCTATGGTGGACGATAATAGTTTCAAGGTGAGTTAAATAATCAAATCTTTTTATTATAATTTAATTTTTTATGATATTGTTATCAATTATTTGATTCAGAAAAATAGCATTAAATTTCTTTTAAATTAAGGTATTATTCCGATTTAGCTTTAGCAATTCTCCTTAAACACGTTTAAGAATACATTTAATTAAATATTCTAAACTCATTAAGAATCGTTTATAAAGTCTTGAAAAAAATTACAAGTCACTTTGAATGCAAATCGGGTGCGCTAGCAACTTTTACTGCACCTACATTCTTCGAACTAGACTTCTCAAGACTCTTCTTCCTCATTATACCCTTAAGCCTGCGATACACATGCCAGTGAGTGTTAGGCTAGATGCTGGTAAGTTGACATGCTAGACACTAGCAGAATGTCTTCGCGTGATACACATGCTTGTGTCTATACTAAAGCCAAACTCGATTGACAATGCTTGTCAACAAACAAATTTAAAATGAAGGTAGAAAATGCAACACATTTTATGCCTAATAAATTTAAAATTATGTTTTGTTATTTTAAAAAATAGTTTTAAGTTTATAATCTAATTTATTGTCATGATTTTGTCATTAACTAATTAATTAAAAAAATAGGTGTAAAATGACTAGTGATTTCTACCTTCATTTTTATTTTGTTTGTTGACAAGCAAATTGTTGCGTACCGTGCCAGTGACGTGCTTGTTGTCCCCTATTCCACTGCCTTTCAAGGTAAAAATCAAATATCTTATGATTTTATTAAACGTGAGCTCCTGGCAGAATCTCGAAACTCATGCGAGTAACTCGTTTTTCCTTCTAATTGGCATACAAGTTTATTTGTGCCAGTAAAAAGCATGTGTATCATCGGCTTTATTGTCAGAAAACTAGTTACCATTTTAGACAGAAATATTCTACAATCAATTTAATTTACTTATACAAGTGCATAAACTGCCAACATTTAATTAAACCTCTATCTATAGTGGATTATAGCTTGAAAGTTTAAATCAAGCTTTTGAGACCTGTGTGCAGTAACAGATTAGTTATTATTTGGGCTGATTAATCATCACAAGACGATGATATTAATGTGTGCTGAAGAAATCGATTTATACATTTGTAGTTAGTAGTTAATAAGCTTGTATTTAATAATAATAAATAAAACTTTTTATTTTCATTAAGAGCAGGGTTTTCCTACTATATAGAAAAACAAGATTTAAGAAAATTCACCGAACAAATAATTTTGGGAGTACATAAGATAACGACAACAATAAGGAATTATAAAAGTAAAAAGAATCTATCGCGGGTGGCTTTGATTCTTCGATGCGCCCAAATTTAATTCAGTGCATCGGGTCTATAAATCAAAACGTAAAATATCCCAAACAACAAAGCGTTTATAAAATCGTCAAGAAAATTACAAGCCGCCTTGAATGCAGCCGGCTGCAGCGACAGCTGCTCGACGGGACGAGCCTGAGAAAGGTCTAACAAAGCCCTCAGCAGGGTCAATGGCTTATGAATTTGCAGCGCGAATCTTATCGGGACTACCCAATAATGGGGGGAGATTTATGCGATGGGAATCGGGTTTTGATTTTGTTTTAGTAGCCTAACGAGGTAGATTTCATCTGTAATCCACTTTTTTGTGAGATGCCTTTCATTTCTTTTTTTCAACTTTAAGGGGCTGTGATTATACGTATTTGTATCGTAACGTATACATAGATTACTTTGTGTCACACTTGGTGCATGTGTTTGACGAATAATTGGAAAATGTCATTCTCAGTTGCGTTTTGCAGACAATACATAACATCGTGACGATGTACTACGGTGTAGTAAATCGTAAACGTGTGTGTGAACATACATATAGTGTGTTTACATCGGTGTTATGCCGATATACCTTCAAGTTATAAAATAATTAAAATAAGAAGGAAAATTTTTCTTTGTAGTTATTTTTTTAAAAAACTTAAAATATTTATTTATTTTTCGAGCGCGTATTAATATAATGTAGATTTAAATATACATTATTTAACCCAATTTCTACAATAATAAAAATATATATGAATCGTATGAAATATATACACGGAATACCATAGAGTATTTCATGCATTAATTTAAAATTAACATTCATACAACCTCATTCATATGAAAGTTGTAACTAACAGAAGTAGAATTACAAAATACTCAACTATGAAACGTATTCGAGAATTGCGATTGAAACATTTTATGATATATTTTATTTATTTATTTTTATTTAAATTTTCTATTCTTACGATTTTAAAAGAAAAAATAAAACGATTTGTCCGCAACATCCATCGGACTTCAAAACACGATTTGATATATTACCCCGATGTACCTATCGACTCAAAACAACGTTTGGAATTAGTACAAAGTTCAACGAACCCTTGCGACCCTTTCCGTTTCAACCCTTGTAGTAGGTTTCATTCCAAGACAGGCACTTCAATAGGGTTGGCCCTAAATCACCTAGAAAGAAACCTCCCATCTCGCTTTTCCTTTAGTACGTTGTATTTACATCTCTGTCTTGCCTTCGAGAAAATCGGACTACAGAAAGTTGGTCATAAGGGCAAACGCAAATTATACAAACAAATCCAATGGACTGTCATACAAGGCTAATATTAATTATTTATCATAATAGCCTCATTGCTTGAGCTCTTCAGAGAACTAAAATTTTTGTATAAATTTTTATGCTTCAACAACGGGTATTGTTAAACATGTGAAAAAATAATGCAAATAAATAAATGAGGGTTTTTACGTCATTTATTTATTTGCGTTATTTCTTTTGATTAAATAAATTAAAATTTAAGAGTACTGCAAACCTTTTTATTACGCATGTCACAATTTGTATATTATTAATATACTTTTATGGTTTATATATTGTGTGGTTGTTATATCTAAAATAAATACCAATGGAAATATTTCTTTGTAAAATCGGTGTTACGAAATAAAGTTTGTGGGTAGGCTGAATATTTGGTATTTTTCCGCAAACAGGAAACTTGTTTGATGTTGAGAAAAGTCTAAGCTTCTTACAGCGATTAAAGGATTTTGTTTCACTTTTGTTAAAAGTTGGGGTAATTAATGACTGCAAGTTGTTATGGGGTGAGTTCTGTTTGACTGTGGGAAATAGGAGCAATGCGAAATGGTTATTTTTAGATATGGTTTGTTAGTTTTATTTAGTAGACATGTCTTACTATTATATTTGCTGTCATCATCATCATCATCAGCTGGTGGAAGTCCACTGCTGGACATAGGCCTTTTTTAGGGACTTCCAAACACAACGATTCTGAGCCGTATGTGCCTAACGGCTCCCTGCGACCCGTTTGATGTCGTCAGTTCACCTGGTCCCCCCATCAGGTAGACTGTACACTTACTGTAAAAATTACTGTATAAAGCATGTAAACAAGCTGTGGGGATATTTACTGTAAAAAGCATTTATAGCGGCAATAGCTCGTCAGTAAAGGGGTCAGACTCAACACCGAAAGATCATGAATTCAAAACACATTCTATTATCATATTTGGTAGAAAAAAGCTTTTTAAGTAGCTTTGATCAATCTATACTTACAATGAAACAGGATAATTTTTTTGAAGGTAAGGATAAGGTTTCTGATATTTGCGTATTAAAGTAAGGAAACTTCGTAAACGATTATACTTGTAGGGTATGTAACAGTGAAAAAAAAGACAAGTGTCCTCATCGATGACGAATGTTGCAGCTGTCAAACAGGGCGCAGCAAATACCGCGAGTCAAACCCTAAAGGTGACGAAGCCGCCAAATGTCCCTAAGACTGCAGCAGTAACCATCACTCTAATGGACGATGCTACAGTCAACTACGCCACCGCCATTGCAATGGCTAAAGAACGGATTAACTTGGCAGATTGCGGTATAGCACAGGTCCGCCAAAAGAAGGCAATAACAGGAGGCCTTGTCTTAGAAATCCCTGGCCCTGATAGCGCCAAGAAAGCGGATGCTCTGGCAGAACGCTTACGCGCTGCCCTGCATGGTCTGGGCGTGAGGATTGCTCGCCCTGTTAAAACCGGAGAAATAAGAGTGTTGGATTTAGATGAATCCATCACCAAGCAAGACATACCTGAGGCGGTCGCTAAATCAGGAGGATGTTCCCAGGAGGAAGTAAAAGTAGGTGAAATCCGGCGTAACTTCTCCGGTATGGGGACAGCCTGGGTCCGAATTCCTCTGGTAGCCGTCCAAAAGCTTGCTGAAGATAATCACGTGGTTGTGGGATGGGTTAGAGCTAGGGTGCGAGTCCTGGCTACCAGGCAACTCCAATGCTTCCGATGTCTAGAGACCGGCCACGTCCGAAAGCAGTGCCAAAACCCGATTGATAGGAGCACGTGTTGCTATTGTTGCGGTGAGGGTGGACATATGGCCCGTAACTGTGAAGCGCGGAAGCCCAGATGCCCGGTATGCTCAGACCAAGGCCGACCTTCAGACCACAGGCTAGGGGGAAATAAATGCTACCTCGCAAACATTAAGTCCTCAAAAATAGGAAACCAGGTTCCTACCAAGAAAGGAAAAAAGAGCAAAGAAGCATCACAGTCAGTCAATAGGCAGACAGAGGAGGCAATAAAAACTCAAAATTCAACCGGTTGAGAGTGATTCAAGGCAATCTGAACCACTGCCGCGCGGCGCAAGATTTGCTACAGCAAAGCCTGGCGGAGTGGTCGGTTGCTCTCGCAGTGGTGGCTGAGCCGTATAAGGTCCCTGACCATCCATGTTGGTTTGGTTGTGCGGTAAACTCCGTTGCCATATACTCAAGTGGAGTACAAGGTAACCCACTCTGCTCAGTATTAGAACGAGGCATCGGGTATATTGCATTGGAGTGGGGTCGCATAGTAGTGATCGGCTGTTATATTTCTCCCAACTCCGGCATTGACGCCTTTGAATCATACCTGGATGAATTGGCGGCTTGCATTCGCAGGTGTTCACCGAAGCCAATAATTGTGCTTGGTGACTTTAACGCCCACTCAAAACAATGGGGAGATAAAAGAGATGACCGCAGGGGGAATATCATGCAGGAATGGGCCGCTGAACTGGACCTTCTGCTGCTTAACCAGGGTTCTGTTAGCACCTGCGTGAGATGGCAAGGGGAGTCGATCGTAGATCTCACGTGGGCAAATACAACTGCATCGAACTTAGTTTTGAGCTGGCGTGTTGCAGAAGAAGTGGTCACTCTATCCGATCACCGACACATAGTGTTTGAGGTGGCTCAACAACCGTCTCAGTCATCAGACCGCATAAATAGTTGCCCTGCAAAACGCTGGTCGCTAAAGAAACTCGACCGAGACCTGTTGGTTGCTTCTGCTCATATCGCGTCATGGCCTGACAGGGCACAAAGTTCTGCATCTACTCCAGAAGAGGAAGCCGCCTGGTTTCGGATGATCATGACGTCGATATGCAATGCTTCAATGCCACGTATAGGACCCAACAAAAGGAGAACAGTGTACTGGTGGTCTGAAGATATTGCGCAACTGCGACGCAATTGCTTAAGATCAAGACGTCAATTCACTAGGACCAGACGAAGGCGGAGAGCTACTCCAGAAGAAATAGCTGAGGCATACGCCGTGTACAGGAGGAACACAGTAACGCTTCAGCTAGCGATCAAGAACGCTAAAATACAAAGTTGGAGAGAGCTCTTAGCCGGACTCGATAGAGACCCATGGGGCCGTCCTTATAAAATCGTGCTTGGAAAATTGAGACCACAAGTACCTCCACTGACGGAAACAATGGACCCGGATTTGCTGGACAGAGTAATGGAGACTCTTGTTCCTAATTCTCAGAGTAGTACACCTGTTGGCACTGAGCCAATATTAAGACATGCTATCTCTGTGGAGCAAGAGGTATCTGAGGCAGAATTAAAGCATGCGGTCAAAAAACTGGCTAGCCGGAATACCGCACCGGGACCTGATGGTATACCTGGTCGCGCTTTGGTGCTCGCTCTAGAGGGCCTAGGAAACCAGATAAGGCTTTTGTTCAACAAGTGCTTCAGTTCAGGTGTATTTCCACGGTGTTGGAAAGAAGCCAGGTTGGTCCACCTTAAGAAGGAAGGCAGAGAATCTGAATCTCCATCTGCCTACCGACCTATATGCCTACTGGACGAGACTGGAAAACTATTCGAGAGGATTATTGCCTCCCGCTTGACCGACCATCTGTCTCATGTGGGTCCCGACTTATCAGCGACGCAGTATGGTTTTCGGAAGGGCCGCTCAACAATAGACGCCATCCTTCATGTTCGCTCTATATCGCTGCGGGCTATTTCCGAGGGCGGAGTAGCATTAGCCGTAAGTTTAGACATTGTTAATGCCTTCAACTCGCTACCTTGGCAGGCTATTAAAGAGGCACTAATGCATCATAACGTGCCTTTGTACCTGCGCAGCATAATCGGGTCATATCTTAGTGATAGGATTATAAAATACACTGGGCGGGAAAACCATACGCATGTCAGGAAGATAAGCTGTGGGGTCCCGCAGGGCTCAGTATTAGGACCGCTTTTGTGGAACTTGGCTTATGATGCTGTTCTCCGAGTTAGTCTCCCTGCCGGTGTCCACCTAGTTTGTTATGCGGATGACACCATAGTGCTGACTGAAGGAGATACCTTTGAGAGAGCCGCAATTCTTGCAGAGGCTGGAATAACGAGCGTCATAAACAAAATTAATAGCTTAGGACTCAAAGTGGCACCTCACAAAACTGAGGCAATGTGGCTACACAAACTCCCACGACGTTTAGAACCACCCAGCATCATGATCCGGGTTGGCAATACCGACGTCCAAGTCGGTAAATATCTTAAGTACTTGGGTCTGGTACTGGACGGACGCTGGGGCTTCGAGGAACACTTCGACCGGCTGGTTCCCCGAATTGAAAAGGTGGCTGGTGCAATGCACAGATTGCTTCCGAACCTTGGGGGGCCGCATGAAGAGGTTCGTCGCTTATACGCAGGAGTAATACGGTCAACGGCCCTTTACGGGGCACCGGTATGGTCGCAAAGGCTTTCCAGCGTGCAGCGATTAAGGAACAAGCTTAATAGCGTGCAACGCAAAATTGCCATCAGGATCGCTCGAGGTTACCGCACAATATCTTTTGAAGCGGCAACTGTGCTGGCTCGTTTTCCACCCTTCGACATCCTTGCAGAGATGGACGCAAAAAAATATGCCCAGACTCGCGCCATCTCTCAGGCAGTGGGAAAGTACACAGAACACGAAGCGGCAAGGAAGGAAGCTATCCAACAGGTGTTATTAAAGTGGAAAATGCGTCTCGGTCAGGAGAAAAACGCATGTCAACGCATCATTAATGCAATTTTGCCACATTTCGATGCTTGGCTGGCGAGAAAGAGTGGCACTGTCACTTTCCGACTGACCCAAGTGCTCACCGGCCATGGTTGCTTTGGCGAATATTTGTATCGGATTGGACGAGAAACTCTACCTCACTGTCACCATTGTGAGGACAGCAGAGACACCGCCCAACACACTCTTGAGGAGTGCCCGGCTTGGGACCCAGAGCGCCGATTACTTATCAGCAGTGTTGGAAGAGATTTCTCTCCTCCAGCTTTAATATCAGCCATGCTGGCTGAGGACAAAGCATGGCAGGCAGCAGTCTCCTTCAGCGAATCAGTTATGAAGAAGAAGGAGACTGCGGAAAGGGCTCGAGAACGGGCCGATCCAAACAGGAGACGGGGACAGAGCCGAGTTCCTGGTATAAATACAGGGTCTCGTGAGTAGGAACATCGGAGTCGCAAGCAGGCAGAGTGGGGGCTCTGACTGCTTACTCTATCGCAATTCCGGGCAGATAGCAACTTGTAGTGGCACAAGTTGCTACTAACACTCGATGAACCCAGAGGCATAGTGCGAAAGAAGCACCGGTATAGCAGTTCACTAGAGAGCCCGGTGCTTCGCAAATGCACTGAGGATGGCCACCGAGGGGGTTTTAGTGGAGAAGTCCCACATAACCCGATTTCTCCCCAGCGAAATCGGGTATCTCTGGAGGAGATTTCCCCCTCGAGAAAAAAAAAAAAAAATATGTAGCAAAGGGTTGCTATGAAACTAAGAGTGGCAAATGAGGACATAATTACTCAGGTTATCCCGACCAACAAGAAAAAAGTTACGCACTATACTTGAAGGATTTAGAGTCAGATCATTTACATATTTCATAAAAACTACAGACATGAGCTGAACTTTTAAGATAGTCCTATCTTGAAAGTTCAGCTTTTAAAGCTATACTTAGTCAAAATATATCTACTCAATTAAATCACTAAAACTATTTTGTATCGACAATAATTTTTAGATTATTTAAAAATAATGGTGATAATTAAAGGCTGGTTTATTAGAGCTACGAGTTTCCAAACGCGACCTGGTCCGAGAAGAGGTTTATAACAAAGACGAAAGCCTGGGCATCACAGTCTCTTGTTCTAGGTTTTTTTAATATAGTCATACTTTTGATTGAATATGAGAAATCCTTTGCACAATGCTCTATTTACTTAGCGTGATCGCTATTTACAGAAAACCCCTGTCTATCACTAAGCGAAATGACAATGATTAAAAAAATTTAAAAGATACCAGGTGACAATTCAATACATACAAAAATCACTAGACAAGCTGACGCACCGAACATAGCATCATCCAAAAGGCTTTCATGTTTATTTACAATTACAATGGGACTCACACAGACAACGCCAAAGGTAACGTAGGGAGGTACTTACATAGATTTTTCTAAAGTAACACAATTACACATCTTTTTGTAGTGAAATAAAAGACATTGGGAACTAAGGACTTTTTTGTGTTATTCAGTTCAAAGTCGCGGCTGTAGGAATTCCAGGCTATTCAAAATGTGTTTTCATAAACTGCTACAGTCAGGTTTGATGGTAGACTTCGTCCGTGAACTAACCTATTTAGTTCTGCGTGTAGAAAACGGTATACAAATAGGTATGGATAGGATAAACTTGTACCGATCTCTTCCACGAGTTCCAAGTTAGCTAGCTAGGTACTATCTTAGACTGCATTGTTACCTAACATTAAGTGAGAATGCAGCAGATAAAAGTAGTTAAACTACATAAATGTAATGAAATAATATATATGTTTGTTAATCGAATGTATGTTATATCGAATTGCATTCAAGACGGCACTTGAAACAGTAGTAGGGCTTATAACAGGCCACTGTATGTTAAACAAACACCTTTCAATTTTAGGTATGACTGACAGTCCTCTATGCAGAGTCTGCATGGAGGAGAACGAGACACCGATACATGTTATGCTTAGATGCAGCAGTGTGTCGGAGCAACGAGCGACCTACATTGGCTCCTCAGCGACACTCCATGAGGCGATCGGCGACCTTGGCGGCCTCCTAAGCTTCTGGAGCGAACTCGGCAGGTTGGAATAAGCCAGAGGCGACCTTACACCGGAGGAATCACGCACAACGGCCAACATCGTGGCCAAGTGCGGAAAAAGCCCGGGAAGAAAGAAGAAGAGACGGTGAACTGAAATTACGGTGACAACTGAAGATAGGGACTGTATTAAGAATATACTAGGTACTATGCTATTTTTATGAGGAATGTCTTGTGTGGAACTCACAGTCACATTTTTATTGTGTAAAGGGTATGGACAAAAATAATGCTTGGAAGTAAATATTTGTATGTCTGGTTACCAATAATGTCTAAATATGAACAATCATGCCGGTTTACCTTAGTATAATATTATGCCTTCTGAACTGGCAGTCGATACGCATTAGATATTTGATGTTTTTGGGGTACTCAACTTAGCCTATTCTAAAATACTTAACCTAATCACTAACGAACAACTTTCTTTAAACAAAGTTAAAATAACAAGAGCAACACTTCCGTACTCAAAGTTTTACATACAAATAACACCACCGTGGGAATATCCCCAGCCCGCTGCTGTGACGTAGTCACCCTCGGGCAAGTTCACAAATAAGTACCCACCAGTCAGTACAGACGGACAACAATACGTAATACAAAAGTACGCGCAGGTACTGATTTTTTCTGGGCCCCTTAAGAACATCTGCTTATAAAACGCCGGAAAGCAGATGCGAGTATTGTGTGGGGCATTTTTTTGCCACGTCTCGAAACTCGAAAGCTAAAGCGAACGAACGAGCGGATGTTCTGAGCCAGACAAGTTATGCGCCCCTAGTGCGGGCTTTTGTGGTTTTCAAAAACGATATTGTGTAACGAATATTTTGCGTAAACTGTAATCCCTATAGAAAGTAGCGCATACAAAACACTAGTTTGAAAGGTCTTTAGCTATCATAAACAAAATTAAGTAATATAATGATATTTTAAGTAAAAAAATTAAAATCGAAAACAAGGCACTTTCCCCTTATATATATATTTGGCAGGAACCAAGATACTTGATCTTATGTCACTAATGCGAATCAGACACTAATTTGAAATCTCAAAATACCTAACCAAAACTTATTTTCCTTATACTATTTGTGGATTGAATACTAGCTTCGTATCACATAAAAACACTCACTTAGATTGTTCGGCTCTTTTTTGGGTTTTCTCTTCTTTTTATCATGGGCTATCTCTATTTTAGCACAAACAAAACATAAAAATCATTCAAATCGATTTATTTTCAGCGAAAAAGTCAAAAAGCAATTAATTTAAGTTAAGTTAAAATGACGATGTAATTAAAAGAAAAATATGCGAAATGCGCGAACTCGTACTAAGATCTCATGGAGAATCAATTTTGGAATATCGCAATTTCCTTAGTTTCTTTAGTTTTGGGACGGATTTATTTATCGGATGCGCGGTTCCGGTACAAACGTACGGACTGACGATATTGATTGATGTGACTCGCCCTGAGATGAACATTTTGCGTTTGAATGCTTCTGCGATTTTTAAATAGGCTACGGTGCTATAAATTTATGTCTATCTGTTTTCTGTTTGCTATTCATTGTGTTAGTTTATGTATCAAAGTGAAACCTTTTTTCATAGCCTCTATTTTTTTCATTCAACTATTTCATGTCGCATTACGAATGAAAAAAAAAAGAGAAAGGCGCTCGGCAGAGTAGTCAGGGCGCAAAGTCTAACATAAAATCGCGCAAGGTTTTTTTTAAATCCCGGAATTGAAACGATGATTGTTGTTTGTTTTGGGAAATATCTATTAATACCATGCTTTTTTTGCCATGAAAATGTATTGCCCAGTTCTGGTCTGAAGGTTTTTTTGATAAAATTATAGGCAAATGAGATTTTAAAAGCCTTAGGTTATCAGGCATCTGGTATTTCGACATAAATGAAAAATCATAATTTTACATCTTGACTCGTAGCTTCGCACTACCCTTCGTCAAAGAAACCCTTGTAGAAAAGTTGAATCTGTAGTGGTGTTTATGTTTGCGAAAATAAGGGAAGGTTTCATCTCCCATATTTAAGAATGTATATTAGTTAAATTAAATTCAATAATGTAATAAATAAAAAGTCCGTAAGTTTCCAAGTTTTATCCATGGAAATCATTACATAATTACACAATCGTTGAAATATAAAGTGTTTCAAGCATGTGGAAATTCCACCGGGGTAAATTCCAAAGCTACTTAATAGGGGACGAAAGTTTACACCGCTTTCCTCGAATAGGTACGAAGACACAGGCGTTCGCTAGTTAAATGTTAATTATTATTTAAATAGCGGACGCCTGTGTCTTCATTTTTTCTTTTCTTGAACTTTAAAATATGAAAAACAAAACGACAAATGACAATAGGCTTTTATTTAAATAAGTTTCTTTATTATTTCAACCTACTTTATGCACTTTTCCCGATATTTTTCCCGTAGCTGCCTCGTTGATCCAACTATCTGTAGGCATTTGCAGCATTGGATTATATAATCAAGCTTAAAAATGTTGATTTTTGGAAGAAGTTTATTTTTTGATCAAAGGATCTTGCCGCCGCCTTTGATGTGTGTGCGCGTGAGCGGCGGGGGGCGCCCGCGCTGTATGCTGTCTCGCGCTCTCACGGCGCCCTCTGGTGTTTCGGTGTACACAACAAATATTATTATTACTTAAAAAAAATAAAATTTTATTACAATTCCTTCACTACTTTCAAAAAATGTAAATACTTCTTGGAAGTATAAAAAAATATCAATAAATGTTTATGGGATAATAAAAAACCGAATATAATTTTACTGAGCAAACAAAGTTTTTACACGCTAGGTATATTTAGGTACTTTTTTAAGCTTATGTCTGTTTTTCAATAGACCTTGATTTTATTAAATTACCTGCTCAGTCGATTCTGTCAAAAAAAAAATACTTGTCTAGGATAAGTAAATAAAATACTAACATTTCTCTACATTATTCCTACATCGCTTTTCTTCTGAACGTTGATGAGGATGTACTTAGAAAAATCTCGATCTAATAAATGCGTCACAGTGGCGCTTTAAGTACCAACATATCCTATTTTACACTCTTTCTCTGTACACTACAAAAATATAACAAATAGAATATATAAGTAAAAGCAAAGAATAAAATCTCGATCTCTTACATGCAACCTTTGTTTAATGTTAATCAATAGTTCTGTCAATCGTATACCAATCTTTTTAATACTTTATTTTCCTAATAAGTAATCACCTATTTATGAACATAGAACATTCTATTTAGTTTATTCTGCAGCGCACTTTTGCGCGATAAGTAGGGGCACAATCTCGTCGGTAATATTACCTGGTCCCAAATGCAATAAAAAATGGAAAACTTATCTCCTTTCAAAGTGAGATTATTGTATAGCAGTGCATTGTCGAGAGATAAGAAATTCTAAAGAACAGAATTGTAAACAGCTTGTATTTAAATCGCACCTTCACTTACCTGCTGTATTATTACCCAAAAGTAATTTGGGTCTGCGGATGTCTTTAAAGTATTCATTCAAGCATACGAAATAATTGATTTTACGGAATAGGTAGGTACTTACTCGTAGCTAACATAAGGGTTCTAAAGCAAAATAGTATGCACGAGAAAATAATTTTAATTTTTGATTCATTTGAAAAGTACACTAGACATAAGGTAAATAATCTATGGACTCTGCCATAGTTCAAGTTGACGACCTCCGTGGCGCAGTAGTGATCGCAGTGGATTTATAAGACGGAGGTTTCGGGTTCGATTCCTGGCAGGGCCGATTAAGGTTTCCTAAATTGGTACAGGTCTGACTGGTGGGAAGCTTTAGCTTAGTTAGTTATCACCCTACTGAACTAAAGATTTAGCGTTCCGGTACGAAGTCGAGTAGAAACCGAAAGGGGTATTTCATCCTGCTTCTAACATATTAGTCCGCTTCTGTCTTAGATTGCATCATCACTTACCATCAGGTGTGATCGCAGTGAAGCGCTATAAGGATTCAAAAATAAAGTTTCAAATTGCTCGTAAACAAAGCCCATTTGAAATAAATGAACTGTGAATTTTGATTTTAATTTAATTCCACGATCGAAACTATTGAATTTACGAAAATAAATGTTATGGCATATGTAAATAGCAGATTTTTTATGGAAATAATTGACACACATGAAATTGAAAACCTTTGCCTATAAACACAGCAGCAGAGTATGTAAGGAAAATGTCTTAGTCCTACAAAGTGTCGTTCTGTATCCGTCATCATTGATGTTGAGCTTCATGTGATGTCTATGACACCAGCGATCATCTCTTTCCGGCCAGAATACCTACACCACTGCTGTTTGGCGGCAGATATAAGCATAGCGGTGGTAGGTAGTTTCCTGAACGCGCTCTGTTATAAAAAGCTCTACTCGTTTTACGTTTTACTTTTCTTTCTCTATTAAGTTTAAAAATAATATTCTTAAAAGTAAAAATTGCTATTAAATTTTGCTAGGAGTATGTAGCTTTATACGTAGGTAAGTAGGTTAAATTCTACCACAGATTTACGCTCCAGGTATTGTGTTCTATTTTTTATTGTTTACTTATTATTTCATTTATTTATTATTTATGTTAACATAACCTTTGTATATGAAATATACTACTAAACGAAAAAAATATATACCATAGATGCAATATACTATCGCAATATTTATAAGTTTATAAAATGAACATAGTTGGTAGTTTTTAATTTTATTTCTTTGATAAATTTTTCCAATGGTGTTTTTGAACGGATCGGGAAAATGAGAAATGTCACATAATTGACAAATTGATTAAATGTCACTAGTTGTCAAAATGGCACGTCAGCAGCAAGATGTTGATGAACTTTTCGATGTTAAAAATGCTTTTTACGTTGGAAACTACCAACAAGCCATCAACGAGGCACAAAATGTGAATGTAAGTAATCTATTTCACTATAAAAACATAATAAATATTGCAGAATACTATTTTATTTCGTGGTTAATCGCCGGCGATGACGTGTGACGTCTGTTTTGATGCAATGAAACTCATGTTTTGTGCAATGCATACTATAAAATAGTTAAATAATGCTTCAAATTTACTTAATAACCTTCGTCCTCATCAAATCAATCAATGGACGTCCATTGCTGGCTATAATCTTTTAGTAGGAATTACCAAATTAGCCGTTACCTGCGACATTTTTGTTGTTAGTCCAGGTCCAGGGGCAGGTTGAATAACAGTTTTTGAAACGATTTGCCTTGCATATATATTACCACTTTAGCCATCATGATGACGATGATGATGTGTTTCTTCACCTTTACAGATCTTATAGTTAATCACACAAATATATGTTGAGCATAGTCCTTCTCCTTTCATTGCCCATTCAAAGATTATTAGCTTTAAAATAATAAAAGCTTTTGGTGATATAGACCCAAGGCAGGACCTAATAACCTTTTTGCTCAAACTTAGTAATAAACAAGTCATACTATCGTGTCATTCTCAAATAGTGCCACAAACTAGGGCAGTGCCCAGGCACTGGGCACATAGCTTGGAGCGAACAAAAATTACCAGACCAGAAACACACCTCATTATTTTTAGGGTGCAGTTATTGAGCTTGCACTGAGCACTTAAGAGGAAAAATACAGCACTGTCCTTAAAAGAAGTAAATAAGTTCTTAAACTAATCAAAATTATAATGTTATATATTTAAGGATATATTTTTCAGCCATCTTCACCCCTGGTAGCACTCCAAAGAGATGCCTTCCTGTACCGATCGTACATTGCTCAGGGCAACTTCAGGATTGTGATGCAAGAATTGAGAACTGCTGATCCTATGTTACAACCACTGAAGAGTTTGGTGGATTATTTGTCTCCTGGTGCTAATAAGCCAGCAATAGTTGCTGATATTGATGCTAAGGTAAGTAGGATTATAGTATGAGCTTTGTGCAGTAGTTTTACCCACATAAATCATGTGTCCATGATAATTTTCAAGAAATGTTCAAATTCAGGACATTTTACATAATGGCCAGGTCAAGAGTATCCTAAACCGCAGAACTTGTATGAAAAAATTAATGAGAGTGGAAGAAGCTAAGGAACTATGCAAGGACCTTGGCAAGTGGAGGGATGTTGTCTCTCCCTACCCCTATGGGAATAAGGCGTGATATTATGTATGTATGTGTGTGGTTAGTTAATTGATTTTTTGGTAAATAAACTTAATGTGGGCAAATAAACATTTTACTACTGGTAGGACTCATAAGTTTTGTGCAACTTTTGTCACTGTTCACTAAACAAAGTTCCTGTTAGAAATATAAATTTATATTCTAATATATCTAGATTTACATCAGTAATCCATCTGTAAAAGCATTACAATTCATAAGTGAAACACATTTTGATGAAATGTTACTTTAACATACTATATAATTGTTTACAGGTTGCAAAGGGCATAGAGCTGGCAAATGAAGTATTCCTCATAGTGGCTGCCACAATCTACTACCATGAAGAAAATTATGAAGCTGCATTGAAGTGAGTGATATAAAGAGTTTATATAAAATAAAGTCAGGTTGGAGAACAGTATGGCGTGGTTGTTTCTTGCCATTGTTGGCAGGCTTTTAGCCTGAGGGCTGTTAACTTCGCCTCCTCTTTCAGTTGTTCACACTCCTTCATTTCTTAAATTTTTTTTTAAAAATTTTCTTTACATTTAATAAATTTTTAAAAAAATATTAAAATTTTAACCGGAAGTGCATGTTGTAAACAATTTTATGTCTAGAAACATTTTCGTTTTAACTATCCACCATCAAAAATATGCTTTGTTTGGGTGTTTTTGCAATTTACACCCGCTAGCTTAGTAGCTAAGAACACTCCTTGGATTTTTTCCTATAAGGACATGTCATCATATCGGAGGTCTGCCAAGCCAGTAGGCAGTTGTAAGGGAATATATACATATTGCGGACAGACAGGACAGATAGACAACAAAAATTCTGCAAAAATGCCAATAAAATCTTTTTACTTATTGCTCTTTCTTAGTTATTGTCATTTATTCTTTTAGGAGTTCTTTGTTGATATGATATAATGATTAACATTACTTTAAGTGATTTTTATAAATATCAATAACAAAGCAAATATACATAAGCATTATTAACAAATTAAACTAAATTTCTAGTCAATAGAGTGTCAGTGGTATTTCCCCTATTTGGGTTCAGATTGGATAAAAACATTATTAATTTTGACTAAAATTGCAGAATTCTCCATGGAACCGAAGCACTGGAACTACGTGCATTTACCTTGCAATGTCTGTTGGCTATGAACAGACCCGACTTGGCTCGCAAACAGTTGAAGTCTCTGCAGGATATAGAGGACGATGGAACTTTAACACAGCTAGCACAAGCCTGGCTCAATCTAGCACAGGTATAAGTTTGACTAATTCTAAACTCTAACTTCAAGTCTACTCTGAAGAGACGAATATCTTAGCATTCCATGGATTCACCGTGCGGGTGCCGGGTCCATCGCGTGGCTGAGAGAAAAACTCCGAACAGAGCCTGAAGCTTGTGACACGGGTGTAGGTTTAAGGGTACCCTTAGTGACGCGCGTCAACACTCACCTCCTCTGTTCAAGTTGTTTTCCCTGCGCAGCCAAATTCGGAAGGACCCTATTAGAGCAGCTTTGGACACGTTCCAATATGGAGCTTACTGCACTTCTAGTAAGGCCAAGGTCTTTTAGCAGGTTGTAGAGAGACTTCGCTGGTATACCCCTCGCGCCCACTTCTACCGCGTATAAACTAACCACATAGCCATTTTTGGTTAGTTCATTAGTAAGGTCATAATATTTATTCATTTTGAATACATGGTCTTTAGGGATGTTTATTTCCCATAAATTGAAAGCTTGCACAGCGTATAATATTATTTTGTAGTACAAAATAGTTCCTGAACACAAAGGTATTTTGCAAGCTGAAAGCATACCATAAGTTTGGTTTGCTGGCTGTAATTATGTCAAAAATTTTACTTAGCACTTATAAATAGCATTTAGCATATCAGCGAAGTAGTCTGCTAAAAGACTATTTTTTTTATTCATTACAAGTTAGCCCTTGACTTCAATTACACCTGATGGTAAGTTAAGTGTTCCATGCATGACCATGACCATAACAATGTAGTTCTGTTTAAAGATCATGTTTAACATCAGGTAGATGATCTATACTAAAGCTAAACTCGATTGAGAATGCTTGTCAGCAATTTAATAAAATTATTATTATAAAAACAAAAAACCCGACTGCTTAGAAGTTAAGAACTGAAAAGAGAAAAACAAGGATCACTATATCTATATAAAATTTTAAATATTTTATGGTGCTGCAGGTGTGGACAAAATACTTTACTACCTGGGAAAGAAAAATCTACCAAAACTATATTTGTCCTGCAACACCATAAAGTATTTAGAATTGTATATAGATATAGTGATTCTTGTTTTTCTCTTTTCAGTTCTTAACTTCTAAGCAGTCAGGTTTTTGTTTTTATAATAATAATTTTATTTGAGACTTTTTAGTTTTAATTTGTGGTATAGAAATGGGATGGTACACTTTTTGACATTTTTTGTTAAAACAGTAATATAAACATGATATAATATTTATATTTTTGAAATGGTCTTTTTACGACCTCTCATTTGATACCCATATTGCTAAGATAAAAGAAAAAAATACACACATCCCCTTTTTTCCCCCATTTACAGCCGCCATTTTGAAAATTCATATAGCCTATGTCACTTCCACAATTTTGCCAAGGTCAACGATACCTCACATGTCAAAATCCGTTCAGCCGTTTAGGCTGTAGCGCGTGCCGAAGAAATGGGCTTAATACATACGCTCAAAAACATTACCCTCCTTCTGACGCAGTCGGGTAAAAATGAAGGTAGAAATCACTAGTCATTCTACATCTATTTTTTTTTAACCGACGAAATAAAACGGAGGAGGTTCTCAATTCGACACGTATATTTTTTCTTTTTTTTTTATGTATGACCACGCATAACTTTTTACAGAGTTGTCCGATTTTGATAATTCTTTTTTTATTAGAAAGAGCATATTTCCAAGGTAGTCCCATTGTCACCATGTTAGGATCTGATGATGATATCCTGGGGAAATTGAAAGAACTCTTCAAATTTTGGAGGCACGCTTACAGCGATTTCGGTTTTTGTCTCGAAATCGGTAGCTTTTTGGCTACTAGTGCCGTATAATATATTATGACAGTATACGATACATGGCGATAAATCACTAAAAAGTAAAAAATAAAAATTTTTAAATAAAAATAGAACCGACTCAAAACGCACTAAAAAATAAAAAATAACTGTGTCATTTAGTTGCTTTAATTTACTTAAGCATATCTAGGAGTCGGTGCCAGCCAAGATTTCTACTTTAAGGACGTTACCTAGAACCCACAAACTGGTTTACCATGTAAAATAAAGGTTCCTTAAACTTGGCTGGCACCGACTCCTAGATATGCTTAAGTAAATTAAAGCAACTAAATGACACTGTTATTTTTTACTTTTTAGTGTGTTTTGAGTCGGTTCTATTTTTATTTAAAAAATTTTATAATTAACTAGGTAGTTCATGACAAATTCATGACAGCAAATTAGATTAGTAACCTTAACACTAATTAATAAATACACTATCTTTTACATGAGATTTTTTAAAATAACGAAACAATTTTATCTTTATTAGGCATAAAATATGTTGCATTTTCTACCTTCAGTTTTAAATTTGTTTTTTGACAAGCATTCTCAACTTAGTTTGGCTTTGGCATAGTTGGCTTATAAATTATAACCAATACACAGTATTCCTGTTCTTGGATAGTTTCTCATCTATTATGATCGCCATTATTCATTGATCTCCCTTCTAGAACCTCTGCATTTGGAATGCATGATGAACTATACTAAAAGAAGGTTATGTTTATATTTGGTATAAGGGACAAAGTAACAAAAACTTGAATATGCTAAAATAAAACTACTTATGCCGTAAATGAGGTGTTACTGATTTATAAACTTTTGAACTCGCAATGTATTGCGAACAATGCGATAAATTAATTTTGTTGATTTTCAAAAAGTCGTAATGAGATGAATCACATATCAGATTCCATTCTGTATTTATTTAAAAAAAAATTAAAATCATGAAATGTTTAAGTTCTCATTAACATGCTCCTTACATCGGGTATATTAGTACTGTGCAATTTCATCCGGTACTGGGCATACATTATATATGACATAGTATGTGTAAAATATAATATTGACGCGTATTTGCTGGCAGGGTGGTCCCGGAGTACAGGACGCGCACTACAGTATCATGGAGCTCGCAGAGCGGCTCGGGACTCTAGGTGCGGGGCCCGCAGCCGTAGGAGCCGCCGCCGCCGCATCCAGGGGTGAGTTTACTTCTCTTTATTTACCGACATTAGCTATGATTTCTTTTTCAATTTTCAAACATTTGATTGATTGGTTGACTATCTCTATATCAGTTCTATTGGATACCTATATACCTGTCAGTGGTTTTTTTTCACTGCTATTTTCTTGTCAGTATCAATAAGCCTTATATGATGCTGTTGAATTTCAGGTATGTGGGAAGAAGCTGAACAGATGTTGATGGAAGCTCAGACGCGCGCACCACAACAGCCCGAGCTACTGTTGGCGTTAGCTGTCACCGCGGCGCACAGCGGGAAACCGCCTGAGGTATAGTGTTTAGGCTTCTAAAGTTTACTGTATTTATAGCTAGGCAAGTGTGGCCGAAACTAGATTTTACGCCTTAAACCGAAACCGAAACTACCAAATTGATCATAATTGTTGGTTGAATCCATATTTTTATATCACTTATATATTTAAGTATTTAAATCACTTAAGAGATTGTTTTAGCATTAAGGCCGTCTTTGCACACTTGGTTTTAACTTCCTTGTATAATGTATTTCTTGTTTATTAATTATAGATGTGCAATAAAGGATAAATAAATCCGATATTTGTACCTTTCTTGTTTTCATTACTTAGTCAAAAGTTTCAGCATGACCACGTACACAGAAACCTTAAGTCATTCGGCTTTGATTTAAGCTGCACTGCCGAAAGTCGTTTTTTTACCAAAATTAGGCCGAGCCGATAGCAATCTGTCAAAATTGACCTGAGACATATTAAAATTAAATGTAAATGTGGTGTTACTGTATTTGCCTTTTCTATTGCTCTATCCGCATTTAAATAAATATCATCCTGTACAATGTATGTCAATTGTGTGTGAAACTATTCCAGGTATCATCTCGCTACCTAGCACAGTTGCTGGACTCGCACGCCGAGCACCCGTTTGCGAAGGAGTACAACGCCAAGTCGAACGAGTTCAAGCGACTGTGCGCGCAGTACCAGCCCTCCGTCGCGAGCTAAGTGCACTTCTTAGTGCCATGTTAGATGAGGCATAAGGGTTTCACTGTCTGGTTTTGCAAAATTTTTAGTTCTGTTTTTCCAAAATTTCAATTCTAACCTAAAACAATAGTTTGTTAAGTATTCAGATTATTGTTATTGGATCTTCGTTATGACATTCGGTTGATCCAAAATTAACGGAATATTAGATTTTTTCAGACAAAAGTAATTAATGTCATCGCTATTCTTCAGATAGTTTTAATCGGTAGTGTACATGTATGAGTTCTCTCTTTATGCTGTGTATGTATGATTATTATATTTTAATAAATGTATTTTAAAGTATTAATTTAGTTTTTGTTATAATTTCTGAAAAATATGCTCCTATACTGGTTGTGCTAGAATCCTATTCTAGTTTCGTAGGTATAAATTAAAAGCAAAGTAAATTTCGATTATGTCATCGGCAACATTTTTATAACAGCTGAAAATCGTATCTGAATTTTCAATCAAAATACATACATAATTATATTAGCAAATATTTTCGTTACATTTTGTATGTAATGACGACGTTTCCGAAATCAGATTATTTACAAGAATTGCTTTTTTAAAGATATTAGATAGATACGATGGATCTCCACTGCTGAAAATCGTTCTAGCATCTTTTATGCTATCTTTAAAATGATGATGGTGAAAGAATAAAACAAGCTCATAATCTTATAATTTATGTAATCCTAGTAGAAACTATAGTCATCATAATCATCGGATTCATCTTCGTCATCATCAGTCCTGGTCGCGTTGGCCAGGAGCCGGAACTGTTGCAGTTTGTCATCCATGTCTGCGAGATCCTGGGCGTCCGTGCTGTCGTATGTGTCACCCTTGACTAGAGTCCAATCTGTTGTGGTTTCTGAATCACGCGTGACTGCGCCGCGAACACCTGTCAATTGAGGTTTGAATGTCGAAGATTGTTTAAGCCATATATTTGTTCTCCTTCAAATTTGATATTTTCAATTTTATAAAATTTCATGTCATAAAATAATCTTACAATAATTTATTTTCTGCGGGGAAAGAAAGATCTACCAAAACTACGTTTGTCCCCGCCTGCAGCACCATAAAGTATTTAGAATTTTATATAGATATAGTGATCCTTGTTTTTCTCTTTTCAGTTAATAACTTCTATGCAGTCGGGTTTTTTGTTTTTATAATAATAATTTTATTTGAGACTTTTTTGTTTTAGTTTATGGTATAGAAATGACTCGGTACACTTTATGCCATTTTTTGTTAAAACGGCAATATAAACATGATATAATATTTACAATTTGAAATAGTCTTTTTATAACCTTTCATTTGATACCCATATTGCTAAGATAGAAGAAAGATATACACACATCCCCCCTTTTTTCCTCCATTTATAGCCGCCGTTTTTACAAATTCAACGACACCTCACATGTCAAAATCCGTTCAGCCGTTTAGGCTGTAGCGCGTGCCGAAGAAATGGACATACATACATACATACATACATACATACATACATACATACATACATACGCTCGAAAAACATAACCCTCCTTCAAACTTCAACTAAAAATCAGATGTTTTACGGGCAGGAATCTGTTTCTTTTTGAAAATTTAATAGGATATGATAGTATTTACATTAATTATTTGGCACACATTTTTTGCTGCTGTGGTGTAGATTTTAGTCCTACGTATTTCCTTTCCAGTACTAGTTGTAGGTACCTACCACCAAATTGATAACTAATTTTCATGGATTTCTTTATTTATTGTGATAAGTTATGTTGAAACACTATAAAATGGACGGAAATATAGGTAGATACTCGTACATACCATGTGGGAGACAATTTCATGTGCATAATAGATAAATGACGTCATACCATGAGGAGTTATTTCAACGGGTCCTTCCCCCACGATGGGTGGCGCGGTGTACGCTTCCAGATCTTGCTCCGTTCTGTTCTCCTTGTCTAGCTTCTCTTGTTTGCGTTGCCGACGCCATGCTTTTTGCAAGTTGAAACGTTCCGGCCTGTTAAAATTTGATCTGATTTCTTAAAATAAAATAGCACGCCTGTTGTTTATATGTTATTTAAAACTGGTAGACGCCCGCGACTGTACCCGCGAATAAAATATGTCCGGGAACACTAAAAGAAAATTTTTGTGAATCTTTTTTTTTAAAGAAAAAATGCTTAAAATTTTCAGACTCAACAATGATCGTAGTATTTCAGCCAATTTACAGAAAACTTTAAAAATTATAAACTTAAACCTTCCTCAGGTACTACTCTATCCTCTAGTCAAAACCAGATGTCTATTACAACATTAACATTAGTCGTGTTTATAAGACAAGGTTTGTAAGTGCATAATTACCGTTCTCCTTCTTTGTAAACCTTATCTTCTAAGTTGTGTATATCGTGTCGGATGTCAGCCAACAGGAGCAGCATGAGGTCGAGTGAGCCTTTCGGCCCTTTCGCGCCTCGAGGTCCCCGCGCCCCTGGGTCTCCTTTTGGCCCTTCCATGCCTGCTGGACCGGGTGGGCCCTGCAGCAAGAATTAAAAGATTCATAACATCAGTGGCCATGCCCGGATTATTTTTGTGATTGTGCCACACCAAAAATTCTGTACTAATATTATAAAAGCAGAAGTGACTGTCTGTTTGTTAGTTAATCACACACAATCTACCGAACAGATTTCAATGAAATTTGGAACAGAGATAGTCTGGAGGCTGTGAAAGACCATGGGCTACTTTTTGTCGAACTATCACAAAGCAAAATTTCTAGCGGACTGAAATTACTTGTGAACATGGATGATTATGTTATTTAAAGAATAGAATCTGGCCATACTCTTTGAATTCTAGTACAATATTTTGGAGTGAAAAACATATTCCACGTAAATAGAGATTATGTGGTTGCTTCTAGAAAACATCGAATTCCATCAGATAATACAACTTTTAGTCTACGTACCTATGTTGGCAGTAAAATAGTTAGGACGGGCGCCCACTGTGACTTTTTGTCGCCGTGACTTTAAGTCACCTAATCGAGTGCAATGAAGATATTAGAGTGCGCTCACTAAGGTGACATGACAATACGGTGACAAATAGTTTCGTCTGCTGGCGACGTGACTGTCACTCGACTTATGCATCGCTATGCGAGTGCGCTCACTGGGCGACTTTTCGCCATTGGGCTGCTGAAAGTTCCGATTAGATGTATGCTACACATAAAAATTAATCACATTTTGTTTGAAAGGAGATGCCTCAAAATGTTATAAAATTATTCATATTTTTAAGCAGACTGAAAGTAATTTGTGTAGATAAAGGAAACAAATTATTGTATGGAAATTTATAATTGTCAGTTTTTTTGGGTGCCCCATTAATTAGTTAAATTATTTTTTTTGCTTCTTATGTAATCCCTTGCCTACAATAAACCATATATAATTAAAAAAATGTATGCATAAATTTAAAGTGTTCAGTTTAATTCAGAATAATAAAATAGTTTTTAGTTATCTTTCAGTGTACATATAGGATGCACCCTTTATCGTCTTTTTCGTTTAATTTATTTTCGTGTATTCTGGGAGAACATAATTACAGCAACCTAATTGAAATCGATCTAGAACTCAAATAAGCTCACTCCCCGGTGACAGTTACCTACAGTGGGCGCCTTGATGGTGACAGAGGGTGACGGCAACAAAATGTTACCGTGACAAAAAATCACAATGGGCGCCCGGCCTAAACAGATATGTTTTGTAAGCAACATTAATTTACAAATAATAAGTGAAGAAGTTATACTAACTCTAGGTCCTCTTTCACAACGACAGTATCCACCTTCCAAAGGCGCCGTAGAGTCCAACACTCTGTATGCGTAGTTACCTTCTGCAAATCGATCTCCATCTGCGCAAATCGTAGAATAATGGTTATAATAACTTATTAAGCTGGGTATTCAATAAACTAAAATAGACGTAATGAGAACATGAATTTATATACTTCTCTATAGACAATAGCTGATATTTTACTATTCTCAACAGTAGGAGACATTGGATCACAATGAGTGCTCATCAATGACCTACAGTCATCATCATCATCATTATCACCTACTATGTATCATTCTGGCGCTTCGAAGTTTTTCTCTTTTTCTTTCTTCTTTATCTTTATTCACGAGCTATGGAGCGTACCTTACCTTCTCCTTTCAACAAAGGGTTTTCCAGCAACTTCTTCATGGCAACTTGCGTGGTGTGCAGCTGATCGCTCAGTTGCTTCACTTTCCTCGACAGCCACGACACTGTGTCGCAAGTCGCGTAACATCGGGACGACGCGCGTATTAGAGGCAGAGGCTCCTGTAATCGGTAGATAATTTACATTTTCTATGATTGTTTTGAAAGTAACACGCTGCTTCGCCTCGTTTCCAATTTCAGTTGCAACCAAGATCCACCTAATGGTAACTGGAAAATCATTGTCTATAAATAATATTTCCAAAGGGCATGCGAGGCCATGTAGAAAGTGCCGCCGTGTTTCTGTATCTAAACCTGAGACGTAAATAGGAAGCCCAGTCTTCAGGATTTTCTAACAGTTTTAATTGGGAGTTAGTTACTTGTGAGTTATGTGTGATAAAAGTTCCTGGCTTCTTGTAATATTCTTCCACTCCTGAGGCTTGTAATATCAATTTTTATTTATTTTATTTTGTATTGATACTACATAGATAGCGCAAAAAATAGCGTCTCCTTTACAGTCAAGGCATTTTACTGACAAGTTGTGCAAAAAGATATTCCACCTCAAAAAAAATAACTAGTGGTACCGGTAAAGCGATGGCCACTGGTGGTACGCATTTTCTGCCATCGCCAGCGACGATGAGCGGCGGGCTGCACTCGCAGTGGAAACCGCCGGGGTCATTCACACAACGCTGCTCGCAGCCGCCATTGCTAACCTCGCATTCATTTATGTCTGAAATTAAATAATGGAATTCAACGCTAATTATTATTTAGTTGGTCTCGCATTTATTTACCTACTTATATCTGAAATTAAGGAATGTAATGCTTACTTATTAGGGTCAATTAAGGTTGGTGGCACATACCTACTAAGTTTAGGAAGAGATTCAATAGAATTCGTTAATTGCTTTTTTCTGTCACTTAAGTAACTTATAGTTAACTGAGTTAACCCACCTAATGGTAAGTCTGACTTCATCTATAGTTAATATTATAAATGCGAAAGTAACTTTGTTTTTGTTACTCAGTCACGCCTAAACTACTGAAGCTATTTAAATGAAATTTGGTACACAGATAGTCTAGAGCCTGACAAAGGATAGAGGCTACTTTTTGTCAGGCTATCTCTAAACAGATTTTCTAGTGGACGGAGTCGCAGGCATTTGTTAGTAGCCTATAAACAGAAAATCACTTCGCAGGGCTAGTCTGAAACAGCACTGTTAGCTGCCAGAAAAGTATTGTGACAATACTTACCCGACGATTAGAAATAAATTGGTTAGTGGATTAGGATCTTGTAAATATAGAACTTATTCCTCGCCAAGTTCCGCCTTACAGTATGCCAAGAAGATTACAATAAACATCAATAATTGATTAATACTTTAATACTTACGAACATGTAAGAGTCTTAAATTATACCTAGCTCAATTATGCTTCAGGGATCAATTTAGTTACACTCCTGGTACAGGAATATTAGTACTTCCAACTTTTATCTCCATTGCAAAATCCTGTGCCCCTGCTGATTTCGTACCCGTCCCATATCGTGAAATATATTCTTAGTCGACGTTTACTTCGCGAAATAACTATGGTGAATGTGTGTGATGAGTCAGTCAATAGTATTTCGCCTTTATGCTATCTATAGTTTAAAAAACCGAGCTGTATAGACATAGCGTACATACCAACGCAATAAGGCTGTGTTTTTCGACTATAGCTCTCCTCGTCGAACCTGAAGCCCTGGTGGCAGGAGCACCAAAGCCGCTGCTCACGAACCTCGCACGCCTGCTCGCATAGTCGCAAACTGCAAGCTTCTATTGATTTCGGTATGCAGCTGGAAATAAAACAAAATACTATTGAGAACATTTTTTTAACAAATCTTACATTTGGTAGGAATATAAATAGGTTTTTTCAAGTCCAATCATTGCTGATTAGAGCCTGATAATCAACCTGCAAATCCATACGAGTATATGATTTTTGTTTGAATGACAAAATAATCAACTTGTGGACCACGCAATGTTCATAGAATTAGTACTTTCGATATTTTGTAGATTAAGAATTATTTTTAGAGTCTTCACAATCAGTAGAACTACCTATTATCAATAATTACAGGAACTACATAAAATGTAAGACATCATACCGTCCACTAATATAGTTATAATCTTCGCAGCAGTGTATCCTGATGCACTGGACGTCCACGCCGTCAACGCGACACGTTTCCCGAGAACGCAGCAATCTGTCCGTTGGGCATACAGCCTTAAGGTCATAACTGAAACAAAATGTTATACCTAGCTTATAATAGAGTTTGGCTACTGAAAATAGACACTGGAATTGAAATTAAATTATTGGGTATTCCCAATATAGTGCAAATATTGAATTAACTTCGATAGTTGCGATTTTTTTTTGTATAAGTGATAAACGTGATTTTTTTGCCTAGCGATTGCAGTCTCTACTTTCAGTAGCCGAACTCGAGTAGGTAATTTTTGTATAATAATATTGTTTATAAGATCGCAAATTTCTTATTTCTCGTTTAACATTATTCGTTAATTTTAAAGAAACGAAAGAAAAAAAAGACACTTTACTGCACACAATATAGTACATAATACATTAAAATATACAGAATTATTAGTGACACTATTTTAATGACATGCGAAGGCGGCCCTTATTGCTCCAAGCAATCTTTAACCCCCTGTTTACAGGATCGATGGTAATTTCCAATTTTGTTATATATTTTTTTTAATCGGGCGAACATTCAGTATCAAGCACAGAGCTTGTAACATGTTATCGGATTACGCATCTATACGGGCCCTTGTAACTCCTTTATTAATAGGCCTAAGAACAGTTTCTTAGAAACGATATAAACTTTCATAAGAAACTGCAATATGTTTTCAAACAGTGCTAACCTTTATTCCAAAAACTATAGAGGCGAAATTTGAACACGCTGTTATTAATTGTTGAATATTTTAGTCAGTGTATGTGGTACATTCATCCTTGTGATGGGAATGGGAGCAACGAATCTTATTTAATGCAGCTATGGTTCATATAAATTGTGATAGTCGAAATTGGAGATAAATAATACAAGTATGCATTAGAACTTTTTCTTAGGTGTAAGTGGGGTTGTACTATGCATAGTTGAAACCGTAATTGTTTTGTGTTACGATTTTATATCCTGCAAATAAATATTATTATTCAATTTTAATATGTACATCAAACGGTTTGATTTGAGTAACTAATTTAATTTAAGTTGCGAAGTAGAGATGAGTGCATTTATAGGCAGATGTGCTATGTTTTACGGTTGACATAATTTAAGGAATTGCCGGTATGATGTCATCTGGATGAACGAAGACGTTTATTTTTGAAAGCTTATGATTTCATTTTTAATTTTTCATACATTTTAATTAATCATTATTTTTCTCTAGTGTATAAATATTCATACCCAAAATTTCCTAAAAAGGAGAAAAGACAGCTTTTTTCCTTTATCACTATGGCCTGAACGACATCATACGAGTATAGTAGTGATTTAAAGTATATATTTTCGTAGATTTCTCAAAAATAATGCCGAGAACGCTTTATGTTCCTGGGAGAGTAGCAGTTTTGTATTTTTTTCTTTTTATTAAAAATTAGGTCGGAATAATATAATCAAATATAGATTGCACTACTGAATTATAATGTATTAATTATATAATTGAATTAAATTTTATTTTTCATTAATGAAAAACGGTAATGCGAACTGTGAACCTGTTTCATTCATTCATTTACTACTACTACTACTTACGCTACGGTACATTTTTTATCACTTCCTTAAATTTTTAGGGCGTTGCACTGTACACACACTCACCCACTTTCACTGGGTGAAACACTCACACGTCAATGGCGTCGTCATGGTAGCCATCTTCAGCGTAATATCCTGTGTCTTCTTGACGACAAAGTACCAGGGTGACAGGGATTATAAGGAGAGTTGCGGCACACACGGCTCCGACCGGCGCGCGCATCTTGACTGCTGTGCCCTCGGATATGCGTTTAGACAGCGGTACCCAAAGTGCCTATATTATTTATAGGCGTATATAAAACCCTTGTTGGATGCAAATCGGAAA
Source organism: Mycalesis mineus (assembly GCA_034621355.1). Lineage (NCBI taxonomy): Eukaryota > Metazoa > Arthropoda > Insecta > Lepidoptera > Nymphalidae > Mycalesis > Mycalesis mineus. The sequence goes on from CM067897.1 coordinate 3,660,142, forward strand.
GCGTGTGGGCTTATCAACAAACGGCATCGTCCCTTTGTGATAATAACTTCGGTTGTTGTTCAATTCTTTGAAACATGCAACTGTGTCCCATAATGTAAATATTGCTACGTTTATAAACTTAATTTATAGTTTATTATAGAGTTTGATGAGTGTAATTATTAAGGTATTGTAAAAAACTGCACTAACATTACCTTAATTTTGGAAATATTGTAAATATATAACGTAAATTGTTATTGAGCGGTTTTTCAACGATCTTTGTAGATATATTAAATCTAGGAATATCTCGGGTGCTAAAGTGAATATATCCTTGAGCTTTAGAGGAATATAAATTACAGAAGATTAGTATTCTCGATAGGCTCTGTATCAATGCTGTGACTAATTTACAATTTTAATTTAATTCCTCATGGATACTGCTTGACGCATTTAAATCAAAATTCCTTACTATGATTGACGATTACAATATATACATATGTAGAATTTTATATATGCAGCAACGGTTAAGATTCGGCCTTTGTTTAACAATGTATAAGTGCTCACGGCTTCCCAGTTACGAGTACACGGTAGATCACCAAATAAATAAAAAATTTTAGCAAAATAAAATTTAATCTACTAGAAACGCACTAAAAAGTAAAAAAAACTATGTCATTTAGTTGCTTTAATTTACTTAGGCATATCTATAAAGTCTGAAACTGTGCTCTTTTTAACAAATTCAAAGAATTCTGTAAAAATTTATGCGTGGTCATACATAAAAAAATATACGCGTCTAATTGAAAACCTCCGTTTTTTTCGTCGGTTAAAAAGTTACGGTTATTAATTAACGAAAACTGCATAAATATAGTTGAGTCATTATCTCGAATTTAACATAATGGTGTCTGTCTAAATCATAGTTGTTTCCATTAAATACTCAAGACTCATCGGTTAAATGCGGTCTTATTTAAAATGGCTGTGAATTAATTAAGAGCAGATGGCTGTTACGCGATACGCACTTTACAAACATGCATGCAATACACTGTTTTGCGCCAAAGATAAATTCACCGGCGACTCATGCCAATACAGAAACTGAACAATTGTATATTTTCTTACAAAAAAGATTTCAACAATGTTGATCGTTGAAGTGGCATATGATGTAACATTCTTCCTTAAATGCCTTTTCCCTCTAAAAATGCTTAAGTTGTAAGAATCAGAAAAACGAAATTTCTGTATTTTATTAGTCAAGTAAATGTAAAAGTAAGATAGAAACGAATAGTTTTATTGACTTTTAATAATGAATTGTATATAAACTTATAAATTGTATCGAATTTCCTTGATAAGAATTTGTACAACATTCAAAAATAGAGGATTTAAAATGATGAACGAAGTCTGACAAATAAGATTTTATATTTTTAGACACATAACTCATAAAAGTTCTTTTAATGAGGAAACTACTTGTAAGTTTGAGCAACGCTGAGTGCTAGAATGCTCCCGAAATATACCCAGTGCGTGTGTTGCTACCGGCCACGGACAAACTTGTATACGTTATGTACTATTGCCATTAGTTTTGGAAGAAAGAGGATAAAATAATTTATAATTTGAGCCTTTCTGCGCATGCCTTACACATATCTAAGCAATTTTAAAATTTTGTACCTTTTATTCATGTCTACAATACACCCGGTTGATCGTAGAAGAAAATTATTCCAACAAACAATAAGGATACATTTTTGAAGATTATATTTTTTATAAGCTTAGGAAGTTCGATTAATCGTCCCCTAAACCCCCTGCATACAAAATTGCATGAAAATCGTTGGAGCTGTTTCCGAGAGTTTGGTATAGATACCAATATCATAGAGCCGAAGAGTTTTATTGTTTGTTTCATCGCGCTAATCTCAGAAACTACTGGTTCCAATTAAAAAATATTTTTGTGTTGGATAGTCCATTCTTCGTCCCTCTTTCGGGAGAGATGCGTAAAGGCACCAGCGTTGCAACCAACATAAAGAATCAGCGGAAAAACAAAACGTGGAAAATTATCTTTAAGGGCAAATATAACGTAATAAGGAGTAACTTAGGCTATGTTTATTTTCGTAATCTTAATTATTTTAATTTCACGCGGGCGAAGTCGCTGGCAATCGCTATTAATATATATAAAAAATTGCTCATTTCAAGGTATTACATAAACAAAGTCTTTATTAAGATAAACTATCTTTAGCTTGTTAGCCAAGGACCGCACGCCCTTAGAATTGACACCCCGAAGACTGTGGCGCTTTTTCAAGAAACCCTACCAGAATTTCTTGTTCGTTTTTTTATCTTCTAATGCAATAAAGTTTAATGTATAATGATTTATAATAGAAATTGTCTCATTGAAATGTCAAATTGCTTTCCTTGCTACAAGACAAACATTTAGGTTTCCATTTTGCCCAGGTTTACCCTTTTTAAATATATGTGTGAATTCTTTTCGCGCTCCCGCTCAGTGATTAGGGAGTGACGGCTGCAGTTCCTAGCTCTGTTTCTCTCCATCGCATCCAGGTTTGTTCAAAGGTTAATGATGTTTGATGGTTAATATGAAAGACTACAATTCGGTACTCGTGGAGAAAAACGCCCGTGGTTTGTCTCTCCATATAAGCAGAATTGTTGAAAGAGACGAATCATCAACATACATCATTCCACCGTGTGGCAGAGAAAAAAACCCCGAACAGAGACCGAGACTTTTAGTACGGGTTTGTATCGGTTTAAGGAGTTCTTTTTCTTTGGAACATGTGCTTTTCTCTCTGCCCAGTCCAAATTTGTTAGGACCCTACTAAAGCAGCTTTGGATACCCGTTTTATTAAAGAATGTTGCAACTCTACTTAAGCTTAGGTCTCTAAGAAGTTTACAGAATGATTATTATGCTGGTATACTCCTCGCACACACATCTTATATGATCTTGACATATCGTCAATATTATAGAAATATCCCATAGTTTAAAAGTTTTTGGTCACAATCAGCATGATAGGATAGTTTGTTTACTCTGGCTGCTCACGGCCGCCGCATCTCGCCCCACTGACACACTGTAGTGATCTGTTGAATCATACTTTATTCTCAGACAGTCATCAAACAAATCAGAAGGAGTCAGTCACGCATGTCAGTCAGTCTTGCTTTATAGAAGCGAGACTGCCACGCCCTATCTTGACTTGCCGATTCAAAAGCGTTTGTGAGTTAAGCCTACATAGAACCTACTACCTAAGTACCTACTTGAAATAAACGTTAAACAGCTTACAATATGATCTTTTCGTAGTTGCCGATATACATCTCAAAAAGTATAATAATTAACCAATTTTTGAAGAAACTTGTACGATTTCCTAAGTTTGAGTTCCTTGTTTACAATAAAATTATTATTATAAAAACAAAAAACCCGACTGCTTAGAAGTTATGAACTGAAAAGAGAAAAACAAGGATCATTATATCTGTATAAAATTCTAAATACTTTATGGTGCTGCAGGCGGGGACAAATTTTGGTACATATTTCTTTCCCCGCAGGTTAAAGTTTTGTCCCTGTTTGCAGCACCACTTCTAAGCAGTCGGGTTTTTTGTTTTTATAATAATAATTTTATTTGAGACTTTTTAGTTTTAGTTTATGGTATAGAAATGAGACGGTACACTTGGTACACTTTTTGCCATTTTTTGTTAAAAAGTAATATGAACATGATATGATATTTATATTTTTGAAATGGTCTTTTTACGACCTTTCAATTGGTACCCATATTACTAAGATAAGAGAAAAAAAATACACACATTCCCCCTTTTTTCCCCCATTTACAGCCGCCAAATTTATATAGCCTATGTCACTACCACAATTTTGACAAATTCAACGACACCTCACATGTCAAAATCCGTTCAGCCGTTTAGGCTGTAGCGCGTGCCGAAGAAATGGACATACATACATACATACATACATACATACATACATACATACATACATACATACATACATACGCTCGAAAAACATAACCCTCCTTCTGACGCAGTCGGGTAAAAAGAATCTTTCACATAAATGTAGACAAACATACGAATAATTTTTAAATTTGACAAACGTTTGGAGGTTTGTCTTATTATATTATAATACCAAAAACTGTGCAAATCTAATAGTACATACCTACATACCTATACGGATCGAATTAATACCTCCTTTTTTTAAGTCTGTTAAAAATAACCTTGCCATGTTGCGCATATAAAAGGACCTGTTTTTTCTATTAGCATATTATGTACAGACTATAAGATATACTTGTGGCGCCCTCAATCCAGGTTTTTATTGCATAGCTTCTATAGTGTGGAGACCGAATCCAGAAATTCCATAACGAAAAAACCTAACACCCCCCACTCCGACCAGCACAGCGGTGATACTTTTTAGTCTTTTTATATTGTCTTATTCGCCAACGTCCATACCATGTTGAATACACCGGTTCTCGTCCGATCACCGAAGTTAAGCAACATCGGGCGCGGTCAGTACTTGGATGGGTGACCGCCTGGGAACACCGCGTGATGTTGGCTTTTTTTAATTTTTTTTTTATTTTTTTTAGTTTGTTTTATTTTTTTTATTTTTATTTGTTTTTATTTTTTTAATTTAAATTTATAAATATATAATTATAATTGCATACGTTGATAAAAATCTTATGCAATTATAATTATATATTTATTAATTTAAATTAAAAAAAAATAAAACAAAGTAAAAAAATAAATAAAAAGTCAACATCCCGCGGTGTTCCCAGGCGGTCACCCATCCCAGTACTGACCGCGTCCGATGTTGCTTAACTTCTATTCAATAGCTTTACCGCGGCAGTCTCCGAGTGCCACACGTCTTTTTTTTCTTGGTCAGGCAATACAAAGTATATAAAAACTAACATAATGCGCAATATAGCGCCATCTAGTTTAATATAACTAAGAATACCGGGCGAAAGTCTTTGTGAACTTTGCAAGTGTTTAACTAGCATAACCAAAATGAGGCTGTCCTACAAGTTGGTCATGCCACAGTTAGATGGCGTTACTAGTTGTCTATATTATGTGTAGAGCTTACAAAATTCGTTAAAGCTAATTTTTTGTTATGATTAATGAAGTATTATATTTTTTGTTATAGGGCCTAGACAAGTTCATGATTATTTTACTTAATCTTTTTCAAAATTCGGTGGTAACGGCACACTTTGCTGCCTAGTGTTTTAGTTGTGGCGTCGAGAACATTTATTAAAATTCCGATACTTACCTTTATTAAAAGATTTTTGATTTACATGATTATTTTCCTCGTACTTATTTTTAAATACATGAGTACCCACGCGAATATACCTACGCGCCGAATTGAGAACCTCCTCCGTAGGATGAGATTAGATTAATGTCGTCTCGTTGTACCCGAGCAAAACCAAAGTCGAAACTTGGTATATTACCTATTATCTAGGTTCTTTTCTTTTACATAGTTTTTTTGTTTTTACTGTTTGTTTCTAATACGTTACTGAAGTAAAGGTAACTAGTTAGAATTTATTAAATTAAAAATTTATATTTACAAAAGATTCATAAGTACCATCTGTTATTGTTTGGGTGAAAAAAATACCCAATCAAACCATCTCGTAACTTGATAAAAAATCGCGTATTCTTTCCGTTTCAAAGTACAAGTCGTTACTACTCGTAGCTAAATAATAAAATATAACCTATTTACTATAATGTTTTAGGTACTTTGTTTTATTTTAAACTTATTTATATATATATTTATTAGCTACTTAAAAATAAGTCATTCAGCTTAGAACACTTACGAGTAAGTTAGGTTTTCATGTTTACGAAAACTGTTCATTCATACGCTTCGCTTGATCGGGTCACATCGCGTCCGCTGAAAAAGCGCACTTCGGGAAAACTTTTCACAAACCAAACAATCTTTATGGAGCTTCTATGAAACTATATAGAAATTCGGTTGTAAAATAAGTGATCTAATTTGAATAGAATAATGCGTTTTTCACTATTATGTTTATTTTCTATATATATTTTTATGATGGCATGGCACTCTTCAGTTGCAAAGCTGGGAGTACCAGGGTATCATGATGTGCACAGCGGTAGGGAGAACGCGAAGGAGTTCATCAACGATTGGACGGTGGAGGTTGAAGGTGGAGATGAGGTTGCGCAGTTGGTTGCGTTAGAACTGGGCTACGAATACGGAGGACCGGTGAGATTATGTAAATTCGTTATAACTTATAAGTGCTTGGTGATACAAGTAATGGTAATTTTATATCTTTTTTATTCTTAGATAGTTTCAATTAATGCGTTTTAGAGTTAGATAAAAATAATAACTTGTTCGTTAGTCTCAAAAACTCATTACTGAATTTTTCATGAATAATTTTTATTTTGTGGTGATTACACGGATTGTTTAGAAACAAAAAAACTAGGAAAATCCCAAAGAAACAACTAGAAAATCTAAATCGATATTTTTTTATAAATCATTCCAAATAATTCTAATCTATATTTGCCCTGTCAAGCGCAGAGAAACAGAGTTATAATTTTTTGTTTTAACTCTTGTCAATAATGGCAGGTTTCGCCCCCGAAAAACAATGGTACAAGTTTCATAAAGTTGGTACAACGGGAGATCTACAAGGCCCTTGGTACCATCAGTTTTTAGAATACTATGAAAAAACTTAATTAAAAATCTTATTTATTCATTTATAGCAAAAAATAACAACGCATTTTTTTATTGGTTAGGTATTGACTACGTCTAAATGTTTGCAGAGCAAGGCCTGCCCACTGAAAACGTGCTTCAATACTATTAAACGGTATTAAAGGCATCAATTCATTAAACGCAATAACGAATTTTTACACGACTGTTTAAAAAAAGTGTATTTTTAGATTTGATGTACGTATGAGTTTTTGTACTACCTACTCATTTCGCCTACTCGCTTAAAGATATCCTTTGTCCTTAACATGAATGTTTATTTTCATTTCACTCGGAAAAGTAGTTTTTGCTTGGCCAAATTAGGACACAAAAGTCGTTTTTGCTGCCTAGGTAGGCAAAGTACCACTAAAGTACTTTGTCTGCCTAGGCAGCCAAAGTAACTTTTTGAAAAATGAAAGCTTAGGCTCGGGGTTCCTGTTAAAAGTGAGTATTGATATGTTTATTTAGTTTTTTGACATTTTCATTAATTTCAATTTCATACAATGGATAAATATTAATCAGATAGAAATTTATTTCCATTTCGGATTATAAAAAAAATCATAAATAAATAAAATTAGAACACTAAAAAAATTAATACGCACCAACAAAGATTAAATTACTCAAAGAGTTCATTAACCTTTGCATGTTACATTATTTTTAAATATATAGACGTTTAGAAATAAGGTCTCTTCTTTAAGTATTTATATGTTAATTATCTGTTTATTTACTTTTTTAACATTATTATTAAATTCCATTTTGTATAAAATGAATGAATATTAATTATCAATTTTTTCTTTCGTTATTAATTTAAATTAGATCATTATTAAATAGAATTACAATAATGACTAATGAACAGATATGAAGTCAAAAAAAAATTAATAACAGTCAATTGAATAATACAAATGTGGGATCGCCTTACAAAAATATTACAATTAATATAACAGATAGCAATAATTTTATCTTTCAGTTTTAATTTACCGTGTTTAGTTTTGTAGATATTACTATTAATAACAGTAAACGAATGCTGTATTCTGGTATTTTTTTTTGCATGTATCATTTTCTTCGCTATAGTGAGATGAAAAATTGTGTGTTGCTCAAAAACAAAAAAGCAAACTTTTTTTCTTCTCGTGCATTAAATACCTCGCGACGATCAGGATTCTTTTTTGAACCTATCTTAGAATCCTTCGCTTGTTCGGTATTCAATACGTGCACTTGCAGTAAAAATCAATTTTGCTGCCTAGCATAACAAATGACTATTATTTCCCCAATATTAAGCGGCCTTTTGTTTTTTTCATTTTCATAGAACATTCTGTTCTAAGTTTGTGTAAGTATAGTGTAAAGTTTGTATAACCCGACAGTGTGATCTTTGAATTCGTCGCGATAGTTCTCTATCAATAGAATATGACTGAGAGATAAAGAGGACTTCGAAACTTCCACTGTTGAGTGAAAAAAACATCGTTGCAGAATAGCGTTACATATCTTGCTTTCGATATAAAAATATTTAATTGTGGTTACTTGCACTTCCTCGTGGTTTGTGTGGTTGGCTTTAAAGAGGTATCTTCCGGGTATACTCTACAACTCTACATATAAGCAGATATTATTGTACCTACTTTGTCTACTTGATAAAACTATTTTACTTACCAGGCAGGTAGATTTTTATGGATTATTAGGTGATAGCTTAAAGTTTGTTTATGTGTAATTCGATTTATTCGGATAGCTATATCAATATTTTCTCCCATCCCCTGTATCTTGTGCTTTGTGATCCAGTGAGCCAGGAAAAGATTTTCATGACCTGAGTATTTCAATTTTGTTATTCAAAATATTAATTTTAATTTTTTAACCTAATCAATTAATTTTCATTTTGTAATTCATGTAAGCCATACATCAAGAATACAATACAAGGATTCTCGGTAGAGCACTCGAGCTTTGGTAGAGTTTAGAATGTGTTAGGTATGGGCGTGTGAGCTAGAGTCTTAAGCTTGGTTCTGCATGAGATCAGAGAACGTTTGAGTGCAAGCAACATGCATTCGTTTTATTTTATGTCTGTTTTAGATAATGTAACTATGCGGTGGAGTTCTAAGACGGAGGTCCTGGGTTCGATTCCCGGCGGGGCAGATTGAGATTTTTCTTATTTTGTCATGGTCTGGCTGGTGGGAGGCATTCGTCGTGGCTAGCCACCCTACCGACAAAGACGTACCGTCAAGCGATTTAGCGTTCCGGAAACCGAAAGGGGTGTGGATTTCGTCCCACTCCTAATAAGTTAGTCCGTATCCATCTTAGATTGCATCATCACTTAGCATCAGGTGTGATAGCAGTCAAGAGCCAATTTGTAGTCGATAAAACAAAAAAGATTGTGTCAACACCTTTCATTAAAGACACGCCTCGCGAAGTGTTATTGTGTTTTCAGCAATTCAATCAGTTCAATTTATTATTAGTTTGGCCATCTACTTAGTATTTTTTTAATACTGGTAATACTTTCAGTGCCATTGAAAAAGATGGGTGTACAAAACCTTTATTTAATTAACAAAAGATGCCCCAATATCGCGCAAACAACTAAAATTGGTTGTTTCAAAAATCCCTAAAATCCCTTTCGACGGGCAATAAGGGCACCATTCAATTACTGTCCCGACTTTCACGTTATTTGTTTTAATCAATTTCGCACTGTTTTTACATGTTAATTAAATTCAAAATAAAAATTTTTATAAAGTAAGTAGGTACATTGGAAATTATGGTTGATATATTCTTCCATAATTATTACAAAACACGCACCGCTGCCGCGTCTGGCTAATTCTGTATAAACTCTAGTAAACGTCTGTTGGCTAATTCTGTATAAACTCTAGTACTGACTGTCATGCGGTTTTCTCCAATAGATAGAATGGTTCTTAAGGATGGTTTAGCATATTATAATTTGTTAAGGTTTTATGTAAGTTGCACATAGGTAATATGACGACAATTGTTGGAAAATTCGGAGTAGTTATGTCTCCAGGGAGCTTCCATCGAAAACGCTGCTTTATCTATTTCAGATATAACGAAATAATGTATGAAATAATTGTTTTGCTTTATTAACACTACAAAAAGGCAGCAATGGCATCAATCTTTTGAAGATAACTTGCTACACCCATTTTTCTTGATAAAAAGAATTATGTACATTTTTTTATTTCGTCTTTTTGGAAGGTTGCAACACTATTTACCATGCGGACGAAGTTGCGTGCGACTGCTTGTAAAGTATATGTATGTTACGGTAAGAGTGAATAATTAATGATTATTAATAATTATCTATTATTATTAATAATTACCGAAAGTCGAGGTAAAAGTGATAAATTAATCACATTTGTCGGTTATTATTAATAATTTGACCCTAGTAGTGGTAAATGTAATAAATGGCCAAGAGCGGGGCGGTGTGTGCAACGTGCGAGAGGCGCGGGGGGATGCCACGCGAGTGAACCGCCTAAGGTTGCAAGGAAAAGTTTGTCAATATTAATGAGGTTCCTAATAAAACTTGCAGTCTGCGAGAATGTGCCCGCAAGGTCCCCCTGACGCCCCCTATGTATTTTTTTACTAGCAAATGACTCAATCATTCTACAAAAAGCACAGCTCCAGCCTTACAATAAGGACTTCCAGGCTCACAAGTTTTCTGAGTTTTTTAACGCCCCAACCCGCCTCCTATTAACGGCTCCTATTTCTGGGTGGTTTACAAAAAAAATAACCACGAAGGCTAAGGCGGGAGCTTCGCTCCCGCCTTAGCCTTCTAACCTAACCAACAATAAGGACTTCCGGGCTCAAGTTTTCTGAGTGGTCATAAAATAAATATAAACCTAACTAACAGTAAATAACCAACAAATTAAAAAAATTAAAATATAATAAAATTGTATTCTAGTTCAGAATATGTGAATTTGTTGTCCTTTCGTTTTAAAGCAAGTACAAGTAACATTGTTTGTTTGATCTCAAATTAAAATAATTGTAAGACTGTGTTTAATATTTTAAATAAGTACCTACTGGTCAAAAAACATTGGGTTTTTATTTATTTTATCACTTTCACCAATATGTGTCGTAAATTATTAATAATTACCAATAAAAGTAATAAATTTCGATCGTTTATTAACATTTACCAAAACATGTGGTTATTATTAATAATTTTGTAAAATTATTAATAATTTTCAATTAATCACATTTACCGTAACATGTATACGAACGCACGTTCTCTTACAAAGCTAATAATTATTTTTTCTCAAATGAAGATAAAATTATAATGACTAAACAATGAATGATTTGTGTTTTCTTTTATTTACAAGTTGGCCCTTGACTCACACCTGGTGTAAAGTGATGATGCAATCTAAGATAGAAGCGGTCTAACTTGTTAGGAGTAGGACGAAATCCACACCCCTTTCGGTACGTCTTTGTCGGTAGGGTGGTAGTTGGGCTACCACCCTACCGAGTAATTAAATGAAGTACTTAAATATTTTTTTAATATGTCCGGTAGTTTTATGGTGTTTAAATATAGCTTTAGCTTTATTGTATAACTTTTAAACTCCATACAAAGTTTCAACGCCTTCAAACCTTTGAAGTTTAATTTTTGTGTCAAGAGAAGAGTCATGTCATCACCAAGGTCCAATAAATGAACCTTCGTTAATTTCAGCCGTTCAAGGCTAAATTAAAGCTGTAAATAGGCTTATGTTCATATTAACTATAGATACCTATGATTAATCAAAGGTATGGTATCTAATCAACCGGTACAGTCTACATTGCCTAAATAAACTACACTACGAGTAGGTTCAATGGTGTCAGATAAAACACAAAAAGAGATATCTACCCGCACTGATGACGTGGAGCGGTATCTCGAGTGGCGTGGAGTGGCGTATTGGAGTTATCAGCTAATCTATATACACACAAGCTTCGTATCGTCACGGATAATTGATTAGTCTCTTTGAATTGTGCGAAATATAGTATGGAGTAGATTACTATGTGTCTCGGGTCACAGGTATTTCAGGTTCCGAGATATGAATGTAGTTTTAGCTGCACACAAGCTATTGTTAATAATATATTTATATCTAAAGCAAGTGATATTCTGCTACAATGTTTTTTTCACTTGACAGTTTCGACCTCCTCTTTATCTATCTCAGACGTATTCTATTGATAGAGAACTCGACGAATTGGGAGATCACACTGTCGGGTTGTTAACAAGTGTGCGTGTCTTCTTCCTAGGGGAATTACAATTAAAATAAATAAAATTTTTAAAATAAAAGTACTTAAGTAACCTAAGTAAATCGTAGGTCAGTCCTGCGAGTGGAATTTATGTCAAAATCGGTCCAGCCAGAGTCAAGCCGGAACAGACAGACAGACAAAAAATTCACCTCAAGATCTCATAAATTTTTATGCTATTCAATGGTTGTAGTTCAGCAGTAATACTGTTAGAAACCTCCATCAGAAGAGAATAAAATACAAAACACACATGAAAAACAAAAGACGAACTTTAATCGGAACAATTTAATTACCAAGACATCAAATATAATCAAAATGAAACATTCTTACGGTAATCACATAATTTACTTAATGAGCGCTAATTTACATTTTATTTTTTAATAAAATTAACTGGCAGCATAACTGCACACAAAGAGAACACACCAAAATAATGATCACTTCACCATTAGGGCTTCATTGATATAGCCCGTAACCTCCATTTTTGCTACAGTCTGATTTATGCTTCTAAACGGGATGCCACAACACAGAAAATCGGCACCTCTATAGTCTATAGTTCGCAGAGTATACAATGCTGCCAACAATACATAATTATCGCGGTAGCTCTAGATGTGTCAATATTTTTTAAACGTTTAAACTAATTTAATTAGTGCTATTTGTAATGCAGGGAACAGTAAATGAAACAGTATTATTTTCGGCTAGCATCGACATAATATTTCATTCATTTATTTTACATACTACAAACATATTATTATATAACAGATTATATAACTCCAAGAGCTACAGACTAAACATGACATTAATTATAAAATATCACTTATTGTAAATAAGTGCTATTTTAGATAAAGCCGTTAGAAGCAATATCCACACCACTCTAAATTGAAGTTGATTAAAGTAGAGGCAATTGTTTGTTTCATTTCGATTTGTTAAAATAACTTTTTCACCTGAAACAATGTTTTATTTCTGAACTGGTGGTAGTGTCACTACAAACAGATCGGAACGCGATTTACGTTTCGCGGTTCGTCTGTCGGTAGGGTAACTAGCCACGGCCGAAGCATCCCACCAGTCAGACCTAGACCAATTTAGAAAATCTTAAGTGGCCCAGCTTGGAATCGAGCCCAGGACCTTTGTCTATTAAATCCACTGCACAGGCCATTGTGCCACGGAGGTCGTCAAAATTAAAACTGTAATTATTATTATCAAAAAAGACACCGTTGAATATTAATTATGTATTTGTATAAGTTATTATAAAAAAACTCTCTAAGTTATAATAACATTGCTAAAATGAAGTACTAAGAGCACATATTAAAATTGTTATATCGTGAACCAGAGTAACAAAGATGCTGCACCTCGAATAGAACACAGTTAAATTCCAAGTAACTTGTTTCTAACAGCCAGTGATCATTCTGTAATGATAATATTATGATTGTTTTATACAAGATGTGAAAAATATTGAAATAAAACAATTATTATAATTTTTCACATTATTCAAACTGAAGTGACAACATTTAGTTAAACTGCAAATGATCGTCTAGACCTTCGCTAGTCTTTCAGTTAGACGATCGTGTAATTGTGACAAATGTTCGGCATTAGCTGTAACGATTTGTCTCAATCCGACGCGCCAATCAGGCCTGACCTTATTGGTATTTTTACGTACTACCTACACTGACAGTAATAATTTATTTTGTAGGAAATGAGAATTTAAGTGAAATAGTGATCAAGACTCTGTAATAGCTAGACTATTGATATTTTTCGCAAGAACTAAAAGGAGATCATAAGTTTGTGGCCTTTTCTGAAAGTGCCGACCAAAAAATGTACAAATGGTTAGAACTAGCCATTTGCAGCAATTGACTATTGCTATATGTTAGTAATAATCCCCTCTCCTCTAAGGAGGGAGACCTGGCCCTGTAGTGGGCCTTTAATAGGCTGATAATGATGCTTGTGTGAAGTTTGATTTGTAGTTATTGTTTGTCAAAAAAAATTTTAATAATAAAACCGACTTCAAAACGAACTAAAAAGTAAAACATATAATTGCGTCATTTAGTTACTTTAATTTACTTAATCATATCTATAAAGTCGGTGCCTTCAAAATTAATTAATTAGGTATTAAAAATACGAATTTTTATAAAGGTAATAATAATACTTGTCTAATTCTAGGCTACTTCAGACGCTTACTTACTTTCTGTATACAATTAATATGAAATATCTATACTATAAATTAAGTTTAATACGTAAATATAACATACAGTATTTTTACAGGAAACCATATTTTATTGATTTCAAAATTAAAACTGTTCCATTATAACGAACAAACGAAACTAATTATCAAGTTGTTAATGAATGAAACTGAAACGACCCCTAAACCACTCTAGAGGGTGAGGGGGTGGCTAAACCGCAACCACATGAGTACGACTGATTTTTTCCTGGCTATGACAGTACCAGGGCATTATGAACGGAAAACAGGTATTAGTGAATTTGTATGTTTATTTATTCACTCTTCATGTTCTTTACTCGTTGTTTTTAGCATTTTAAAATGAATCTCAATAATTATATCGTTCAAGACTACTGTGAATTTTCAACACTTAATATGCTTACGAATAATAATTTAATATTCATTAAGTTAATACCGATTACGTAAATTAAGAAATATCATGCCTGATTACTTATGTAACCATGCGAGTGGGTACCGTACACACTACACACCTTACGGTTTAACTTTCTTGGGTTTCAAAATTAAAGTTTTCGAGATCAAAATTAATTTCTATACCGTTTTAAACGTGTATTAAATATAACAATAATATAAGTGAAATTAAGATAAAATAAATTTTCATAACTAAGTACGTATGTATGTTCGCCAAATTCTCTACATAGCTTAAAAACATTAACCTTCTTGGTTAAAAAAATATAAGTTTACAAGGTTATCATTATTCTGCATGTGTAAATTACATATGAATTTAAACAAAATCTTCAGCTTTAGAAAATACACGTTTACACGTTAAATGCAGGCTACACGTTACATATTTATCGCGTGTATCGATTTCCTCTTTTAAAATTTATTTTCCTTAAACAATTACAAGTCGGATAGAAGAAACCCTTTATTTTTAAGAAAGAAACAAGTATCCAAACGGACGTCTGAATGGACGTACGCCCTCGTAGTTTAGTAAGAAAATGTTTTGTATTTCTAAGTGTTTTCTCAACGCCTAACTAGATTTGCGTCACTGCGTTGCAAAGTTGAATGGGCAAGCGGTGACCTAGAACACAAGGCACAAGTTACAGTTTTTATTATCTCAAGGGTGGATTTTAAATTTCACTGCTATATTCTTGTTTTTTGTTTTCTGATCGCTATTTTAAACAGTTATTTATTATAAAACCCTGTTTCTTACAGTTATAGCACAATAAATTATACAAAAAAATACATGTATTTGCGTTATGCTGAATTTAATTATAGGAAAATTTAACTTAATTTGAAATTAAATTAGATGTGTTTTGTTGGAGTCAATAGAAAAGTGTATGTATCGAAACTTGCAGCGTGGAAATCGGTTGAAATATATTAATTTATACCATTATATATATATAGTATTATATAGTTTACACTTAAATTGGATTTTTTTTATTGATAATTCGTCCCAGTTTTTGAAGTCGGTCAAAAATAATACCAAGGCTAATAAATATGTAACAATACGTAACAAAACTAGATGGCGTTGCCTTGGCGTCGACGTCAGGCGTCCATTCAAGCGTAGGTTTCTTACGTCACAAGTGAAACTCATTTTCCAATGAAATTTCAGGCGCGTTCGTAATTTCAGCGTCGTCTGTACTAGGAATGCATAGCATTAGAAGATGAATTTTTCAGCAAAACAGTCTAGCCAGATGGTGAAAAGGGCGGGGCGAATGCCACATGTGTTTATTTTTGGCAATCGGCTTCTAATCGGCTTTGGATGTTAGCGTCTTGTGTATTTGAAAAAAAAATACAAGTGCTTCTTTTAACAAGTTAAGGCAAAGTATATATGTAATTTATACCTAAAATATATTTAAAAAAAAGCCTGTGTACTATATAATGTAATCTATCTCTGCGCCAATAAAAAATTCAAAAATCATCCTGTTAATTTCACCCGCGTCGTGAGTGAAATATTTAGTAAAATAGTCTGAAAAGTAATTTCCAAAAAATTCTAATTTTCTGCGGGATATTAATTTCAATTTATCGTTCCGTAAGAACCTCCTACAAAGTATTACAATTGAATTTAAATATGTACTAAATCAATAAATATTATAGAACAATACACATATCGCTTTCTAACCACAAAGTAAGCGTGGCTTGCGTTATAGTCTTAAAATAACTGACGAATATTTTTAAATATACATCAGTAACTATAATTTATACAAATAAACACCCAGATACTGGAAATGCTCATTACACAAATATTTTCTAGACGTGAGAATCGAACCTACGGCCTTGGACGCAGAAGGAAGACACTACGTAAATCGACTTCAAAACGCACTAAAAGTAAAAAATAATTGGGTATTTTATTTACATTAATTTACTTAACCATATTTATGAAGTCGAAGTATGTTTGAACTAATTTTTACTGTCTCGTTAGTCTAGTGGTTAGCCTAAGTGACTTCGATTTAGTTCCTGGGTTCGAACCATGAGTAGGGCCGTGAAGTAGTTTTTCTTTCTTTTAAAAAAAATTCAGTACATTCTACACCCGCAGTCGAGAATTTGGTGGTGGTACATCCCGCGTCTCGGAGAGCACTTTAGGTCCTCGGTCCCGGTCACTATCATTGACATCTAATAGTGCACCGTTGATAAATTAACCTAAGCCCTCCTACCCACATTAGTACAGCATGGTGGGTTTAAGCTCCATATCCTTTCCTACAGTGAGGGAGGCCTGGTCCATGAGCCTGGGTGTTTTCTACATCCCCAGATGATAAGGACCCTCCCTAAATGACCTTCTTCATAAAGTACTAACTAGTAAGTTCATATTGTATAGCAAAAAAACTTCGTTTCATCCAGGTATCCCTGAGACACTGCGCATTTTCATATTTTTCAAATTTCATATTTTTTTCCAATGTTTTCAAATGTAAGCGCAGATAACAAAGTTGTAATGCTGTTTTCCATTACTAGGTTAACAGCAAGTTTAACATCTGCATTTACATATTTCCAGGAAAAATTTTACCAAGTAACAGGCGAACATAAGTGGTAATGAAGCTTTTCCTCTCCTACATTCCAATTTCGTCAACGTATAAAGTTCATAACCATAACCATATGGCACCACTAAAAAGTCAAATACGCAATTTTGCTCACGTGTACATAGGCTGTATATTTTTTTTTAATAAAAACCATACTAAAAACTACCAATTTTTTACATTTATATGGGACCAGTCTGGAAAAATACCGTTAATAAAGCATACATACCCTTTTAAATAGAAAAACAATTTTCAAAATCTGTTAAAAGAATTACGGACTAATGAGGTATATAGAGTAGTTATGAGATGTGACTGTAAGGTAAAACGCGTCGAATTAATATGACATCCTGAGGGCACTTGTCAGTGCTAATATTCCCGCCGTTCTGGAGCCCCAGATCGTGCGTGACGATGGCAAGCACCCTAAGGGGATGTCATTGATTCCCTGGAGTATGGGGCGTGCGCTGGTATGGGACGCGACATGTGCCGATACCTTAGCGGCGTCCTGTTCATTCGACCTCTGGACATGCCGGAGCGGCGGCGGACGCCCGAGAGCATCAAAAGACATTAAAATACAGTTTTTTCCATTTGGAGTCGAGACACTGGGTCCGTGGGGCAGACGCGCTCAGGTACTCCATAAGGAATTAAGCAGGCGCCTCAGGGAGGCAACAGGCGACCCTCGGGCAGGCAGCTTTCTCGCGCAACAAATATCTATCGCAATTCAGCGCGGAAATGCTGCCTGCGTGATGGGTACCCTACCAAAAGGACAAAATTTAGAATTATGTTTATAGTTAAGTTAATTAGTTAGTATTTTAATTATTCTGTTTTTTTAGATAATATAATTTTTGTACCTCAGTAGGTTTACTTTATCTTTGTTTGTTAAAGCTTACTAATACCACAGAATACTTAATAGTACAAGTAATATTGAGTAAGAATCATTTATGAATTTTAGGAAGTCGCTATAGCGCTATAGTCGCTATATTCGCTATATTATAAGGCCTCGTAAGTTTAGTACTAGATTTGGGTTTCAGTCAGCCCTTTATTAATTGTGTAGCAAAATAATAATAAGCTTAAAGTTATTCAACACCTTTCAAACTAGACGTAAATGTATAACAAACAGACTTTTCATTCAACGGGTGAAACAGAAATCTCCTGCAAACACACGATACACACATAAACAACCCCCAGCTTCGAGTCACCCCATCCCGCCCTGTATTAGTGCGTATGTGTGCGTGCAACCATATGTGTCGGCAAACTCCTCGTCGCCTTTGCTCGCCTGGTACATACGTGACTGGCGTAACTCACATGCCCCCACACGGACGTGACAATTTTCTCCACACACTTACGAGAGTGAGTGAACGTATGTATGTTGTATGTTTGTATATATGTGTGATAAGATTACACGATATGATAAGACTGAAAATCATAAAAGCGGGATAAGAATTATTTTACTTACCGGCGCATTGGCATACATTTGTAATTATTATTATTATACTAGTTTTTCACGTATCTTTCTTTGCGTATATTAATTTTTTTTAATCAATGGTATGGCCGGATAACCGTTTTACAGTTATATTATATAATCTAATGCACCATTACAATTTTTTTGTATGATGCTCTTGTCAGGATGTATGCGAAATTACATAATTATCGGTTAAATAGTTAAGAGAAGCGAGAAAGTGTAACAAACACAATTATTACATACGAATTTTTCGCATTGTCTGATTTTTTCGCATGTTAGATAAAAATACTGCGTGTTTGTGTACGCTGCGCGTACTTCTGCGCGTTTTGTTATTGTTACTTAAAAGCATTTTTTTTTATTTATTTAACGGCCTGGAATCAAGTATTTTAGGGCTGAAAGCAATTTTGTAAAAGTGAATCCCTAGATAATGTTATAATCTCATAGGTATAACTATAATTTAAATTGCAACTTTTTTCACATTTTTTTTCTTTGTTATTTCCCGCAGGGAAAATGCAAATGTCATATTTAAGTATTTACATATATATCTATACTGAATAGATGATTAATTATTAATAACATAATCGCATAATGGTCTAAGATTCCTGATAGAAAAACGATTAATTTAGTTTATTGGAACATTTGATAATGCACAAGAATTCGATTCTGCAATAACAGTTTCTTTTTCATTAAACTAATTTTAAATGAATGTTGAAGGAGAATAGAGGTAGGAGATGTAGTTGCGACAATCCAATAAGCTAATCAGCTTATTAGGTTGTTGCAACAACCTGCAAAGAATTTTTGAAAAAAAAATTGCTGATATTACAAATTGTTGAATTGCGCTGCGTGGAAGTTTTCTTTAAAAACGCTGCATAAACCCCATGAGATATAACAAAATAATGTGTGACTACACATACACATTCTTAGAAAAATTGAGTCAGTACATTTTTTTATTTGGTGTTATTGGTAAGTTATTGTTAATTTTAGTGTTACATGTTAGCTATTCTCTCTCTGCAGTCGTTTCTTCATGACTGAAGATCGTGGTCCTGGTATGATCCAAGTCTCGAACGAGTCCTCGCCTTCACCTGCTCCTGTTGGTGGCCATCTTTGCTAGCGCATAGAATGACTGCTTGGACTCACTCAGCTGATCAGCCCATCGTGTTGGGGAACGGCCTCTAGCTCTTTTTCCGTCCGTGCTGCCCGTTATTAGCTATTAGACCAGTGCATTTAATTTTTGAAACCCAATAAAATCGCATTAGAATGAAACCCATTGGAAAAGGAGGAGAATAATAGGGGTTAAAGAGTGAAATTGCCGTTTTATTGTAATAGGTACTTCGAATTGACACAGAACCTTCATGGTTTAAGATTTTAAAGTGAAACTTTTTTCATACGGTACCTGTGTAGTTCTTCTTTTAATGAAATGTGCAACATTCGATTACCAACTTTCAGTTGTTTTTTTTATTCAGCTTAGACAATAAAGATGGATACTGATAGTTCGCGTATTTTTGGGAATCCGAAGTTCCGACGCTAAACTAACTAACGCGGCAGAGACAGCTCGGCACTATTAATGTTGCGTTTGAGAGGGAACGGACTAATGAACTCATTTTTTACGAAATTATATTTGTAATTAAAAACGTTTCGTATGATGTAAACTTCGATTTAAATGTGACTTACCGAAGAATCGTGTTGCCCAAGACCGCCCACACAGGTGAATACCAATGATTTCAAAAGAGATAGTGGAAGCTATATATACATTGGTACGATCCTACTAAAAAGAGGCAAACTACCCAGGAATTTGCGTCATGGTTTAACGTTACTTTCTCAATAACATAGACTCACTTCGTCAAATCAAAATAATAATAAAATGGGTTCCTCATCATTAAACTGTGTACAGAAAAAAGATATACTGTACGTGTTGAGAATTGTGTGTGTGTTGTTGAATGAGACAGAAATGAATAGTTGTTGGAATATTGTAATAGACGTCATTGTTTATGGAAATGTTACTCTGTGATGAAATAATGGATTCTTTACGATAGATCGGTGCACGCGGAAAAAACAGACGTATGGTCGTTACCTCGCTTTGAGGCGTTCAGTAAGGCGAGAGCGCAACAGTGACAAAAAGGCAAGGCCTACTCAATTAAAAGTTAATGTAAATATTTTATTATAAGTTTAAAATATAAATTTATAAAATCAAAATCAATTATATTATTAATTTAAATTAATATTTATAAAAATATAAAAATTTTAATAACCAGTTAAATGCTACCATTCCATCAGTATTTTCTAGACGCCGTTCAACTCCGCTACAAGACAACCAATTTTTTTTAGTAATCGAAATAGAACTAATTGTTAATCATTTAATGAGAGATATGAGATAGGTGCTTACTTAAAACTTTAACACAAAGTTAATCATTATTGATAAATGAATGAATGATTGATTTGTTTTAAACCTCAATAAAGCACAAAGTCCTAGTAGAAACCGTTTTAACTCTAAAGGAGTTGGTAGTTAGTTAAAGTATTCTTAAAAGTAAATTAAATTAGGGAGTAAAGTAAGATGGGTGTAAATAAACTACTGTTCTGAATTTTTTTCAGGAATTATAAAAATTATTTAGATCAAAACATTGTGAACTTCAATATATTCGTGAAGATAAAGTTTTCTTCCCAAGAGATTAAGAACCACTAAAGATGATGTCAGTGATCGATATTATATTAAGCTTATCACAATATAATTTTTGTCGACATATTCATTTTTAAAAAAGAGTTAAAAGAAGTAGAGCATACTCGTCAAACATGACATTCTTGTTGACATAATTAACTTGACACTTTGTGTGATGTGCACACATGCTACTGTTAGGTAGTAATAGATCACATTCTTAGTTTTTATTAAGATACTTTGAATGTTCGTGTGATGTTAAATTAAAAAAAAACTAATTTTTATTTTCAGTACAAATCGGCAATTTCATACTTTAATCCCTGATGTCTTAAAAATTAAAGGAAAAATAAATCACGGGCGATTTGAGGTCGGGTAGGGGTAGAGGGTGAGGGTTTAGAGGTAAAGAACGGTTTTTCTCGATTTCCGGCAAAACTAAAAGTCCTACGGAAAAGAGTTGAATGGAAAGGAGTTGATTGTAGGTAATAAAAAGATCTAAAACTTTTGTTTCTACACTTTTTTCACATCACCTCAAAATTTGTGTGAAAATTTCAAAAACCAAGTTTTTCGTTTTTTATTTTTATCTCTGACAAATAAATTTTTTTTTTCATAAAATTTGGTGAAAACTTGCCTTCCTATGTCCTAAATACGTTATAATTTATTTGATTTGAAATATTTATTTTTTCACCCTATTTTGAATGAATATCGAAAAAATAACCTAATTTTCAACCAAAAAATTGGCCGTCAAAATATCATTTTTTTTAAAAATTGGTGTACTTTCTGTTCGTTGAAATCTTTACTTTCCGATGGTGAAAAAATATATATATCTTACTATAGTAAACCTTCTCAGAAAAGGCAAAGTCTAGGCTAACGGTATTATCACGTAACATGTGTGCCCATATGGGCTGCGCAGATTTCCTCATCGCCTATATTGTCCTGGTACTAACGTGTGTCCCAGACATCACATGACGAATTTTGGCTATCGGCGATCCGCCAGGTCGCCATACAACGCGGCTCTCGCTATCGCCGATCCGCCGTCTACTGGAGAGAGATGTTTAGTAAAATGTCAATGGTAGAGACGGTATATTTTAGTTCTATTTACTTAAATATAGAGTCAATACTATGTTTGAAAAACTTTTGAAAAGTACAATTTTCCCATTCATATAATAAACTCATTTACAAAAAAGAAAAATCAAATTAGAAAAAGAGTCAAATTTTCGCTAATACCTATTAATTCTCAATATGTATTATAAATTATCACAATCCATATCTCAAATATACATTTTTTATCTTCTTACCAATGACAATACATAATATGCTTCTCGTAAAATCGCGACTGTTGGCGTTTACCGAACCATCCGAAATAATCTCCATTTTACAGGCATTTTGCGATAAAAATCGCAAACTTTAAAAGTAGTGAGACGTCCTGAAAATAGTGTAGCCAATATTCACAAGACGAGGCAAATCTAAGATAATTCATAATCCAATAAACAGTAGCCTACAAGTGTGCCTAAATGTTAGAAATTACAAACATTAGAAATACAAAGCTCTGTGGAATTAAACCTAAATGTATGTAGTAAAAAGGAGCTTTTACGAAGATTGTGTGTGTCTTGTGGTTATTTTTAGAAAGAGTTCTTTCTCTTTCTTGAAAGGGCTACAAATTTCCGCCTACGTCATGCCATTGATTTCAACATTTAAGCACCCGGAATTTAGAAATGCATTGGAGATTGTAGTTAAATGGAGGAATTTAACATTTTTTTCTTTCTTTCGACCCGGCTACCAAAAAAGGAAGAGGTTCTCATATACTTACATTACATGATATACGTTTATGGTTTGTATATCACGTAATAATTTTTTCTGTTATAATATTAGAATTTATATGAGTCTTTCACTGCAAGATCGAAATGACTATTACAGCAATAATAGTATAAAATTGTTATTAAGAAAGAAGAATCAAAAATAGACTATTTTTGTTACAGATTCAGGGTTTTCCAAACGTGTTTGCATTTCACGCGTACGAGCGCAAGCAACGTCGCACCCCTATCCAACACAAACACACACTCCACCAGGACCGAAGGGTGAGTCAGATGTGTGATGCATCTTTAGCTCTTATACCACCCTGGTAGATGTTAGCCGCGTTACACGTGGTGTGTGCGGCCTACATTCAACACCTAATTTTAGGAGCCGTTGGCCTGGTTACCTTGACCTAGTCTCACTAAATCTGAGTCATGAATGGTAGCGTCACTATATGTACTATACTACAAGTGGGCCTTTAGAGTATAACAAAAATTTTGTTGGAACTATGTGCAGATATATTTTGTTATCTTATTTTTTTAATTTTTTTTTAGTTATATTATAGTATCCCTAATTTTTTAACTTATACTAAAGCCAAACTCGATTGAGAATGCTTGTCAACAAACAAATTTAAAATGAAGGTAGAAAATGCAACACATTTTATGCCTAATAAATATAAAATTATGTTTTGTTAATTTAACAAATCTTATTTAAAAGATATTGAATATATTAATTACTTTTACGCTTCTTGATCTAATCTATTGTCATGAATTCGTCATTAACTAGTTTATCAAAAAAGTAGATGTAAAATGACTATACTCAGAATTTTAATTCGATTCCAGATTTGACATTAGCTATTGTCATTTTGTGAAATAATGATACCACATATAATATAGTGTAGTGATGAACACAAAAATCGATAAACAATCAGTGTGTGTGCTATCAGTGTGCCAATTAAAGACTAAATTATTGATTTTTATTTAAATAAATACATCATTGTTCAAAATAATTATTTATTAATTAGTAATCACTGCTTTATTTTATAAAAAGTGAGAAACTTATTTCAGGAAGGCATTCAAAAAATTACGGCTGCCGAATGGTCTAAATGCGTATCCCATGTTGTCAAAGAAGAGGAAAAAATGAGTAGCCTAGACATAGATTAAAGACTAATAGATGGAGTCATAACGCGGCTGTAGGTTCAAGAGCGTGACAGACTTATTTCATTCGGCCTTTATTAGAAAGTGACACAAGATTATTTTTTGTCCCTTTCAGCGTGTTCGTTTTTATTATTTGTCAAGAATGAAGTTGGTGACAAGCAAAAGACATATCTGAGTAATTAGTAGCTGTTTATTAAATTTGTTGATAAATAATACAACTTTGCGGTTACTATATTAATTTAAACGTTATCGTGCTATGGTGGGTTGTAATATTTTCGGCTGCAACAGTCGCAGCGAACAGAAAATCGAAGGAATTACGTTTCATACGTAAGTAGGCATAAACTTCATTGATTGATGATTTAAAGCTTAGATATGTTATTTTTAGCAAATTTCATGTATTATGCGTTTACTAAACTATATTATATAAAGTAATATTTCGTATTTTACGATATTTTAAAACATAACGTTTTATGATGTACTTTAAATGTTGACATGTCATGTCAATAAGGCTGATTTGCTGTCTCACGAGTGGACACGCTATGGGCTCTATCTATTAGTCTTTAATCTATGAGCCTAG
This sequence comes from Mycalesis mineus, assembly GCA_034621355.1. Lineage (NCBI taxonomy): Eukaryota > Metazoa > Arthropoda > Insecta > Lepidoptera > Nymphalidae > Mycalesis > Mycalesis mineus. The sequence goes on from CM067897.1 coordinate 3,684,787, forward strand.
ATATGTTAATTGACAATATCACAGACACATTTATAATAAATGTTACAGAAACTGACAGCGATAGCGATAGCGATGACGACGACAATTTATAAAATAAATTATTACCATAATACATCTATCTGTTTTATTTGTCATGTTCTTCATGATCAATTTTTTTATTTATTTCACACACAATTATAAAAGAAATGTTTCAGATGGTTAATTAATGGTCAAAACTAAATTATCGGTTCAGAAATATTCAATTTTCTGATATACTTAGTTTACGAGAGTAAAATTATAAACGAGAAGAATCGATCCGGAAATATTCCATTTCCATATCGAATAATTTCGCAACGTCACTATTTCTTACTAGTCGTAACGTTGCAACACTGAAATTGTCAAATCTGGAATCGAATTAAAATTCCGAGTATAGTGATTTCTACCTTCATTTTCAATTTGTTTGTTGACAAGCATTCTCAATCGAGTTTGGCTTTAGTATATTAGGTCTGGTTTTGTAGACATTTATGTAGCCGAAAGTTATTCCACCAAAAATATTTTATTGCCAAGACTAGAACATAATCGTAAATACCTACTTCGCCCTGTCAAGAAATTATCCGACCTTATGTACAAACAAGCTTGAAAGCTTCTAACTTCACAACTTAATCAAAATAATAATATGTCCCGTGACCTCTACGCCACATATTGTTTTGACTCTTTTTAGAAGACAATTAACTATTTTTTCGAGTTGTCGAATATCTCTGAGTATATTTTTCTTTTAAAAAATTTGTTAAGCCGTCGGTCCCGGTCACTATCACAATATCTGATAGTGATCGTTAATAAATTAAACATTAGTCCGCATTGGTGCAGTGTAGTGGGTCTACGCTCCATATCTCCTCTCGTACAAGGAGTGAGGCCTGACCCTATAGTGGGGCCGCTGGGGCGTTAGTAAGCTGATAATGATGAACCATAAAATACCTTCACTTGACACCTTGACTATGTTCTCGCAAATATGTGAGTAATCGAACATATTTGCAATTTCACCTCACTAATCTCCATTTTAATTTCCAGATTCTTTGGGCAGAACAGCTTTTTACGAAAAGTCGGGTGAAGCGTTACCCATTTCCAAACTCTAATGACACGTTACACCGTGTAAAAAGAATAGACAATGACACCAGGGGCACAGATAGTTCAAAAGATGTACGAGACCTCTATAGACAACATAGACTTTTCAACGATGAACTGTGGGAATATGAGTGGTATTTGGTAAGACATTAAATTGCATAATAACTAGATAACTAGGCATGTGTAGATGTCATGTTAATTTTAAAAAAAAGTTTCGTTTATTTTTTTAATATTTTGATGCATACTGTGGTGTATTTTTCCTAATTCAGTACTCCATTTTGTTACGTCTAGATTTTGTTAGCAATTATTTTAAATACTGAGAAAACCATGTGCTACGAGGATTAAGGATCAAAATTGTTTTATATTTATTTAGCAATACTTTTGTGCCATTTAGCAAGATACGCGTACGGATCCCTACTTGCCTCGGCTAGACCTGAATGTGTTGCCTGTCTACGCGCTGGGCTACAACGGGCGAGGCGTACGTGTTTCGATATTGGACGACGGCGTCGAGCACAATCACACCGATCTACATGAGAACTACGTTAGTTTTACATCATCCTAGTAATTCGAATAGAGGATGTGCAAGTTTTCGTGGACGTTTGTTTTTGTTTTATTTTTTTATTACAACATGCCATGGACCCATCCATTCATGGGCTAGACCAAGGAATATTTACTCTAGGGAGGGCTAGACATAGACCCAACCTTATTCCAACGTTTACTCAACATTTGTAAGTACTAAACATTAACAAAAAGATCTTATATTTTATTCCATATATTTTTTCCCGTTTATGCAATTTAAACAGTAAAACTCTGTTGATCAAATTGTAAGAACTTTTAAATGTTTGCTGTTTTGTTGTCGGCGGATCATTGGTGATTTTTTCATACCTATCTATATTACAAACTTTTTATGTTCGAATTCTTGCTGTGCTGTGTAAAGAATATGCATATAACATAACATAGATTAGATCACCAAAAAACAACATTATTGGATAGGTGTTTATTAAAGTACGATTAGCAAACATTGATGTCGCGTCATCGTCGCCTTGCACATTGTGGCTGTTTTACTGTAGAACATCTCTATCAACTGTCTTATGCCCTGGTAACTTCGCGGCCGATACATCGGCTGCGGCGCACTTGCCAAACCCGCTCTGCGCATATTTTGATGCCGTGAGCCGAATGGATTTTGTATTATAAGGCCCTAATAATAGATGGCGCTAGCTGAATAATTTTATGCTCTCTACAATTAATTTACCTACTAATAAGAACAATGATTATAAATAATATGTAGCTACTAACAATTTTATTTTCACAGGACCCTGAGATAAGTTGGGATTGTAATGATGGAGACTCCGATCCTTATCCTAGATACGACGAAAAGAATAGTAATTCCCACGGGACCCGATGTGCTGGAGAGGTAAAATATATTATATACATTTTTTTCATAAATCTAACGATTATGATACCGAAATAAATGATAATAATAAAATATCATTGTTATGTTTCATTCATCAGATAGCAATGACGGCAAATAACAGAAAATGTGGTGTAGGCGTGGCTTGGGGAGCCAAAGTGGGAGGAGTGCGGATGCTTGACGGTCGTATAACTGATCGAATAGAAGGTGAAGCAATAGGTGAGCAAAAGTGATTATCTCGATTTTATTTATTCCTAGTACTTTTGATCGCCAACCATGTTGAGCTCAACCTTGTTGAACAAAAAGAAATTGATCGAACTAATTAACTAACCAACGCCCGTACACACAAACGCAAATCAAATTTAAGTATGTCTCGATTCGACTTATTTATAAATTAAAAAACAAAAAATAAAATAAAAATAAAGTAAAGTAAATCTAAATTATTACATTAGTTGATATTTATAAATTTAAATTAAATAAAAATTTTTAACAAAAAATAGAACCGACTCCAAACGCACTAAAAAGTAAAAAATAACTGTGTAATTTAGTTGCTTTAAAAATTTATTACGTAGTAAAGCAGTTTGTGGGTTCTAGGTAACGTCCTTGAAAGAGAAACCTTGGCTGGCACCGAGCAACTAAATTACACAGTATTTACTTCGTTGGAGTCGGTTCTATTTTTTGTTAAAAATTTTTATTTCTTACTTTTTAGTGATTTATCGCCACGTAGCGTACTCGTACTATACTGTCATGGTATATTAGGTATATTATATAGCACTAGTAGCCAATAAGCTACCGATACCGAGTCAAAAACCGAAATCGCTGTAAGCGTGCCTCCAAAATTTGAAGAGTTCCTTCAATTTCCCCAGGATATCATCAGCAGATCCTAACAAGCGGACAATGGGACCACCTTGGATGTATGCCCTTTCTAATAAAAAAAGAATTATCAAAATCGGACAACACTGTAAAAAGTTATGCGTGGTCATACATAAAAAAAAAAAAAAAAAAAAAAAATATACGTGTCGAATTGAGAACCTCCTCCGTTTTTTTTCGTCGGTTAAAAAGACGTGTGGCACTCGGAGACTGCCGGAGTAAAGCTATTGCATAGAAGTTAAGCAACATCGGGCGCGGTCAGTACTTGGATGGGTGACCGCCTGGGAACACCGCGTGATGTTAGCTTTTGTAAATTTTAATTTTTTTCAGTTTGTTTTATTGTTTATTTATTTTTTTATAAATTAAAAAAAGTAAAACAAAAAATAAAATAAAACAAACTTAAAAAAAAATGAAAATTTAAAAAAGCCAACATCACGCGGTGTTCCCAGGCGGTCACCCATCCAAGTACTGACCGCGCCCGATGTTGCTTAACTTCGGTGATCGGACGAGAACCGGTGTATTCAACATGGTATGGACGTTGGCGAACAAAGTTGCGAATAAGACAATCTGAAAAAACGAAAAAGTATCACCGTTATGCCAGTCGGAGTGGCGGGGTGTTAGGTTTTTCCTAACGGAATTTCTGGATTCGGTCTCCATGCTCAAGGCCCGCGATAGATGCTATGCAATAGCTTAAAAAGAATTGATTGAAGTAATTAACTAACCAACGCCCGTACACTCAAACGCAAATCAAATTTAAGTATGTCTCGATTCAACTTACTTTGACAGTTTGCAATGGAAATCTGTCATTACTTTTTGATTTGAATCAAGTTATAATACTTGAGTAAGTGGAGTATTCTAGCGTAAAGTAAAGTAAATCTTGATTATTACACCCTCACCCATTCTGAACTTCTGATTGGTTTGTTAATTTGCTAAACTTATATAGCAACCAACTTATGAATTAATATTCTCAAATTCATACATATAGGCGAAATACCACTGATTGATCTATGATCTAATCACGAGGCCTCTAAAACTATATATTTGATTGACTTCAAGCATAGTTATTACCTACCTATTAGTTACTTATTTCCCGATTTCATATTTAGTCATTAAATAAGAACGTGTCACGATATCGATACTCACGAGGAACCAACCACCACGGTACCACGGAAACGCGCGATTGAAACCTCACCGAAAGTGTCTGCTTTAAATTTATTATCTCCTAGTGCATTTGATCGTCATGTCGAGCTTGTGCCGAGTCTCATTCCTAACTCGAGATGGACGTTTCTCGGACGTATCGCCAACGAACGAATCCCAGTTAGTCTAAGGATTACTTTCTTTAAGGTAATTAATATCCTCTTTAGTTTAGTGCAGGTTGCAGGTGTGTGACAGTTGGACGTAATTTTGATCTAAATTAGATATTGAGAATGTTTGAATCAACATTAAATACCTATTCATGAATCCCAGACTTTATTAAAAAGTATTGATTAAAACCGGAATGGTGCTTTGTACAGAAAACAAATTCTTCGCTAATTTGCCACCGTATTGTTTATAATAACAATAAAATTATGTATATATAGACATTATATATATATATAAGATTTAGGATGCTTTTTTTTACTAAATAAATCATAATTAAAAATATTGTTTTTAATAAACTGTTGGCAAGGAAGGAATAAGTAAGTCGCACTCTACTATTGGATTAAAATTTAATTCTACGAGCTACCTACATGGTTTAACAAAGGAATATGATTAGACTGGTTGCAATTTTTAACGTTTGACAGCGTCTTGTCTTTGTCTCTGATGTGTTATGATATTATGATAAGTAGGTAGTAGTCAAAAATATTTTTATGTCATTTGACGCGCGTATTAAATTGTTTATTATTCATGTATCTTAAAAGCCAAGAAGATAATTACTTCGGGAAAACATGGACGAAGCGCAAAAAACAAAGCGACCGATGATGACTGTGTTACTATGAACAAACAGCTGGCAGCTTATGCTACCCTAGTTGTAATACAGAAATGTGACGTAACATCAAAACGTTGTAAAGGATCGCGCTCGCTCTTGCTGCCTTCCAATTAATTAATTATTATTTATTTATTTATTTATGCATGCATCTTTTTGTTATGCTATAAAACATTTAGATTAAAATGTTTGTACCATGTTATAATCTTAGTCTTATAAATATTGATTTTTATAAAAATAAAATGGTTAATCTTGTGTTTCTTACTTTATTATTATGAAATTAGATTTTTTTTAACATTCAAATACGTAGTTTGTACCTAACCTACAAAAGATAAAAAGTGAAGAGAGAGGGAGGACGCGCATTGTGCAAATCACCTCGATTGCGCGTCGCTCGTTCGTGTTGTCTTTCGACTTGAGTCACTTTTCGTCAATTTCCAATAGGAGAACATAAATTAGTATGAGTCTCTTTGAATACATACTTTTATCACTACGCCATCTAGTTACCAACGTTTGAACTATCATAGCATGCCTGTTGGAAGTAGTTTTCATATCATGGAAAGATGTCTCTACTAATTTCGTTCACGAGACTGATTAAACTAAAAAGAAACGAATATTACCTTCTGCTGATAAATATGATATTGGTTTTTCTGCTGAACTCAAGTTTACGTACTATGTGATTTAACTATTTTAGGATACGCGTGGGATAAGGTAGATATATACAGTGCCTCGTGGGGACCTAACGACGACGGCAAAACTGTAGAAGGGCCGGGAAGACTCGCTATCGAAGCTTTTCGTCGAGGGGTTGAAAAGGTACTTACCTACTTTTCTCAATTTAGAGTAAAAAAAATATTTTTCATTCTATTTTTGTTTTTATTTTAATGTATTAAATTTGATTGTTCATGTAACTGAATGTTTCATAAGGAGTAAGTTTAAGTTATTGTTTGATGAAACACTATAGAGATACTTACTCATACTGTGGATGAAGCTTACCAGCTTTGATATATTCATTAAAATATATAAAAATGTTATAAATACGAGAAAAGTCTGCCTGTCTGTCTGTTAATATGAATCCTTAGGGTAGAATATATTACGCTATTTTTGTCAAGAAGATTTCACAAAATTGAATTAATTCCTCGCAGACGGAGCGTAATATTAATTAAAAATATTAAGCTTTTAATTACGATTGTATTGACTTGATTTAAATTATGTTTTGAAACAAATATTTCAGGGTCGTGGTGGTAAAGGCTCTATTTATGTATGGGCGAATGGGAATGGTGGAAGTCACGATGATAACTGCAACTGTGATGGGTAAGAAATAAAAACACTTAGAAAATAGTTTTGGATTTTCACATGATAGCCGTATAATTATAATTGACCATTACCATTATTTCTAAAGGTACTCATCCAGCATCTATACGATATCAATCGGCAGTGCATCTCAGCAAGGCCTGTTTCCCTGGTATGGAGAAATCTGTGCATCGACCCTAGCCACAGCATACTCCTCTGGTGCATACAAAGACCAGAAAATAGTAATTATTTTAAATTGTATTTAATGTCGCAGATCTTAACAAGTCATTAAATCCTAGTATCACATTTGATAGGTTACGTAAAGGATTCTTGCTTGAATGGAGGGCGTTTTGCACATCCCTCGGTTTTCGTAATAGATCGACTTATATGCTACTATGTTGTTATGAAGTCTTAGTACAGGGGTCGACAGCATACGAAAACGAGCACGCCTCGCGTGTGGATTTTTGCTGTGCGGTGCCGTTTGTTTGGCTGGCTTGCTTGCCAACTTTGATAAGCGCTTACGATGTGATAACGAAGTAATTAATCGCTCAGTTTGTACGCTTCAAAATGGTGGATATAGCTGATTGAATACTAAAGTGTATGTAATGTGTACATATTTTTTTTTCATTTATTCAGTTTATTCTCAAGAGCCCTTTAATGCGCAAAAATACGAAGTAGAAAAAATAATAATAGGTACTTTTTATAAACGCTTTTACAAAAGCCAAAAAAGTGTTATAGCCCTTTATAAATTACAAGCAGTCGCCCGCGACTTCGTCCGCGTGAAAACCTCTTAGGTCCCCTTTCAATTTTAAAGACAGACTTTCATTTAAAGTGTGCTCTTTCCCCGCCCTCTCAATTTAATTTTTTTTCCCGTCAAGCAATACCCTCCGTCCCGTCCCGTGTACTAATCTAGATAGATCTACATTAGATATTACAGTACATTAACATTAACAACATATATTTATGGCAAGCTGATGTGTATAGCTTTTATTAAATAGTCTATTTCACTTTTGAGTCTAGCTTTCATAATAAACAAAAAAAATTTACAATCCAACATGCAGATCTAGAGATTAGCCCGTTTAAACAAACGAACAAACTTTTTCGTATACTCGTATTATATAAATATGGTCTGCCAAAATGTTGACCCCTATTCAGTACGTATAACATCAACTTAATTTGGACGATAAAGGGGCAGTGTCGTTTTTTAGAAACTTTGTAATATCTCCGAAACTATATAACTAATTAACATACTGTAAAAGGCAAATCTTATCTCTATAATCCTTGTGATTATTAAATAATTTTTTAAAACACAAAAAGTTATATATCTGCCAAACTATAAATGATAGGTATATGTTATCGCAAACTTTTTTGTAGAACTTTTTAATATGCATAAAGTTTTCATACAATGTTTTCAATTATATCCAATATCTAAGGCAGCGTACGCGCATAAGGCTAAATTTAATAAATTTCACGGTCCGACTCGCGTGACAAAAACTATGATAACTCGGGTAATATATACAATACAAATATAAAATATAGCCTATGACACCTACCGATAGCGTAGCATTCTACTGGTGAAAGAATTTTTAAAATCGGATCAGTAGTTCCGAAGATTAACCCCGACAGAACTTTATTTACAAACTAACAAACATACAAACTTACAAACTTTACCTCTTTATAATATTAGTATAGATAACCCCAGATTTTGGAATCAATCGCTAATAATGATCGGAACGCTGATGTTTCACAGGCTACTACTGACACTAGGGATTCATGCACACTGGGGCACACGGGGACCTCAGCTGCAGCCCCTTTGGCCGCTGGTATTATAGCTCTGGCTCTTCATGCTAAGTGAGTAACATCCGAATATTCATCTTATTATGTTAACCTCTCATTTTGTCAAATACAAACTGTCAAAATAAGTTGACATGAGCCGTACTTATACTCAAATTAGTTCCGTGGAATTCTGACGTGCGTCACTTTTTAACGTTTCTGATGTCAGAAATTTTCTTACATATGGATTTTGTTTCATCAAATCATCATAATTATTGATACTTTAAAACCTATTAAATGGATAAATTTTGATACAAAGGTTGAAAATACTAATGTATTTATTACCTTATTTTTACTATATTTTTAATTAGGTATTATATATTAGGTTATTACATATATTTTCATGATATTCCCATTTTATTGACTAATTCGCTCGATTCATGTCCTATGTCAACCCAGAGGTTATTAAGAGACAATGTGAAAGAGTGCAACGTTCCATTTAAATTTAATTATGTAACTGCTTGTGACATTATAAAAACATTTAAATTACTAAAATTAAAAAGAACTGGAGATCTATGGGGGATGTCAGTAAAAGCGATATATGTATTGTTCATTTTTGGTAAAAAAGCTTTGTTACGTCCACCCTTCCCTGGTGTGGTTAGTTACTGATAATTTTTGCTTACGTCATTTATAAATGGTTATTTGTTATACTAGGCAGCAAAACTGATTTTTACTACAAGTGCACGTAATGAATACTGAGCAAGCGAAGGATCCTAAGATTCAATAAAAGAATCCTTACCGTCGCGAGGTAGAAGAGAAGTAAAAAAATTTGCTGCCGGGCGTAACACACAACTTTTCATCTCACTATAGCGAGGAAAATGATACATGCAAAAAGAAATAAAAAATACCAGAATTCGTTTATTATTCGTATCGTTTTATAAGAAATAAAATTAGAAATTTATTTGAATTTGGATTATTAAAAAAACATAAATAAATAAAATTAGAACACTAAAAAATTAATACGCACCAACAAAGATAAATTACTCAAAGAGGTCATTGACCTTTGCATGTTCCATTATTTTTAAATATTGGACGTTTAGAAGTGAACGTTCAATATTTCTTAAAGAATTTATATGTTAATTATTTGTTTATTTAGTTCTTTTAACATTAATATTAAATTCCATTTTATATAAAATAAATAAATAACAATTATCAATTTTTTATTTCGTTATTAATTTAAATTACAACATTATTAAATACAATTACAATAATGAATAATGAACAGGTATGAAGTCAAAAAAATTACAATATTACTATTAATATAACACATTGCAATAATTTACCTTTAAGGTTTAATGTACCGTGTTTAGTTTCGAAGATATTATTATTAATAATAATAAACGAATGCTGTATTCTTGTATATTTTTATTTCTTTTTGTATGTATCATTTTCCTCACTGTAGTGAGATGAAAAGTTGTGTTGCGCACGGCAGCAATTTTTTTTACTTCTCGTGCATTGAATACCTCGTGACGCTCAGGATTATTTTTTTAGAATACTTCGTTTGCTTGGTATTCAATACGTGCACTAACCAACGTCTTTTTCAGTCCGAATTTAACTTGGAGAGACGTTCAACATCTAATCGTATGGACGTCTGAGTATGCGCCGCTGAGTGAAAATCCTGGCTGGCAAATAAACGGGTAAGCGGATTAAATAAAGATTATGTTAAGGCGTTTATTATTTTGTTTTATTAGAGGTCTTTGTAATAATGCATTCAACTGCAATACCTAAAAATCCCGTAAAAATAAACGATATTGATATTTTCAATGCGCTGACTGTTTCCTTGGAATTTCACTATTTTCTTTTAACTTACGAAGTGTAATCTATCAAAAAATCAAATCGGCAAAACCATTTACGTGTTCGTCAGAATAAACTAACTAATATATTCGTAAGTAGATGTAGAAAAAACAACTTAAATTGAAAGAATATGGTTTATTTCACAGAGCTGGATTGCAATTTGACGTTCGTTTCGGTTTTGGATTACTAAATGCCGAAGCTCTGGTCATGGCAGCTTTGAATTGGACCACGGTACCCGAAAAACATACTTGTCGTATTGACGCTTTTCTGTAAGTATGAAACCCTGGTAAAACTGTCGATCACTTTGTGTCCGTTTAGCGTTTTGTTACGTCTCATTTTCCTACCGTTTATCCTCAGTTGACGTCGTGGATGAGATAGATAATGTATGATGTTAGTAGTAGTCTATTGAGTGTACTGATCGTTACTTCTCCTAACTTATGTAGTCTTAGTAAAAATGGTCCCTTGTTCCTATTGAATCGGTAACTGTGGCTCCCAAAACAAACATGGCAACCGTGTCCGCGCATGCGCTTCGGAATTTTGTCCACAGATCACTAATAATAATATGAGGATAAGTTTACAGAGTAAAACAAAGAAAAGAAATAACGATGTTATACAAGTATCGAGATATCGAAATGTTCAAAATCGATTTTGGATACTGTTTATTTTATTGAACAGTTTTACTTAGATATTTTGAAACAATATAGCGAAGAAAATAAGAATAATATGCACGTCATCCAAACCTTGATACTGTATGAAAGACAGGTCTATGAAAGTACTGTTTATAAATTCTTCTACGTTATGTCGTCCTAGTAAAAATGTTCCCTTGCTCCTATTGAATCGGTAACTGTGGTTACGGCACCACGTCCGCCCGCCCGCGCGCATGCGCTCCGCGGCTCCGATAATTTTGTTCGCAGATCACAAGAGGTAGGCCCACATATTAAAAAAGTCTCGCGATATGGTATCGTATTCATTATATTAGTATATATATTATTATTATAATATACCTATTACTATATACCAAAATGATACATATATTTGGATACAATAGCTAAGATTATAATGGACCTGCTCTTATCTAGATATTATGAAGTCTATCACTACATAATATTATAAAATTATGTTCCCCGCTGCGTCTGTTTGTTTGTTCGCGATAAACTTACTAAAAGATTACTGAACGGATTTTCATGCGGTCACAGATACCGTGATTCTTGAGAAATGTTTGGCATATACTTAGATACGTAATTTGTTTGTTGTTGTTGTCGATTTTATGTAAATTAGCCGAAACCTTTTGAAGTGCTGCCGCCTGGAACTTGTCAATGAAAATTCTTTTTTATATAACAAAAGCATTGTTCCTCCTAATCAGGGTAACCAATACGTCCGCGATGGCATATAGCTATCCTATTAGGATAGCTTGCTGTAACTAACTACAACTAGTAACTTTTTTGGTGTCCTGAAAGGTTGAAAACACATTACTTTCCCTACGGGCAAAGTCGTGGCAAAGTGCAAAATAGCCAATAAAATATTTGCAGCAGATATAAAAATAATTGTTTGTTATCAAATCTTTCAAGTTTCAACCTATACGTCATACGTACATCGAATATGTACGAGATGGCACTATTAACAATATGTATTTTTTAATTTATATCTTTATGATGATTTCTGAAGATACAAAATCAAAATTAAATCTTTAAAATGTTAGATAAATAGATAAATTATTTGATTTATTGTAATGTAAAATAATTTTGCTTTTAATTTTGATAGCGCAAAGAAAACCGAATTCATGTCATCCGGCGAAACGGTTGATATCGCTATCGACGGCCTCGATTGTACTGTGAACTACATTGAACACGTGGAACTCGTAACAAATGTACAATACACGCGTCGTGGTGCTTTGGAAGTATATCTCATTTCACCTCAAGGTAGTGTGTCCTTTTCTAACACATGCGTTTATGTATATCGCTTACTCCGTCCCTTTTGGGGCGTAGTATTTGTGTGCAGTTATTGCAAACTGCAACAATATATGAGTCTCTGGTAGTAGTAGAAAACTATGCGTCTTCCTCGTTGATCTTTTCCTCCTCCGCAATCTTTTGTTCGCCCAAGGAAAACAAGATATATTTTCCATTCATCCATTTTGATATCCAGTAATCAAGGAAGCCATTTTACTAATAAGTTGATTTCAATTTCTATTGAGTTTGCATTTAATTTTTAGGCAATTTAATATGATTTTAGGTACAAGAGTCCAAATACTAAGTGCTCGTTCTCGGGATACGTCAACAGCTGGTCTAGTTAACTGGCCGCTTACGTCGGTGGCCACTTGGGGCGAAAACCCGCAAGGGCTATGGCATGTTATCATTCAGGACACGGTATTTATTTCTATACATATCCTTCAATCACTCCTTAAATTTTTTCCAAAAATAAATGAAATCAGTTATATGAATCAACGAAAAACCTGGAAAATCATTTTTAATTAATTGAATTTCCAAAAAAAAATATTTTTCAATCATAATTTTTTTGAATATTTTTAAGTCATTCGATCAGCAATGTTTGTAACAATGGGTAGTAATGCACAGACCTGTTAAATGTTATGCTTACCCTATTAAATTAGTTTAAATTATATTAAATCTAAATTTATACCGGCATAAATTGAAGTAAACATCATTAATATATTTTTTTTTCAATTCTAGACTGAAGAGTCAAACACCGGTGAAATCGGGCCAATCACTCTAGTTATCCATGGCACGAAAGAAATGCCTGCTCATATGAACAGTCCGAGACAATACAATAACAAATACAACAGTTACGAAAAACAAGAACAATTTGACTACCTCGACAGTGGTGGGTCATACAATGAAAACGCTGCCCTGTTTATACCAGAGCAACATAGCACTGAGGAGGTCGCATTCAATCGTATGAACACTGTGATATTGGACGAAATGGAAAAGGAGCTACTGAGAAATCATCATAGTAAATATTATGCGTCGAGCGTTGAAGTGTAGGCCTTGTTTGTAGGTAATTTATATTAAGGTTAATTACTTTATCTAATTTATTACCTATTGCATAAACGAAGCGCGTTTTTAACGTCCTCAACACTTCTGCGTTCTTAGTGATTTTATAATTTGTTATATAAACTTTATATGTATATTGTATGTATACTTTTTATATTATACATATAACAAATATAATATTTTAATTTATAACATTAACCTGAAGAATTTTAGCAATACGTTAACTTAAACTGATTTCGATTATAAGATAATACCTAATTTGTTGTAATATATAATATAGTACAAATTAGTTTATGTTATAATGTATTTATTATTTATATTTATTACATAGTAATCTTATCATTCATATTATACTCTAGACGATAAGTTCAAAAATGTGAAAAATAGAGATAAAGGTCCTAAAAATATGACCGATGGCTCATTCGATTCGGAATCACTTCTAGAAAAATGTTTTTGAAGGATTTTGGTGCAGGTTAAAATTGCAATTGTTATGAACAAAATAAGATAAAAAAATATTTCGTTTTTTATTAATAACTTAAAAATATTAACATTTAAGCAATTTTGAAAAAAGCTCGTTAAAGAAGAGGAAATTTCCAATAAAAAAGTCCTAACTCCCGGAACTGGAGGAAAATTTCGCATATTTATATGCTATTTAACATATAGAATATTTTTTGGTTAATCATATAATCACAATCTTTAATAAATCAATATCATTAATTGGTTGGTATTTTTACTTATCATCCCGTATAATAAACAATTTAAGAATTAAATTAAGTTATTACTAAAAGTATTTTCGTATATTTTTTTAAATAGTGTATGTTATCTTCGTAATAAAATTTAAATAATGTATTAAAAATGGATGTTCAAATAAAATTGTTCTTTGGGTCAGAATTTCATTCTATTGTTCATTCCTGATATAGTTCATCAAAGGCCCACCCCATAGCTTACGTCAAAAAATGTCACGTGATCAGTTCGGCCATCATTGTCTTATTGCTGTACCAATCCTAAAAAAATGGAATATAAATATATTATTACACAAAATACCTACTTGTCACTATCGAAAGTATATTTCTTCCAAAAGGAATTAAATGAAACCATGATATTATTTGGCAATATTTATTATAAATTCAAATTGGCAGATAAAAAATTATTAAGGTACAAAATAGTAAACATATCAGTACTGCAATAAAATAGCAATGTCCCTCAAACATTGAATCCGTAAATCCTTACCTAAAATATATCGACAGTACAAAATATTCAAATTCAAAATCGTTTATTTTCAGGTTTGTTAGCACTTGAAACTCATGCTAAATTTGTACATAATAGTTTTTGTTAACGCTATAAGTCTTCAGTCATTAGTTTACTCACCTAACATCTATTTGAAGTTAACAAGATCTCAAGTACTGGTTACTTAATCCAAGGGATCTCAAGTGGACCATTGAGTAAATGCGCTTAGACGTCGGTATGTTCTTCTCAAGTTAGAGCTATGAGCCGATACTTAACATAATTATTTGTACTGAGAATGCCTTATTGAACATAATATCGCAGCTTGTATACTATGAAAAACCGGCTAAGTGCAAACCTGATTAGCGCCCGAAGAGTTGGTTCCCTACAGGTAAAAATCAGGTATTATTATAACCCTACTTAAATATTTACTTTATTCTGTTTTTAGTATTGTTCAATACATAAACAATTTAATTTTTGATCTGTTGTCAAATGTCAAAAGTTCTTTTGTTTACGATCTGTTGTACAATTGTTGTATATAACCATGTAACGCTCAAGATGGCGCATTAAACTTTTTAATAATGGAAAGTTATTCCATTAACTCATAATATCAAAGTTGACCTTCTATAAGGAATCAACAAGTTAAGTTGACTTGCTAAATAAAGTTTCAACAGTAAAACACAATATAAAGTTGACCTTCTATAAGGTATCAAGAAGTATTTACCAACCGCAAAATGCGTCATCATTGAAAATTTCAAGTGATTCAACTTCGATTTATGATTCTGAATGTTGCCAGAAGGTTTCTTGGTACACTTTTTATATTTCCTCCCCTTGAATATCGAGTAAATAGACTGAACTAAATATGCATTATAACAATTTTAATTGTTGTTTTACCAAGAAACCTCCTGGCATAAGTATCATGATCCGCAAGCTTACCTTAGTTTAAAACAAATATAGAATGGGGTATTCATATTTTTACAGTTAACACTATTTTAGTCTATGATTTTGCTCAGAAAAATACGCCAATCAATAATAACAACCTAATTTGTAACACTGAATACACTTTAAAATTTAACTTAAAATGTAACTTCGTTATCTTTTTATAGATCCCATACTAACATTGTAGTATACTACCATCATGGTGATTACACCATGGTGGTAGTATACTTGCTTAACCCTATTAAGGGTTAAGCATAATTTAAAAAATATCACCAGCCTTTTTGATTGAATTGTACACATTCCTGCAATTAATTATTATTTACATAAATTGTCATCCAAATAATCACTACAATATTTTATAAAAACTTATTTGTACCATTCATTTAAATTCTCAACTATGTAATAAAGCTTATTAGCTTAACTATAATCACTGAATCATAGGACGGTAAGATTATCATTATCTAAGCCACAGCCTACTTATAATCACTTAGTCACAGTATATCCAAGCGCTCTTAATTCTTCTACCATAAAGTCGTCTTTATATCTATTGACTCCTCTAACCCACTCCTCGAAGGTTATCGTGTTTCTACTCCTACCCCCATACTCTGGGGGTAAGTACTCGGGGTCTATGTGTTTGTGGAGGGATGACATATCATAGCCGTGGAAGTGCATGCGGTTCCAAGCGGCCGCTGGGATGAACTGCTTGAACACGTAGAAGAATGTGTTGAGTATCCAACTGTATCGGATTACGTGTAGGCCGTGGTTAAGAAGTGGAAATGATACCTGTAATTAATAAAAATAAATTATTTTTATATAAAATTGTTTTGTAGGTACTTTAGTGTTTAATATATTAATTGTAGCGCAATCCAGTGTTTAGTCTATGCAGCTTCAGATATCCAGGCCTTGAGTTCAAGTCTTGATTCTTGGAGTTGGAAAATTGGTGGTGTTACATTCTCTAAGTTAGCTAAGTTTTCGATCCCGGTCATTTTCATTAACATCTGATAGTAATAATTACAAAATCAAACATTACCACCTGAAGCCAAACAACAAAAGCTCCATATACCCATCCTTTATAAGGACGAAGGCCCTGTAGTGGGCCGTTAAAATGGGCTGATAATGGTGATGATGAATTGTAACGCTAACATTGATGATGATTGATCCCTTTTTCTTTTTTTTTTGACAGGAAAGTACACAATCTACCTCCCGTACTTCCTTGGTCAGCACGGTACCGTCTTGCATTATTTCGTGCTGTTCTTTTGATTTTATTGTTCCCGCGCTTTCTATTCCTCTCTTTTCCTTTCCTCTCTCCGAACCATCACAGCTCGAATCATGTGACTATGTTTGTCCCACTCCTCTTCACTTTTTAACATACGAGAAACGAGGTTCCGCGCATTCAACTCCCCTGCTCCCTGCGCCACTGCTCTGATATTTGCACTGCCGGGGTATTTAAACAAAGCATGCCGCGTAATGTTTTCCTCTCCGCAGAAGTAACAATTTTCTTGGGGTTCCTTTCCTATGGCAAAGAGGTACGTCTTAAACACCCCGTGTCCAGTGAGCGCTTGGGTTAACCATCGGTCTACCTCTCCGTGTTTCCGCTTAAATCACGGTTTCAGGGATCAGTTCGCGGGTCTAGCTACCTTTTCATGCTCCCACTATGTGATAATTGATCCCTAGACGCATGTAAAGAAATCCATAAATATGCTTTTATCCTCGAGACTGACAATTTGTTGTGCAATTGCGGCGCAAGCTGCCTTACGTCACCCACGCCCAAACCTTCCAAGTCTATGATGATAGTGACGCGTGACGCCCAACATTTGCAAATTATAGTCCATAATTTTAGAGAAATACAAATATGCATTTACCCCCATGAGGCTGACAATTTGGTGGGCGATGGCGGGCGTGAGCTGCCTCACGTGACTCACGCCTAAGCCTTCCAAGTCCACGATGATGGTGACGCCCAACACCTGCAGTTTGGGCTGCATGGCCGCTATCTCGTCCATCAGCAAGGCGCACCGCACCACGTCGTCTATAGGAACTGCGCTCGTGTCCCATCGACCTTGAAACATAATCATACTACTATTACAAAAGGCGAAAGCCTGTGAGTGTGTATGTTTGTTACTCTTTCACGCAAAACTAGTAAATGGATTATGATAAAACTTTACAATAATATAGCTTGTACATCAGAAAAATATATAGGGCTACTTTGACTAAAGAGGACGCCCTCTCTAGTGATTATTAAGTACATAATTTGTCTGCTCTTGGAACGTTTTTCAGCTTTGGATTTAGTTGTACTCGTAAGGTGTAGAAACCAGTGTTTTATGTGATGCGTTGATCTGTTAAACTAAAGGTGTGTACAATACAAAAAGTAACATTATTAAGGAGCGAGCTTAAGCCCAATACAAATTCGTGTAGTGCGGACTTATCTAAGACCCACGAACGAGCACGCCTCGAGCGATCGGATCGTGCTCCTGAGCTCCGTCAATTGGTTGACTTCAAAAAAAGTCCAGTTTTCGCATCTATTAGTCTATATCAGCGTCTGAACGAATTTACGAAATAACTTTTCACAGAATAGTCCGATTTAAAAAATTATTTTTTTATTAGAAAGGGTACATTTCCAAAATGGTCTCATAGTGATAATGTTAGGATCTGATAATAAGATCTTGGTTAAATCGAAGGAACTCTGCAAACTTCATAGGCTGATCGGAGACTGGTTGTAGGACTACACATAACGCAGCGAACAGAGTAGTGTGAACTGATAAATAGGAAGTGAAAATGTTACCAAATCTCATAATCGTAATCCTTCCATTGGTGGGACTGTCAGGCAAGGTTCCCCCGTACACATCTTTCACCCTGTCTAGACAGAAGGGGTTGCAGTCGTACAAATGTGGATACTTCTTCCGGAGGTCTTCATACCGGATCATCTATAACAAAACCTCAACGTTTATTACGTAAGAGAATGAACCTGAACAAGTACTTATAACGTCCTGGTACCTGTTCTTATTAGTACTCATAAGCTTTGACTATTTGTTAAGAAAAGTTGTCTCATTAATTAAGCTAAAACAACGAAGCTATTGGCTTTTTCTTTGTTAAGAACAGTGTGTTATCAAACAATACATATGTCAAAACTGAATTACAATCGGCTCATTCTTTCAGACACACTACAAATAAAATTATTATTATAAAAACAAAAAACCCGACAGCTTAGAAGTTACGAACTGAAAAGAGAAAAACAAGGATCACTATATCTGTATAAAATTCTAAATACTTTATGGTGCTGCAAACAGGGACAAAATGTTTTAACCTGCGGGGAAAGAAAGATCTACCAAAACTACGTATGTCCCCGCCTGCAGCACCATAAAGTATTTAGAATTTTATACAGATATAGTGATCCTTGTTTTTCTCTTTTCAGTTCATAACTTCTAAGCAGTCGGGCTTTTTGTTTTTATAATAATAATTTTATTTGAGACTTTTTAGTTTTAGTTTATGGTATAGAAATGAGACGGTACACTTAGTACACTTTTTGCCATTTTTTTGTTAAAAAAGGATTATGAACATGATATGATATTTATATTTTTGAAATGGTCTTTTTACAACCTTTCAATTGGTACCCATATTGCTAAGATAAGAGAAAAAAATACACACATCCCCCTTTTTTTCCCCATTTACAGCCGCCATTTTGAAAATTTATATAGCCTATGTCACTACCACAATTTTGACAAATTCAACGACACTTCACATGTCAAAATCCGTTTAGCCGTTTAGGCTGTAGCGCGTGCCGAAGAAATGGACATACATACATACATACATACATACATACATACGCTCGAAAAACATAACCCTCCTTTTGACGCAGTCGGGTAAAAAACGCTAGCTGTTGACCAGCTTAGTTTCGTTCTTTTAGAAGCTATGATGCTTCAGACAGACATGTCAAACTTTATCCCTTTTTTTCACGTCGAGTTATAATATAAGGTTGTTTATAAAAAAGTACTACATATATAAAGATAGATATGTTTAAAGCTTTGTTGTTATCGCTATAGTAGATAGATAAGTAAATCGGTTCCCATATGAGAGGAGATTATTGCTACTAAACATTGAATCCAACAATTACCTAGTACGAATTTTCTTTTTATTATTTTAACGTAGAGATAACATCCAAATAATCTGGCCTCTATATACATCACAATTATAAGTTACGACCACGTTACGTCTGTATAATTATAAGGTGTGCTTAGCAGTAGTGAGGTAAAATGACCTAAACAAGATTCTTCTCTTAAGTTTCAAAAGAACGTTTCCATGTCAAGGAATATCTTATAGTGTAACGCGCGAGTGGAGTTATTTGGTGCCTTGTGTAACACCGCGCTGTGACCGGTGTAGTCACTAGTTGTTCTATTTCAGGAAAACGAGTTGGATTTGGATGTAGCAGCATATGATATTTAAGAGAAAAGAGTCAGCACTATCGCTTTTGTGTCTGTAAACTAAAGAAAGACAAGTGACATGACATAAGAATTCGACTATAAAAAATCGTCGGTTTTTGTCAATAAACCACTAACAGAAAGAATAAAATAATTAACATAGCTTTCGATATATTTATAGTAGGCATCCGTTGACCGAGCCGATCGAGTATTTTTTTGGAAATTATGCGTTTTCTAAAAATAAAAGCTAGGTTGATCGATTAATCGCCCCTGAAATCCCATCATCATCATCATTATCAGCCGGTGGACGTCCACAGCTGGAACTAGGCCTTTTTTAGGGACTTCCAAACACAACGATCCTGAGCCGCATGTGCCCAACGGCTCCCTGCGACCCGTTTGATGTCGTCAGTCCACCCGGTGGGCGATCGACCAACACTGCGCTTTCCGGTGCGGGGTCACCATTCCAGCACCTTCGGCCCCCAACGTCCATCAGCTGTTCGAACCACGCGCCCCGCCCATTGCCACTTCAGTTCTGCGACTCGCTGAGCTATGTCGGTTATTTTGGTTCTTCTGCGGATTTCCTCATTTCTGATTCGATCACGCAGAGATACTCCAAGCATTGCTCTTTCCATCGCCCGCTGAGTGAATCTGAGCCTTCTTATGAAGCCCGCAATGAGCTGAAACCCCATGCATATAAAATTTTATGAAAATTGTTGGAGCCATTTTCAAGTTTCATATTACATATATACTAGAATTGCTTAATTATATAGATAGATAGATACATACTCAATAGTTTATACTATTGATACCAAACCATCTTCCGAGAATAGACAATCTATTACTAGATAAGACACGCTGCCATGGTCATGAAGTACCTAGATTGAACGCTATTAAGTGTAATGGAACTTTATAAGAATGCATATTGGCCCTTTGTTAAAAACTGTATTAAGCTATACTAATAATATAAAAAAGGTAAAGTTTGTAAGTTTGTAAATAAAGTTCTGTCGTGGCCTTATCTTCGAAACTACTGATCCGATTTTAAAAATTCTTTTACCAGTAGAAAGCTACGTTATCGGTGAGTGTCATAGGCTATATTTTATATTTGTTTTGTATATATTACCTGAGTTACCACAGTTTTTGTCGCGCGAGTCGGACCGTGAAATTTATTAAATCGGCATTATTTCGCGTACGCTGCCTTAGCTATTGGATATAATTGAAAACATTGTATGAAAATCTTAAAAAGTACTACAAAAAAAGTCCGCAATAGTATATATCTATCTTTTATATTTTGGTAGATATATAACTTTTTGTGTTTTAAAAAATCATTTTATTCATATGCTTACGTTTACGTCATTATTTATACTGCTAAACTACAATCAAGGATATTATAGAGATAAGATTTGCCTTTTACACTATGTTAATTAGTTATATAGTTTCGGAGATATTACAAAATTTCTATAAAACGCTACTCTGTAATAAATCATTTAATTCATATGCTTAATTTTACGTTATTATTTATACAACTAAACTCAAATCCTTATCAAAATAAATTATTTAATAATTACAAGGATATTATAGAGGTAAGATTTGCCTTTTACAGTATGTTAATTAGTTATATAGTATCGGAGATGTTACAAAATTTCTAAAAATCAACATTTCCGCTGTATTGTTTAAATTAAGTTGACCTCCTTCGTGTTATGTTATGCGTACTGAGTAGGGGTCAACATTTTGGTACTGATATTCTTTGAGAATTCGATCTTTGATCTTTTCTTTCAATTTATTTGGTATGGCAGACCATATTTATAAAATATACGAAAAATTTTGTTCGTTTGTTTAAACGGGCTAATCTCTAGATTTGCGTGTCGGATTGTAAATTATTTTGTTTATTACGAAAGCTAGACTCAAAAGTGAAATAGACTATTTAATACAAGCTGTACACATCAGTTTGCCATAAATATATGTTGTTAATGTTAATGTACTGTAATATCGTACAATATTTAACGAAACTATAGATTTGAAAATATAGAACGACACGGAGGATATTGCTTGACGGGATACTATATAAAAATTGATTTGAGAGGGGTAGCGGGGAAAGAGCACACTTTATATGAAAGTCTGTCTTTAAAATTAAAAGAGTACCTACGAGGTTTTCACGCGGACGAAGTCGCGGGCAACTGCTAGTCAACCTGCACCTACACTGCCAGCGAATAGTAAACGAAGTCACGGATGAGAATTGTGGGTAACTTTTTGATCATAATAATACTCAGTCATTAATTTTTTTGGTAATTGTATAGGTATTGTTTCACACTGTCATTTTATTAATTGGTTAATAATTATCTACCAGTTCACCTTGTTTTTAATTTCGTGTAATTTATTATATTAGCCCGCGGCCTCTTTGGTCGATTAATACGGATCATGATATTCTCCTGGGATCGAGCTATGAAATACTGATAAAATACCATTTTAGGCTTTTCTTGTTTTCAATAAATTCCAAGTTCCAGTTGGGGAATTGGTGTTGTTCGGCCAATATACAAATAGACCCACGTTGAATGAAGCCAATTGCACGCACTGCTTTTAGCATGCATTTATTAAAAGGTGTGTTTCTGTTACAGGCAATGTTTTCCTATTTAACGTCCACTTCATATACCTAGATGATGTTGGAAACCCCGATAATGGTCGAGTGTTGCTATTAAATAAATTTTTAAAATAGAACCGACTCAAAACGCACTAAAAAGTAAAAAATAACTGCGTCATTTAGTTGCTTTAATTTACTTGAGTATATCTATGAAGTCTGTGCCAGCTAAGTTTAAGGAACATTTATTTAACGTAGTAAAGTTTGTGGGTTCTGGGTAACATCCTTAAAGTAGTCACCTTGGCTTGCACCGACTCATAGATATGCTTAAGAAACTTAAAGCAATAAAAGACGCCGTTATTTTTTACTTTTTAGTGTGTTTTGGGTCAGTCCTATACTACTTTTATTTCTTACTTATTAGTGATTTATCGACACGTAACCTACTCGTACTATACTCTCATAGTATATTAAACCAAAAAGCTACCGATACTTACACAAAAACCGAACTTGCTGCAAGTGTGCCTATAAAATTTGAAGAGTTCCTTCCATTTTTCCACGATATCATCATCAGATCCTAACATGATGACTATGGGATGGAAAGTGTGCCCTTTCTAATAAAAAAAAAGTTATCAAAATCGGATAACTCTGTAAAAAGTTACCTATGGTCATACATAAAAAAAAATTAGATACGTGTCGAATTGAGAACCTCCTTCGCTTTTCTCGTCAGTTAAAAATATCTAAATACGTACTAATTTATGCGCAAGAGCCGGTATAAACTTCCTACATCTAAGAAATCGAAGAAGATAAGCGTCGTCTATCCTCCGGGGACTGCATTCACCTCGCTCTGCAAAACAAAATTAAAAAAATATAATAATACACTTACGCTTAATGCACTTTTAGAATGCCTTACTTATTATGACGTAAGTGGCTACCGTTTACTTTCCGCTTTTGTGAGTAGTATCTGTACGTGATCTTATCTGGATTACGGAGATACGTAGATTGGACAGGGTAACCGAAATAGCTTTAATTATAATTTGAATCTCTTTCATAATGGAAAATTAGTAGGAAATAGAGCGCGTTGTATGGCTGGATCATAGATTAAAGACTAATTCTTCCTCTCCGTCGTTACACTCTTGACAGAGTGGTCGTGGTCGTCACATCAGGGGTGGTGGCAAGCTTCACAAGCCGTCGCCATTGCTCCCGTACTCCTGCGCTTCTTGAGCATTCGTGGACACTTCGATTTAGGGCAGTCTTCACTTGGTCAGTCCAGCGCATTGGTGACCTGCCGCGCGCTCTTGTACCTTCGACCCTTCCCTGGACCACAAGACGTTCCATGGATGTGTCTCCTCGGCGAGTAATATGCCCGAAGAAGGTGAGAATGCGACCTTGAACGATGGAAGACAGACGCTGTTTGATGCCGAGTTCCTGGAGGATTGAAACGTTGGTTCGGAATTGTGTCCAGGATATACCAAGCATTTTTCTCCAACACCACATTTCTAAAGCGTCTATCTTCTTTTTCTCACTTTCTCTTACTGTCCATGTTTCAGCACCATAAAGGAATATGGGAAACACTAACGCCCTTACAAGTCGCATTTTTGTGGCCTTTGTGATGTTTCTGTTTCTCCATATTCTCTTGAGCCGATCCATGGCGGATCTTGTTATGGCCATACGTCGCTTGACCTCATCCACGCATCCACCATTGTTTGATATAAGTGCCCCTAGGTAGATATATGACTGAACGATATCACAATTCGCAATCCTAGTC
Source organism: Mycalesis mineus (assembly GCA_034621355.1). NCBI lineage: Eukaryota > Metazoa > Arthropoda > Insecta > Lepidoptera > Nymphalidae > Mycalesis > Mycalesis mineus. The sequence goes on from CM067897.1 coordinate 3,708,966, forward strand.
ACTTCGGGCGAGTTGCCTTTAGCTCGATCGACAATCATAATCCTTGTCTTGCTGCGATTTATCTTTAGACCGAAATCAGAGCTAACTTGTTCCACTTTGCTGAGTAATGATTCCATACTCTCGGTGCTAGATGCAAATAAGGTGGTGTCATCTGCGTAACGTAAGTTGGAAATCTTGTGACCTCCAATAGCGATCCCGTCGGACCAATCCTCGAGTGCAATTCTCATTACGAGTTCTGTATAGATATTGAACAGCAGCGGTGACAAGATGCAGCCTTGACGAACCCCGGCACTTGGATGAAATTGGTTAGACAATACGTCGTCCGTTCTAACCGAAGCTGTACCTTCCTCATAAAGCCTTCTGAGAAGGTGAACAAGATGTTTTGGTGTTCCCATAGTCAAGAGGGTATCCCAAAGTACTGGCCATCTTACTGAGTCGAACGCCTTAGAGAAGTCGACAAAGCAAATGTAAGTTGGCTTGTTGAACTCTCTAGCCTTTTCAATAATCTGGCGTAAATTTAAGATCTGCTCACGAGTGCCCCTCCCTTTTACAAAGCCAGCTTGCTCAGGAGCAATCTCCTTAAATAAGTAGGACTTCAATCTCTCGTTTAAGATATGCAATAAGATTTTGCTTGCGTGTGAGATTAAGGCAATTAGGCGGTAATTACTACATATTTTAGTAGAGCCTTTTTTATGTAATGGTACAAAGACTGTGTGAGTCCATTCTTGGGGCCAAGTTCCTGTTTCCCAAACTTTGCTACACAGAGTGTGAAAGATATCAACACCATACTCTCCTGATGCTTTGATTGTTTCTATTGGTATAGCATCCCTTCCTGTAGCTTTTCCGCTTTTTAGATGTTTGATAGCAGCACGAACTTCGTCCTTCAGTATGTGTGGTTCTTTCTCTTTGTCCATGGGCTCTGTCGAGAGATAGTTGTGGGCTTCACAATCATTAAAAAGAGATTGACAGTAATTCTTCCAGGTCTCGGATATTTCACCTATTTCCGTAAGTAATTCGCCGTGTGGGTTTTCTATAGCCCAAGTTTTAGAGGAAAGACTTTTGGTGATGGATTTTATTTTTTGATGTAGGTCACTTGTTTCATGTCTATTAGCGTGAACCTCAACTTCTGTGCATAAGTTGTTTAGATGGTTGTTGAGATCCCGCCTACATGCTTTCTGTATCCGAGCAGATATGGAATTGATGTTTTTAATATCTGCTCCCTGGGCCTTCATAATTCTTCTCTCTTCTACAAGGGCAAGAGTTTTATCAGTCATCCAGTGTTGACGCTTGCGAACTGATTCAGAGGGCTTTGAATCTAAAACGGCAGTTTTGAGTAAATTTTTAGCATGATCCCACAGTTGATCTGGGGATGCAGATTTAGTATCTAGGTCAGTCCAGTGATGCCATTTTTGCTCTATTGCAGCCACAAATTTAGATTTGTTTGTGGTCTGAATTCTTACAAGCTTTTCAATTTTCCTAGCAGCTCTAAGCTTAAGTTTGATTTTAGCAATAAGAAGTTGGTGATCTGATCCACAGTCGGCTCCGGGAAGAGTGTGAACATTTCTTATGGAAGATTTCCATCTCGAACCAATCATGATATAGTCGATTTGGTTTCGATAGTTGCCATCAGGTGAAGTCCATGTATACAGTCTTCTTGGATGATGTTGGAAAAAACTGTTGGCTATCACCAAGTTGTTCTCGGCGGCAAATTGCATAAGTCTTTCTCCTCTTTCGTTAAGCTTTCCGAGCCCGAATTTTCCTACGCATTGACTAAGGTGATCAGCTTGAGCTCCTATTTTGGCATTTAGGTCGCCCATTATAATCAGTATTTCTCTTTTAGGGATTTTGGCTATAGTTGATTCCAAAGAAAAAAAATTGAAAGACTAATAGATGGAGTCATAACGCGGCTGTAGGTTCAAGAGCGTGACAGACTTATTTCATTCAGCCTTTATTAAAAAGTGACACAAGATTATTTTTTGTCCCTTTCAGCGTGTTCGTTTTTATTATTTGTCAAGAATGAAGTTGGTGACAAGCAAAGGACATATCTGAGTAATTAGTAGCTTTTTATTAAATTTGCTGATAAATAACACAACTTTGCGGTTACGATATTAATTTAAACGTTAATGTGCTATGGTGGGTTGTAATATTTTCGGCTGCAACAGTCGCAGCGAACAGAAAATCGAAGGAATTACGTTTCATACGTGAGTAGGCATAAACTTCATTGATTGATGATTTAAAGCTTAGATATGTTATTTTTTAGCAAATTTCATGTATTATGCGTTTACTAAACTATGTTATATAAAGTAATATTTCGTATTTTACGATATTTTAAAACATAACGTTTTATGATGTACTTTAAATGTTGACATGTCATGTCAATAAGGCTGATTTGCTGTCTCACGAGTGGACACGCTATGGGCTCTATCTATTAGTCTTTAATCTATGGGCTGGATGGATCACGCAGTACTTGCATTTTTAATCCCATAATTCATAAATCGAGAGGCAACAGCGTGACGTTTTAGTTACTTTTAACCCACACCTGCTACCTGAGGGAATAAAATCGAACTTTTCTTCGTTTGGAGGTAAGTTTATTTTCTACTTTCCCTCGATTTTGAAAATAATAACCCCGACAGTGTAACCGATATGCAATTTCGGCAAAAAGCGTATCTTGCAAAAAAATGTTCACATAGTTGAGAAATATAATAACATTATTATAATCACTTACGATAGATCATATTCCTCAGTTCCTCTATAGCTTTGTGCCTGGTCTTTGGGTCTTCATTACAGTTATATTGAGCTACCTCTTCAAAATCGGGGTCTTCGTACCGACTGACCTCGGCCTCGAAAGCTATATCTATAAAAGGCATCTTGTGTGCTGTAAGAAAAAAGATCAAGAATCAATAATAATCAAAAAAACTATAACTATGTTTAGACAGCTAAAATAGATTGTTTATAGATGTAGGTAACAAGTAGAACATTGAAATATTAATTGCCTAGGTTGTTAACTTTGTGGGTTATTAAAAAATAGTATATTGTAAGTACGAACGGCCAAAATTAGGTACATATTTTGTACAAGCACTAAACAGAAACCAAGTTTTTTTTATTCATTACAAGTTAGCCATTGATTGCAATCACATTTGATGGTAAGTCTAAGATGGAAGCGGGCTAGTTTGTTAGAAGAAGGTTGAAATCCACAACCCTTTCGGTTTCTACATTACATCGTACCTGAAGGCTTAATCGCTTTGTGTCTTTGTGATAGAGTGGTAACTAGTCACGGCCAGACCTGGACCAATTTAAAAAAACTTAATCGGCCGATCTGGAAATCGAGTCCTCTGTCTTATAGATCCACTGCGCCATGGAGGCCGTTTTTGTTATAATGGTATTAAACCATTCAAGTTAAAGTAAAGACAAAAATTTAATACTTAGTTTATTTTAATTTAAAACACAAATGTACAATTCCGTAATGGCACGGCTTGTTATAAATAAATTACAGCGTTATAATACGTAGATAGTCGGATACACAAGTATTTAATCTGGTTTCTCTTTAAAGTGTTTGCACTGCGTCGGAAAGATTGTAATTGTTTAAACAGATAAGCCGACTTAGACATTAAATATTGTTTTAGACGGCTAAGACTTGCTTTCTGAATTACATACATACAGAGATACATACATACATGCATACATACATCCATACATACATCCATACATACATACATACATGCATACGTGCATACATTCATACAATTACATACATACATACATACATACATACATACATACATACATACATACATACATACATACATACATACATACATACATCTCAAGGGGATTAGGCAGTGTTTTCAATGTCCTAGGAAATGTATAAAACTCCTAGGAATTGTATATAATTCCAATATCGTATCAGGAAATGTATAAAAATAATGCTTTCTGTACTAAAACACGTTGGTAAAATGAGAATTCTTATTAAAGCACTCGTTGAGCAAACTGTTTTTCCTCCATTTCAGAAATTTTTCAGCCTGTTGTTGTAGATTTTTCTTAGAACTTTGACGATTATCATTATTTATTATTATTATTATTTAAAGTACTAACTTTATATTTTTTGAACATAAAGGACACCAATCCTTAATCCAAATCCTTCATCGGGTGGCAAATCCAGATCCTTCAGCAACAGCGCAAATAGCGTAGATTGCACCTTCACATTCTCCACACGTACGAGCCTCTTTCTTGTGAACAGACGTGGCATTGAAGGGTGCAAGCTGGAGGCTGCGTGTTTTTTTCGCATTGATCTGAATCGTTGTTAAAAACTTAACTTGCATAGCTTGTTAATCTTAGACGCTGTGACTTCGGGATCATCTTTTTTGGAAATGTATAATTATTACCAAATCTTCTTCAGTTTCAACATTTTTTTAATCATTGGGTAACTGTAAACCAACTTTCACTTTACACCCAAAAAAAGCTCTGTTTTTCATGAGTTGCACACCAATGTGAATTATTATTGTCTTGCATCCACGTGGTCAACATATTTTCATTCAGATTTCAGATCCCTAGACGCTATCCCCGCGTATTGCATTTCTAATTGCTATTGATTTCTTAGGAAATGTGTCTAATATAATAATTTTATTTTACACATTTCCGTACATTTCCTAGGAATTGTATACAATGACGGATTACATACGTTTCCGTCACAAAATCGTAACAAAATTATAAGTATACTAAAACCTTCCTTAAGTAGTTTTTGAGTTTATCACGAACATGTTTTACGATATAGAGTGGTACTTAGGCTAATGAGAAGAAAAGCTAGCCATGTAAAGTTTCAAAAGTGAAAACTTAAGTGCCGCAGATGTGGACATGTCACTTTAATCACCAAGTGCCCATAGGAGAAAGTGTGTACATACAAAAAGTAACTCGGAAAGTAGCCCTTGACCCTGCCTTTCAAGGTAATGGTTTACTTGCTCAATTAAATCACTTAAATTGAAGTATACAGTAGAAGTAGTTGCTTACTTTTACTTAAGTATGCAGTTTTATACAAAGTAAGACGTTGTTTATCTCAGGTTTATTTCGACGTTTGGTTTCGTTCATGGTTGCGTGGTTTTAGTGTTATTTTTTGATTATGAAAATAATTAATGATTTCTTGTATTGGTTTCCCCATTGCTTGTAAGTTTTAAAAACTCGGTTTAAAAAAACTAACTTACACAAAATTACAGGGCTTTTTTGGTCAAGTTAATTTTTTTGTATATTATTCGTCTTTAAAGGATTGTTTTTTCTAGTTCAGTCTGTGATTTATGAGCGCTAAGTTTCAAGTTGCGTCTGGAAAAATATTCTCTCTTTTTTCTTTCTTTTCATCTTCAACTCGGCTTTAAAGTATCTTTTGACAATCTACCATAAAACTACATACATATCTATTATGTACAGGGTCCCATTTTCGTTTTTCTATTAAGGTTTTTCATCTACGTATGCAAATCTAAAGATCGTAACCGTTCTTTGATTTGTGACCTTGACCTTTTTGCATAAGGAATTGTTATAACAATGGGTAATGTATACATACATAATGTTTACATACATAAAAACCTTATGTATTTTTTACAGCGTCGTTAAAATAAAAATACTTGTAGGTATCAGTAGAATATCTACCTAGATGAGGTTACAGGAGTCAAGTCTATAAACTTGTTTATAAGAGTAGAGAACATGCAGTTTTTACAAGTAGATTATGCTAAGCTTGGAGCAATATAACTTTTATTCTCAATAAAAGTATATTGAGATTACAAGAAAGTAAATCGCTTAATAGAAAAACAAATTTCAAGTGGACGAAATAGCGGACGACTGCTAGTAACTAGTACCTAAATAATCACGCCAATTCAATGAAAAATAACCAAAACTAACTCTTGGATTAATATTCTGCACCTACATATATTACGACATCTATTAAAATCTTGCGATGATATCGATACCTACCTAAGCTGCAATTTAATATTGAAAAAGAAAAACTAGCCACAACGAATGATCCGTAAAAATTTGAAAAAAGAGATAATAATATTATTGAAGTCGTGGTTGGAAGTTCTTAGAAAGATAACAAAGGAACTCCATCGGCTGATACGATAATAATAGTGATAGCCAAAGGATTTAGGGGCACAATTATTTTTATTGTTGTGCAAACTGTAGTCTCTGAACATGGTACAAAGTGGATTGAAATGTACAGTTACCGAAGTGGTTCTATGAGGGTTCCGTTTATTTCTTTTAAAGTTACGAAACCATAAATTCACATGGAAAAGTACTGACGAAGAAAGATAACCCCAATACGTTCAATGCTAGGAACCAGTGGGTACTACAAGGTTAAACAAACTAGTCTACCGTCAAACTAGTCTTATTGACTATTGAAATATCAAGCTTGTTGGTTGTAACAAGACAATTTTTTAATATATTTTCTATTTTTAACTTTTTGGAGCCGAAACGTATGTTGAGAAGTTCTGTTGGATCTGGGTTCACTAATCTCAAATCGGTATTAGTTAATGGATTCCAAAAAATGCGGTGTACATCTATCCAAATATTTAAAAGTGTCTATTTATAATTTGAAATTAACATGACTTTTCAGTTAATAGATACATATGAAAGTAAAGACGGTACAAAATTTTTTATAGTTTTCGTCTGTTACTTAGGCTAGAATTACCTAAGCTTTAAGACTTTTAAGATTTTTAATTGTAATTCTACGTAAACAAAGTCACTATCGTCCGCTAGTATTAGTGTCCTATAAAAATGTACCTATTTACCTACTTCATCAGGTTACGGGCGTACTTAATTGTCGTGGTAAAGTAAACAAGCGCTGTGAAGTAACGCAGTAACAACCTGTAATTACTTCCCACATTTGACTTGAGTAACACCAGTAATGACGCTATAAGTAACCCATTATTGTAACTGCCTCTCTAGCATGTCACTATATTACTAAACTAAACTGAATAAAGTAATCCTTTACTTATCGGCTGGGTACATGGCGAGACAGCTAGTTGATAGACATTTCGCATTGAAGCGAATTGCGGATAACCTCCTTTTTTTGAAGTCGGTTAGTAAAATAGAAAAGCTTTTGCATATAAACCATATTCCGAACAAAGTCTTGTGGTTTTAATTGTAATAACACAAATGCCTTAGTATGTAAACTAAAAAAACGTCAGCATAACAGAAATGCATTTTTAAATTGTTTTAGGTAAATTCAAATTCAAAATTTGTTTCTTTTCTTTCAAATATCCGTTTACAAGCACTTTTGAAACGTCATATTAGACTATTAGTATTTGTAATGACTCTACCACGGATTTGGAAGGCAGATATTTAGAGACTATAAATACGAGATACGGCTCCCCCGCATACGACATAGAAACTAGTTTACCAAAAACCGTTGTCCAACCATCAAATGCGGTTGTCCTGTTACCTTAAAACAAGAATCAAACCAAAACAGTCATCATAAAAGAGATCTATTCCATCCAGTTACTCTCTTGAAAATCGTTTACTAAATCACTTGAGCTAACAGTAACTTCGTGCGTAAACTTCCAATTAAAAGTTTAGAAAGCAGAAATACACCCATAGTAAAACGCATTCTATTATAAAATTTTATATTATTCCAAGTTAACGCTTGACTGCGATCTCATAGTAAACGTTGACAGTCCAAGATAGCATTGCGTGCTATAGGGTAAGGTTCATTGAACCTTTAAGTATAAAAACCTAGTAGTACTTAGGTACACAGAATTTTTTTGGGACACTAAAAACTGCTCTCTAGTGTGCGTCTCAACTGATGGGATTTTGCATGGACTAAGAACCTGTTATTGCTAGACCTTCGTCATTTTATTAAATCTGAAAGTTTATGATATCATGCTCCTGCAATAGGCAACTACGGAGCTTGGAATTTTTATTTTTACGGTCTCGAGCCTCAAGTATAACATGCATTTTTTAATATTTTCAAGGCTTATCGCAAAAGATCCTGTTCTCAGTCACCTGTCATTACAATTTACATTTGGTTGGTTAGCTGAAACCCGCTACCTCCCAAAACGTGGACTCAAAAACATTCAGTTACTAAAATTACGAAGGTCTAATCACCACAAACTCAACCTAGTACTAGAAGTAATAAGTTAGGTATAAAATACGATCCAGAGCGCAAAATTTATCGTCGTCCAACAAAAAATGGTGGACGTACAAACGATATGGCATTTTAGAAACATCAGCGTAGAATTGCGTAGCAAATCTACATATTGCAAGGTTATTGTGCCTACCACGTAATAACAGCGTTGTTTAGTGTTATATTACAAGGTTGTTTATAGTTTACAAATAGCGTGTCATTGCCCGTCATCAGGGTCAATCAAGAGTTATTTATAATCGTTATATCTCATAACCGCATTTCGCCATATTGGATGATAACTCGTGGGCGGTAGATAAACACCTTGTGCATGGAACGTATGTTTAATTAAGTAAATACTAATGATAAATGGACGTTGAGTAACGTAAGAAAAACAAATCTGTGAGGGGTCATGCAGTTTCAGAATACTCTGAAAGCACTTACCATTTAGACACGTTAACAGTCTGACTGAGATGGTGACTCGTTAATTGTTAAAACAATTTAATATTTTGTAAAGATTTGATTTGGTATTTGTGACAGAATGATGCGTTTGTATGTGGAGCTGAAAAAATGTCAAGAATTGTGTTCCTAATCGTCACTCTAACAGGCAATTTATCGAATTCTGCTGTGCTGACGCTCCTTTAGTAGTAGTAGTAGTACCTATCTGCATTGCCACCAGAGATACTCAATTGTACCTTTGAATATTGCACTAAGTTAATTTAGCTTTCAAGAATTGAACGAAATGTAGGTTACATTACTAAAAGGGCATAATATTAAATAAAGTAAGGTACTGAGCAGCAGTTTCCAATATTTAAGGCATATCTTAAACATTGTTCAGTTCCAAGCTCGTAGCAAGACAATAGATTGGTGATATTTTTTACGTCTTTGTCGCGGACATTATGAAATGTTCAAACTCTGTCGTAGTTTTATGTTGAAAACGAGCAGCTTGCATTTCGTAAATGCATGTTTTGCAAGTGATTTCGTGCGATAATGTTCCTATTTCCTATTATATTCCTAAAAACAGATTTTATATATTATTTATGAAGCTGTCGCTAGTCGAAGAGGCGCTATTTTTCACTCACGATGATTAAAATTATTTTGAGAATAAATAAAATTGTGTAGTTATTTGTATTATACCTCTGATTCATACGTCGGGTCCACGCTAAAAAAATCTGACGGCAATATATAGTAAAGATCTTTACAAAATCATTAATATCAGTTTACCAATCGGCCAGAGAACCTGACATTGGTCAAAAGGATTTTAACAATTATTAAAAAGGACAACAATTTAAATCAGGAAGATGGGTGAAGAATGTATCCTACAATGAATTGTCTTACGTCCATTAATTAATGATGGGTGCAGCTCCATGTCAGCGATTAAATCTAATCATATTAGTGCTTGAAAGTTAAAAGCTTCACAACTTTTAATTGATGAAATTAACAAACATATGGGGCCAATAATTAGTTGATCTTTGCATTGAAAATAGATATATCCCACTTCTGATAAATCACGCATAGCAGGCGTGAAAAAAGAAGAAAAATTCTCTTATTTATTTTCCCAAAAATTAAAGGTCAGCTAACTCAAGGACATAAAATAATCAGTATGTGGCAATGTAAGTGTCTACGGCAAGGTTTAGTTAATATGTAATTAAAATATTCTCATTTTAATTGCATATTTAACTATACCTAATGGGCGATAAGCGTTGTATATTATGATTATAACTTAAAATTATTAAATAAAATTAGCTTACTTTTATAATACTGTACTACTTACTACCTATCTGACAACTTGTAGTTATACGGAGTGACTTCAATTGTTATTGCTATGAGAACAAACTTAATACATATGTAGTTACCTACCTGTTACCTTTGCAGTGTTTAATAACGCATTTCTGACATAATTATATCAGTTGATTACACAAAAAAGAACAGTTAAGATAACCTTGACACATTTTCATTTTGGTTTAAAAAAGGTTGTACGGCATAAGTCGCGGGTACCCCGCAGCAATACGTATGACAGTATTATTTAGGGGGTATCCATAGGTAAATTACGTCGGGTGAAATTGGTGATTTTTCGATTCCCGTTCTCCCCCTGGTTAGATGTCGTTGATTTTGCTCGACCTCCTCCCTAATCTCACGTGACATTTTTCAAAACGTTTAATTCTCATCAGATGGTTTGAGCTCTGAATCAGTGTAATTCTACATTTATTTTATGGGAGTAGGTTGACATTTTAGTGCGTTTTCTCGGAATTTTACACAGTTTTATTCTCTCTCCACCCCTTCACATATAACGTAATTTACTCGTACGAACATCGACTGACTGGGCGCATCATTTTCTAAATATTGGACGACCCCCGTGGCGCAGTGGTATGCGTGGTGGATTTATAAGACGGAGGTCCTGGGTTCGATTCGGGAATCGGGGCAGATTGAGATTTTTCTTAACTTGTCTTGGCCTGGCTGGTGGGAGGCTTTCGCCGTGGCTAGTTACCACCCTACCGACAAAGACGTATCGCCAAGCGATTTAGCGTTCCGGTACGATATCCTAGAAACCGTAGGGGGTGTGGATTTTCGTCCAACTCCTAAAAAGTTAGCCCGCTTCCATCTTAGACTGCATCATCACTTAAAATCTGGTGTGATAGCAGTCAAGGGCCAACTTGTAGTAAATAAAAAAAAATATGGACAATATTATTGCTTGCAGACGGGCCCCCGTTGAATTACAAACTATTACAAACTCATTCTTAAAACGACCAAACTATACCTACCTACCTACTTACAAATACAACTATGGGAGGAAACTTGCGTTGCATTGTTAGCCGCTTGCCTATTTTTTGCTCAGCACTTTTGAATAGTCACCGTTAATGTTATTTTTGCTTTGTCACCAATCACATTTCACACTTTCTAGAACGTATTAAAGTATCACTTTGTGATTCGTTACAAAGAAATAAATCCACATCTACACATCTTTTTAATAGGTAGGTACTACACCTAAATACAATTTGTCAATGCCATGAAAGTTTGTGTTGGTATGTTGTTTTTAAAGGCTCAATGTACTTGATGAATTCTACGCCGAAAAAGTCCGCGCTGGCATACTATAGTGGCTATAATATAATTATAAAGAAATGTTAGGCTGTGTTCGTTAGTAATTCGTTACTAAAAACCCTACCGACAAATACCGCCAAGCGATTTAGCGTTCCGGTACGATGTCGTGTAGAAACCGATAGGGGTGTGGATTTCATCCTACTCCTAACAAGTTAGCCCGCTTCCATTTTAGACTGCATCACCACTTAACATCAGGTGTGATAGCAGTTAAGGGCTAACTTAGATAAAAAAAAAATTTAAAGAACGAGAGAAGTACTTTTTATTTTTATACAAATTCATATTGGTAACTCACCTAAGTAAGTAATTTCGTCTGGTAGAATTGGAGATACCTCCAACATACTAGGTTGCAGAGTAAAAGTGCTTTTAATTAGTTACACCATTTTAAAATGTTGATTGCGCGACCATTCAGTAATTTTCCATTGACGATATTTAAAACGCCTACGTTCGTATGAACTATGAAATATTTGGAATTAGACATTTATTATTAGTATTTAAAAAAAATAATGTGCATTAATGAAAATTTTCCTTCTTGTTTAACTTAAAAGGGTTTAAATTATTGTGTTTTAAAGTTACCTCAACATTATTAGTAAATTTTACCGCCCACCAATTAAGCTTCCTCTTTATAGAAAAGGCGAAATGGAGTTTAGACCCATCAAGCTGTTCCAATGCAGGTGACTATACTAAAGGCAAAAATCGATTGAGAATGCTTGTCAACAAACAAATTAAAACTGAAGGTAGAAATCACTAGTCATTTTACATCTAATTTTTTTGTTTACTTGTTAATGACGAATTCATGCCAATAAATTAGATAAGTAAGCTTAAAATTAATTAATATATTCAATATCTTTTAAATAAGATTAAAAAAATTATAAAACAAAATTTTAAACTTATTAGGCATAAAATGAGTTGCATTTTCTACCTTCATTTTAAATTTTTTTGTTGACAAGCATTCTCAATCGAGTTTGGCTTTAGTATAGACTAAGGATAATAATGTAAACAGGGTCTAAGACTACCCCCTTCCTATCTCCGGGCTGAAATTTTTTTAGGAGAAAGAAAAGCTTAATATGTATAGTTTAAATTTTCCCTAATCCGTAACTAGAGTTCAGGATATCGAGATGCGATACCTATTATTAAATACATTGTATTTATTGGGAAGTAGAAGACAATAGGTGAGTGATTACCTATTTTATCTTGTTGGATGCATGTGATGACGTCTTAAATAATCGTTCCTACCAACAAACTATTTAGAGATTATTATTAATTATGTTAATTAATTGTTGTATTATTGTATTATTAATGTATTATAGAGATTTTTGTGCCAGTCTGGTTTATTTTTGTTGTCAAGGCAGGCAAAGTCCGAATGGAATAAATGCCGGTGAAATTGTAAGAGCTAGGCTCAACACCTGTGGTCTATGTTTACAGGTTCAGGGCGACGCCTTGTAGGACATATGTAATAGTTGTGTGCCAGCCAAATGGGTATGCACGTTCCGACGTCTATTACAAAACAGGGAATCGAACCGCAGGACTTCTTAGTTTTAAAGCTGCACATCCACTACTAATATGGGTGGTTAATATAGCCTTACGTTTGAAGAGTACTAGTAACTAAAATTTTGAGTAAAACAAAAAAATTTAATCAACGTATCACCAAAACTTACCTATAAGGAATCACGTTTTAATGAATAAAATCATTTAAATTTTCACTGACATCTTCTTGAAAACAAAGAGAATTCACTATATTCATAATTATTTACTAAATACCACTGCAAAGACCGCATAAAATAAAAGCATGCTTCACCGATAACTTTTTGCGAATACAGATTTTTTTACACGCGCACAGTCATTCCCAGATTTTCATGGTCACGGATTTGTATATAGATAATCCGGCTTAATTTTTCCTTAAGTTTAATTTAATATAAAATATACTCGAAGGTAAATAAAAAGTAAAGAGTCTCGCACGCGGCCGAGCTTGTGAGAGGTCGATTGCCGTTTAATATTAAGTAGCTGGCGACTAACGTAGTGTAAAATGAAATAGAGAGGTTTTCTAGTAAAGTAACGAATATAGGCTTTAATAATAGTTACTGCTTCCTTGTTTCTATTTGTATGGTGAAGGGAAAACTGGTTGTTTTATTTATAGCTTACGATAACAATAATTTAATGATTTCAAAAGCTCCAGAGTCGAACTGAAACACAAGTCGCGTACTCATAAGCGAGCCTTATCTGTAACCGACTGGTCGATTTATAACTGGACATTGTGAGTTTCGGATTTGTTTCTATCTTATTCTATCTATAGTATCGTGTAAAGAAAGAAGTAGAGACCAATTCAAGACTCACACTGTCGTATCGAGGATCTATTGTGTACGTTATGTCCATACCTACTGTTATTGGCTCGATGTGAGCTGCTCGTGTTGCGTTAGCGTCAGGCGTACTCATTATAACGTGTAACGGTTACAGTTACAGGTTGCTAGAGAGTACGCAGCTTAAGAACTCGTTACTCCTAGCAACAAAAGGTTAGATGGAAAAAGCCATAATAAATTCTGTAGCTAAAGCAAAGACTCTCGGAGTAGGGAGTAAACAACATTTTCAGTTTTGAATTGTGTCTTACGTCATAGATACCTCTTAGACTCATTTGAAGCGTTTCGTGTCTTCTCTTTCAATTAAGTTAGCTTTTTTCGAAAATTTTATCTTCATAGGGATTTTTAAACATCAAAATCTTAAGTTTTTCGTCTATTGAAAAAAAACAAAATGCGAAACAAAAAAATGAGTAGGCAGTTTCTGTATTATAGTAGTCTGTTCAATCACCCAAAACTGGTTTTGGTGTATGCAATGCCTTGATCTTGCGCGTCTTCGTGAAAAGTTGTTATCACACCTTGTCGACCTCGGGGCCCTTCACATAGTGTTCTAGACAAACTTATTTGTACGAGCACATACCAGTTGCGTTTGCGCTTTTGCCATACGTGCCTTTTACCAGTTACAGAAGGTCCCAGTTTGAAAAAACACCCATATGCAGGATGGAAACTTGAAAACAAACGCCAGTATAGACATAGAATTTATAGTATGTATAGAGAATCTGTGGCCCTCACAACCTGCCGATCACAAACGAATAGACGCTTTTGAGATGTGGTGCTGCAGGAAAAGGCTCCGGATTCCATGGCCCGCATTTCGGACTAAAGCTGGATGCGTTACTTGCCATGCACAGATTAAGAAAAGGCTTTCCACTATCCGCCTTACGCCCATACTAGAGTACTAACAAAGTGGAAGAAAAAACGGACGGGGCCGCAGGCCAATGCGTCAGTTTGACCAGATCCGCACCACTCAAGACTCCGCGATGTATGATGCTCTCCAAATAGACCGTGACAGGATTAGATGGCGTAACAGAACAGTGAGGATGAAGGTCATAAATGGCGATACTCACGACCCTCAAATATGAGAAAAGCGACTCACGGAAGAAGAGCATAGGGAAAATTGTATTACACTCGGATTACTCTATCTAGGCAAAATGACAAGACGAGACTAAGTAGGTATAGTAGAAAACTCTACTTAGTCAATTTTCTTCCCTTCCCTTCTTGTCATACTTATAATATAAATTTAGTTTACTAGCTGTGCACAGTGGGTTCACCAAGATTCCATCCTCGTTGGAATATAAATGAACCCATATTTAAAGAATCGTTACATCGCAAACTGAGGAATAGTGCTAAACTAAATATCAAGTAAATCGAATATAGAGTTTTATCGATCTCGCGATGAGGTTGTAATAAATTAGTTGAATGTTAAGTCGGCAAGGTGTGGTGAGGCGCTTAATATAGGTTTCACTTCACCAATACCCGCTTTATTAGCAAACACTTGATCTTCACCACTGTAGGTTTAACATAATGCGAAAAGTCTTACCTTGTCTTCGAGTAAGAGGTACATTAGCCTCTTTGGATAAGTAAGTATTTAAGTAACGACTTTCAGCTTTTAATCATATAGACATCTCCTAAGTAGCAAATGTAAAATAATACTTATAACTTTCCAACTCAATTGGAATATTTCTTTTTCTCCGAAATAAAGTTTGATCTTTTATAGTGTGACTGATACAGGACTTTAATAACTTTAACCGAGAACTCCATGTCCTGAGAAAACATAGGCTAGTCACTGGATTATTAATTATTATGTTTATCATATTTTTTGTGCTACCAAATATTTTACTTAGGGATAATCTTATATTTCCTAAATTGGGGAGTAAATCAACAAATTATAATACCTTTTTTAGCTACAAGGACCATATCTCATCAGCATTGTTATTGAAACAATGGTTAGCTTTCTAAACAAGGATCTATTCTGGGAATATCGGTCTACATCTCGTTAGGAACTGGTTCCCCATAATGACTTAGCTTATAAAGCGCATTATGCAAGTAATCTGTATCGATTGGACGCAACCGGTTGACTTCAGGTAATGCAACAATCGTGACGTAATGTTTATAAAGCTAAATGCACTGCGGGCAGATCAAATCAAAACATAATGTACCAGAACCGCAAGCACTCTCACACCATGATATCCTAGAACCTATAGATATACAAGTAGTACGTAAAGGATATTTATTGAAAATTGAGCCAGATAGACGTTTTGGTTTCTTTCTGAAGGGTCTAAATTAGTTTTACCATAAAACTTACTACCTGCAGAATCGAGAGTGGTTTCTTAGGACCATGTTCAAAGTCCGTTATTTTAAATGTTCAAATATTTAAATCTCTCTGGCTCAGGCATATGGCTATATTGTTAATGTGTGAAAATATTGTACAACCAGGTTCAAAATATGGTTCTAATCTAAACTTATTTTATTTAGACAGAAAAAACAAACATCATATATTTTTTTTAATTTATCTTGTTTTTCTTTTTACGAAATTAAAAAAAAATTAACGCCATTTCGATCTCGAGACAGAGGTAGGTTGCGTTTTAGGTGGGCAAATGACATTACGCACTTCGCAGACCAAAACTGGATACAGAAGGAACTGGATACCAAAAACCGTTCCCTATAGCAGAACCTGGAGGAGGCCTTCACTGTAAAGGGTTCTTATGAATAAAAATATACTTACTATACTTACTATGACTTATACAACAACGAATAAAATAAATTTAGTTATTGAGCAATTTATTTTAGTTAGTAAAAATTGTAAACACTTTTTCGGAGAAATGTCTTTTATATTTTATAGCTCTATTATATATTTCTATAAGCTCTTGTCAGTCTACAGCATATCCTAGAGCTCTCATATCTTCGTCGAATTGTTTGTCTTTGTACTGCCTGATTTTGATGAGCCAATCTCTGAGGGAGACGGGCACGCGACGACCACCGTACCGCGTCGGAAGACATTCCGGATCTATGTACCTGGATTGAAAAAAAGGTTTACGTACTTATAACTGTAAAAGTTAGACTAAAAAGATTAAAATAAAAATTGTACCGTTACAATTTTCCTTATCACAAAATTGAATCGTAGTTACAACAGTTTTTTAACCGACTTCAAAAAAGGAGTTATCAATTCGACCCGTATGTATGTAATTTTTTTTATTATTTGTAAAGAGAGTACCCAGTTGACGAAGCTTTCCTACCGCTTGTTTTTGGAAATTAGGCTGCATAGAGTTATTTTATTGTTTAATATTAGAATTTTTTAATTCCTTCATTTTTGAATTGAAAATAATTTTAATTAATCAACTTTTATTTTTTATGTCATGAATATTAATCAAAGAAGTTTTACCATAATGGTAAAATGGAACCCTTCCGTACGTCCGTCCGTCGGTCCGTTCTTTACACTCGATTATTTTGATAACTATAAGAATTATCTACATGAAATTTGGAACAGTTATTTAAAACAGTGACCTATTTAGTATTTATCTCAGGATTGTTTGGAATAAAAAAAGGCCTATGTCCAGCAGTGGACGTCCATTGGCTGATAATGATGATGATGATGAATAATCAACTTTTATTTTTTATGTCATGAATATTAATCAAAGAAGTTTTAATAATGGTAAAAGTCGATTATTTTGATAACTATAAGAATTATCTACATGAAATTTGGAACAGTTATTTAAAACAGTGACCTATTTAGTAAGTATTTTTATTTTACTACGTCATTGTAATATAAAAATATATTGGTTGGTACATAATTTATCACAGCATATAGAGGTCACTCATACATTTACAACCCTATTAATAACTAGACTAGTAGACTAGAACGAAACTAACTTTAATACAAGTTTTTAATCTATACTAACAAAATTTTGTATTAATAAACGCAGAGAAAAGAACGAGTAAGCAAGTCACACTCTACTACCGTAATAAAATTTAATCATTGGTGCTACATGGTTTAACGAATGAGTAGTTGAAAAAATTGCAGTTTTTGACGTTTACAGCGTCTTGTCTTCCGTTATTTGTCTTGATGTGATGTGGTTGTTTACAGTGAAACTTGATTAAATTGAAGATTCATATAACAAGTTGGACAGGGATTATTATATCGAC
The DNA here is from genome assembly GCA_034621355.1 of Mycalesis mineus. Lineage (NCBI taxonomy): Eukaryota > Metazoa > Arthropoda > Insecta > Lepidoptera > Nymphalidae > Mycalesis > Mycalesis mineus. The sequence continues at coordinate 3,726,651 of CM067897.1, forward strand.
GATTTGAAGACGATAAATGAAATTAATAATTTATAAGAAGAAGTGTATTAAGTAAACGCGTCAAACTTTACAAAATATGTTTCAATCCATTTGAAGAACTGCAAGAAGCCGATTTCAAAACAAAATATCGACTCCATAAAGAATGCAGCTGCAGTTTTTATAATTGACTTGATCTAAAATGATTTAGTTGGAGATTCCAGAGGTGGTTTCATACCACCACACATAAAACCCGAGTTTAAGTTTAAATTAGTTGTCAAAAATATTTTTGTCATTTATGTCATAACCACAGATAAAATAGGGTAATTGAGCGTTAAAATCATTTCATATTCATTCATAGACTCACTCTTTTTACTTTTAATAAAGGTGGGTTGCCATATTGTACGCCTTAATACCGGTTTAAGAAAAGTGTCATTAGTCGGAAGTAACTCCATATTTATTAATAAAGATCTTTCAACGCTGATAATACTTCATTTCTCTGATAGTTACGAGTATGAGAGTAACGAAGGATGATGTGTAGATTAAGCGTTTTTTATTAATAAGTGTATAAAAGTTTACTGTGAATATAATATATAGGTTAAAGATGCCAAATATTCAAAGCTACCTACTCCACACCATTTATGTTGTCCTATTTTCACGAGAAACTGCTATGTGAAAAAATGGCTGCCATGGCAACCGTCAGTCAAAGCTGATTACTTATTGCAAGTAATTAGACCGTTGCAAATTAGACTTTAAAACAATAGCATAAGACATATATTACAATGTTTTAGTTTGTTTATAAAAATACAAATACTTTCTAGTATATATATAACATATCTCGGGACACTTATCGTGAATTTTGCATTACACCCGAAGTCCATAGTACTAACTATTAATATGTCAATGGCCTGCGTTACATTTTTATCTATTACTACCAGACATATATAAAATATGTGTACCTGTATAAAGAGTTCAAATCATATCCATGAAAGTGAATCCTCTCCCACAGCTCGTCGCTCGGAGCGAACCGCCTGAACACGTAGAACAGCTTCTCAAAGAGTCGGGAGCAGTTTATGATGTGCATACCACGCTGGTAAATTGGAAATGCGATCTGAAAATTACAAAATTTTTAACAAAAATAAAACCAACTCAAAACGCACTAAATAATAAAAAATAACTGTCATTTAGTTGCTTTAAATTACTTCAGCATATCTATGAAGTCGGTGCCAGCCAAGTTTAAGTTTAACATTTATTTAACAACGAGTAAAGCAGTTTGTAGGTTCAAGATAATGTTCTTAAAGTAGAAACCTTGGCTGGGACCGACTTCTAGATATGCTTAAGTAAATTAAAGCAACTAAATTACTCAATAATTTTTTACATTTTAGTGTGTTTTGAATCGGTTCTATTTTTTGTTAAAAAATTTTATTTCTTACTTTTTTAGTGATTTATCGACACGTAACGTACTATATCTAATAAGAAATTCTTCCATACATTATTACGTTATATCTTAAACAGATAAAGCAGCGTTTTCGATGTGAGCTCTCAGGCGGCAAAATTTCTGCGACTTTTCCAACAATTATCGTCATATTTTATCCAATTTACATAAAACCTTAACAAATTTTATACCTAAACCTTCCTCTGGAACCACTATCTATTAGTGAAAACCGTATGACAGTATCTATGTATCTATGAGTCGGTGCCAGCAAGTTTAAGGAACATTTATTTATTAATGTAGTAAAGCAGTTTGTGGGTTCTAGGTAATGTCCTTAAAGTAGAAACCTTGGCTGGCACCGACTCCTAGATATGCTTAAGTAAATTAAAGCAACTAAATGACACAGTTGTTTTTTACTTTTTAGTGCGTTTTGTGTCGGTTCTGTTTTTTGTTAAATATATTTATTGATTTACTTACTTTTTAGTAATTTATCGCCACGTAACGTACTCGTACTATATTGTCATAGTATATTATACGGCACTTGTAACCAAAAAGCTACCGATACTTACACTAAAACCGAAATCGCTGTAAGTGTGCCTATAAAATTTGAAGAGTTCCTTTAATTTTCCCAAGATATCATCATCAGATTCTAACATGATAACAATGGGACCAACTTGGAAGCGTGCCCTTTCTAATAAAAAAAAAAATATCAAAATCGGACTCAGTAAAAAGTTATGCGTGGTCGTACATAAAAAAAAATATATACGTGTTGAATTGAGAACCTCCTCTGTTTTTTTCGTCGTTTAAAAACATTGAAAAAACAGGAGATAAAACGAGATTAAACAGTGATTCACCTTTTTCGTGTCAAATTCCGATGGGTTTAAATCTTGGGTTGGATTATAAAATATTCAGCTTTTCTTTCTTTCTTGAAATTCTCAGCTCAAAGCTTGAAGTTAGTGGTGTTACACCCCCGTTCCTCATAGAGCCGTTGGTTCCGATCATTGCCATTAACATTTAATAGTAATCGTTACGAAATCAAATATTATCGTTTAATTCAATGAACAACATAATTAATCTATTTACTTACCCCCATGACGTTTATGATTTGTATGACAACAGATGGCGTGAATTGTCGCATGTGCTTCAGTGTGATGCCCTCACAATCCAACATGGCTGTACCCCCCAGTACTTGCAGTTTGGGCTGCATGATGCCGACCTCTAGGAAGACAAGGCAGCCACGGACTAGGTCTTCCACAGGGATGTAGTCTGGATCCCATTGTCCTGTAAGAGGAAATTATTTATTTAGTTTTAGAAACAATATAGCGCAATATCACTTACAGACCTAACACAATATCACGGGATCTCTTTTGCATTTGTGTTTTCTGGCTTAACTTTATTATATTTAGCAATTAGCATAGCATAGTAATTAGTAAGGCGTGGGTCGACATTGATTGACGGGAATTTCTAAATTAATCCGTTTGACGAACTTATTCAGAAAGTTTTTCCTGCCGTCCTGTGTCAGGTTTATGTTGGCATATTGGTTATTTTTAACCCTAGAAATAAATCTTAGGGTATTAAAAATTTTAAAGACTCATTTAAGTGTTCCCCTCCACGGAAATCTTTAGTAAAAGGCGAAAGATTTGTACGTTTTGAAGGGAAACCAGAGTAATATTGCTTTATCATATTCCAGTATATATACCTCTGATAAAAACCAAACGATAGCGTGTGTTTTTTGACACATAGCGCCATCTAGTTGACTTCTCACAAATTAATGAAACAGCAGAAACTAAACACTTTTACTATTTATTACGATTGTATTCTATGACAAAATTTATTTATTATAGTTGAATTTGTAAATACATAACTTGTTTTAAAAGATTCAGATTCAGAGTTCAAAATTTTTCATACAACACATTTCCTACCAATCATATCGGTTACATATTACTTTAGATTATCACAATAAAACGACAAAATAAACTGCTGGTAAAATGTTTTCTTACCTATACGACAAATAATGATCCTCCCAACATCTGGTCTGTCGAATAGGACACCCTCAAAAACACTACCAAGCCTCCTAAGGCCATACCAGGAAACGTCGCTCCATAAGTGCTGATTCTGTTCGCGGAAGTTACAGTAACGGACCATCTAAAAGATCGAGATTAAATAGTAATATAGTTTCAGTATTAAATATATACAAATATTGTATAATCGGTTTAAAAATGAACTAAATGGAAAATCGCAAATGGTTTAATGGTTGTTCCAGGTTTACTAGTTACGCCATCTTGTTTTATATTGACAAACTACTTCATCAACTGTGCCAAACACAACATTCTCTGTTTACTAAAGTTGTACCAGGTTATCAGCTTTTTAGAAAATTAGAATTAAGTTTTAGCAAGCTAGGGCGGGGTTATTTTACAGAAAATGAATTATTTATCGTCCAGCTAATAAAAGGCTGCTGCTAAATAAAAAACAATTAATAGTACCTACGTAACAGTCGTAAATCTTTATATAGATTCTTGCTTCAACCAAAGCGCCCATAGACAATATAATAGTGCAAATAGCTTTAAAATTAATAAAAACTAAAAAAAATCCAATACTCCTTTTTCAATGGGTTTCATCCTACTGCGATTTTTGGAACGAAGTTCCTTATCGCGCGTTGTGAAAGGGGGCTAGACGGAAAAAATTCGTACGAAAAGTTGTCACGACACTTTTTGATCAAAGGATCTTGCCGCCGCCTTTGATGTGTGTGCGCGTGAGCGGCGGGGGGCGCCCGCGCTGTATGCTGTCTCGCGCTCTCGTGGCGCCCTCTGGTGTTTCGGTGTACAACAACAAATATTATTATTACTTAAAAAAAATAAAATTTTATTACAATTCCTTCACTAATTAATCGAAAGGAACTTCGTTCCATCCGGGTGTCCCTTGGCACCTCTCAACTTTTATTTTTTGGTTTCAAAAGCTATCTGCACTGCAATGTTTAGAACATTTTTCGCGACATCTATAGCGCCGGGCTGATGTGGCGTTGAAATTAAACTTTGCCTTTTCTACATTTCTTTTTAAGAACAAGAACTACCTACTAAGATGGAGAGAAAAGAGAAAGAGACAAAATTTACTTCTTATAAAAGTACTTTTTTGTTGATTAAAATTTTTATTTTTTAATTTCGTTGTATTAAGCAAATAAAAATTAATCATTATAACCTCATAATCATAATAACCTCCTTTTTTGAAGTCGGTTAAAAAATAAACCTTATTTATTATGTCTCTTTAGCGAGGGTCACTTGCGGGCAGAGCGCAAGATTAACCAACTGAGTCTTAGTACCCGGAGACAATAACTTACCAGACGGTGTGCCCGCGCTGGTATGAAACGGCGCGCGCGTAGGAATCGTAGCAAGAATGCGTCATCCATACGCGGCGGACGGCATTCACCTCGCTCTAAAACGATTAAAAAATAATAATATTTAGTTCACATAAATATTATCTTATATATTTTAATTTATTGTGTAAAATGTACTTATTAAAGCATGTTAATTTGTTTAATTAATCTAAATTGTCTAGATGTGCCTATCAAGTGCAATTTGAACATAACATTAAACAGATGATAGTTAAGTAGGTACCTACTGAGTATTTTGTCACCTTGATCGACTATCAAAATAATAGCATAAATAGTTATAAAGATAACATAATGAAGTTAGCCTCCAAGAGGCACCGAAATTAAGTAGGCACTGTATTAGTTGAAGAAATAGATATCTTTATAGATATGCTTAAGTAAATTAAAGCAACTAAATGACACAGTTATTTTTTACTTTTTAGTGCGTTTTTAATTGGTTCTATTTTTTGTTAAAAATTTTTTTCTATGACAGACTTTCATACAAATTTTCTTGCCTATTGCTCTCTCTATGTCTGCTTCTGACGACACCGGATTCACTAAATTTTACGGATATATGTTGTCGACTTGAAATCAATATTTTTTTATGATTTGTTATTCATCTAAGGTTTCGATCGAGTCTACCATACCCCGTGACAAAATTATTAATATAGATTTAAGCTGTCAGTAAAATTAATAGTACAGGAGCCCAAAAGGGATTTTTTAGGAAATGCTCGAGCGCGGCAAAAGAACATAAGAGACGCCGAAGGATACCTACCTATGGGCAACCAGTTAAATTAATTTTTAAAAATGCACATCAGGTTAAGGCAGAGTACTAGCTAAAAAGTATGCGTTTTTAAAATCTGACGATTTGATCTTATTATCAGGGAATGGGATGCTTGCAGTTTCACTCTTTAGGTTAGACCCTTATTGTCCAATTATCCGAATTATAATGCACTATTTAAGGCTGACAATCAATAATAGTAACCTAATTTGATGCGACTGTTAAGATTTTTTGATGATCGACATCAAAAATTTTATAGGTTGCTATAAGCGTACCCCCCTATATAAAGGGCTCATACTTGGTACAGGTTATTTAACAACATGAATCAAAGTTATCCTCCCTTATTTTCTCCATCCTCCGCGCTCGAGTATTTCCAATAATCCCCTCTTGGGCTCTCCTACCATAAATTGTCCATTACAAATCTAACCGAAGTCCTGCCAAAATCTGACCGAAGTTAGTCTCGGCCTAATGCATTAAGATTATTACTCGTATCTTTGTCTAACTTACTGCTATTCTTATGCCCGTTATGTGGTAGGTACTCTTCTTTTACCGTAGATCATAATTCTTAGTTTCTCTACAACGCTGGCTCGTGTAGAGGGATCTTCTTCACACAGTATGCTCGCCTGGTACTCGCATTCGGGATCGACATGCCGGTCCAACTCTGCCTCGTAAGCTATTTCTTGGAATGCATTCATCTTCGGACTTCTAAGAACAAAAAGAAATGGTTGAGTTTAAAACAAATTCATAACGGATCAAGGCCGTACCTATTTTTATAAAATGCTATTAAAAATGTTCTAAACTTTTTAATTTTATTTACTTATTGTCATTTGTTTCTTGTGAAAAAGATTCCACATCTAGTTTTGCTTTAGGTTTTAGTAGGTACACAATAAGCTGGTAGGCAATATTGTTGCTAGAATTACACTTGCTACCTACAGATGAAAAATCGTAAAGTGACTGATCACTGAATTGGTACAAAGCACTCTTGTCACGATAGTGTAAAATCTGAATATAGAAACCTGCCTTTAAGTCAGTGGTAGAGTCACTCAAAATAAAGTAATAATAAAAAAAACTTGACGTTTCGAAAGTGTTTGTAAAATAACCCTACTTGAAATAAATGAATTTGAATAAATATGACTCTGAATAAATAGATGATGGTTTTGAATACACGTTGATTTTTTATTTATTGCTTCTTAAAATGTACATAGTGATAATGTTTTTACCTGATCACTTAAGTTTAATCCATCGTCTTACCAATTAGATCTACACTCAAACACTAACTGTTGTAGCCTAGGTCTTTGTAGCAGCTATCTATTCTATAGAATTGTAACTAGTGGGCTATAAAACAATCCCTATCTCCCTTTCGAATCGGCTGTTACACATACACAAAACTCGATGCAATTTTACACGAAAACCATTCAATAAATAACCACTATTCTGCAAGAAGCAATCTTTAGGAGCAACTCTACCTACTCGTACCTATATTAGAGTCAAACTCGAAAATTTTAAATATCTTTTAACAACTACTTAATACATATTACGTATAATAACATATACTTAATAATATCCATATACATCCAAAAACTTGGATTGAGGTCGCCACAAATACTTTTAGCAGCCTGTAAATTAAAATGTTCCTCTTATACCGTAACTTGGCGTGGATTTTATTCTGTTGGTCGGGTTATACTTATATATCTGTGTGTTTATTTATGGCAGTATATTTAAAATTAGTAGGGCCGATAGCTTGATTTTGGGCGTAGCTATATGTGATAAAGATAGAGCAAGCCAATATATAAGTTAAATAATATAATTATTTTTTCATAAATATGGAAGTAGTTTCTGTTAAAAAGCCGTTTTGCTAGCTAAATTATTATTGTCCTTTGTCATACAGTGGTAATTTTTGAAAATAAATATTATAATTTGATGCAGGAAAATTTTGTCATGTTTTTAATCATAATAATTTTCCACCCTCCTCTATAACAAAGCAATAATTCGTGGATTAAGTAAGTGATTCCTTACGACAACTTATGAAATACTTACCTACAGGCTTCTGGATATGATCCCACTCTGGTTATTTAGAGAATATTACGTCAAAATATTTAAAAGAAGGTATGTCTTAGTGCATACCTTCACTAACAACTAACATACCGACACTAACAACTAACATACATACACTAACAACCAACACTTTTAACAGACTTAAAATGCACACATCACAAATTAATATCTAAAGTCAATAAGTCACTTATTGTTGCACTGATAACATTATTTTTTTAAAACGAGCACTCCTAGTTCTTTTATTTCAATATTATGTAAAAAGCGTGTCTTTCCTAAGTATTATTTACTGTGTTTGAAGACGAGCATGTTCTGGAATATGTCAGACTATAATAAAACAAATTAACTGATAATGTGTTGAACTCATTAAAGTCTTGCGTAGATATTACGCAGTGAATAGGTAATTATCAATTAATAAATTATTAATTAAGTTAATAGAAATATCTCTTGACTAGGCATGGCGTATGAAAACCTAAACCTTAAGAAAAAAATCCCTTTTAGATTATTAGTAATTCAATTAGTAGTAATAGTAGTTTTTGAGAACTTTCACGCCATTATCTCATTGTGGCCTCCTAGTTTGCCGGTTTTTCCTCCTTTGGTTGCCATTAGAATTACAGGCACAAAACAGGTGCAAAGCATCGTGTTGTACTGCTGTTCTATAAGAATTCAGATGCGTCTTTACTCTGTGCTGGCGGGTGCCAAAAATGTAAAAAATGGAAATTGTAAAAAAAATTCACCATATAAAATAACTAATCAACTGATCGAGTTAGTATAAAAGTCGATGTTTTTACAATTTCCATTTTTAACGTTGCTTTAACATTGAAACACGAACCTTTTGTACCCATTTATATAATTTTCGCCGTCCGCTTACTAGATGGCGCTAAAGTAAGGATTGTATACGGGCGCTACATGGGCTAAAGCAGCCTGCTAGTAATCGTTGCTTTCTTATAAAATACGATCGTTTTCTTTTAAGATTTTAATTGACTAGAGTTTGTTTGTTTTTGTAACAAAAATGCGTTTGATATCCCAAAAAGACCATATTATTTAATTCTACCTGTAGGTTGGTACATAGGTAAATCTTCAATGAAACAAATGAAACAAAATTCGAATACAGTTCGATTTTGCTTTTCAATTCATCACTTTGTATTTTCTAAATTTGGTAGTGATCGTCATCAAACGATCTTGTATGGTATTTATTAAATAAATTACGAAAGGTGAGTAAAAAAATGCCAATTAATCATGTTACCATTACGATCGTTAGGGTTAATAGCGCCATCTATTACAAGTAGTTCAAACTTTGCTGTGGCCTGTAACCTATTCACTTCAAAGAACTTCAATTTTGCAGACATGTATAACTAGATGGCGTTACTTGAATGATATTTTTTATTTTGAACTATGATGAGCCAACATTCAACAATTCTACATTTTCTTAACGATTGTGAAATGTATCCTAATTTCAGTGAATGGGAGTAGGTAAATACTTTAGACAAGCTGAAGGATTTTGCTACTTTTGTATTTGGGACAAAAAATCCTTACATTTTGGTAACAATTTTTATTACAGAAAAATATAATTGAGGCAACTTGAAATTGCTACAACTTTATTTGAATACTTAACAAGTAAACACATAATTATTTTACAGCCTGTATCACGTGCTCAATCAATAATAATAATTATTAATTTTTTTTTCTGTATTAATAATAATAATTGTAATAAACTCGGCGCCCTCACAAAATCGAAAAGAGGGTGGCCAACATTGTTAATAACGTGTTTATATTAATTTAACTGCCTCATTGGCCTAATGGTTAACCTGTGTGGCTTCGATCACGGGTTCGAATTCTGGGCCGGGTAAATAATTATGAGTATTTTTTTCTATGGAAGTACATTCCAAGCCCGGTGTCGGGGTGTTGGCGGTGCTACACCCGCGTGCCTCGGAGTACACGTTAAGCCGTCGGTCCCGGTCACTATCATTAACATCTAATAGTGATAGTCAATAAATGATACATTATCACCCTACCCGCATTGGAGCAGCGTGGTGGGTCTACGCTCCATATCCCCTTTCCTATAAGGAAGGAGGCCAGTGCAGTAGAGGATTAATTATTTTGAACAATAAAGTAAGTACTGGAATAGCTACTTACAAAGAAATGGTCGCGTATGTCTTCGTTCCCTCACTTAAGTTTACATTCACATCAAATAGGTTTATTTAGCGTTGACAAAGTACAATAATTATAATTATTATTGCCGATTACGCAGTGTTATTTGTATTTACGAGTGTGTGTTATCTTTGTAGGCCATTGGGCGACTGAACAGAGGGTACATACTGATAAGGAACAAAATAAACGAATATCTATAATATGTTTTATATCGTTCTTTTGATAATATAATACAAACCCGCCAGCCCAACATGGAGCGTGGTGGGTCTAAGCTCCATATCTCGTCTTCTATAAGGAGGGAGATTAATTTTTTTATTAAAAAATAAAACCGGCTTTAAAACCAACTAAAAAGTAAATTAACTAAATAACGCAGTTATTTTTAAATTTTTAGTGTGTTGTGTGTTGGAATTGGTTTTGAAGTCGATTATATTTTTTATTAAAATTGTTTTTTATTATACCTACCTATTGCTGAATCAGTACAGTACTGTTTAATATCTATACAGAACACGCAATGAGAATAGAACTCGAGAATTGGTTCAATGGGATAACGAGGTCACAGGATTTCCAACTTGCGTTACGCAGATGACACCATCTTATTTGCAGCTAGCATCGATCATATAGAATCATTACGATATACGAACATACTCGTAGTTCAAACCTTTCAAGCCTTCGGGAACTCGGCATCAAATATCGTCTGTCTTCCATCGTCCAAGGTCGCATTCTCACCTTCATTGGGCATATTACTCGCCGAGGAGATCCATCCATGGCGCCCCTTGTGGTAGAAAGGTGTAAATACTTGTTACATGTAAACTTTTGCTTAGTTAAAGTAAAAAATAAAATAAAAAATACTGAATTCTATAGGTAACTTAAAGGTTATTTTGATACAACTCCAAGCTTATGTAGTTCTAAAAAACTTAATACGAGTTGTCTTTGAGATACGCGTGGAGAAGCTATTAGCAAAAAATCATGGCGATGAAAATCTGTCAGGTACCTATATACACGTCAGATGTTATTTCAATTCACCATGGAAATGGTAATTGATAATTATTACTCTTGATTTTTTCACTTTTAAGTTTTTAGTCAATTTAATCTCTAGAATGATTATGTGGATGTTATCGATACATACTATGAGCTATTTTCCTTTAGGTATATGGATATTACTTTTATAGAGTCAATAGGTGCAAGGTTTTTACAGCGATAAATAAAACACGTTTGAAAACTTGATTTGTGTACACAGTCAAAAGGATTTATTTTATCCGTAGCTAATTGATTGTTAAAGTAAATTAACTTAAGTGCACGGCCATTAATATTACATAAATAATTTTAAATAAAATACAGTTCTGGTTATGACATAAAAATATCATTATAGTTAAGGATAAATATTTTTAATTGACTTTATAATTGGTGATAATAATAATCGACAGCTTAAGGTACGAGTAGGTAGGTGTATTTCGAATCAAGGTCGCCTACTTTTCAAAACTGCAAAAAATTAATGTTATATTAATGAATCTGTTTTTGAATGTTGGACCTGGGAATCGAACATATGATTTCATGATCTTTGGCTGGTCAAACTAAAATCTGAAACAAAGATATAGATATGATGAAAAAACAAGTCCAGCTCTTGACGTCCATGGGCTGATAAAGATGATGATGAGATCATGATCATCATCACACTCCTAGATAGACAATCATCTGAGTGGTATGTAGGAGCTCTTAACTTAAAGTTGGCAGGCTTCGGGTGATAATGTTTAGAAATAGTTGATGGCTTTGCCTATGTTCGCAGGAGAGTCGGACGTAGTCGGCTTGCTCACGAACACCACTTGCCTCCGTAACGAGGATCTCCTCATTTTTGAGGACCTGACCTTCGGGCGATAGATATGGGAAATCTATCGCTCACCGGAGATAAGTCTTCAAGTAGTTAGACGCTGTCTAAGTTCCCGCGGCGGTTTTAATTAGTTGGGTGTCTAAAAGCCCTAGATGAGAGCTTGTTTTTGTGGGTGCTGCCGACTGGTTTGCGGTAAGACTAACAACGTTTCCGTAACGCTGTCCTAGGCGATGAGTTGGAGAACCGTGGGGTTTTATTCGGTAGAAGTCCGACATAATCTTCTTGCCTCCCCATGGCGAGAAGGTATCCATGAGGATTTCCCCACGAAATAAAAAAAATTGGTTGTCTGTAAAGTCGGTTTACTGACGATAGTTGAACGTGACAATGTCTTAAGAAAATACTGATGGAATGGTAGCATTTAATTGATCATTAAAATTTTTAATTTAAGTATATTTTTATAAATATTAATGTTAATTAATAAAATAATTGATTTTGATTTTATAAATTTATATTTTAAATTTATAATAAATATATTAATTTATAAATAGATTAATTTTTAGTTTAAAATTAATAATTTAATAATTATATTTAATAGACGGATGTCGAACGCTGCCGAACCTCGTTCCGCGCTCTCGCTTGCACTTCAAGCCTTACATAGAACGCCTCAAAGCGAGGTAACGACGCATGAGTCATGTTTTTTCGTGCGTGCAGCCGGCTCTATCGAATTATAAGACGTTGTCACGTCAAAAATAGGCCTATGTAGCTTCGGATTTATCTTCTGTTCGAATTCTAGGATGGGCTACAGAATAAATACCTTGTGTTATTAAGTACATATTCTGTGATAATACTGAGTTTTATTCTTCTTTCTAAAAGTCAGGCTCGGAAACTTGGTGATGTTACCACACCCGATTTTGAAAGCCTGCATGTCGTCAATTCTGTACTGAAATTCAACAGTGCGAGGCTCGACGTCGTCTCTATCTAACACGATAATATATGCTGACACCAGACTCGAACGTAGGACTTCATGATCCTTAGCCGTTCAAGCTAACATCTGAAACAACGATATATAATGAGATGAAATACAACATACTACTTATAATATTGATACATAGTAGGTAAAGACAAAGATGGACACAAACACTGGCCTTGCGAAGGTAATAATGGCGTTAATGGACTCGAGTTTACATAAATCATGTAACTATGATCATTCACATTCTAGGGTTCCGTCATTATTATGATCATCACCTAGACGCCCTATTCTAAACAAATACTTTATTAACTCCCGATGTATAAAGAGCTAATGAACGTTGGGGGCCCAAGTTGTTACAATGGCAACCCAGCATCGGAAAGCGCAGTGTTGTTCGACCCCCCACTCGGTGGACCGACGACACCAAATATGTCGTTGTGTTTGAAATTCCTTAAAAAAGACTTATGTCCAGCACTTGACGTCCATCGACTGATAAAGATGATGATGAGATCATCATCATCATACTCCTAGATAGACAATCATCTGAGTGGTATCTAGGAGTTCTTAACTTAAACTTGGCAGGCTTCGGGTGATAATGTTTCAATTACTATCAAATGTTGATGACAGTGACCGGAACTGACTGACAGACATCTGCTTAACGTGCTCTCCGAGACATGGGGCTGAATCACCACTAACCGTGCTTGGAATGAACTGAAAATAGAAGAATTATAATAATTCATAAATAATCCACCCAGAACCTCGTGATCTAAGCCTCATAGGCTAACCATTAGACCAACGAGACAGTCAACATCTAGCTCAAAATTAATTGTTACATTTATAATAACAAAAAATATAATATGTGCCTTACGTATAGTACCTAGTACGTATTTATTTTGCAGGTGTAATTCGCCTTAGGTGGGACTCGCACTTTGCCAGTCTTATTTATGTATACTCTATAGTGTACGTATTGTTATGAAATAAACATTGCGAAACTGTAACAATAGTTGATAATAATTACGTAGGTATAAGGATTATTACTGCTATGCTAATCGACTGAACTAGGAGACAAGAAATTTGCTGTATTATCTGATTTTTAACTTAATATCACATATCATTACCTAAAGTAGATTAATAAGGATAAAGAAGTGATCAATATGCATTGCTCACAAAAACCGAGCATTTATTTAATGAAATAAATATAAATACAAAAAATATAGGTACGTCGATGATATACACATGATGATATACAATGATTTATCAACGAAAAAACGCCAACCCACTAAGAAACAGCCGTTTATTGAACTCAGGCGGGTGTAAAAACGAGAAAATTGCGATTCTTACAAAGTAATTTGGTAATTTTAACACGAAAGTATGTAGGTATTGTAAGGTGTTTAGGAATTAATTATTTTGGAGATATAATTTTTGTACCCAAATAATCTCATGTGAAATGTGAAAAAAGATGAAAATTAAAAGAAAGATCATCACCGGTAGATATATATTTTTATAATCCAAGTGCGAGCCACGGGAGTATAGCACCACCAAATTCCGAACTTGAATTTGCCACTGATAGTCGACACCGCTTTGGTAAATGTATAAAATTCTATATTAAGTAGAATTATTTAGGTATTTCATAAAACGAACCAATTTACAGCTAAAATTGTTTTGGCCCACTCCTTGGGCCATAGGCAGGCTTAATTTACTATAATCCAAGTACGAGGCACGGGAGTATAGCACCACCAAATTCCGAACTTCAATTTGCCACTGATAGTGAGAATATGACAGTCACAGCCCATCTAAATGCGAAGTTCTCAAACGAAAGAATCCGAAACCAGAGCCTCGTGCTCCCTTAACTGATGATCACAGCCCATCTAAATGTGAAGATCAAGAACACACAAATGAACCTGGACCTTCATCAAATTGTAGTGCTTTTAAATACTTACCGGAAAAATAACAAGACGTATCTAGTACTACTTGTTGCAAGCAGCTCATTTCCAACAAAAAAAGGATTATCAGAAGCTAAGCTGTTACATAAAAAAAAAAATTACATCTAATAGGTAGAGAAAATAGTCTTTTTGTTTCAAAATAGTGTCTTATTTTCAGCAGCTCAAAGGCCAATATATTAATTTAAAATAGTTACACCCAAACAGAAAATATTAGAATTTTACGTCTGAAACTCACGTCACTGTTGTTGGAGTGTGCCCGTTGCTTGACGATCACGCCGCAGTGTATGAACAAGCGAGATCATAACTAAGGGTCCGTATGGATTCGCAACTAGTCGGGCATATTCCGATAACAATACGTAAGTTTCAGCTGTTTCTGTTTTATTATTAAAGAAATATGTTCAAGTTTGTTACATTGTAACAGGGCGTATCTAGCTAGTACTAGCCATATATAAATAGGTCCGTGGATGCAACTATGTAGATACAGTTGCAAACGGTCACTGTTTACACGCCATGGTGCCTATTTACCATTACGTACAAACCGACGACCAGTGAAAGTTGATTGCATCACTAACAATTTAACTGCACCGCAATTTGAATCTGTGCGTAACTCATGTTTTGAGAACAGAATTCAATCATTTATACTGTCTGTGTGTAACGTCTCAAAGAAAATTGCTAATAGGTTATGTTCTAATCGGTGGACTGCATTAAATTACTATACTAAAGTTAAACTTGATGGAGAATGTTTATCAACAAACAAATTAATAAATTTTTTTAACAAAAAATAGAACCGACTCAAAACACACTAAAAAGTAAAAAATGACTGTGTCATTAGTAAAGCAGTTTGTGGCTTCTAGGTAATGACCTTAAAGTAGAAATCGACTCCTAGATATGCTTAAGTATATTAAAGCAACTAAATGACCCAGTTACTTTTTAGTGCGTTTTAAGTCGGTTCTATTTTTTGTTAAAAAAAATTATCTCTTACTTTTTAGTGATTTATCGCCACGTAACGTACTCGTACTACACTCTCATCATTATACGGCACTTGTAGCCAAAAAGCTACCGTTACTTTAAAACCGAAATCGTTGCAAGTATGCCTATAAAATTTGAAGAGTTCCTTCAATTTTCCCAGGACATCATCATCATATCCTAACATGATGACAATGGGACCACCTTGGAAGTGTGCCCTTTCTAATAAAAAAAATTATCAAAATCGGATAACTCTGTAAAAAGTTATGCGTGGTCATACATTGAATTGAGAACCTCCTCGGTTTTAGCACCTAATTTATTTTATGAACTTGTTAATGACGAATTTATGACAATAAATTAAATTAGTAAGCTTAAAACTAATTAATATATTCAATATCTTTTAAATAAGATTTTATATAAAAAACAAAACGTAATTTAGAATTTATTAGGCATAAAACGTGTTGCATTTTTTACCTTCATTTTAAATTTGTTTGTTGATAAGCATTCTCCATCGAGTTTGGCTTTAGTATAGTGCGAGTATAAGAATTATGACTAGAAAAGCATATCTGTAAAGTAGATGCCATCCATGTTTATGGAACGTTTATTTAACAAAGCAGCAAAGCACTTTGTGGGTTCTAGGACGTTTTTTAACTAAAAAGCTCGGGTTGCTTCTTAGTGCGTTTTGAAGTAGATTCAATTATTTTATCAACACTTTTTTTCATACTTTTTACTGACAGTGAACATAGGAAAAACTACTCGTACCGTACTCGTAAAATTTGAAGAGTTTCTATTTCCCAGAAACTCATCATCAGAACCTAACATGATGGCTATGGATGATTTTAAAAATCCTCATTAATATAATAATAAAAAGAATTGTCAAAATATTTTTTTTTAACAAAAAATAGAACCGACTCAAAACGCACTAAAAAGTAAAAAATAATTGTGTCATTTAGTTGCTTTAATTTACTTAAGCATATCTATGAAATCGGTGCCAGCCAATATAAGGAACATTTATTTTACGTAGTAAAGTAGTTTGTGGGTTCTAGGTAACGTCCACCCATCTTTGCCCAACGTTGCGCAAACTCATCATATCATCATCAAAATATTAATTGAATCATCATAAAAAATATTAATTGAATGAAAACTAAACTTTTTACACTGTGTAAAGCTTTAGTGATATATTATTTATAATATACATCACTTAGTTGGACCAAAATACTTACACACATTGTTTATCTTAGAGTTCCAGGAAGTGTCGTGTATAAGCAACGTTGGGACAAAGAATAGTAAGTGGTTCTTGTTACACACTTTGCGTTTGATGTTAGAAATTTATTATAAACAATCAGTTCTCGCTATTCAAAGAGTAGGAGCTCTTTTGTTAGTTAAAGTTTAGTTAGTCGATCATAGAACGTCAAGCTAACAGTGTCTTATAGTATTTACTAAAAAAAACTATAATTAAGTGTATAAAAATTAGTAAATAAAAAGTGAAAAGCTGAAACATTATGTCTCGGAAACAAGCACTATCTTCTCAAGAAATTATGAGTATATTAGAAGAGGACGAGGATTTAGAAGATGCCAATCAAATCGATGCCGTGTATATACCCCCGACGGTTGACAATCTCACAGACGAGGAAGGCCTAGATGATGACGCGCTAGGTGATTACGACAATATTGTTTCCACTGATATCGCTGGAACGTATGAAATTCACACCGATATACCCGCAGAACCTGAAGATACGCAAGATGAGCCCGGACCTTCAACTTCGAAGAAGCCAAGACTGGCAAAGAAGCCACCACAATGTGTTCCAGTTTGGAAAAAAGAACATCCAACTTATACAAATTTTCCTACAAGTGACGAAATAGCAATGACACAAAATATTGAAGAACGTGTAAGTGGAAAAACACCTTTTGAAGTATTTTCCCTATTTTTTAGCGATGAAGTTTGGGAACAGATTGTAAGTTTTTCGGAAAAGTATGCTCGTGACCATAACCGTCATTTATTTACTCTCACGGTGGCAGAACTAAAAAGATTTATTGGTATATTATTAATGTCTGGATATCATTCTTTACCTGCTACGAAATTGTACTGGTCAAAAGATGAGGACAAAAATGTACCAATCGTAAGAAAGTGTATGAGTCGTAACAAATTTGATTCTATAAAGGAAAATATTCATTTATGTGATAATGCTGATCTGGATAAAAATGATAAATTCGCTAAATTGCGTCCTATTTTCAACATAATGAACCAAAAAAATATGCAGTTTGGAATATTTTCACACAACTTGTCGATTGACAAAGAAATGGTGCCGAATTTTGGTCGTCATAGTTGCAAGATGTTTATCAAAGGAAAGCCTGTAAGATTTGGATTCAAGATATGGTGTTTATGTAGTTCAAATGGTTATCTGTATCGGTTTATTCCATATGGCGGAAAAAATAGTAACGACACTAGAAATTATTTAGGTCTTGAAGAAAAAACTGTTCTGGACCTATTGTCCGTTATTGAAGATCCATGCAAACATCGCATATTTTTTGATAATTTCTTTTCGTCACATAAGTTATTTTGTATTCTGAAAGAGAAAGGCTATTTTGCCACTGGTACTATTCGCGAAAATAGAACAATGAATAAAACCTTGATGAATACGAAAAGTCTTCAGAAAAAAGAGAGAGGGTCATTTGATTACAGCTTTGATCAAAAACATGAAGTACTGTTGGTTCGATGGAATGACAGTTCTGTGGTGAGTGTGGCTACTAACAACGCAAAAATCGAACCGTTGGTTATAGCGAAACGTTACGATAGAAAAATAAAAACGATGGTGAACGTGCCACAACCCCAGGTTATAGCAGATTTTAATAAAAATATGGGAGGCGTAGATCTCCATGATAATGGAATAGCTAATTATAGGATTCGAGTAAGAGGAAAAAAGTGGTGGTGGCCACTTTTCATCAATTTGATAGATAGTGTTTTAGTAAACGCGTGGAAAATTTACAATCTGGCAAATGATGGATCTTTGAGTCAATTAGAATTCAAATCTTACGTTGCTGTAAGTTTGATGAAAATCGAAGAAGCCCAACTTGCGGATAATTCGCAGTTTTTGAGTAATTCAAATACAAATCTAGGGAGACCATCCAAAACCGCGTTACCATCCAATATTCGCTTCGATAATATTGGTCATGTCATAGAGGAGCACGAAAATAAACGTCGAAGAAGATGTCGACAATGTAGAAGTACCACAATTTATATGTGTAAAAAATGTCAAGTGCATCTTCATGCTGATTGTTTTAAAATGTTTCACTCACGCTAATACTCTGGTGTCATTAGACTGTTGGTAAAATTGAAGTTCAGTAATCCCAACGTTGCATAGACGCAACATTTCACGGAATGTAAACTAATTCAACAATATTTTTTTTGTCTTTATTTTATTCTTTTTTGATGTACTTATAAACGTAATAAACAATAAAACCATTAAATATGGATTTATTTCTCACCTTGGGAAGTAATGGGTTTTACTTAAGCATATCTAGGAGTCGGTGCCAGCCAAGGTTTTTACTTTAAAGCACCTAAATGACACAGTTATTTTTTACTTTTTAGTGCGTTTTGAGTCGGTTCCATTTTTTGTTAATAAAATTTATCTCTTACTTTTTAGTGATTTATCGCCACGTAATGTACTCGTACTATACTGTCATAGTATATTATACGTCACTAGTAGCCAAAAAGCTACCGATACCGAGACAAAGTCCGAAATCGCTGTAAGCGTGCCTCCAAAATTTGAAGAGTTCCTTCAATTTTCCCAGGACATCATCATCATATCCTAACATGATAAGAATGGGACCACCTTGGAAGTATGCCCTTTCTAATAATAAAAGAATTATCAAAATCAGACAACTCTGTAAAAAGTTATGCGTGGTCATACATAAAAAAAAATTTATACGTGTCGAATTGAGAACTTCCTCCGTTTTTTTCGTCGGTTAAAAATAGTAAAATTGTAAAAAGTTATGCGTGATAAAAAAATATTATGCGTATTCGACCTCCTTTTTCCGATGGTTATTAAAACATGATAATGACCTGCAACAGTCTGCAAACGTCTTTAAAAGTCAGCCTATCATGTCATTGGTCCTGAATGACCATGGACTTTGTATTATTGATTTATTATTCTTGTACGTTGTTTGAGTATAAAATTAAATTCACGGAGAATAATAATGATTATGTTTCCGCGTAATAAATGATATAATTGTATGCGTAGTCGAAATATAATAATTAAGTAATGACATCAAAGTTACAAACACAGGTTTCGATTTTTATCCATTGTTCAGTCAATCACTTTGATTTGGATATGCATATGGTACTAACAACTAGGCACCATATTCTGGGAAAATTATTTATTCCAACCAACCAAGTTAACTACTATACCAACGGAATAGTGAATTGATGTACATTTTTATGAACTTAGTTAGTATCTCCATAACAGAAGCCTGAGTAATTAGCGCTTTAGTAAAAGTTGTGTAACATTTTATAACATCGAAACGATACGAGGCCGCCGGCGCTCGCCTTGACTTGGACCTTTGCTCCGCTCCCTTCATTTATGATTGCCTGGTAATGCGGTTGATGATGCGATTTATTTGTATTTTTCCATATAGGTTTTATTTTATTATATTATTAACATATTTGTATCTTCTGAGAAAATAATTAACGATTTCTCTGTGGTAGGCACAATCAAAGAAAAATTGATGTAAAGAATAATGTTTATCAATAATCTCAACTTACCAAAATATTTATAATTCCATAAAATATTTTTTCAATAACAGCTTAATTTGTGGCGAATGACTGACCTCATGGAAGTCAGATTAACTGAGCTAGTCAAGAAGGAACTCACTAGAAAAGAAAGGGACGGTCAAAAATTCTAATAACCATTGCTATCAGGGTCAGTGGCCAGGGCGTGACTCGAGGTACGCGTCCATGGGTCTAGGCTGCATTCTAATTGCATGTTGTGCTTGTGCCCCAGTTTAGGATTAGATAATTTGCTAATCTAGTGATTTTCCATTAATGGTTACCGATTACACTGACATACTGCTTGCAATTTTTCAATTTTTTTATAACTTTTTCTATAAGACCAGAAACAAAAATAGGGTAAATAAATCCAAGTAACTTAAGCTAAAGGGTATTTTTTCCAAAATTGTTTATTTTTTATTTAATTTTAAAACATTCAGCCTATCTCTCTTCATTACAGCTTGTCTTTACAGCCTTGCATTTTGCTGGTCGATATCATTCTGTTTTCGTTACTTTCTGGTACATCTGTTTTACTCTCTATTTCTTTTGCTATTGTCTATAAATTACTACTTATTGTAATATTTATACTTCCAATATCTGCATCGTATACATGCTGCGCGACGCTGCGAAACATTCTCCACGCCGCCGATTGAAAACAGCCCGCTACAGTGTCAGGCCTCCCTCTACACAATATACTCCTATATAGAAGGAGGCCTCCCTCTGACTGCGGGCTGTAAATAGGGATATAGAACTTAGACCCATCAGGCATTACGCTGTACCAGTGCAGGTAAGCAGTAGACACCTTGAAGGGAAAGACCGATGGCTTAACAAGGCATAGGAGTAAACCACCATCAACTTCGCAACTCCAGTTTCATAATTTAATATGATTTTTTTATTATAATAATATGTTGTTGTTGGCGAAAGCCGAAAAGGAAGAACTACCAAAATACTGCTCACGAGGTTACCGCCATGTGGAATGTTAAGTCGACGATTATTGTTCCTGAAGTCGTTTCAGTTAATGGTCTTATAGCGAAAAGCTTCGACCAACACCTTAAGAAGCTTTCGCTTAGTTGTTGGAACAAGAACCGGATACAGAAGGCAGTAATTTTTGAGACGGCCCGTATTGTAAGGAGGTTCCTCACTCTGGAGACCTGACTACTTGTTGTTAGGGCCCCCGAGCCCCACAGCAGGCGAATTAGATTTTTTTATAAATTTTTAATAGTGTTTTATTTATAATTTTTTATAACCAATGTTAAAAATTATAAAAAGAATGAAAGTAAATAAATGTTTATTTTTGTTATTTTTACTATTATATACTTTGTGCCCTGCCTTATCAACACTGCTAAGATGCGACGTCACGTATTTATGAGTGTTTTTGTTTTATCCTCAAGTATATTCACACCTTATAATAATTATACTGTAAAACTTACCCACTTTCTTAAAATAATGAAATAATTAAAAGTAGATGTTAGATTCTATTTTAATATTATAAAATGATGTAGCGAATATAATTTGGAAACCGAATAATTAAAAACTAATTAAATTACATCTTTGCAGTCTAAGCTAGGTTTTTAGCACGTGTAAAAACTAAAGTACCTAAAAACTAAGTGCTAAAAACCTAGCTTAGACTGTTTATATTTAATGCTAAGTTGTTTTTTTTCTTTAATTCATTGTGCAAGAGGTTTGGATTTATAAAGATTCTAGCTATACTCGATTTCATTTGCGTTGATCGTTTTTCCGTAGGTTTATCGAGTTATCCGTCTAATTTGGAGTCTATGGAGTGTACACTTTCCTATTGTCAGTGACATTTATTGCCCGACTACTCAGTTTTAAATTCATCGATTGTAGCATATTACAAAACTTACCGAAACTTCTTAACTCCAGGTATACCTATTATAAAAGTCATTGAACTTTTCACAAAGTCTGACCCGCAATTTAACTTGTGTCACAAAGGTGACCTGACATTCAAAACAAGTTTACATAACTTAAGTCAATAACAATTGCTATTTATAGGTATGTAGCCTTTTTTATGACGATTGTTTTTTTTTGGTATTTTAAAGTAAAAAGGGCAAAAAGTTCGTTTTGAAGCTTAACCAAGTCTTTGATTAATTAATTAGACTGGACCGATTAAGATTTTCTGAATTGCTCCCGGTCCGGTTGGTGGTAGCCTTCGCCCGTGACTACCACTCTGCCAACAATTAAGATATACAACTGTCAAGCGATTTAGTATTCCGATACATTTCTTTTATCGCTATTTTTTTTATTGTAGGAGGAAATCGTCATGGATGACATTCGGGTGACCCGGATGACTATGTCCGACTTCACCAGTATCTTCGGTGCCCTGCGGACTAAAACCTCCTACATTCGCCGACCGACCTTCCCGGTACCGTTGTGATCATTACTTCAGGAAGGGGCTGTCTATTTAGGCGTCAATAATTTTGTTTTGCCGCTCCCATTCGTCCTGGACCCGTCTTCTCATTATACAATGGAGCATTTTTATCGCTATTAAAGCGGGCAAACGAGCATGCGGGTCACCTAATGTTGAGTAATTACCGCCGCCCATTTGCAACACCAGAGGTACTGCTGATGCGTTGCCGGCCTTTGAGGAATTGATTTATTCGCGCCTTAAATACCCCCATGTTATAATTGGCAGGAAATACCGCAGCAGGAAGTTGGTTCCAGAGTCTGCATTACATTGTCGTATACTCCTAACAAGTTAGTCCGCTTCCTTCTTAGATTGCGTCATCACTTACGATCAGGTGCGATTGTAGTCAATGGGTAACTTGTAATGAATAAAAAATATATCGTTATGGTTTGTATTTAAAAATATAGGGTTACGATATCTGCAAACTTATGTACAGTTTCTCGATCGACTTTACTCGATTGAATTGAAATTAAGCAAAGTTGCCAAAGGACATGGCCGGATTCTGCCCCCAAATTGAATAGAATTTGCAATATTTATTAATATGTTAAAAAAAATAAAAAATAAAGCAATATTTAAGGCAAAAATTATATTTTTCTATAACATTCGAGAAATACGTATTTTTTGTTTTTTTAGATATTTCTTTGACTCGCATTAGCTCATGAGTTTGGATACACATATAATACATATTCTATCTGTATTTAGGACTTCAGTTTGTAATTAAATATAAAAATGCGACTAACAAAACACTGTAAACTTAAGTAAATATTATAAACATATAATAATAAAATAAATATTTACGCTTTTTTATTGCATTAATATGTTTCGATTGTTGATGCGGCAGCACACAACCACGAGACATGCAAAAGAGTAGATATACAAGTATCCGATCGTATTTTGACAGATTTGAAATGTTCTTGAAATTATTTTTTTTTATATGGAACAGTCATAGGTTATGTAATAATAATAACCGGGATTAATTATTTCGCTTTGATAAACTAGAATAAATGTTTAGTACCAACTCAATCTCCTTATATACCAATGATCTTAACCCATATAGTCTAACTATTTGACCAGTGAGGTATTATTTGCTACTAAGTACATAACACTTTGGTAAACAACAAATCATTACTATTTCAAATTAATAGGCGCCTTTTTGTGACATGTTATTGAAGAGTATCGAAAGTTCTTTGATCACAAAACTTAAATAGCAGTATTCTAATAATCGTAAGCTATAAAATAAGGTACTATATGTCACTACAAACGAATTTTTTTTTCAGGGCACAGCTCCATACTAATTCCGGCCATGTCCTTTAAGAACGGATTTCCCGATACTCTTACGCGGGTGAAACCACAGGGCACAGCTAGTGATTTTATGAAATACTAGAGATTTTTTTTTACAAATAAAATAAGTCAGCTTCAACAGTAATAACCCCTACTGTTAAAATATATCGAGGTAATAATGTGGTGTTAATTTTCATTAATTCGAAGATATTATGATTTTTGTCATAAATATTCAGTAACTTTTTGAGTTGAGGTAAGGTATTATGAACACCTGATAGTGATCGTTTAAACTATAAAAGTTACATTGTAATCTAAAGCCTGTCAACACTCATTTAAGCATCGTGGTGGGTCTATGCTCAATATCCTCTCTCCTCAACTGCAATGCGCATAGGTGGACCTGGCTGATTAGTTATGTGATTAGTATTAAATAGAACAATAGTTCATAATAGAGAACAATGGGAAAACCAAAAGCTAAAATTGGTAGGTAGAATAAGTCGCGCGCCAACTTTTTATAAATACTTTTGTTACTGTGGTAACTATTCAATGCAATTTAAGAGAAATCCTTGTACTATTATGTATTCTGTGGCGATACTATTTAATCTATCTATCTTTGAAAAGTGGTCACGTAAAATTCAATGTTTTTGGTGTTGTTAGAAAGTTACAAATACAATATACCTACTGATGTCCTCGCAGACGAAATTGCAGGCGTCCGCTAGTTCTTACTACGTAAATTCCTTTCACTAATATGCATTTTAGTGAGTCGTAAATAAGTTTTACTGTCATAATTTGAAATTCATGTAAAACATTGCATTTTCACAATGTACAATATTCGTAACATAGGTAGTCAAGTTTTTGGCTAGAAATCTAGATTACCTAAATATCGCAGACATTTTGTCGCAGAAACAAGTTAGCGTTCAGAACTTGTGCACGGTGCTTTAATTCGTTCAGTAAGTATTTTTTAAAGTTCATTTTTATTTCATATTTAAATAGCGAAGAAACGAGCGATGACCAGTTATTACCACCTCCAGAGGTTCACTTATAGGAATTTGTTAATCCTTCCGTTAGTAAATGTAATTTAGTCCAAAGTTCGAGTAATAAAATATTAAGCATTTTTTTTTCCAAATAGATTCGCAGTCTAGAGATCGGAAGATGGGGTTATACCCCCGTTCCTTTGAGAGTACGTTAACCCGACCTGGTCATTAATGATCGTTACTAAACAAAACATTATCACTCAACTCCGCCAACGCGCACTATGACAGCGTGGTGGATCTGAACTCTATGCTGTTTCTAGTTTAGGGAGGGAGGCCTGTTAATTAAAATGGTAATTTGTAATACAATATAGGTTCTTACTTGAATATAAATTGAAGCTTTCTGCATAAGTATGCAGAAAGCATATAAAATTAGCATTTTCATATAAAAACAACATGCTATATCTTAGATTATTATCGCACATAGTATGCTCCTCAGTGTATTGCACTGACAGAATGTAATCTCTACGGGTGAATCCGCAGAATACAGCTAGTTATAAATAAGTTGCATGTATGATAAACCGGCGAAGGCGCACTTGCAATATCAAAGAGTAAACATTTCGCAAAATAATGACATTTTGACATTCACATAACTTTTGCAATGGAAAAAAACAAAACTGAACGACAGATAGTTCAATTTCAATGCAATAATTTCTCACATTTGGATCTAATTATATGACCTCTTTTTCGGAGTTATGTGTGAAATTGAAGCATGTTTTATATTTTTAAAACTCGACTCGTTGGTTGACTTCTAAGCCCGGAGTCCGGTGGTACACCCCATGCCTCGGAGTGTGCCTTAAGGCACCGGTGCCAGTCACTCTCATTAAGATTGTTAATGAACAGTGATTATTATTGAATCAAACATTATCACCCTAAGCATGGTGGGTCTGCGTTTCATATTTACCCATTTGGGGCATTTGGACAATTGGAGCTTCAATGCAGACTTGGAGTGATAATATTTTAAATCTTTTAACGTTAACTATTAGATGTGAATAAAAATAGTGACACGGACTGCCAGCTTGAGGCGTGAGATTATCACTTTAAGCCTATAATGAGTTGATATAGTTATGGTGTTATGATGGAAAGGCACCCTCATTTCTAGCTATGCTTGATGTGAAGTGTCTATAAAACTTAGAGAAGTTTGAAAATAATAAATTTTTTGTAATGTCAGGTCATAATCAAAGTCAAACTTAAATGTTTATTCTAAAACTGAAGATATAAATTTATAATAGTACCTAGATAGACAAAGACGTACTGCCAAGCGATTTAGCGATCCGGTACAATGTTGTGTAGAAACCAAAAGGAAAGAGGAAAAGGAAAGGAATTTAAAAATTAAATGTTGCCGTCTTATAAAAATATGCACTTGTATATTGTATATGTTGTTGTATGTAAATATAATTATAATAAGTAAATATACACAAGATTATATAATAACTCATTTAAATATTTGATTAGTTAATCAAATATGTGTAACTTGTATACCATGATCACATTATTTAGCGTGAATCACAGTTCAACTCATGCGCATGTGCGATTAGATCGCACCGCCAGACGCAGCCTTTATTATGGTCTTGTCATTTATGCGTAGCGGTTGTTAGCCGCCGTGGTTATTTGTTATTGTTTTATTTTGTGATGTTATTATAGAATTATAATTTAATGTAATCGAATAGCGAAGCTTTTGTTTTTGTGCTACGACGCGTTACTGGTGTGGGATTGAGAGTTTAATTTAAATATTTTTGTTAATTAATATGTCAAGTTTTTGTTTGATGTAATTACTTAGTGTTGTAGTTAGCATTTGTATGTGAGTGTGAACAGTTGCTGTTCAAACCTGATGTGTTAAGATGGTTCTATTCTACAACTAAATCAAGTTTGAATTTGTAGTGTTGTGTTTGGAGTGTAGTCATTTATTTTTTGGATTTGTTTTTAAATGTAAGTATTAAACATTTAGACAACTTTTAATGAAACAAATACGGAACGGATATTTTATTATATTTTTCTACTATATTATTCGTGATTCAGAATAGCACTTTACATTTTTGTATAAGATTATAATTATTTGTATAAGAAATCCATGGATAGCGCTTATATAAAAGAAATTAAATGAGATTTTTTTTGAAAATTACTGACTTAAAGGAATTTCGCAAAGTCTTCTAAGCGAATAAGGGAGAAGATAGGAAAGCTTTTTCTACTTATATAATTGACAAATGTATTTCAAATTATAAATTAATGAAAATTGGTGTATATACATCTAATTATACCATAAATAAATGTTTTTAGTAAGCTCTGCAAAGAGATATCTTGCTGTTTATTAATTAAATGGGTATATGACTTAGCATCAAGTAAGTTGCTTGCTGCCATTAAAAAAAACGACAAAATATATATGGTTTAACTGGAAAATTCCGATGGATTCTACCTAACCCGGATTATCCCTTTAAATAAATACAAATATCTAATAGTAGCTGTGCCCCACAGTATCACTCGCGTAGATCCCTTTCCCGTGACAAGGTGGTCATTAAAGGTAGCTTTTATTCTATGTCAGTCTATAATCTATCTCTGTACCAACTTTCATTTGTGTTTGTTCAGCCGTTGAGTTGTAGTTGATTACCAAACGTGGCCAGAAAAACCGTTACATACAAAATATATAAGAAAAAAATTTGACTCCATAATTTTTGTATTCGTCATATTTTTCCATATTTTATGATAAAATCAGTTTACATATTTGTTTTAATTATAAAACAAGATTTAAATTATCGCTTAACAAAAAACCGCAACATCTAAATTGTAAAATGTCGTAATAACTCCCAACAGCAACAGAGCCGCGAACAATGCAACTAAGCCTCACGCTCGGCCAGCGGAACGAATAACGCTCTTACACCCAATCCCTGCATGCATGATCTAATATACGGTTAACAACAACTGTTGCAGACAACTAACACTTAGTTTTCAAAACTTTATGGAACACAGTAAAAAAATGTACAAAGGCAAAACTTAATGCCTTAAGGCATTTTCTACCTACAGTACCACCACGAGTGTTGTATTCAAGTTGCCATTTTTTAAAGGAAGAATAGGTATAGCACGCTATTCTTGTAGGATAGATGTATGCCATCCCAGCCTTATTGTAGTCCTAATAAAGAGGAACAACCCTTCCATATATGTATTGATTTGTTATTTAAGGGTATAAGGCAATGTTTTAAAAGAAAGTTTCCATTCGGGTGATTATTCCAAGAATTATAATTGTCAAATTTGAGCTAATAGCTAATAAACCTTAACAAATGATAAACTCAAAGCTTCGTCAGCAGTCACTCTATCAATCGGAATCGGAATGCAAATCCGGTCACAAGCCTTCAATTACATCACGAACAGACACGTCTGTCTGTCTCTCTGATGCTTTTCTTGTTTTTCCAATAGATTTAGTGATTCCTGAGGAAGGTTTTAGATATAACTTAATTTGGTAAGGGTTTAATTTTTATTAATCGCACCGGCTAGGCTATGTCGCTGGCGTCTGTATATATCCAACAATTATACAGATTATTATGAATGTATGTGTTTATTAACATACTTAAAAATAAGTATAAGAAAAATACTTTTAAACTAGCAAAGGGTTGGAGCAGGAAATTGATGCCTAACATACTGTTTATCGGCTGGCGGGGACAGTAATTTGAGTTTCAAACGTGATGAACCTTTAGTTTTTTTCCGTATAATATTTTCCTTATAATAGTAAGATAAATGTTACGTATTGGTTTTTATTATTTTACTAGCTTATGCCCGCGGTCTCACCCACATTACCGTTCCCGTTAGAATATCGGAATAAAAGTTAACCTATGTCTTAATCCTATGGTATAATCTATCTCCCTTCCAAATTTCTGCCAGATCGGGTGTATAGTTGTACCTTGAAGAAGTAACATACATACAAACTCACAAACTTTCGTTTTTATAATATTAGTGTGATAGATATCTTTTTTTACCTAATAGCATCATGTCAGTGTCCAAAATTCAGTATCTACGCCTAAAATTAAATATATGAAACATAATTCCGCTTTTGAACAAGTAAACGGCTGCATAATTCTTATTACCATTTTAGGTAATTGAATCCTTTTCTAAGCTCTTAGTTCGGGATTCTTTGTGTGAATCATTCGCTATGCAAATATTTAATATCAATGAAACATGTTTTGTTATGGCTGTCAAATGCAGCGCGATGGATTTATAAGACGGTGATACTGTTCCATTACCGATTGAGATTTTTTGAATTCAATCCGGGTCTAGCTGGTAGGTGGCTTCAACCGTGGCTTGTTACCACCTGGCCGGCAAAGACATACCGCCAAACGATTTTGCGTTCCGGAAAGATGTGCAGAAACCGAAAGGGGTATTTTTGAATTTAATCAAACGTTAGAGCGATTCCATCTTAGATTGCATCATCACTTACGATCACGTGTGTTTCCACTCAAGGGCTATGTTGTAGCGAATAATAAAAAGTATCATTAGGTACCATGTTTTGCAACCTAACAACAAGAAGCACTTTGTAACTCAGTCCCAACGATTCATACAAGTCAAGTCATTAACAGAAATCGCTAGACAGTTTATATAAACGCTCTGTTGTCCATTATTATAATGACTGTTCAAATTAGGAACTCCTTTGACTACTTCAAAACAAGTTTTCAAACAGTTTTCACTCTTATGTTTAAAAAATTATATTTTGACTATTTCTCAAACATTTCGAAAAATAGCACTGAACAAGTCATAAATTGCAATTAACTATTGTTGAGCCGTTGGAACAAATCAATCATTCTTGAAAATTTTAAACCTATTTTACTTACGAGAGATAAGAACATTGGTAGTCGGTGCCACCTGTATCTGTAGTAAGCTTTCTACTTTAAAGACGATACCTAATTCACACAAAGTGCTTTGCTACTTTGTTGAATAAACTTTCCTTAAACTTGGATGGCACCGAGTTTATAGATATGGTTAAGTAAATTAAAGTAACTAAATGACGCATTTATTTTTTACTTTTCAGTGCGTTTTGAAGTCGGTTTAATTTTTTATTAATTTTTTTTACGTTTATTCTTTTTATGCCTGGGCTGCACTTCTAGTCGAGTTTAGTTGAAAGGACATGGGTTGACATGGGAACTGACGAAATATTTTCCGACGGTTTTCTCATCGTCTGAGAAAACCGTATATTATACCGTACCCTATACGAATATACCGGCATAATATTGTCAGCGTTGAGCGCAGTGTTGGTCGACCCCCCCTACCAGGTGGACTGACGACATCAATCGTGTCGCACGGAGCCGCTGGCATCTGGATCGTTGTGTTAGGAACTCCCTAAAAAGGCCTATTCCTACCAGCGGTTATTAATAATAATGATGATGATGAATTGGGCCGCTACAAACATATTACCATAAAAAATATATATGCAGTCGAATTGAGAAACTCCTTATTTTGAAGTCGTTTAAAAATATAATGGATGGCTCTCGATCATAGTTTTATAGCAAGACATACATCTATTTATTATTATAGAACTGTAATACGACTCGGTTACTTTTAGAACCTTTTACATTTCAATGCACCCCGTTGAGCTATCGAGAATTTAATTTTATTTCATCATCGACTTCCACTCCGGTGTACGGTTTCAATTTGTTATGCAAAAGGTTTCTTTATGCACTGCAGCATTTTCTTATATTTTCTTAGTTACTTTACTTGTAGTCACAATTTTCGTCGCTGCAGGAAATTTAATAACGTCCTACTGAAAGAATTATGTAAATTATTATAAGTAGGTATCATTAAAATCAATCTTGTTTTCTCCACATCCGTCTTAATTCTTCATTAACTTCATCATAACTATTATCAGTCTACTAACGGACCACTTCGGGACCAGGCGTTCCTCCTTTTAGGAGAGGAGATATGTAGCCTAAATCCGCTGCGGATTAGTAGGCTTATGGTGATAATCATTCATTCAATTACGATCATTATCAAATGTTAATGATAGGGACAGGGACTGGCGGTTTAACGTGCTCTCTGTCACAAGTGGTTGTAAAATCACCAACTTCCTGACTCCCGGATTAGAATTGACTGAAAATTTCTTAGAAGAAAGAAAAACAGAATTATTCGAACCCAGGATCTCGCAATCGAAACCACATGAGCTGAGCAATAAACTAAAGACACACTCGCTCCATACCCATTTTTAACCGACGATAAAAACGGAGGAGGTTCTCAATTCGACACGTATATATGATTTTTTTTATGTATGACCACGCATAACTTTTTACAGAGTTGTCCGATTTTGATAATTCTTTTTTTATTAGAAAGGGCATACTTCCAGTCTATCTAGGAGTCAAGGTTTCTACTTTAAGGACGTTACCTAGAACCCACAAACTGCTTTACTACGTAAAATAAATGTTCCTTAAACTTGGCTGGCACCGACTTCATAAATATGCTTAAGTAAACTAAAGCAACTAAATGACACAGTTATTTTTTACTTTTTAGTGCGTTTTGAGTCGGTTCTATTTTTTGTTAAAAATTTTTTCATTAAATAAAGATTTGTCCATTTTGTATCATGTTTCAGCTTCAATGCTTACCTTGATGGCCAACCTTGTGGATGCCGTTACCTGTTGATAATACGTTTGGAATGTATGCCTTCCAAGGTTTTAACGGCTCTGCAACTTGTAGAGACGCAGGACATAATATTGCTATTGCACTACTGTAATAACGTCTGTTTAATGTCTGATGTTGTACGGTGCAGATCTCCAAAATTTTTTTCTCCTAGATAACTGGCCATTTTTTAATATTGATATGAGTGATGAGTCGATGTTTGTTTAGCAAATTGATCCACTTTAAATATGTTACTGTTGTCAGACAAAAGTTAGGACTTGCTCAATAAAGGTACGTTTAAATACCCTCACAGATCCTCAACCACAACCACCAGTGGTAAATCTAGCACTGGTGGTGGTCTTTTCCACAGATCAGTGATTTTTGCGCTGTCTATATGATGGTTGCTGGTTACTAATCATCATATAGACTTATACTTACTTAATATCTTATATCTTTTGTGTTTGCGACACCGGCAACCATGCCCTTGACTGAAACTCAGCAAGGAGCCTCTTGGCAGAAGTTATGAGCATGGGGTAGGACTTCTCCCGTCAAACTCTATCACAGAAACTACACTACTACTACACTGTCGTGTAGAAACCGAAAGGGGTGTGGATTTTCGTCCCACTCCTAACAAGTTAGCCCGCTTCCATCTTAGACTGCATCATCACTTAACATCAGGTGTGATAACGGTCCACTCTCACCTTCTCTGCTCGAGTCATTTGCCCTGCCCTACCAAATCTGGTAAAATTACCTGACAGCTTTTGATCTAGTATATATCTTGCTGCAATTCTAGTCAGGTCAAAAACTTTTTGCAGATTATAGAGAGATTTAGTTGGAATACCTCTCGCACCTACTTCAACTGTATATAAACTAACAATACAACCATTTTTAACCGACGCAAAAAAACGGAGGCGGTACACAATTCCACACGTTTATTTTAGTCAAGTCAAGTCAGTCAAGGGCCAACTCGTAGTCGATAAAAAAAAAAACTATTAAAAGCCTAGTTGAACCTGGACCGTCGATATAAACGAGTAGTTTTGAATATCACTGATGTAGTGAATGGTTCTAGGCTCATTATCCGATGCGGTGTTGCTTTTGCAATGTTGCGACGTCAATGTCCTTTGCTCTTCCAAACTAAGTACTCGTATATTTTGTTTCATTCATTTTGCTCTTCAGAAACCATATTTCGTTTCATTCGTTTTGCTTCGTACATCGTTGAACTGTGTCAGTTAGATATTTAGTCTGTATCTACTGTTCATTTCCGATTGTGTATATTTGGAGCATGACAATTCTAACGCTGGCAGTGACAATATTTGCATAAAATGTGGATTGAAACCACATTTTTAGCGATATATTAACATGCAAGAGTAATAACGATATTATAATTGGTGTCATTAGGGTTATCAATCGAACATTTTAAATTATTTATTGGATACATTATTACTTTATTTAGTTAGCTATGCAATAAACTCTATCATTCTATAAAGTTTGTCAAAAATTATTTTATAATGACTACGGACTGTATACATTATATACATGTACATTATATTGTAATGTACCGCCAAGCGACTTCATAGTTGAGATTTATTTTTTACTTTTTAGTGCGTTTTTATTTTTTGTTTATAAATTTTTATTTCATACTTTTTAGTGATTTATCGACAACGAACATACTAAAAAACCTACTCGAACTAAACCATGAGTACCAATATTCACTAACCACTTATAACATTCCAACATCCCTGCAAATATGCCTATAAAGTTTGAAGAGTTTCCTCGAGTTTTCGTAGATCTCATCATCGGATCATGACTTAGTAAACATTAAACCAACTGGAAACTATAACCTTTCAAACTTCTCATTGAGACATATTAATCAAGCCTAATCACAATGTATCTACTGTAAACCGTTAAAGAGCTCCTTTAGCTGTCCTTCGTCTTTATCACCAGACACTTAATGACAGTCACAGCCTACCTAAATGTAAAGTTCTCATTGAGACAAATTAATCGAGCCTAAACACAAAGTAGCTACTGTAAACCATTAAAGAGCTCCCTTAACTGTACTTCGTCTTCATCACCAGACCCTCAATGACAGTCACGGCCCATCTAAATGTAAAGTTCTCATCACGACTAATTAATCGAGCCCAAACACAAAATAACTGCAGTAAATCGTCAAGGAGTTCTCTTATATGTAGATCGGCTCTATCATCAGATCGACTCCAGACCTTCATCAAATTGTGGTGCTTTTAAATAATTACTGGAAAAATTAACAAACGTACTTGTTGTTACCCTACAATTTTTGAAAGTTTTCCTCGGTTTTTCCAGGATCCCATCATCAGATCCTGGTTTCCATGTCATGGTACCACCATTAGACTATCTCCTTTCCAAGAAATAAAGAATTATCAAAATCTGTTCATAAACGACGAAGTTATGCGCGAACACACATAAAATATATATATATATATATATATATATATATATATATATATATATATATATATATATATATATATATACGGTCGAATTGAGAAACTCCTTTTTTTTGAAGTTGTTTAAACATAATTATGTTAAAATCTTAACAATAACAACAAGGTGACAACCCTATATATAGGATATTAATGATCGAAGGTTATTCGGACAGTTCATTCACGTTTCCAAATCGAGTTAATATGACCTTGTCCCCGTTTTGTATGCATTTTTATCGCATCAAAGCGGACAGACTGGGTGAAAGGCTTGATGACTTTGGCACATCGGTGTGCGTAGAGCAAGGTTCGAACTTCGATTCCTGCCTTGGGTATATCATTTGGGTCCTTGAGTTTGTTGATTTGTGCTCTGTATGCTATTGAAATTGCAACTTCCACATATCAGTGATATATTATCTACTTCACGATGTAAAAATGAGTGTCTTTTCGCAACAACGCAAGAAAAGACTTGTCATAAGTAGCTAAATATGCAGCCTACTACTAACTCGACCACATTTTTGATATTTATACCTATTTCTGTTTTGCTGATGGTTTTTTTAGCTACACACTGTAATTGCAACCAACATTCACCTAAAAGTGGCTCACAAAATAATTTAAAAAATCATAAATATAAATATATGTAAATTTTTTACACAGGTAAAAGAACTAGGGGAGCATAATGTACGAGTGTTTTCTCGAGATAGCGTTCGAGGCTGACCTCAACACCAAAGAAGATCCGGAGCTACTCGCCATAGCGCCTGAGCAATGCAACGAGCATCCGGACACAAGAATGTTAGCCATCACCGAACTAAGGAAAATGATCATCGGTAAAACTTTACAGGCAATATTAGAGTTAATATTTAAAAATGTTCTACACACAAATTCTGACTTTAGCAATAAACCAATTTACGGCTTATACATGTTGTAAATGATTTCTTTCTTTAGACTAGATAGTTCTGGGTTTTGGTGCAATAGCAAGCAATATACAAGTTAAGGATCTATAGTGTCACTAGCTATTGTGAACCTTATGGATTTAGCAATAAGGTCTTTTGTAACATTACCATTATCAGTCATTGGCCTCTTAAAAGGACTTACAACGATCCTGAATTGCGGCGCGAGCGGCTTCTTACAACCCGTTTGATGTCGTTGAAGCATCTATGATTGGGGGTACTCTAAAGAATGTGCTTTTGGATTGCATTTGCCATTCCAACCCCTTGGGAACCCAATCTGTCCATCTGTCCATCAAATGATAATGTATGTAGTAAAAAATCGCTTTTTTATTTCCAGAACGAGATGAAGTCACACCACATCGAATGGATGACGAATACCTTCTTAGATATCTTCGCTCAAGAGATTTTATCATACGAAGAGCTTATAAACTAGTGAGTATGTTATTCTCTTAAGTATATAATGAAGCTGCTAGGGAGGATTTAGAAATAATATTTGATGTAGAAAGAAAGATTATTTGGGAAATAAAAATAACATCACAATAAAACTTAAAACAAAATAAATTCGCTTAATATAAAAAAAATGTGATGCGATCCCAAAAGGGATTACAGGCTCACTCAGCATTACGCTGTGCCCATCAGGATACCGCACTGATCTTCCGTGAAGCCCATACAGGTGTGGTGACGTGAAGGTGAGAATTATGTGCTTATGATGTCTTGCAGTTACGTGTATTTACTTTATCTTGTTGAAGATGATGATAATAAATCAAAACTAGAAATAAAACTCAAGTTATCGCTGTACACACACACCTTTGCGACTCAAAAACATACATGGCTGGTGGCCTTGATAAAAACAAGTTCAAACCTAAAAGAACCATGGTTGCCTTCGACTTTGAATCCATCTATTAGACAAAATAACTACTAGCTTCGCTGTTTCCCGCGAATAACTGATCCATTCAAGCGACTAAGTTCAGAACTGACAGAGATCTTCAACGGACGTTACTCACCGAAACCATTTTCTGGATATGTTGACTCTATACATTGTTAAAGCATTTATTTTCCGTCATATAATTATATATTTTATAGTTTTTTTTATTGACTACAAGTTGGCCCTTGACTGCTATCACACCTGATGTTAAGTAATGATACAATCTAAGATGGAAGAGGGTTAACTTGTTAGGAGTTGGATGAAATCCACGCCCCTTTCTGTTTCTACACGACATCGTACCGGAACGCTAAATCGCTTGGCGATACGTCTTTGTCGGTAGGGTGGTAACTAGCCACGGCGAAAGACTCCCACCAGCCAGACCAGGACAAATTAAAAAAAATCTCTATCTGCTCCGCCGTGGATCGAACCCAGAACCTTGGTCTTATAAATGCACCGCGCATACCACTGCGCCACGAAGGTCGTCAAATAATCATTAAAAATTATAACAAATAAAATTTTAAATAGAACATAATATTTACAAAAAGAATAATCCATCTAATACAATGTTCGACTGCATTAGAATTGGAGTTAAGTTACTTTGTCGTATGGGTTCGTCTGTTTTGTGCTAAATTATTGTTAACCATTTATTAGGAAGTAACACCTACTTCTATGAACACGTTCGCTGCGGCACCAATTTTTGCATACTTTCCGTTCCTGCGGCACGAGGTATAATCGGCCCGTACCGTGACCAGACGTTAGGGCGACACGCGGTCTATTAGACCCCACCTCCTTTTACAGACTAAAATCCATTTTCTGGCGCGAAATCAAAGATAAATGAGAATTTTGGTCCTTATTGATATAGACAGTGAATTGATGAACCCTAATCCACCGTCGCCCCGGGATCTGATGGCTAGTTTAGGAATTATTAGCAAAACAAAATATGGGATCTTATACACCTCGTAACGCACTGAAATAGGGCAAATTTTCGCTGAGATTAGTGATGGGAAAAATAATATCGACGTTTTTAAACTGTCTTAACTACGCAACGACTTGACCGATTTTGATCAATTATATCTCATTAGATCGTTTCAAGGGCAAAACCTGGCAAAACAACACAAAGCTATCAAAGGATACATTTTTTTTAATAATCTAAATTGTGCTTGAAGGCGCCATACAGAAAAAAAAACCGGCCAAGTGCGAGTCGGACTCGCGCACGAAGCATTCCATTCTATACCATTAAGAGGCACCTATTACAGACTTATTATTGGAAAATAATGGATCACGGTTTATGCATAAGGTTTATCTATCTATTTGTATATGAAAATCTAAATGCGGTTCACAGAATAGAAAAAAAAGGCAACCAGAAGTAGAAAAGAAACTGTCCTATTTATTCTGCCTCGGGCTCTGTTTCTGAGTTTTTTAAAATTAACTTCTTCCGACATCGTTTAGACATGTTCGGCGCTGTAAAAGGCCGTGCTCTCCAATCGACGTGATGCACAACACTGGTCGCGGGAAGCTCGCGTTGGGTGCGGTACGAGGTCAGGGGGGATATGGGACGTTTTAGCCTCGTTCCGCACTGCATTAAAATTATGTTAATTCAGTGCGGCACGAGGCCAAGACATCCGGTACCAAGGTAGGTACACCACCAAGTACGGAACCATTAGAGCATCTCAAATATATATTTATCTCTTTCCTACACTGGACCAAACCAAAGCTATGCCATTCGCACGACAGAGAAACTCACGTTTTTCCTTGCCGCACCACAGGGAAGTTGCATCAGGGGTGATTTAGGCCTCGCTTCGCAGTGAACGTGTTAAAGCCTTAAGTCATATCAAACATAGGAAACACTGATTTACATAAATCTTGAGAACGACTTATTGATTGATTGATTGGTACGATCGATAATAACAGTAACCATTAATAAGAAATGACGCGATATTTTTGTTTAAATATAAATTGACGATGTTAAAGTAACAATGCCATACAATGACATCAAGGTAATATTAGCAAATAGTACCTTGCTGTCTATTAGGTGGTCGGCTCACAAGGTATTCTAGGACCATGTGATTACACAATGCGTTGCCTGCGCCCAATAATCGAAGGCTCGTGTGGCTCCACAAGTCGTAGCTGCGATACCCTTGAAATAAAAAAAACCATGTTTCCTTATAGTTGAAATTGGTATGGTGATCCCTTAACTCTTCTATTAACTTTCTGCACTTCTCGTGAGGCATTTGATTTTGCCTTTGATATACACATTATATAAAACAAAAGTTGTTTGTCGATTCTTAGATCTTATAAACTACGCTACGAATTTTACAAAACTTGAAGTACTGATTATCTACTACAATAAGCTTCCGTGGCGCAGTTGTATGCGCGGTGGATATAAGACGGAGTCTTGGGTTTAATTCCCGGCTGGGCCGATTGAGTTTTTACTTAACTGGTCCTAGTTTGGATTGTGGGAGTGTGTGGCGGTACATAGTTGCCACCCAACCGGCAACGATGTACCGCCAAGCGATAATAATTAGTACGCTTTCCGGTATGATGTCGTGTAGAAACTGAATGGAGTGTGGATTTCATCCTACTCCTATCAAGTTAGTCCGCTTTCATCTTAGATTACCTATATCGTCACTTACTATCGAGTGAATAAAAAAGCAAGATTATGCAATAGATTTTAATGCCGTGGCAGGTAAAAAGTTTCGGTTCCACTGCGTAGGTATTATATT
Source organism: Mycalesis mineus (assembly GCA_034621355.1). Taxonomy (NCBI): domain Eukaryota; kingdom Metazoa; phylum Arthropoda; class Insecta; order Lepidoptera; family Nymphalidae; genus Mycalesis; species Mycalesis mineus. Next base: position 3,765,246 of record CM067897.1, read on the forward strand.
AATTAAATGTTTTCCAGCTAGTTCGCTACTACTCATTCCGAGAGCAGTATCCAGGTCTGCAGCAGGGCGTGGACCTGTGGGGGTTGGTCAAGATCCGGGATATCTACGAAGGCGTCATGTATGATAAGCCGGATGTTGGCAGAGTCTCTATAATAAGATTTGGTAAGTATTTTAATTCCTTTTGTTTTATTTACGCAGCAAAAGTATATACTACATTCATCTGTAATTTATATACCTAATGTAACTAAATTCTATAATAGACTTGATCAAAACCTTAAAAAAATAACAAAACATAAAAAAATATTGATTTCGAGTCGACAACATATATCCGTAAAATTCTGATTAAGGTGAATTTCGATTAATTCTAATGACACTGACAAACGAACCGTAGTTCCCATCCAAACAAACTGCATTCACCATCTTAGATAGGCCTCGCCAATCAACACATCATACATCATGTGTAAAACGAAACGTCTTTTCGGAAACATTGAATTAATCCAGTGTTGTCAGCGTCAGACATAGAGGGAGAGAGAGCAATAAGAAGGAAAATTTGTATAAAAGTCTGTCATAGAAAAATAGAAGGGCAAGTGGTTTTCCCGCGGACGAAGTCACGGACGACTTATTATTAAGACGGTTTATTGTTATATACTACATTAAATCATAATCTATATTACTGGTAAAAACTAATTTAAATCTGAAATCTCCTCGACTCCATTGCAACGAGGCATACTGCCCAAGATTCTTTCAGCAGCATTTCCCCTTTGAATGACCAAACTAATCCGTTGGCCAAGGTCAGCTCTTTGGTTACCCGTAGACTCGGACCCGTTAACTTTTTTTGAAATATGTTCAAAAAGAGCACGATCCTCCAGTCCCCATGGCATCAAAGGCTGTGCACCAAAATGCACAAAAAGTCTCTTGGACTGTTCAGCGTTCTTCGCCACAGGATGCGCGATAAAAATTATCGTTTTTTATGATTTAAATCAAGGTTCAAGAACTATAAAACATTTTTCCTATTAGATGATGCACCGTGCGACCCAAAACGTCCAACGCTGTTCGAACTGGGGGTAGAATAATGATATAAAGCGGGTTACAGAGAGTCGCTAGATGGCTAGTGGCCGGCAGTAGACGTCCATTGGCTGATAATGATGACGATAATGACTAGACGATGACCGCGACACCTGATGCTGACATCATCTTTATGAATATTTAAATTATAGACCTAGGGGTGTAAATAGCCTATGATATTTTCTGACACCTAAAAAATATAGCATAAAAATCGGTCATGCCAAAACATCGTTAACAAATACTGTGACACGAGGTAATAAAATTACGAACAATATGGGGCTATATAAGAAAAATAAACACACACAGAACACAGTACTTTCTCAGTGTATGTATACGCTAATTTTTTAATCCACTAGAAGTTACTTAATGTGGTTATAACGGGACTAATATACGTGTGTAGATATTTTACAACAAATTATAAGTGAAGGTATAAAACGCATAAAATTTAATGCCTAATAAGTTTATAATTAGGCTTTGTTTCTTCTATAATAAAGACAGGAGGAATAAAGGAGGAAAAGAGGATAAATCGTTATTAAAATAATTGTTTTTTAGGACTAGTATTATTTAATTCAAACGCCAGTCAGCCTGTTCGCATTTACTGATGTAGGTTGTGGACATAGTTCTGTCTGAGTAAACTGCCAAGTTTAATAATAATGGTTAATTTTGTTTTTATTAGGCGTATAATATAATGAGTTTAAATTTGCATTGTATGAGTTGATTTTACATAAAGATAACACATGTGAATAAACTTGATTCCGCTTCAACATAATGTAATAATGCATTGTATGTAAATAATGTTATTATTATTAAAGTTAAATTCTAATTGTTTGGGTTATGCTACATTATCGGAGAGTGTCATAGGCTATATTTCATATTTGTATTATGAATATTAACCGACTTATCACTGTGTTAATCGCGCAAGTCGGAACGGAAAATTCTGTTAAATCGGCTTTATGCACATGCGCTGTCATATCTATTGGAAATAATTGAAAGCAATCTATGGGAACTTTATGTATCTTGAAAAGTTCTACAAAAAAAAGTTCGCAATAGCATATCTATCTTTTATATGTTAGCAGATACAGAACTATTCATTTTTTAATAAATCCTTTAATTGATATGCTTTTAAGTTTACGTCATTATTTATACAACTACACTTATATCCTTATCAAAATAAATTATTTAATAATCACAAGGATACTATACAGATAAGATTTGCCTTTTACAGTATGTTAATTAGTTATAAAGTTAAATCGCTTGGCGATACGTCTTTGTCGGTAGGGTGGTAACTAGGCACGGCGAAAGACAAATTAAGAAAAATCTCAATCTCCCCGCCGCGAATCGAACCCAGGACCTCCGCCTTATAAATCCACCGCGCATACCACTGCGCCACGGAGGTCGTCAAAGGTTAGAAGGGTACCCAAGAGGTTTTCAGGCGAACGAAGTCGCGGGCGACTGCTAGTCTATATTTTAAGGTTGGCTTGCTATACCCATTTTATTATTGCGTACAATTTTATTTTATAGTATTGTTGGAAGGTTATAATAATAAAAGTCTTTATTCAGACTAATATCCAACATGTACATAATATAATTATAAAAAAATTACCGACTCGATTGAATCGGTGACACAGAGTGTTTGCCCAACTTTGGCAAAGCCCGCAAAGGCCACCTCCTTTCCTTTCCATTCTAATCTATACAGAGCTTTTCCTGGCTTTTATCTCATCCTCCCATCTTCAATATTGTCTACCTCGTTTCCGTTTTCTATTTCTTGGGTTCCAGTGTATAATATTATTGTTCCACTTCTCATTTCTTCTTATTATATGACCATTTCCACTTGAATTTTTTCCCCTTGTTGTTAGGCCTTCTATTTTAATGCGTTTTCTAATTATTTTGTTGTTGGAAGGTTACATACAATACACTAATTGTGTTGTGGACAGTCATGAGCGCTTACTGGTTATTTTACTACTGAACTAATTTATTGGCATACATATATTTTATTTCATGCAGGTGTATGGGACCCCAGTGAGCTGCCCGTGGAAGATCTCCTACGGACAGGCATGGCGGTCGCGGAGATTGGCATCCGGCAGCCGAAGATGCAGATCCTCGGGACAACGGCTATTTTAGATCTGGAAGGAACCACGCTGAGGCAGTTGTCTGCTATCACCCCCACTGTCGCCTACCAGATGGTTTGTTTACTTGGGGTAGGTATTTTTTTTAAATCATCAATATTAAAATGATTTAGATAAAATCTTTCCTCTAGCTCTACTGTTCTCTATGATTGTAAAACGAGGTAACGTGAGGTACAGGTTAAATTTCGATTTTTATTGATTTTCAAAGGAATTTTTCTCGAACAAGGTATATGTATTATGACAACAGAATTATAAATGTTTTTAAACTCTTGTAAAAAACGAGGTGTAGCAATGAGATAAAATCTACCTCACTCTGAACTGGAATATTTTATTTTCGCAGACATCGATGCCATCAAAAATGTGGTCATTCCACATCATCAACTATTCCTGGATAATCAACACATTCTTCTACATCTTCAAGCGTTTTATCCCCGAGAGCTTCTTGAGCCGAATTCACTTCCACGGCAGCGACTTAAAGTCTCTCCAACAGCATATACCACAGGAGTGTCTGCCAAAGAGATATGGTGGCACCTGCAGAAACCACGTCTCCCTCGGACTATGGCTGCAGAAGATTAAGAAGTACCGTGACGAGCAATTTGATAGGGAGATGAAAGCTCTTGGTTATGTTATAAAGGAATAAACCAAGTAGGGGAAGATATATTTTTGATAAGGAATATTTGATTTATTTTGTTCTTTTCAAAAAGCACGACAAATATAAGCGTCAATACCTTTAATACACGACTTAAAATCTTGCACGTACTAATTAGTCTCAAACAAGTAAATCTTAAAGGAAAGCTAACTCTACAATGCTTCAGAAACAAAGGTAATTTTTTTGCATTGAAAATGATACAAAAAGAAAGTTAACCAGAATCTTAGAGGTATTTCTTCGTACTTTTTGGTTTAGTGTGTTTTCAATGAAGAGTCAACAAAAATAAATAAATGAATTGATAGCTCTCATAGGGGTCAGTAGAAAATACATAATAGTACAAGATTAGTTAGAGAATAAACCTGCGTACCTAATAAATTTAATACGTATTAAATTTTTCAAAAATAAAATTTATGAGCAAAGTCGACGTCGACGGAAATGCTAGTCCAAAGATTGTCATGACTTTTTGAGAACCGAGAATCCTAAAATGTTTGTGAAAATGTATTTTGAAAGATTTATTTATAAAAAATGTTTTATTTTGATAGAATTTTAAAATCGGCTGTGATGAATAGACAATACCTATAATCATAAAAATTGAAATTGGTGCATAAGGTTTGTAGTAAATAAATATTTTTATATTATATAATTTTAGGCAAGGAGATATTTTTAATATGGGTGAATTCGAACTAAGTCAGAATTTTCGTAATTTCGATAAACTCTTTTATTTTGAAAGTAATTTCAACTATGGATAAGTGTATGCCTTATAAAAAGCACAGCCTTCGTCAATTTATAAAAACTGAAAATTATGTCAGCTCATACTACAATCATAAATAAAATTAGACTATGAATGAAGTTCTGTGCGTTTATGGAGCAAGAATCATATTTTTCTTTATTGTTGATGTCACACCCTGAATAGTATTATATATTGTCTTAGCATTTTAATAAATATTTGAATCTTATTAACACTGTGGGAGAGGTCATCGAAATAGGTACTGTTTAAGGTGCGGGAACAACCTTAAATATGCTCCCGCACACGATACAGGCCACATACAAACAATATTATTGACTATATTAATTTTATTGATAATATTATTGTCTGTATGTGGAGATTGCAAGTTATGCAGTTTTATTATATATTTAATCCATTATTATAACCTAACGCAAAAATCTTAATTAATTGTAATCGAAATTAAAGAATTTTCTGAGACACATGCATTTTTACTTTACTACCAATATTATTAAATTATATGTAGATTACCATTCAAATATTTTAAAACACCATTGACGCTATTCACAACTGAAACAAAAGCAGCCATAAATCTGAATAACAAATAATAAATCTATCATCTATTGTGACAGCTATCGATGCTATAAAAATGCAGAATCTAACCCTGTTTAAGCTACAGTTATAATTAAAGGAAATTAATATGTTGTTCTGAAAATACTTCGACCGAACATTGCGATAAAGTTCGCTAAAAAGTCTCAAAAGGAGATGTACGAGTATTTACGTCCAAACTACATCAAGTATTTAATAATGTTTGGCTACAACTATCACGAATATTTATCATTGCAATAAATGCGGTTAAGGTAACATAAACAACCACTGGCTTTGTCGGGCTTTTTGGGCTCTTCCTAGAAAACTAAATTAGAAGTGTATAAAATAAATCCATGCCACGTTTTGCTCTTTGAAATCCATCCATATTGATTTGTTAGTAACGATTAACCCTGTTGTACATTTCTATTTCAGTGATCATTAAGAATTGAGCAGCAGACTGCAATTCATTCAATCGATAAAATAAGTGGTGCGGTCACGTTGCAGACTGTTTTAAATAAATTCACAAAATATTGACTAAGGCGCGACCATAGATAGCCTAGCAACATAGCAATATAAGCTCTTAACTAGAACTTATAGTAGAAATGTAACTAAGGCACAAACTGCTTCAATTACATTTCATTAATGGAAAAATGCATTGCTGGGGACTCGTTTACAAGATAGTATTATGTATTAAAGTTTAAAATTTTCCAGATTTACAATTTCATATTAGGTAACCCTATGTACCTTCTGAACACTACTAGCGGTAATAATAGGGATGATGTGGGTGTAATTTGAAATTGCTTGCAAAAGTTAAATAGCACGCCTCCACTCTTTTACGAGTGTATTTGAGAAAGAATATAGAGCCGCCACACTACTATATCGCGAGTTGGCGGGCTTCAAGTGACTCTGTGACCTTTCCTATCAGATATTAATTGACCGTTATCGAAGGCTTTACGTTTTCCGATTCACGGGGGCGTAAAGTTAACAACTTGCTAACTCCGTGCTGCTATCAAGAATTTCTTGGAAAGAAAATATCTTGAAACTGAAATTAAATTTTGTATATCTTAAACGGGTGGAGTATTATTATAAAGAAGCGAAACCAATGAGCAATGCTCGCTACATATCATGAACACGCCAATGAACACAACATCAAAATAAACTCAACAAAAAGTCTCCGATGTTGCCGGCTTGAAAAAGTTATCAAAGTATCACGTCTTTATTACTCCATTAATTCCCGCATCGCCCGTAATAACAAAACCAAAACTCTTGAACTCTGATAAACTTAAAATAAACCCTAACGTCGTGAAATTAAGAATTATTTACCAGAAATGCATGTTTCATAATAAACTGGTTCTTAATGCGATACGTCGAACGTGCGACCGCAAAGTTATGACGTATTTGGACGTACATTTCCCTTCGAAAGCCTCTCTCGTGTAGCTTCTGGCTTCAGAGGAAAATGACAATTAAAAGTTAACAGCTAAAAGTTATATTGGTTTAAAAGGTTTGTGAATTTAAAAGTTATGTTGCTCGTTGTAGTTCAATTAGGGGTTACATTGTTTCACGCGACCTTGCGTCGGGTCCATTCCTCATGAAGAGCACTTTTCAAAATTCGATGTTTTTTATTCAATAATAAGTTCACGCTTCAATTCGCTATTAATATGAAAAGTCTCAATGGCACAGTAGATTGAAAGTGCGTCTCTCACATTTAGCACAGGCTTTTCGTTGAGTTAAAGAGAAAAACGCTACATAGTCATGTTAAATTATATGACTAATGAATTGCATAATAACCAGACAGGCAGAAGCCCTAAGTATTTCCAATACTGTAACAATAATTTGACAATTTATACAAACTATCTGTGTAAAAGTTCTTTAAGAAAGAAGGAGATAGAGACATACAAGATTCACATTATTGACTTATAAAAACTTTGTTGGAAAATAATACTTTCGTTTCTATTTGTTGTAGCGAAAGAGACTTGTGCGGATTTTAGTTTATGTACATTAAATTTTGTTTAGATGAATGTAAGGCAAAAGCCATCCAGCCAGCCAGAAAGAGATTCAGAATGGAGGAAATAGCTTCCATGTTCTTCCATGAAATGTTGAAAGTGGCAGACCTAGGCGAATGTTGACATGATATTTTAAATACTACTAATACTAATAAACCGACGGTCTTGTATGAAAGGATTAGTGAGAGTGGAAGAATCTAAGGAAGTATGCAAGGACCGTGGCAAGTGGAGGGATGTGGTCGCTGCCTACCCCTACGGGAGTAAGGCGTGATGTTTATGTTATGGGTATGTATGTCGATGACAGAAGGCATCATAATTATTTTAAAACTAGATACTCGTATCATGAGTGGTTTGTATAATACAAAAATAGTAAAACTAAATATTACGTCTTTATTGTCGTAGTAAGGTCGAAATGTTCATGTCACGAGCTATGAGCTTATGATTAAGAACACGTTCTATATTCCAACCTAGTGGAGTATAATCCTACTAAATGTTCAGTATGAAAATAAATAAATAAATAAAATTATTATTATAAAAATAAAAAACCCGACTGCTTAGAAGTTATGAACTGAAAAGAGAAAAACAGGGATCACTATATCTGTATAAAATTCTAAATACTTTATGGTGCTGCAAACAGGGACAAAATACTTTAACCTGCGGGGAAAGAAAGATCTACCAAAACCATAAAGTATTTAGAATTTTATACAGATATAGTGATCCTTGTTTTTTTCTTTTCAGTTCATAACTTCTAAGCAGTCGGGTTTTTTATTTTTATAATAATAATTTTATTTGAGACTTTTTAGTTTTAGTTTATGGTATAGAAATGAGATGGAACACTTAGTACACTTTTTGCCATTTTTGTTAAAAAAGTAATATGAACATGATATGATATTTATATTTTTGAAATGGCATTTTTACGACCTTTCAATTGGTACCCATATTGCTAAGATAAGAGAAAAAAATACACACATCCCCCTTTTTATAGTCTATGTCACTACCACAATTTTGACAAATTCAACGACACCTCACATGTCAAAATCCGTTCAGCCGTTTAGGCTGTAGCGCGTGCCGAAGAAATGGACATACATACATACATACGCTCGAAAAACATAACCCTCAAAAAATTAAGATCGTTATTCATGAAAATTATACGAAAAATATTGGCAACTGATGGCATGATTAAAATATAAGTGCGATATAGAGAACAAGTGCGGAACGATAGTGACAAGCGCACTAAATAATGCAGACGTGACCGCGATAGGTCGAGGGCACGCATGTTGCAGATGCTGGGTTTTTAGAAACGTATCTTTTTTTCAGAGATTAATCGTGCAACGCCAATGTCATTTCCTACATTAAAAATAATACTTTTCAGAATATTCTAAGCCCGGTGTTTTTCGTGTATTGATTGCAAGTTAATCCTTGACTGTTATCGCATCTGATAGTAAGTGATGATTTAATCTACGATGGAATCAGTTTTTGCACGAGATCGTACCAGAACGCTCAATCGCTTCGAGGTACGTCTTTGGCAGCAGGGTGGTAACCACGGCCGAAGCCTCCTACCAGCTGGAATTGCACCAATTAAGAAATTCTTACCCAGCCCAGCCAGGAATCGAACCCGGGTCCTCCGTCTTATGGACGTCATTTTCACGGTGCTGTAACACTCACGTGCCGAGAGGTGGGTGTAAGCTCTACATATAATAATAATGAAAATGTTATTTCGTCTATAAAATACTAAATAAAAATCAAGAGTCAGTCTAAATATGGAAACGTAATCCAAATTCCTACCTATACAAGTCAATGGACATTGTTTTCTGTATTAATAGCGATGGATGTTAGGGACACTTTATGCTGGAACCAGCACCGGGAAGCGCATTGTTGGTCAACCTAGCTCAAGGTGGACGACAGTACGGATCAACCAGACATCAAACGGATTATAGAAAGCCGTTGTTGTTGGAGGAAGGTGGCTCAACTTAAGTAATTTTTATTTTAGCCCTATTTACAGCAGTAGACGTCCATCGGCCGATAATTATTAAGTTTGCCTTTTTTTGACAAACAGATAAACTAACATTTAAGTGCCGTAGTAAGGGAAAACTAGGATCAAAGTGAGTGGTTGTGTTGATGTTATAATTTGTAACTAGCTCTCAAATTCCGCTAATTAACTGTCACAGTGTCACCAATTAAGGTTCCTGAGTGCCCAATTTGTCGTTGTACTCTAATCGCCCCTCAATAAAACAACGGGGATTTAGTAAACAATCAATCATTATTAGAGTCTCTCCGCAGTAGACAACTTTTATCTCCGCTAAAGGATGCCTCTAATTGCCTCGGTGGTCAAGTAGTTAACCTATGTGGATTTGCGTCATGGGGTTTACGTTCTTTCACGAAATTCGCAGTAACACTGGGTCAGGGAGGTTGACGGTGTTACACCTCGCGCCATGAAGAGCACAAGTATAGATCAAAGAATTACATTATTTTATTTATAGATCGTTACGAAGTTAAGAAGTTATCACCCTGCCCACAAACCCGCATTGGATTGGCGTAATGGGTCAAAGCTCACTTAATCGCTTAAAAAATGCGGCTTACTTTGTAATGAGCCTTGAACAAAGCAGATGAAGGACACAATATTAAAGTGACCGGAGCCTAAAACAATTTTTACTTAAAAGGGGTAGGTACGAGAATTTACACAATACAAAGAAATAATTTCATTTCTGAAAGAAATCCTAACATAACATTTGTATGATTATACATAATATGACTGATTGAATCATAAATACACATATTCTGAGAGAAACTTAATGTACATTAACATACGAGTAAGAAAACAAAACTCAAGGATACACAGCTAACCACGCTAGACCTATAGTAGGAAGTTATCTATTCGAGATGAGGTTTCATCTCAAAATGGCGTTCTGCTCTTTATGTAGTAGGCGAAGAGCTAATGGTAATTTTTGAGGATGTATCACTTTAAAAAATCAGTGATATAATTATAGACGGAGAAAAATTTGCCTGCAATCAATAAAATTAATTACTACTACTATATAAATCAAGGATTTGGAGAATCGCCTAATGTATTGGGAAATACACATGACGTGACAAATTATTTTGTAATCCATATATTTTTAATACCTTAATTTTTTTACGATACAAGCAGATGTCCCAGCCCATATTAGGTGAATTTAAATCACCTATATAACACAGCAATACTACAGAAAATATACTAAGAATAGGTCCTTCAAATGCAATGGTCTTAAAAATGCAGTCCAGCACCAGTCCAAGATAGATAGCCTCTCAACAGTCTTGTTTTGATTATCCCTTCTATCACAGAACAGCAAAACGCCACTAACCGTGGTATCCCTTCGTGGTTTATATGTTAGTGACTCATACGAACCATTTCACTTTATTTTTTTTAATCCAAGAAGTTTCAAATGTAATGACATACACATTTACATTTCCTGTCATAGTTATAAGACAAAAAGTTTGAACGCCTTCAGTGCAAGAGTCAATAGGCATTTATTATATAATCATTGCTTCACCCAGGTATGTAGTCCACCGTAAGCTAAATTACTATAAAAAATAATAATCGTAAAAAATACTATTACACATACATTTAATATCTATTACATTATATACAGGTGTTGGACATAAAAGTTATAAACTCTAACGTTTATCGGAATTACTTAACTTAATTAAATGCATAATTAATTAAACACTGAAATCATTTCGTAAATAAGAAATAAAAACTTAATAAATAATTTAACTATATCCAGCCAGCCATTTAATTATATAGGAAATGTGTTTTTATCAAAAAATGTATATTACACGAACATTCAGTTACACGTTTACTTACAAAGTTATATTTTAGTTTTACACTTTATTATAATATCCTCCTAATATTTTCCACTGGCTCTTATACCGCACAGAGCTACAGGTTCCGCCAGTTACCCGCCGGCTACGGCGTAGCAAGCTTGTTGCTACGAAAACAATCGGCCAGCGCGCTACGAATATTTTATGAACTTTTGTTTTATTCATAAACAACTCTTTGATAAACAAATCATCATATTTTAATAATTTGCTTCAGAAACAAGTGTTCTTTTTATGAATATTCCAAAATAGTAGAAGACATTTGCAAAGGTGAGTTTTGGTGATTTTAAATTTAAAATGAGCTGCACAATTTTACATCAGCTCTACCTTTTTTCGACATTTTATTTCTGCTCTCATATTTTTAGACGACATTATCTTTTTTCGTGATGTAATGTTTTAATCTTTTTTTGAGATCTCAGAACTAATGGAGTTTCCATTAGCACATTTTACGAGTAATTTTTGTTCATTCTAATATTTAAATGTAGCTATAGCTATAAGAAAAATTAATTTAATGAATGTCTGTGTGTCATATATTAATTTTATGTATGTGTGTGTTTATATAAGTTTTCTTATTTATTTTAACTTTTCAAATAAATAACGAATGTGCGATCCCGCCATGCCAATAACAAGCTTTATTTTTGGTATTTATTGGTAATTATACCCGATACGTACTGGGTTCCATTCCGAGCTTAGTTCATTTTGTGGTTAAAGAATCATTATTCTCAAAAGAAATTACAAAAAAAATTTTATGATTTGATATTATTGAATTGGAATTAAATAATATTTTTATTAATATTGGGTGTACATATTGTTCATTTTTTTATTGAATATAGGACGAAATCTCCAAAAAAATGTATCGCTCCTTCTGAGTTGATAAAAGATAACCTTTAGAGTCACATAGAGGTTTGAATAACACGCCTCAAGTACTATGGGGCAAGATGAAAAGGTGTAGATATTAAAAGGGTCACAGCCTCACTTGATATGTCATTGAAGGCATTTAAGAAGGGCTTGGCGAAATAATATCGCCTATATACCAATATAGGCTAGGGTGTCCAATTATTACCTACTTAATTTGTACGAGTATTTCGTTATTGCTCACAATTTTATCTGTTTTCATATCGGAATTTTTACTATTCTGTTGACAAAAACCTAACTTTATAAATCAAATGTATTCAATACAAATATGTTACCACATAACGGTCCAGTGGAAGGCTATAGGACTATGTATCGTAACTACAAAAGATTCTGGTTTTGAGTCCTAGGTCGTAATATGAAATACTTTATTTATCATATTTAAATGAAATTATCAGCTTACAGACCTGAATCGGTATGTAGTTGGTTGGTGGTACTTGCCTTGCCAAGAATATATAGGTCTTAAAACTTAAACCATTAGACACGGACATGATCACTAACATCTAATAACGGCCGTTACAGTGTCAAACATACACTTAGCCCGTCAACCCACATTAGAGTAGCTTGGTGTATAGACGCGATTTACAATGGATCATTATGTCATATTACAGAGTCACTCGTACGAACATCAAGTGTATCAAAGCTTTATTCGGGTCACGGCATTCCTTTGTAGATTATGTTATTTCGCAAAACTAATATGTAAGATTGCTCGTAGACGCTGTTATAAAGAACATGAAGGGAATATCCCGTTTCAAAGGCCAATATATTTTCTGTGCCAACGTAAAAAAGCACGTTTTATATGTAGTAAATAAAAATTTACTCTTCGTGGTTTTGACAACATATTTTTTAAAGAGCGTTTCTTCATTGTTCAGTGATAACTTAACTCTTGATTACTCACCTGAAGTATAGTCGATCTGACGATAAAGTTTAAGATGGCGCCGGCTACTTTGGAAGAGGTAAATAATTAAAACCATACCTCCAAAATATGCGGGGGCGAGACATCCCTAAATCTAAACTATTTCAGGCCTCTATTAAGATACCGCGCATTGACATATGATAGTTATAATAGTTAGTAGCAATCAATTGTAATCTTTATATTTTTTAATGTTTATTAACGAAACCAACGAGGGCGGCGGCGCTGCTGTCGAGTGATGTCTAACTGCTCCGCGTAAAAATTTGTAATTAAAATACGTAGATGCAAAAATAACCATCTATCTCAGCGTTAAAACATCAAAAGTAAAGTGATTTTTGTGCACAAGTGTTATCTCCGTTTAAAACGGCAAAACAAATGCGCAAACCTCAAAAGAAAAGTGACAGTGGTAACGGATTTTTAACTGAAATCAAAAGTGTAAACAAACAAAATACAATATTGAACAGTGCTAAAACTAATTAAGAATCATTTTAAAACATAAAGAACAATCACAAGAAAACTACAAATTAGTACAGGAACGAAAATACTATGCAAGACGAAGTGATTAACAATTAGTGAAGTGAGGGTCGTTTGGCATACATCGTTACAACTATATGAATGACGCAATTTTTAGATGTACTCTTACGAGTACGTTAATAAATTTCGACTAAGTTGGCAAAGTGTAGTTGGACTAACGGTGTAAGACTGTGGAACGAATCCATTCTAAGTTCAATCCTGAACGTCAACAAAGACTTTTTCGTTTCTTTTTTTTTTCTTTTTTTTGTTTATAATAAGCGTACAATTAGTTAACATACAAATAGTTATAACGTAAAACTTAAGAACTGCAAAAAAAAAAAAAAAATTTTTTTTTTGGAAATTCTAAAATCCACAAAATTCAACATGGATAATCTGCAAACACTCTTCGACCAACTGAAAATCGAGATGTCAAACCAAACTAAAGATATTATGTCACAATTAGATGAAAAATTATTACCTATTACGCATGAAATCGAGAAGCTAAAGTCTGAAAATCAGGAATTAAAGGAAAAGGTTACTAGACTAGAAAGGCAAAATAGATCGAATAACCTCATTGTCTTTGGATTAAAGGAAAACGAGACAACTACTATGGAACTTTTGGAAATAACTAAAGAAAAGCTAAGAAAAGATTTAAACGTATCCCTTGAAAATAGGGACGTTAATACGATCCACAGAATTGGGAAAAAAGATATTAAAAGAGAAAAAGCAAGACCAATTTTGATATCGTTTGTGAACGGTTGGAAAAAGAATGAAATTTTGAAAGATAGGAAAAAATTGAAAGAGGTTTATGTGGCAGAAGATTATCCTAAGGATGTCCTTAATAGGAGAAAAGATTTACAAGCAAACCTCATAAAGGAGAGAAAAAAAGGAAATTACGCAGTTATAAAATATGATAAATTGATAGTTAAAGAAGGCATACACGAAAAGGACAAACGAAAAAGAACACTTCCAACGTCACCTGAAGTAATTAAGCCTCGTAAGCAGCAAATTATGACAACTAAAGCAAATAGAGTCAATGCATTTGATGTCATGAGAGGTCGAAGTAACTCTCTTTCGCAATGCACACTCACATCAGAACAAAAATTATAGGACAAAAACATCAGCCACCGCAAGAAAGATACTAAACCAGAACTACATATAAAACATAACCCAATATTCCCCAAGCCGACTGGTCCTCGTGGGGAATTAGACCAAAACCCTCCATCTACAAGTGTACCAAATACAAACATTGCCACTAATAAAACAACGGACAAGAGCGAAAAATCAATAAAAATCTGCACTTTTAATGTGAGGTCTCTAAGCTCTACAGAGAGACTTTTGCAACTTACTTACGCCCTTAGAAACATTAATTGCGATATCCTAGGACTTTCTGAAGTTAAAAAAATGGGCTGCAACATCGAAGAGTACCGAGACTACATATTATGCTATATAGGTCAAACGAAGGGCCTACACGGAGTGGGATTTCTGATAAAGAAAACATACAAATACAATATCACCAACTTCATAGGTATAACTGAAAGAGTAGCCTTACTACAACTTCAATTTGAGGAACTATGTATCTCACTAATACAAGTGTACGCACCCACTGAGTGCTCGACCGAAGAAGAAATACAAAGTTTTTACAGTGACATCACAAAAGCAATTTCTATAGCTGACAATAAAGTTATAGTAATGGGCGACTTTAATGCAAAAATAGGACACCCAAAGAAGAACGAAAATATAATAATGGGTAATTACGGTTACGGAGTGCGAAATGACAGAGGCGAAAGAATGGTAGACTACGCTTTAGAAAATAGGTTATCAATTATGAACACCTTCTTTAAGAAAAAAATTAACCGCAAATGGACCTGGATCTCACCTGACCAGAAAACTAAGAACGAAATTGACTTTATAATGACAAATACTCCAAGACTCATAGTAAATACTGAAGTTCTAAACCGAATAAATTTTGCGTCTGACCATAGGTTACTAAGGGCAACAGTTCTACTTAACCATCCAAAAAAGAGCAGGAATTCGTTCAAGGTTGTACCTAAAAGTCTGAGAACGGATGATGAGATAACCCAATTTAGGAATCGTCTAAAATCTGAAATCGAGAATGTTACCTTACCAACGGATGTTCAAATGTGCTATGATTTAATACAAAAAATCATTACAGAGAGTTTAAAAGCAAACAAGAAGACTCACAATAATAGGCAAAAAATATTTAGTGAAAACACAAAACGACTTATACAAAAACGTACAGAATTGACTTTGACAAAAAATAGGGATAAAAACGTCAAGAAGGACCTTAGCAAAATTTATAAAGAAACTAACAAATCAATAAGGAAAGATTATCGTAAATATAGACAAGATATAATAACAACCAATTTGAGAAAATTTCGGAGTACTAAAAAAGCCTACAAACAACTAACAATTCACAAAACATGGATCCAAAAACTAGAACAAGACCTAGAAGAAACAAAATCAAGAAAAGATATTATACATCATGCAACAAAATTTTACAAAGATTTATACAAAAATAAAGAAAATGGTACCTGTGTTGAAAAGCTTTTAAATGAAGAAACTATTGCAAACTCAATAAATCCAATACACCCAATAGACGAAGCAGAAGTTTATGAGCAGATAAAGAAACTCAAAGCTGAAAAGTCACCAGGGCAGGATGGAATAACTAATGAGGTCCTAAAAAACTGTGCACCCGTATTAATCAATTTTTTTACACAACTATTCAATTTGATACTACACAAAGAAGAAGTACCGTTACAGTGGTGCAAATCTGATATAATATTATTATATAAGAAGGGAAATCCCCTAGACATATCAAACTATAGACCAATCAGCTTATTGGCAAGCACATACAAACTGTTCGCGTCTATTATCCTTCGAAGAATAACTCCTAAAATAGAAGGTTGTCAACCAATAGAGCAAGCTGGCTTTCGCTCAGGCTATAGTACAATTGACCATATTCAAACATTAGAGCAAATGATAGAGAAGTATATAGAGTTTAATAGACCTCTATATCTCGGTTTTATTGACTACAGCAAAGCGTTTGACAGCATCAGTCACAACTCTATCTGGGAAGCACTGAAATCATGTAACGTAGAACGAAAATATATTAATATAATTAAAAACATATACGCAAATAGTACAAGCACAGTTAAACTAGAAATAAGAGGAGATCCAATTAAGATAGGTAGGGGAGTTCGACAAGGTGACCCTTTGTCCCCAAAACTATTTATTGCTGTTCTAGAAAACATATTCTTAAAATTGAACTGGACTCAGAAAGGGATAAATGTAAAAAGTCGTTATTTAAGCCATCTTAAATTTGCTGACGATGTGGTAATTTTTGCGGAAACACCGACAGAACTTCAGGAAATGATTTGCACCCTCGACACCGAAAGCTCCAGTGTAGGTTTGGAAATGAATACCGCAAAAACCAAGATAATGACGAACAGCCAAAGAACTGAGATAAATGTAAATGACAATAGCATCGAATATGTAAATGACTACATCTACTTAGGGAAACAGGTCTCTTTTACAAAGACCAGGAACGAAGAAGAAGTAGAAAGACGAGTAAATATATCCTGGAAAAAATTTTGGGCTCTAAAAGAAATTGTGAAAGGAAATTATAGCTTAGACTTAAAGAAAATTGTAGTAGATACTTGTCTTCTACCCAGCTTACTCTATGGCTGTCAAACGTGGGTTTTTACAAATAAAGTCAAGAAAAAAATTAGAACTACACAAAGAGCAATGGAGAGAAGTATGTTAAATATAAGAAAAATACACAAAATAAGAAGTGATAGAATAAGAGCAAAAACAAAAGTTACAGATGCATTAAGCCTTGCATTGACTCTGAAGTGGAAATGGGCTGGCCATGTCTCGCGTTACACAGACGAAAGGTGGACAATACACAGCACAAGATGGGCAGGACCAGAAGGTAAAAGGAATGTCGGTAGACCAATCAAACGGTGGACTGATGATATTATAAAAGCAGCAGGCAAGGAGTGGATGACCCTAGCAAAGGATAGGGAGAAATGGAAGAAGATGGGGGAGGCCTTTACCCGAGAAGGGGCTCTTATCTCAAACTAACTAACACGCTAACTTTAAATTTTAATTGATTTTTTTTTTTTTTTATTACTACTTTATATTAAGGTTACTAACAACAAATTGTAAAAATTTCTAAGAGATTTGAGAATAAACGGCTTTTTTATTTTTTATTTTTATTTATTTTTATTAACGAAACCAATTTTTCATTTTTAATAGTTCTATTAATCATCATTAACCTCATCTAAAAAAGTGGAGAATTTTAAAGTAGGTTCTATAAGGCTATTCCTGTGGTTATATTTCTGTCTACTTTTAACCGACGAAAAAAACGGAGAAGGTTCACAATTCGACACGTATATTTTTTTATGTATGACCACGCATAACTTTTTACAGAGCTGTCCGATTTTGATAATTCTTTTTTTATTAGAAAGAACACACTGCCAAGATGGTTCCATTGTCATCATGTTAGAACCTGATGATGATCTCCTGGGAAAATTGAAGGAACTCTTCAAATTTTTTAGGCACACTTGCAGCGATTTCGGTTTTTGTGTAAGTATCGGTAGCTCTTTGGCTACAAGTGCTGTTTAATACTATGACAGTATAGTACGAGTACGTTACGTGGCGATAAATTACTAAAAAGTAAGAAATAAAAATTTTTAACAAAAAATAGAACCGACTCAAACGCACTAAAAAGTAAAAAATAACTGTGTCATTTAGTTGTTTTAATTTACTTAAGTATATCTAGGAGTCGGTGCCAGCCAAGGTTTTTACTTTAAAGACATTACCTAGAACCCACAAACTGCTTTACTACATTAAATAAATGTTCCTTAAACTTGGCTGGCACCGACTTCCTACATATGCTTAAATAAATTAAAGCAACTAAATGACACAGTTATTTTTTACTTTTTAGTGCGCTTTTAGTCGGTTTTATTTTTTGTCAAAAATTTTGTAACACTCTAACGATTTGTAACAATCACTATCAGATATAATTAGCTGGGGCCGAAAACCAACTTCTAGTTAGCCTAGTCACAATTCTTTTTTGGTACTCTTGGAAGGTAGTAATGTCGAAGTCACAAGCTTCTGCTAGTTATTAAAACTATACTAGTCATTAGTATAATTTACTCTCATTTATTTATATTTACATTTTCATTTTAAATTCATAACAATATTAATTAATAAACAAAATGATATATAAAAAAACACAAATAATTAAAAAAAAATAATCTGCTCATAAGCATTTGAGTGTTGAAGCAGCCCGTGGAGTGAGGAAGCTCCCCGCAATACGCGCTGTTTCAACTGGTACTGCCTTTTGTATCCAACCCTTGAACCAACAGCCAAGCGAAAGCTTCTTAAGATGTTGGTCAAAGCTTATCGCAAAAATTTACTGAAATGGCTACCGAAACAATAACAGTTAATACCTACAATTCTTATTATACCACATTTTATGAGCTCAACTTATCAATTAGCCTCGGATACAGATCAAACTAGGCTGCAGCGCCACTAAAACTTTCATCTATTTAGTTCTTCTTGAAGCATATCGCAGATATAAATACATGCCACAGGTGGACACAAAACATAGAGCTCTAATAAATATTCTCTTTTTCCATATCCTATACAATTTATAAGCTTATCTGCACGTGTAAGCCCTTGACTAATGAGTGGGCGGTAAATATTACTTCGAAGATAGCTTTAATATCTTTATTTAGAACAAGATTCTTGGCATAATTATGCATTTATTTATATCGTGGCATATACAAGTAATTATAGCGTCGTCAAAAAAATGAAACAGGAACATTTATTGATTCTTGTATGTTCTCGGCACTTTCCGGTGGTATATTAGCAGTGCCATAGCTAGGGCAGTGCCAGCGCTATCCAGGTACGGGGCATAAACCGTGGAAGTTCGCAGAAACGGCATTATGATGCTCGTTCAGTATAAAAGCTAATTACGCTATTGTTTATTGGTAGTACATGGTAGCAATCGATTGCTCTTCACAAGCCCTTCCCAAAGGTAGGCGGTGGTCTCTATATTTGTTTTTGACGTTTTGACCATTGACATATTAATAGTACTATGGACTTCGGGTGTAATGCAAAATTCACGACAAAAGTGTCCCGATGTATAGAATGTATTTGTATTTTTAGAAACAATCTAAAACATTGTAATATATGTCTTATACTATTATTATACAGTCTAATTTGCAACGGTCTAATTGCTTGCAATAAGTAATCAGCTTTGACTGAAGGTTGCCATGGCAGCCTTTTTTGACATGGCTGCTTCTTGTGAAAATAGAACAACATAAATGGTGTGGAGTAGGTAGCTTTGAATTTTTTATGGCATCTTTAACCTATATATTATATACACAGCAAACTTTAAATATAACAGTGACCTCTATATGCTTTGATAAATCTAGTACTAACCAATATAATTTTTTTTCTACAATAACGTAGTAAAAAAATACTTACTAAAATAAATACTAAATAGGTCACTGTTTTAAATTATTATATAATTCTTATAGTTATCAAAATAATCGAATGTGAAGGATGGACTGACGGACAGACGGACGGAAGGGTTCCAATTTATCATTATGGTAAAACTTCTTTAAATAATATTCATGACATAAAAAATAAAAGTTTATTAATTAAAATTATTTTCAATTCAAAAATGAAGGAATTAAAAAATTTAAACATTGAACAACATAATAACTCTATGCAGTCGTTGTTCTAGAACATAATTGACGTGTATTCTCTCAGTAAGCTAATATGAGACTGAATGCGATTAGAAATCTTTTTCGCGTTTTAGCCCTCTTTTTGTTCGGACACTTTTTAGCGCTGACCCGAAGTCCATAGTATTAATATGTCAATGGTTTTGTCACGTAAATATTACTTTTGATTCATTATTAACACAGCATCATTATTATCAGCCGATAAATGTCCACTCCTGAACATTAGATTCATTTAAGGACTTCCAAGCACAACTTGTTAATACGCCTGCATTTTTAATGTTTATTTTTCGTTTTAACACTTTCTTTGTACTTATTATCGACGCTCCTCTCAAGTTGCAAGACAACGAACTGCGCATCATGGTGGCGCTGCTGCATACAAATGTACAATATTTAATTTTGCCTTAGATTTTTTTAATTGCGTACTTTTTAATTTTATATTTATTATTTATTTATATGATGTGATACCACTAACCATAACTCCTATACAGCCTACTGGTCTGGCGTTTCCAGGGACAGAAGAGGCTGTCAGGGAGTTGGTATTATCCTTTCTGAAAGAATGACTGATTGTGTGAAAGAAGTTGAGTATGTGAGCCCAAGACTCATTTGGATCAGGCTAAAAGTCGGATTGACCCGGATTTTTGTTGTAGGTGCATATGCTCCGACGGATCCGGGTCTAAGAAAGACCAAAACATTGGGAAAAGAAATAAATGAGTTTTGGGAAAGCCTGGGTGATAC
The DNA here is from genome assembly GCA_034621355.1 of Mycalesis mineus. Taxonomy (NCBI): domain Eukaryota; kingdom Metazoa; phylum Arthropoda; class Insecta; order Lepidoptera; family Nymphalidae; genus Mycalesis; species Mycalesis mineus. The sequence continues at coordinate 3,786,114 of CM067897.1, forward strand.
TTTGAATAAATGTGGACAGAATGAGAGAATAATTACGTTAGGAGATTTTAATGGATGGGTTGGTGTGAAGCGTGATGGGTATGAGAGAGTACTTGGTATGTTTGGTGACAAAAGAGTGAATGGAAATGGGGAAAGTTTGCTTGAATTATGTCTGGAATATAATCTTTTTGTGGCAAATACTATATTTGACCACAAAAAGATTCATATGTATACAAGGGAAGAAGGGAATGCAAGAAGTATGATTGATTTTGTGGTAGTGGATGAAAGATTGAAGAAAAACATTCTGGATGCTCGAGTACATCGCGGTGTCGAAATCGATACTGACCACTATCTGGTTATTTGCCGAGTTAGTGGTCTTTTTAATCGATGGCGACATCGAGCAAAAGAAAAGACGAGCACTCTAGAACGGATAAAAGTTGAGAGATTGCAAGAGGATGATGTAAGAGAGGAATACGTGAAAAATTTGAATGAGCGTGATATGAATGCTGTTGAAATGCATGAGGTTGAAAGCTTTTGGAGTAATTTTAAAGATGGAGTGGTAGGTGCTGCCATTGATGCATGCGGGATGTCTAAAAGGAGAAAAAGTAAAAAAGAAAAGAATCTGTGGATGGATAAAAGTATACAGGATGTTGTATGTGAGAAAAAAAAAGCTTGGTTAGACTGGTTGGCTACAAAAGCTAACCAAAGAATGAAAAGAGCAACAAATGATGATGTTTTGAAAGCTAGAATGAAATACAAAAGAGTGAAAGTGAGCGTTAAGGAAGCTGTTAGAAAGAAGAGGGAAGAATGTAAAGATATGTATGATAGGAGACTTACCGATGATTTTCAGTCTAACATTAAGTTTTTCTGGAAATCTATACGGCATGCTCGAGGAAGGTCCACTACATCTGATCTGAGTAAAGTCAGAAATTTAGATGGTAGTATAATAAATGGTGAAGAATGGATGTTGAAGAGATGGAAGCAACATTTTGAAAGTTTATTTGTAAGAGATGAAGCAGGGATAGACATGTCCTCTGTAGAAATTAATGAAAGTGAGATTAATAACCTTGAGATTAGTTTGGAAGAGATTATAAAAGCTTTGAAATGTATGAAATCAGGTAAGGCTGCTGGGTATGATAGAGTATCAATCGAAATGCTGAAGGCGGTATTGTTGTAGGTCAGTTGTACTGCCTTTTCAACTTGTGTTGGTCGAAGGGCCAAGTTCCAGGCGACTGGACTAAGGCCGTAATTGTTCCACTATATAAGGGAAAAGGGTCACAACAAGATTGCAAGAATTACCGAGGGATCAGCCTTCTCAGTGTTGTCGGCAAACTGTATGCAAAGGTGCTGGTTGAAAGGTTGATAAATGAAACTAATGGTAAAATGTGGGATGTGCAAGCAGGATTTAGGAAAGGAATGGGATGTACGGATCAGGTCTTTTCCTTGCGATGTATAGCTGAAAAATTTTTGGCTAAACACCAAAAAGTGTACTGTGCTTTTATTGACTTGGAAAAGGCCTATGACCGTGTGGTGAGGAATGAACTATGGTCAACATTGTCCACGTATGGGGTGAGCAGCAGTCTGGTCCGAGCACTGAAATCTCTGTATGACAATTCTAGTGCTTGTGTCAGAATAAATGGGGCCTACACTGAGTGGTTCCCAGTGGATAGGGGCGTACGACAGGGGTATGTAGCGTCACCATGGCTGTTCAATTTGTTCATGGACAGTTTCTTGATAGATTTGAAAGAAAGTGCATGTGGTCTAAGAATGAACGAGTTACTTATTAAATGTCTTCTCTACGCAGATGATCAAGTATTACTTGCATCGTCTGCTAATGAGTTACAAGAAATGGTAACTATTATGAATGTAGCTTTGAAAAGGAAAGGAATGAAAGTGAATGTCAGCAAAACGAAAGTAATGATTTTTGAAAGAGATGAACATGTGACAGATTATAATATTTTGATAGATGGAGAGAAAGTGGAAGAAGTAAAAGAGTTTGTATACCTGGGTAGTAAATTCACGAAAGATGGAACGTGTGAGAGTGATATTGAAAGAAGAGTAAATGCTGGAAACATGGTGAATGGTGCTCTTCATGCATTTATGAATAGCCAGAAAGTGTCTCAGAAGGCAAGACTGGCTGTGCATAGAGGTGTGCTGGTGCCCACACTCATGTATGGTAGTGAAAGTTGGGTATGGCAGAAGAAGCATAAAAGTAAAATAAATGCAGTAGAGATGAGAGCGTTGAGGAGTATGAGCGGAATAAAACTGAGTGACAGAGTTAACAATAGTATAATAAGAGAGCAGTGTGGTGTAAAAGAAGATGTAGTGACTAAAATTGAGAAAGGGATGCTTAGATGGTTTGGACATGTAGAGAGAATGGATGAAGGAAGATTAACAAAAGAGATTTACAAGGCGAGGGTGAATGGAAATGTTGGAAGGGGAAGACCTAGGCGAATGTTCCTGAACCAAATTCAGGACATTTTAAATAATGGTCAGGTTAAGAGTACCCTAAACCGACGAACTTGTATGAAAGGATTAATGAGAGTAGAAGAAGCTAAGGAGGTATGCAAGGACCGTGGCAAATGGAGGGATGTGGTCTCTGCCTACCCCTATGGGAACAAGGCGTGATGTTTATGTATGTATGTATGTATAAGTATATATTTTTACTAAAAATCAATTTGTATAGTGCGCAAGCAAACGCTTCGTGTTCGAAGTAGACTTGACTGGTCTATTTACAACTTGCATGCCTAGAAATATTCGCTGCAATTTTTTTACACTAATGGTTTCTTGCAGTAATAATGCAATAGTTAATATTATGCAAGTAATAGATTTTTAGCGAGAGTTTGTAATTTAACACAGGCAAACATCGTAGCTTCTCCAAATCAAAATGTACACTTAATTGGAATTCTCGAAACGCAGCAACATGACCCCAATAACATTTTAGGGACAGTTTCGGTTCAAATCACTACTAAAATAACTGACGTACCTATTTCAAATACGGAGCACATTTAGTTAAGCCAAATGAATGTGTAACAATATTCTACACTCAATGGACTCTCCGTCCACCAAATTTATGATATTGGACGGAAGCTACAAGTTAACCCTTGACTGCAATCACGCCTGATGGTAAGTGGTTATGTAATCTAAGATGAAAGAGGGCTTATATGTTAGGAGAAGAATGAAATCCCCACAACATCGTTTCGGAACGCTGAACGCTTGGCGGTACGTCTTTGTAGGTAGGACGGTAACTAACCGCGACCGAAGCCTACTTGCCAAACATCGTATTAAATAGTTGAAAATTTATTTATTTTGCTGTTTTTCCGTGGAAAGCCGACGATTCCATGATAAGTTACCTAGATTCGACAGAAAACTATCAATGTGCTCTCCGAAACCAGAAATGCTGACTCTACAATGTTCAAATGTGAAGTCACTTCGAACATACGTACTGGATTTTTGTCGGATCTAAATGACTTTGTAGCTTGAAAATAGGAAAACAAAGAATTTGATAAATATTTAACTAATTTCGAAATGTCCAGTGTGAATACCTAATAATTACTAAGATAGCATAAATGTTATAGTACTTTAACAGCTTACACATAAGTGTAAATATTTGAATACCATTTTCTGAAACCGGTGAGGGTCGACGATCCCTGGTTATTTCCCGAGGGAGACCATTGTAGTTAAATTAAGCAATAAAACAGAATATTATTGCCTCGGGGCTCAGAGGTGGAATCGACGTGCATTAGTGTTGAAATATTGAAGACTTTATGTAAATTCTCTATGTATTTTGTGCCTTAGCTATAAGTCAGCATTGCTTTCCTCATTTTCGGCTCTTTTATCTAGTTAGAAGTCCAACCTATAACTATTTAATACAAGTTAAAATGCCTGTGGACGCAATATAAAATATTGTGAGTTTTAACAAAATAAGTTTTACATTTCAAAAAATACTTCAAACAATAAAAATAAACATCAAGCAATTTGTAATTCTAGCTTGTGGTCCGACATAAATGATATCGATGTACCTACTCGTATGTTTTGTACGCGGTAACTGGCTTTGTTCTGTTTTACCAACATCGTTTAGAAGAAAACAACTGTTGAGTACTTTGGCCGCAGGAAGATGTTTGGTCGTTGTTGTTCTCGATGGACAAATATTTATTTATTCATTACAAGTTAACTAATTAACCTCCTCCGTTTTTTTTCGTCGGTTGAAAACAACTGTTAAGTACTTTGGCCGTAGGAAGACGTTTGGTCGTTGTCCTCGATGGACAAATATTTTTTTATTCATTACAAGTCAACTCTTGATTGCATTCACATCTGATGGTAAGTAACGATGTTATTTATTTAAAGATTAGAATGAATCAGTTTTTACTTCACATCATACCGGAAGGCTAAATAGCTTAAGATATGTCTTTTCCGGTAATGTAAGAACTAGCCACGGCCAAAGCAGATCTGGGCCAATTTAGAAAAGGTTAAATGGCTCAGCCAGGAATCGTACCCAGGACATCCGTTTTATAAATCCACCGCGCATACAACTGCGCCACTGCCGTCCAAACACAAGCAAACTTACGTTATTTTCTTAGGGACACATCAGATTCGTTTAGTCAAAAGAATTTTTGTAGAACCTATATCAGTAAAAATTGAAATTCAAAACACGCGTGTAAACCAGCATACCTACCTAATATTGCATCCGGAAAAAATCGGACCGAGCTACAGGTAGGTTCGATAAATTGGTCAATGGAATTTAGTTTCACAGAAACGCAGGGCACTACAAAACTGGAGATCCAAGTAAACATACATGTCCGGATTTTGCAGAATCCAATAAAAAATAGTTCCAACAAAAGTCGATACCCAGTAAACAGGCAAAGCGCGTTGCGAGCTTAGTTGTTAGTGTGCTGACACGGGAAATTGATGCAATTACTAGAAGTATGGATCAAACTGGTGCAATTCAATAACATTCGGGAATTCTTTTGACAGTATTGCTCCTATATTCTTCATTATCCAGTTGGGAAATTATCGTCGATTTCCGTAGGTAGGTACTATCACTTTTGTTGATATATTATAGTTATGTCGTGCTTTCGCAAGGGTGCTTGGCAGTGTTGCCAGAAATAAAAAGAAACTAGTGTATGAATACTTTATTGCCTACTTGTTCCAAATTTATCCCTATAACTCCATGTCCATAAATGATGTGGAAAGGATTATCTTCTGTGTAAGCGCAAAACGAGCAAAATCCAAATTTTTCAAAGAAAATTGTCCAAATTTTTAATCTATTTGACTAAAAAAATCCACGAGAGAGAGGTTATAGGTTAGAATAAGAGAAGTGGTGAATGTTTAGAACCGACTATAACCGTATATTATTGACCATATTAATTCAATGTTAAAACACAGAAGGTTTTTAATCACTAAACCCTTAAAGTATATTTGTATAAGGTCAATGAACTGTGTGAAACTAATTTAATTTCAAATAGCTAGTAGTCCCCGAGGGCCATTCGTCACTGCCAGTAATAGAATGGCTATGGACAGGATAACTGACGGTGTCACTCCACGAAGGCAATAAAATGCTACAAATGAATACTCTGTTCAAGGATTAAAAGATGTCAGTTACATCTATTAGAGTTTTAGAAGATAGTTCAGCTTTGAAAGCAGCAGTAATACGACTGGTTATAAAATCGTTGTAGTAAAGTGATAGCACATACGTGTTTACTTTCGTATGGAACTTGACTATAGGATTTCTCATTTCCAGCCTATTGACGGCCCACTACAGGGGCAGGCTTTCTACCTTATAGGGGATCTATGGAGCTTACAGCTACCACGTTGTTCTAATGAGGTTTAGTGTGTACGTATTGGTCTATGAATTGGAACTTATTTAATTTAATTGAAATAGCTAGTACTCCCCGAAGGCCATTCATCACTGCCAGTAAAAGAGGGGCTATGGACAGGATAACTGACGGTGTCACTCCACGAAGCCAATAAAACTGTACAAATTAATAATTGTGTTTCATGATTATATAGTGCCATCTGTTTATATTTCTACTGTCAGAAGATGGTTTGGCTTTGAATGTAGTAGTAAGATAACGTCACGAGTGTTTTTGTATGTGCCAGCTGTCTAGTGGTTAGTTTACGTGGTTTCGAATAACAAAGTCATGGTTTTGAATCCTGGGTCGGGCTATGTTGGTGGTGTAATACCCCATGCCTCGGACAACAAGTGAATCCATCAGCTTCGATAACTTTCAACAACATCTGATAGCGATCATATTGGGGCAGCGTGGTGGGTATAAGTTCCATATCCCCTCTCCTATAGTAGGGAGGCCTGACCCTGTAGATAATGGTGAATAGTGGTATGTAAAGTAAACGAACAGCAACTTGAGATTTTATAACAGCAATGATAATAGTTAATAGTAGTAGGTATTTTCTGAGCAAAATTATAGTCTTGCAAAAATCTAGCTGAACTAAGTCTTTGAACCACTATTTAACATAAAACCGACCATATTTGCTAACAACTTGTAGACTAGACCGCAACAGGACAATTAGAGCAGTTTTGTATCTAATAGTTGCTCTCCAGCTAAGCTAAAGTTTTGTGGATTTTATTGCATTTCTGCGGAATGCTATAAATTCTTGTTGTCTGTCTGTGCATCTGTCCGCACTATTTACATGTTCCCCCACAACTTCCAAACGGCTTGGCCGATGCCCGATACGATGACACATTCTTATAGGAAAAAGTCTGAGGAGTGTTCTTAGCTATTCTTTTTCTACCCAACTGCGTCAGAAAGAGGGAAATGTTTTTTATATGGACCCCTGGGTTCGGAAGTGTTTTTTTTTATCAATTACAAGTTGGCCCTTGACTGCTATCACACCTGATGTTAAGTGATGATGCAATCTAAGATGGAAGCGGACTAACTTGTTAGGAGTAGGACAAAATCCACACCCCTTTCGGTTTCTACACGACATCGTACCGGAACGCTAAATCACTTGGTGTTACGTTTTTGTCGGTAACTAGCCACTGCGAAAGCTTCCCACCAGCCAGACCAAGACAAATTAAGAAAAATCTCAATCTGCCAGCCGGGAATCGAACACAGAACCTCCGTCTTATAAATCCACCGCGCATGCCACTGGGCCACGAAGGTCGTCAAGGTGTGAGGTTGATATTTAAGTAAAGTACAACATTGGGTTCAATATCGGGCGTAGCATAAATGCAGGAGTGTGAACGACCGACCCAAGTTTATTTATATTGCAAAAGTGTTCGCAATATGGAACTAAAATTATGTTGACTAGGTACTACAGTGCTCAAACACATATGTACATATACCCAATTTGCATGTGCAAATGTTGCCATGATTTGTTGTTTTAATAAAAACGATGTTTGTTTTAATATATCTATTTGTAGTAGATGAAATAAGGTTGTGAATTAAATCATTTTTGTTCTTAGAAAAGTCGACATTTTAAATAATTGACAAATATTGATTTTAGCTTCGTGGATTTTCTTATATGGATTAAGTATCTTTACTGGTATAATGAGAATCAGGTCATCAAAGTTTATTAAAGTTTCATATTTCATTCATTATAACTTTTTGAATTGCTCGAGATACTTTTTTCTAGACGTCATTCCGAATCGAATATAATTTAAATAATAATATGTGCTAATTATATATTATTATTTAAATTATATGATAACCATCAGTACGTTATCGGGCTCTAAGAAGCCGAGTCCACAGATGAAAGGACCAACAATTCTTATCGGTTTCTAACTATGTAAATATTACGTGATCATGGAAATCACATCAAGAAGTTTCGCAATTGTAAAGTCAATGAATAATTCAGAAACAATATCGAACTGCTCCATAAACATTTCGCAAGATTAAAATTTCATGTAAAGAGCGATTCGACTGAAGCCGACTCAAAGGCAACTAAACACACTAAGCACAAGCAAGCCAGCGGCGGTTTCGTTAACTCCCGCCCCCAGGGGGTTCGTACACAGCCAGCTAAACGACTTGCTCGTATACAATTACTACTTGCATTTATGTACAGATAACTTTTAGTTTAATAAACATTCGAGAAGAAAGAAGTAACTGTCAAGTAATTATATCACCAATATCACCATTATCATATTCTAATTGGACAGCCACAGGTTTAACTCTGCAATTCCGTCAGTTAGAGGACCTTTTGTTGGTTTTAACTGACTTTTTAGCTTGGATTTGTAGATTTTGCGCAGAAAAAGAAATATAAATAAATTCAGTAACTATTATCAAATTATTTTAACAGCCCACTACAAAACAAGCCTCTCGCCTTATCGGAGAGGGATAAAGCGGGCTTAGGGCGAAAATATTTTTAATTTTGTAACGATACGTATTAGATGTATTTAAAAAAGTTCGGGACTGGTTGAAGTAATTTAATATTTTATTTTTTTCTTTACCTCTCTAATCCTATTGTATCCTTTATATTTGTGCATAGTAGTGCGACTATTACATTACGTTATATTGCTTGCTTGCTTGCTTGCTCCAGTAAATAGGAACTCGACCTTTCACTCATGATAAGTCAAAAAGCAATATAGCTGATCTGCCATTATAGCGCCACCAGCCTTCAGCATATTGACAATAATACCTAATAGCAGGTACTAGCAGTCGCCCGGGACTTCGTCCGCGTGAAACCCTCTTAGGTACCTACCTTTTTAATTTTAAAGACAGACTTTCATATAAGGTTTTCCCCGCTACCCCTCATTCCCCGCTACCCCTCTCAATTTGATTATTTTTATAGTTTCCAATCAAGCAATATCCTTCGTCCCGTCCCGTTTACTAAAGATGTACATTTTTGTTAAACATTGTACTATATTTCAGTACATTATTAACATTAATAATATATATTTATGGCAAGCTGATGTGTATACCTTGTATTAAATAGTCTATTTCACTCTTGAGTCTAGTTTTCATAATAAACAAAAATAATGTTACTATCCGATACGCAAATCTAGAGATTAGCCCGTTTGAACAAACGAACAACCTTTTTAGTACATTATATAAATATGGTCTGCCATGCCAAATAAATTGGACAAAGATCGAATTCTCAATGAATATCAGTACCAAAATGTTGACCTTTATTCAGTACGTATAACACGGAGGAGGTCAACTTAATTTGGACGACATAGCGGCTATGCTTTTTTGAAATTTTGTAATATCTCCGAAACTATATAACTAATTAACATACTGTAAAACGCAAATCTTATCTCTATAGTATCTTTGTGATTATTAAATATTTTATTTTGATAAGGGTTTAAGTTTAGTTGTATAAATGATGACGTAAACGTAAGCATATGAATTAAATGATTTTTTAAAACACAAAAAGTTCTATATCTGTTAAAATATAAAAGATATATACTGTCGCGGACTTTTTGTAGAACTTTTAAGATACATATTGGTTTCAATTATTCTCAGTAGATGAGGCAGCGCATGCGCATAAAACCTATTTAACAGAATTTCGCGGTCCGGCTTGCGCGATAAAAACTGTGATAACTCGGTTAATATATACAATACAAATATAAAATACAGTCTTTGACACTTACCGATAACGTAGCATTCTACTGGCGAAATATTTTTTAAATTGTATCAGTAGTTTCGAAGATTAGCCCTAACAGATCCATTTACAAACTTACAAACATTACCTCTTTATAATATGAGCATAGATATAGATTATCTAAGGCCTTACTTAGATTGTATACGTCATATTATATTATCTGCAAGCCTCACAAAATATACATTGTCCACAATATTTTTGCCTTGCCCTTTCACTTATGTGACGTGAGATTTACTTACGTGAATAAAACCACGGACGTCGAGATTTCACCAAGGTGAGACCCGAAATTTATGCGTCAAAGGATAGTTAAATAACAAATTAATGCAAAATTTTGGGTTTGTTCCATAAATATATTTATACAAGGAATATTAATAAGGCATCGTATACTAATTCAGAGTAATTTGATGCTTACAATAACATCAACGAGGCAATTTGTTGACTCACAATTAAATTATTTTAATTGGGTTGTGGTTGATTTTGTATCTGTAATGTTATATTAACATGTGTTTGTGAAAGTGGATGTGCCCTATGGTTTCACCCACATTTATTACGTTCCCGCGGGAGAAATCGCTCTTAGTAAGCGTCTTATAATTATAGAGTAGAGTTTTGCTTAACATAATATGTATAAATTTTACAATGGAGATTGTTATTCTTAGAACGTTATTTTACGGAAATAACCTTTTGACTTTTTTCTTTGGCGAGCATTAGAGTATTGGTTGCTTGCTTAGACAGCCGAGTGGCGCAGTGGGTAGTGACCCTGCTACTGCGTCCTAGGCTGTGGGTTCGATTCCCACATCTGAATGCTTGTTTTCACCCATGAATGTTTTCTAGTGTTTGGGTGTTTATCTATAAGTATATATTATAAGTATTTATGTATAATATATATAAAAATATTCATCAGTTATCATAGTACCCATACCACAAGCTAACAACGCTTACTTTGGAGCTATATAGCAATATATGTAATTGTCCTATAATAATATAATAATAATATTATTGGTGTACAGATCAAACTTTTGGTCATTATATTCTCATTTCCAATAAATAAATCACTATCACTACATATTATAAAACGAAGTTCCCTATCGCGTCTGTCTGTCTGTCTGCTGGTTCGCGCTAAACTCAAAGACTGTATTTTGAGTTAATCGCGTACTACTGAACGGATTTTTTGCAACTTTAGATAGAGTGATTCCGAAAGACGATTTTGGTATATAACTTTTTAAGGTTTTGTATAAATTAGCTCAAATGTGAATGTAAGGTTTTGTTGGAAGAGTCGCACTGCTTGGAAAATATCATTGCAAACGTTGCTTTATCTATATGAGATACTAGCTGACCCGTTGTTTGGCATTAAAAATTAAAAAAAAAATTTAGATGACAGTTAGCCGATAAAAATAGCCGATTCTCAGACCAAACAAAATTTGGTAAAAATTGGTAAAGCCGTTTCGGAGGAGTACGGTAATTACTATTGTGACAGGGAAATTTTATATATTCGATAACAAAACAATGGGTAAAAGAATTATTCCTCTTTATTAGGACTACATAAAAGTCCATGCTAAACTACGTCTACCTTGTAAGGATAGCTTGCCATACTCGTTCTTTCCTCACAAAAACAGTCGTGTTTTTTTTTGGTATTTCTTTATCTGAAAAGGTTATTCAATACACATTTTTGCTCGCAAGTGAAGTCGCAGACGTCTGCTAGTCTAAAATAAATGAAAAATATATTAAAAAAATCTTAGAACTCACCACAAACATAATATAGGTAGGTACGTAGTTACATTAAAGCGCGCAAAATCACGAGAAAAAGTAGGCTTTTAATTATTTAGAAAAGGTGACAAAACCAGAACGTACTTTAAATGTATTTCTTATTGGCCAAATAATCTCTGCATCTTCATTACATAGTATTAAATAAAGTCGGTTTCTTCCTGTATGTCCTTATGTATGCTTAAATGTTTAAAACTACGCAACCGGTTTTGGATGTGTATAGTACATGTTTAATATAGTAGAGAAACACTGATAATTTTAGAGGTTTCTGATGTGATGTCGTAAATAAACTCATTTTTTGCGCTTACATTGCAAACTCTGGGTAAACCCTACGAGATATATCAAAATAATGCACTACAGTGTTGCACGCCTTAAAAAGTCCGCGATGGTTTATGTCTATCTCTTAGTGATAATGTAACATCCAAACCACATCAACCAAATCAAAAATCGAAAATTTTAAGCAATACTGCATTAATCCTTATCCAATTAAGTATCTTAAATACTTTGTCCATTCAATATAGATCACTATTGCCCTTTACAAGTATTTTAAGTGAATATTTTCCAAGATAAATAGGATACAAAAATGCAGGGACATACTTTAGTACTAGTTTTGCACCCGTGCGAAACCGGGGCAGGTCGCTAGTCTATCTAGTTACATATATAATAAAATATAAAAATTACTTAAAAGTAAGGTCAAACCTTACGTAATTGATCCCCGAAAAAAAATATTTGAAATTTCGAATATCACAAAGGATTGTATGCCTTCAAACCAACCCTTTGTAAAAATAATGTCATTTGGCTTTAGAAGTGCGGTAGCCTCGATAAAACCTGCGACGAAACATAACGCCCTTTTAGCTAATGGCTCTATTGTTATGTGACCCTGGTGTTATATCAGTTATCACACAAATGATCCCTTTGTCGCTCGAAGACCCTTTTGTTAAAGTTTTTTTAGGTTTTTCCCAATGAATTACATTACACTTTTTTATTACATAAATATTAATATTCGGTAAAAATGTTGTACATAAGTATTATAATAATAATATTATAATATTTATTTATTATGTCGCATAATTCATGAATCTCGTTCACCGATACTATAAAATTACACACCATCCAAAAGCTTGAAATGCAATTAAATATAAATATACTATATACTTAACAAGCGATCTCAAAGACAAAAAGTTGGACACGAGACCGGTTTCAAAGTTAACTCAATTCCAATAAAACCTACGTACCTACGGTATAACAAAAGGACCCTTTGGCCAATGCTTTTATCCTTATGTCATCCTAGTACCATCACACTATTGTTCCATATATCCCTTTATTCCAGAGGCCCTTTTCCCTGGTAAAAAAGGTGAATTTTATCTCGCTATAAGAAAAACAATTCCCTTATTATATTTTATTTCTTTTTTATGCGTAAGGCTTGGTACATTTTCATTAGTTAACATTAAATATGTGACCTAAATCAACCACTAATAATATCTCCACGCTTTACTACTGTATCGTAAAAAGGTAACAAATGGTCTTGGAATTTTATGGTGTTGAGAGGAGATTTATTTTAGAGAGTGTAGGTACTCGAAAACTTTGAGATAGACCTCCTTGAAGTTGTAATATAGGATAGGCATTACAGTGATATATTTAGGTACACTCTTATCTATGAATATTTCTTGGAAGCATATAGGTAACCAACCATTAAACCGTTTTTGTATCTCGTCCCTGTGTGTAGATGGTTGTAAGACTTGATAGCTGTACCTACTAGTAACTAATCATCGAATGTACACAAATATATATTTACTTCAAGGCTTTTTTTAATACTAAGCTTTAAGATAATTATTCGCTATTGCATTTTTAATGAAGATAAAGTTCAACGTACAGAAACACAGGCACGATGCTTGGTTTGAACTGTAAGTACGCCAATACTTATAATAGGTCTCTTCTCAAGATTATAATTGAGGTGATTCGCTAGTCAAACTATCTGAAAGTTTATCGTGCTGAGTTATTGGCGCTTAACTGCGCTAACATGACTTTATGAACTCAATAGCTAGTACCTACCGGCTTCCCACGAAGTTTCGCATCGCTCCAAGGACTACGGAAGTTGGAACTTGTAAATACCCAAGACATTTTAAGCTTATTTACTATCCGGGTATGTTGGTAAGCTCAGCTAATTAAGGTCAGAGTTAATTTTATAGTAGACAAACTGTTGATTAACTTGCCAGCTTTTCTTAGTTACTTACTTATACCTTTGGAATCAGTTGTAGTCACTATAAAAAAACTGTTTTAATATTGCTTGTAAGTTGTGGCTAAACTATGACTCGTCGATTTATGTTGCCACCTACATTTATTATAGACTAGAGGACGCCCGCGGTTTCACCTGCGTAGTTCTCGTTCTTTCGTTCGTTTTTCTCACCTTTTGAACCTTCCTTAGTTCTCCACGGATATTTCAAGACCAAGATAAGATAAATCCGTTCAGCCGTTCTCGAGTTTTAGCGAGACTAACGAACAGCAATTCATTTTTACATATATAGATAAAAGATAGTTGTAATGTAGCCATAGATTACAGATTTAAATGGTAGAATATTTAAATTATATTCGTATATAAATTATATATATAATAGGTATCAGTTTGGTTTAGAAACACATACGTAGAATCTACGTCCAATATTTATGAAATGATTCTACGAACTCCGCGTATCACTGGATTTCTACGAATTACAAGTTTCATTTCGCTCGGTTTGTTCAGTTTCATTTTTATTCCACGTATTGTGTATTCAAGCCACTGGAAATCACTGACGACCAAACAAAAGCTATCTACGTGTATGTTTCTTTTTGTAATATTGAATTTTAGCTTAATAAAACGTCTTTCTCAATAATTGGTAAGGCATTAAATGAGCTACTTGTATTGCTTGCAATTCCTCGGCTTTCCTTACTACTCTTCGCACAGCTCTCATTTATCCTGAACTAAATAGATAGCTAGCTTGTAGGACTTGCTGGATACGGGCGTAAGGCGTACAAACTTAAAGTAAGTATCAAAATTAAGGTGAAATTAGAAAATTCCGTCGTATCTTAAAAGTCAGCCATAATTCGTTTTTTTTAAATATATTAAAATAGACGGTTATGGGCATAAAATACCTGGATTTATAAGACGGAGGTCTTGGGTTCGAATCCCGGCGGGGCAGATTGAGATTTTTCTTAATTTGTCTTGGTCTGGCTGGTGGGTGGCTTTCGCCGTGGCTAGTTACCACCCTACCGACAAAGACGTACCGCCAAGCGATTTAGCGTTCCGGTACGATATCGTGTAGAAACCGACAGGGGTGTGGATTTCGTCCTACTCCTAACAAGTTAGCTCGCTTCTATTTTAGATTGCATCATCACTTAACTTCAGGTGTGATAGCAGCCAAGAGCCAACTTGTAGTCGATAAAAAAGACGACATCTACGAAAAGCGGAAAAAGTTGAAAATACATAAAAATATATCTTGTGGTTAATATCTCTTTAATTAAATAGTTAATATTAATAATAGAGATATATATGTAACAGGCTTGCAGTATTATAATTTATAATACTCCATTAATTAGTTTTATAGCAGTTTAGCAGTAACAGACGTAATCCAGGGATTATACTGTCTGTTAGTGGCAACATTATGAAATGGAAATCACGTGAGCCCCAGCTTCTGTACGTACAAATCATATGATGTACAAGGGATTAAAACAACAAGGGATTAAATGTTATGTTGTTTAGGTTTATCTGAATATTTCGTTGATACGTTTTGATATTTTTTGAGAAATCAAGCCGCACGGTTTTAAGACAATCATGCTTTTAGACACTATCCTCCTTACAAAGGTCAAAGTGCCATATTCAATCCAAAATGTAAACGAGCGAAACTTGGACAAATATTTTTAAGGCCTCCAATATTATTCACGTGAAAGCAAAACAACCTCGCGATTGGTAGAGTTTTGGAATAAATTCGCGCGAGTTGCTGCCGACAAACAAATATTGTTCAGTTGTTTTTTACACTGAAATGAAACCAGAGGGAAATGTTTCCTCAAAATTAATGCAGAACGTTGATCAAAATTATTTGAATTTTAAAGTACATTTCACTGACGCGTTTCCAGTGAAATAACGCATAAATGGTCATTGAATATTCACCTGAGGGGGATGAATATAGCGTTCATATTTAAGGAGAAAGTCATTTGAAAACTGGTTTTGAGTTTTTTTTTTCATTGCCAGTTAGCCCTAACTGCAATCACACCTGATGGTAAGTGATGATGCAATATCTTAGATGGAAGTAGGCTTACTTGTCAGAAGCTATGCTAAAAAGTCGAGTGTATGCTTTAGGAAATCTCGTGATGAGCCATTGGTGGGTGCATCCCAGTAGTACCCCATACCGTAGTTCTATAGAATAGTAGAGTTTTTACTCTTGACTTTACTTATAGGATATAAGTTATAAACTTTATATTATTTTGATTGATATTTCATTTTGTTTTTAAGAAAAAAATGTCCCTTGCGACAAAATCTGACTTGTTAAAACCAAGTAGTAGTTGTGTCTAAAAAAATATTCTCTTATTTTAGAAGTTACAGGGGGGGGGGGGACATTTTACCACTTTGGAAGTATCTTTCGCGCAAACTATTCAGTTTAGAAAAAATTATATTAAAAACCTCAATTCCATTTTAAAGACGTTCTGTGCAATTTAAGCAAAGCTGTATTGGATATAGTATGTTTATAGATACTCTTAAATTTAAGTGGACATTTATTATTGCAATCAAAAGAGATTCCATATTATATTTATAAAAACTATAGATATTTTATGTCTCGTACAAACAAGATGTTGATATCTGGGATGCACCCCCATTGGTATTTCGCTTTAAAATATATAGATACTCTCTGTTCTGTTCTGTTCTGATCTGTCATTGCAATTAGTAACACCTAATTAGTAACAAACTATGGAGATAGCTACTCGTACATAAATACAGTCTCATTTATACAACAGTATATTAAAATATCGATTGTCCGTCGCTTCTACATTCCGCTTGAAACCGATGTTGATTTTGTTCAGTATTAAAACAAAACAATTTGGAATTCGAACCTCTCCCGTGAAAACAATATGTCATATTTTTGTGGTTTCAGTATTTTCTACCGTTCTCTGTATTATTTACCGGTTTGTTTACAAATGCTGTGGTATATTATAGCTTAGTTAGTAGTAGTAGCTCCGAGCGGTACTGGATTTATATTTTTATGAATATTGGCACGGAATACATACAGTATAGTGTATAAATAAATAAAACAAAACAGCCCTTAATTTCCTACTACTAATACAAAATGATTAATAACATTTTTAAAGTGTAACACACAGTTAAAATTATATACATTAATTGCCAATTATTATCGATACAGGTGGTAGAAGTCGCCTCGTCGTAAGCCTCCACCAATTTTCGCCATGTATTTCGATCCCTAGCGATGCTACTATCATAAGGTATAGGCCACCTAATTTCCGCTTCCCCATTTACCTTCCTAAAATAATAACAATAATTCATTTTCTGAAACCGGCTCACGCACCGAGAATATAATTCTACTAGAGGACGCCCGCGGTCTCACTCGCATAGTTCTTATTCCCGCGGAAATTTTGGGGTTAAAATGTGGCCTATGTGTTATACTGATATGTAAACTACATTATTGTGAAGTTTTATCCAAATCCATTCAGTACTTTTTGCGTGAACAAGTAACAAATATCCATCTATCATATAAACTTTTGCCTTTATAATATTTGTAAGGATAATTGCGAATGTCAGTTTAATTGCTTCTTTTTTTTGTTGGTTTACATATTTGTTTGTGTTCGAATAAAAGCGCACAGAAAAGGTTTCCAAGATAAAAAAGTACCAATTAGAGTTTTAGACGGGAATATGGCGTATACCATTATGTATTCTGCGATATACCTAAAACCAACCGACAGACACAATATAAAACAAACTCGAATGTTGCAGGATTTACAGTGTGTGATATTCGCATCTTGTCTCCATATATCTTCGATCGTCGCTACTCTCTGTAGTTGTCTGCCTGCAATAAATCACTCGGTACTCGATACATGCCAGCTTCTCATCTTTTATATTGTCCTGGTAGAGGTTAATCTAATCCAAATGCTTGGTTGCATATAATCTACATTTGTTCTGATCGTACCTAATGTTATATATCGATATTATATAGAATATATTATATGTATATTATACTTGCATTATTAACATGTATTCTATGTCTAACTAATAAAGGCTTCTAGCTTTAAATGGTTTTTATTCGCAAAAATCAGTAATGTGTGTGTGTCTCCGATTCCGCATAATGTAAAGTTCCGAATTAGTTCGTTACTTGATCGATATTACTCGTTAACATGTTAGGTACATGTTAACGAGTAATATCAATTAACGAGTAACTGTTAAGTTTACTTATTTATTAACTACTATTTCATACTTATTTATTGGCCATAGCCGTGATATTATTTTTACAGATTAAACTAACAACAGACTTAAGTAAAATATAGTTTCTAAAGCTAAGACAAAACATTTCACAAGAATAATCCTAAATCGAAAAATACTCTATAGATTATTTACCTACTAAATAATAAACTAGTTCTTAAATAGAGAAGAAATAGTTTATAATACGATTACACACTATACAACTGCGAGTCAGCAAAATTGTTATTTACTGCAAGTAGTAATTAAATAAAAATGTGAGGGATTTAAAAAAATCCTCGGTAAGGCTTTCTAGCACTATGATCTTCTGATCTAAGCCTGGGATAAACAGACACACGGACGGATATCGAAAAACATCGTAAAAGTTGAACTACGTTTTACGTAACACTAAAAACGAGGCTGGCTTGACTAAATACCCCCACTTACGGTATTTTTAAACGGTGTTCTAAATTCGTCCAAAAATATAAAAGCTTTATTAAAGTCCTACTTAAATGTCCTTTCGGAAATTGGTATTGCCTATCAAGCGCGGAACCATCCGGCGCCATCATAAGCGTGAATCCCGAACAAATTAATCTTGCTCTGAAGCCTCAAAACCCTCATCGTTACGGTTCCGGTGTCCTATTTTACGGGATCCTTTGAGTGCTGTCAAATGTGGAACCCACGTCAGGCTTTTGTTCACTTTTGGAGTGAAGTTTTAATTCAATTAATTTTAATTTATTAAAAATAATTATATTAAGTACTCCCTGTTCACTGCTGTTTCAGGCGTGTAGATTATATATTCAATAAGTAATATACATACCCGATCACACGACATGGTTCTAAAACGATACATAATTTCATATTAGCTCATTTTTAACTTCTTCATAGCGGCACTGATTTGTGGTAGTTCCTGCAGTGTGACGCGTATTAGCCCTCGACTAAAAGTACTTGCCCCACTAATTTTGTAAGTGGATCTTAAACGTTTGATAACTCCAATTGATGGTCCCATAACGTTTTTAAACTAACTTTGCTAACCTTAGAATTAATCCCAACAAATTATAAAGATTTGGAGTTAGGTAAAGTATAATAAAATTTAATATATTTTTTTCGAATTTTTTCTTGCATTTGACAACAATATCGGTATTGGAATGAATTGTATTATAACCGATGTCTGAAAAGGAGGAGATTCTATCTTCGGCTGTAAATACGAGTACATTTTTATCCGTTTGTTCTTAGATGAGCAGCGAGGGCCGGTCCCGGGTGCAGCAGAACGACCTGCTTTTGCACGAGGCCGTCATTAAGAACGAGCCGGAGGCCGTTCGCGAGGCATTGAGGAGGCCCACTGACGTCAACTGCAGGAACAATGTAAGTGCAGTCTAACTAGAAGACACAATTATTATAAAGGAATATTGGCCTTACTTAAAACTCATGTTTTAAGTTGATAAACAAATGAATGTCATTGTCTTAGTATGGGCGCGCGCCGATCCACTGGGCAGCAAGTCGCGGCAACGTGGAGATAATCAAACTACTCATTGCCGCTGAGTGCGACATAGAGGCAGTTGACAAGGTAACCTACTCACTTCCTATTTCTTATAACCCAAGGGGGTGCAATGGGTATATTGTTGTCCCTCAAAACTGTACAGTTGCATACTTACTTATGGTACAACCTGACAAATAAACTTTTATAAAATGACAAAGGTCTGATCGTCATAGGCTTTAACTCCTGTATACCTAACTTTTATATACGTAGGTAGTTAAAGTTTAAGTTTCCCGCAGTTCGGAATGCGACCGCTGCTAATGGCAGCTTGGCACGGACACTTAGGCGCCGTGCAAACACTGGTGAAGGCGGGCGCCTGCCTCGCAGCTATCAACAAGGTATTCTCTCCTGGTACTTTGACTTAAATATTTTTATCAAGACCAATAAAATACTGCGTAAGTAACTGCTTGATAAAAAACTACCTTGAGTGAATTCTGGCTACATCCGGGACATACGTATTTTTTGTGTTGATGGAAAGGATTCAAACTACAGCATCCCAGATGAGTTCTTGAGTCGAGGTTGGAGTCTATGCGGCTTCGTATCACCCGGCTGCGAAGTTGATGGTCATAAAAATGGCACGCAAAGCAAGTTAAGCCGTAAATCCCTAAATAACATTTTTGACTGATCGTATTAGAGTCAAACATTATCATGGTAAGTCAACATAAGTACATCGTAGTGAGTCTAAGTTTTAAATCCTCATCCTATAGGAGGTACGCCTGTAGTTAAAACACGCTACTCACATAGATACCTGCGCCGGATATAATGTGAGTGCTTCTTGTAGTAAGCCGTAAATATTCTAAATGATTTTAAGTACATAGGTCATGGAAGGTTGTGTATTTAAAATTTATGGAAAAATTCGCTTGTAAACGATAACCCTCCAGAGAGTGTGATAAATTGATAGCTATATTTTATAGCCATGTTGCTTATTTCTGAAAGTTTTTTATGTGTTTACTGTCGTAAATATGTCGTCAATATCCTCATAAAACCTAGTCCACTATTAAAAATGCTGACATGTTGACTAAATTGTATGCTACAGAAGCGATTTTAGGTTAAATTGAGAAATGTACACATCGATGTACATAAATAAAATCCAACAGTCCAGTAATGTCTGCGGAACTACTCATTGTAAAATTTCAAATATTTCCATCAAATAATTTATTTGTATATCATTATAGAATGTCAAATCAAATGATGAAATTTTTCAAGTAAGTCTCTGGCCTCTACATAGATATTTTAACGGCATGTCGGTATTAGTTTGTCCCTTATGTTTATCTATACAGATGTCAGAACTTTTTTAGTCTTATTTTCTAATTTGTACGAAAGCCTCAGTTTACACACATTACCAACAGAAACACAACGACATCCTGCAATGCGCGGCTACGCGAGGCTCTAAAGAAGTGGTTGCGTATGCCCTGACGTTGGGCTCCAACGTGCAGGGCTGCGACGCGGCGGGGGACGCGCCGCTGGCGTTGGCGGCACGCGGTGGACACACGGCAGTGGTGGAGTTGCTGTTGGACCAGGGAGCATACGTGGATGCTGTCAACAAGGTATGTGGAAAGTATTTCTTTCTAAATGGAAGAATATAAACCATGGAGCACACTTTCTGGCGTTTGCAGCGCGACGGATACGCTGGCATGGTGGAACTGTTGTCGGACCAACGACTATACGTAGATATTGTGAATAAAGTATGTGAAAAGTGTTTCTTTCTGACCGAAAAGTGTGAAGAAACGGCCGCGTACGGTTTCTGATTTTTTTTAATAGAGAACAATAGTTAAACTGTATAAGTGGGTGCATCCCAGTAGTACCCCCTAATTTTGGTTCTATAGAACTGTTGACACACCATCTTAGAGTTTAGTGTCCTATTAGTTCCACACAGAACTAATGGGACAAAATTAAAGAAATGTCGATATCAACATCTTGTTTGTACGTTTTATATAAATTACCTACCTTTAGTATAGTATGAAATCTCTTGATTGCAATAATAACTGTCCAATTTAATTTGAAGTATCTAATTTATTTCTTTAATTGCTGAAGATTATTTTGAGAATGACGAAAGATTAAAATGAGCTTTCAAAAAACGCATGCATGCATGACATGCAATAGCATTGCACAAGAAATCAAAGACTGATATGGATCAGAAACAAAACAATTCGATCGATGTGGAAGATTCGGAATTATCTTTTTAGGGTTCCGTAGCCAAATGGCAAAAAAAATCCTTATAGATTTGTAAAGTCTTTTTGTCCGTCTGTCTGTAACAGCCACTTTTTTCCGAAACTATAGGAACTACTACTACTACTACTACTACTATACTATTGAAACTAAATAGAAAAAAAAACAATAAATTTCGGGGGTTCCAAAACTGGGGAAGTGGAACTAAATTTTTTTTTTCATACGGTATTTATGGTTAAGTCTTTAAAAATGATATTGAGGTTTCTAATTTTTTTTTTTAAACTGTATGCATTTTACGTTTTGGGGTACGGTATGGGGTACTACTGGGATGCACCCATTTATGTCGTGTTTTAATAATTTATATTAAAAATAAATTATCTATTTTATAAAATGAAAATAAATTAAAATATAAATAAGTTAAACCAAACGACATTTACGCATCAATTGGTAACATATAAACACTTAAAAGACTTTTCTGCCCTAATAAAAAACAAAAGTCCTAAATGACCTCAAGCTGGCTAATTTCGAATCCAAAACTAAGATTGTAAAGAAATGCATTCGCAAAGGCATCAGGGTCACTACCTAGAATAGGTAGGTAGATAGTATCGTAATTTAATTTTACAAGGTATCCTTCCTTTGAGTGTTCTATCGATTTTATACCGAGAATGAACTGGAAGGCTTCTTTGATATTACCATCCCTATTTTATAATATCGTATAGATTTTTACTTCACTTTTTCTTTTTGACTCGTTAATTATTTATTTTGTGTGAATATGTACAGTGCAAACATTATCACGCCTCATTCCTTTAGAAGTAGGTATAAAGAGACCACCTGCTGCGATCCTTGCATATTGCTATTTCCATTGTTATTTATAATTCTGTTATTATACCTACAAGTTGCTTTGTTTAGAGCCTGGAATTAAGAAGTGCACTAGAAGTGCTGCATTGTCTGTTCTGTGGTTAAGATTATTTGCTCTTGATCTATCCTTTAATTAGAATATCCTGGATTTGGTCCTAGAGTTTGCGTTTGCCTTCCTCTCTTTAACCGACGAAAAAAAACGGAGGAGGTTCTCAATTCGACACGTATATTTTTTTTATGTATGACCACGCATAACTTTTTACAGAGTTGTCCGATTTTGATAATTCTTTTTTTATTAGAAAGGGCACACTTCCAAGGTAGTTTCATTGTCATCATGTTAGGATCTGATGATGATATCCTGGGAAAATTGAAGGAACTCTTCAAGTTGTATAGGCACACTTGCAGCGATTTCGGTTTTAGAGTACGTATCGGTAGCTTTTTGGCTACAAGTACCTTATAATGTACTATGATAGTATAGTACGAGTACGTTACGTGGCGACAAATCACTAAAAAGTAAGAAATAAAAATTTTTAACAAAAATAGAACCGACTCAAAACGCACTAAAAAGTAAAAAATAAGTGTGTAATTAGTTGCTTTAATTTACTTAAGCATATCTAGGAGTCGGTGCCAGCCAAGGTTTCTACTTTAAGGACATTACCTAGAACCCACAAACTGCTTTACTACGTTAAATAAATGTTCCTTGAACTTGCTGGCACCGACTTCATAGATATGCTTAAGTAAATTAAAACAAATAAATTATTTTTTACTTTACGATTTGTGCCGGTTCTATTTATTGTTATTAGACTTCATACTCAAGGCCTTCAAACGCGCAATAAAAAAAAGGCAAATAGGTATTTAATAATTTTGTCCAAATAAATTCAAATAACTATGTAATTTTACTTAAAATAACAACTCAAGTCTTGATTTAACAAGTCGAACAGGCCGACCGCTTGGGGCAAATCGGCAACAACTAACAAAGGCACATTATGAAGCGAAGACAGCGCTCATTATAATTCTTTATGATCTCCTAGTCTCTTTGAAGTCGAATGATCAACTTTAATCAGTTTTCTCGATATTGAAAACACAACCTAACCCCAAGAGAAAGGTTTTTTTCATTAAATGGTTCCACAATCGCTTTTCATAAAAGATACATTGAAGAAAGAGATTTGCATAAGTAGCTAGGTGGAAGTAAAAATACACCCACGTTTAAGCCGATGTGACTTCGGAACACGTGGTCTTGCGTCCTTCCTAAGCCGGGCTATGATAATACATATATTGAATTTTTCTTTGTTCCACAAAAATGACAATTTTTCTCAACAAGATCTAATGTTTGTCGTTGGTTGTTGTCACTTCAACGTTGGGAAGCTTGTATGTTATTATATAACAAGCCCGTGTTTCTAAGAGCATGTTAAGCTGTCGGTCTCAGTTATTATCATTAACATCTGATACTGATCGTTACAAGAGTAAGAACATCATCACCCGAAGCCCGGCAGCACGCATTAGAGCAGCGTCGTGAAGCTTTGCTCCATAGCCGCTTTCCTAAAAAAGAAGGGAAGCTGTAGAAACGGGCAGTTGATGATTATTAAATCTATTTTTTACGACTTCCGTGGCGCAGTGGTATGCGCGGTGGATTTATAAGACGGAGGTCCTGGGTTCGATTCCCGGCGGGGTAGATTGAGATTTTTCTTAATTTGTCTTGGTCTGGCTGGTGGGAGGCTTTCGCCGTGGCTAGTTACCACCCTACCGACAAAGGCGTATCGCCAAGCGATATAGCGTTCCGGTACGATGTCGTGTAGAAACCGAAAGAGGTGTGGACTTTCGTCCCACTCCTAACAAGTTAGCCCGCTTCCATCTTAGACTGCATCATCACTTAACATCAGGTGTGATAACAGTCAAGGGACAACTTGTAGTCGATAAAAAAAATCTATGCATTGGTGACATTTTCTTAACCGGTACACCATTTATTTATTTTTTTTTTATTGTAGGAGGAAATCCTCATGGATGACATTCGGGTGACCCGGATGACTATGTCCGACTTCACCAGTATCCTCGGTGACCTGCGGACTAAAACCTCCTACATTCGTCGGTACATCTGATGTTAAATGACTATCCGCCCGTGCATATTGGCAAAACTGTAGGAACTAGTAGTAATGCGTCGCTGGCCTTAATTATTAATATCCTGTCGAACTTCTAGAAAGTTCATATCACAATATTTTAGTCACGTTTAATACAAACATCCATATAAGCTGTTAAAACCTTTGCCTACACAACACTCTTAGTAGCTTAATTGAAAATGATGGAAATAAACTAGATTGGAAAGTTACATAATTTTCAATTAAGTTTGTAGGCAGTTTGAATTACTTTACTGCCTGGCGATCTGAAATTATTTTATACTAGCGAACGAGCGCGACTTCGTCCACGTGTAAATAAAATTAAAATAAATAAAAAGTAGCCTAAATTACTTCTTAAAACATTAGCCAACTGTGACTGAGAATCCCGTGACATCGGACCAATCGATTCAGAGATTATTAGATTGATATAGATATTTACTACCGCTACTATACTTAACGACCTCTGTGGCGTAATGGTATACACGGTATAGACGAAGGTCCTGGGTTCGATACCCGGCGAGCAGATTGAGATATTTTTTAATTTGTCTTGTTCTGGCTGGTGGGAAGCTATCGCCGTGACTAGTTACCACCTTACCGACAAAGACATACCGCCAAGCGATTAAGCGTTCCGGTACGATGTCGTGTAGTAAACAAAAGGGGTTTGGATTTCATCCTACTCAACAAGTTCGCTTCTATCTTCACTTAACAACAGGTGTGATAGTATTTAGTAAAAACTTAATTTTAAATTACATATAAGATAGAGACAAAAAGTAAAACAAAACCTGAACAAAGTTAGGAAGACCTTGAAAATTATTACCTTCCATAGTCGCGTAATAAAATAGAAAGGAAAAATGCAGTTACGTATTCCCGAAGGAAGACATTAGATCTCAAATTGAATTCCAGTGAGATAGCTACCTCGCTGTTGTGTAGAGATTGTGTTTCTATTTGTATAACTGTAACTAACATATGTTTCCCTAGTACCCAGTAAAAATAAAAAGAAGCTTCTACAAAATTACATTCTGCAATTATCATGTCCGTGCCATTCATTCTACATACGCGTACATACTCGTACGTACAGCAATACGAAGAACGATTCATATAAAAAATATAAATATATTCTCGCTGACTCGGTCTCGAGTCAGCGAGAATATATATATTTATATTTTAACACCAGCTACTATTTTAAGCATATTAAATGATATTGTCATAATCTTGGCTTATTTGAAAATTATATCATCAAACCTTTTCAAAAATATTATATTTATGCAATGTGTCGCAGGGCTTATATTTATACAAAGTGACCGTCCGGCGTTTATTAAATATTTTGACGTAAATGACCTCAGATGTAGTATAACTATTATATTAAACTAACTATATCTTTATATAGTTTATGTATACTATATGGTTTTTACTGGGCTTTGGTATCTTTTGTATTTTATGACAAATTTTATTAAAAAACTAGCAGTCGTCCGCGACTTCGTCCGCGTGAAAACCACTTGCCCTTCTATTTTTCTATGACAGACTTTCATACAAATTTTCTTACCTATTGCTCTCTCTATGTCTGCTTCTAACAACACTGGATTTATTAAATGTTTCCGGCTAGACGTTTAATGTGTTGATTGGCGAGGCGTATCTAAGATGGCGACTGCGGCTTGTTTGGATAGCAACTACGGTTTATTTATCAGTATCATTAGAATTTAACGAAATTCTCCTTAATTCGAATTTTACGGATATATGTTGTCGAATCGAAATCAATATTTTTTATGTTTTGTTATTCATCTAAGGTTTCGATTGAGTCTACCGTACCCCTTGACGAAATTATTAATATAGATACATTAACAGAAGTCGCTTAGTCGGCGTATTTTGTCGACTATTCGTTGCTTAGTAACCGACTACAAAAGTGGTCGGATAGTCGGCTCTATCTCTATAAATAACAAACGTGAGTGCTATAAATACATCACAACGCATATTCTACAAATACGTGTCTAGTTAGCAATGCATTGCAGCATTGATGTGCTAATTAGGTTGCTTCATCATTAGCCGTGTCACTGCTGCAATTCAATATCTACTATTGAATATGACACTCGTGTAGCTCACATACCAATATGTTTATCGAAAGCAGCAATTTTCGTATGTACAAATATACATCTTTTTGATTTGTATAGATTTATATTGCCTTTTGATTTCAAATTAATAGTTAATTTTCTAAATGCATTTGAATGTATACACCTACGGTACTTACATCAAAAAATTATTTAAAACATTTTTGTCCGTCCATCTGTGTCTATTTGTCTGTTCATACCTGCTAATCTCACAATATACCAGTCGAATTGGAAAAAGAACAAGGAGTGACATAGGCTAATTTGTATCCTAATATTCATGGGAACTACGCAGGCAAATCCGCGGGCGTCTGCTAGTTTTTATCACGCAAATTATTCTCCACAAATAATAATACAAAATTCCACAAATATATAAAACAAAATCTCATAATTTTTGACTGCGCAACGAATTATAATACGAGTTCAAAAGTTCAGGGCTTTTAGAAGCGGGAGAAGTCGTGTGCTTCTACTATTACTAAGTAAAAGTGTTCGCTCGATAATTATTATTATTGACTAACAGACGCCCACGACTGCGCCCACACGGGAAATAGCGTGTTGCATCTTCCAAAAACAGCAAAAATAAAAAATTACGTTTTTCTAAGAAAAATGGGTGTAGCAAGTTATCCTTAAAAAAATATATATGCCATTGAGTTCTTTTTTGTAGTGCTAATTAATAAAGAGTAACAATTTTTCGATACATTGTTTCGTTATATCTCAATAATCGTTTTCGATGAAAGCTCCTAGGTGGCTTAAATTTCTTCGACTTTTCCAATAATTAACGTCATAGTTAATCATTAAAACATTGATTAATTTTATGCTAAAACCACAGAAACCACTTTATCTATTGGTAAGAACTGCTTATTAATCCGGTCAGTAAATAGAGTTTATGGGGAACAGACAGACAGACAAGCGCGACAGGTATTTTATAGTACGTAAGATAATGAAATATAAATATTTGAAGAATAAATGTTTAATATTAACCTTATTATATAAAACCTTGAGTGGGCGTTTTGAAGATTTGTTCATTTACTTTTTTTTAACTATCTATCCTAGCTGCTGTCACTTGAGGATAAGGACAACTAGAAAACGAAAACTATTTCGACCAGGCTATCATAACCACCGCGGAGTAGTTGAATGTAAACAGTGTATTCCAATAAATATGGCCGCCAAGGTTTAAACTCAATGCATTTAATATATGTCACGAGCAAAAACAACGTACAATCAACGTAAATATACAGAATACCTGTTCTTGATACAAAAGCTTTTATTAAAAATAATTGCGAATTTCAATTTTATCTTACTTGTGACTTTCATGTAGATGTACCTAGCTGTATACATTCGAGTTAATCTACAGAATAAGAAATGTAAACCCGCCAACCCCCATTGGAGCAGCGTGGTGGGTGTACGCTCCATATCCCCTCTCCTGTAATAAGGGAGGCCTGGCCCTGTAGTGGGCCGTTAATAGGCTGATAATGATGATGTGGAAAAATACAATCAATGTTTCTGTTTGTTTCTATTTATAGGCGAAACAAAAGCAGAACGAACGATTGTTCGTAATAAATCAACTTTGATAAAGTACCTACGTGTCATTTGTTTCCTTTTGACAATCCTCCTGTCATCGTATGTCGTACTTATACAAATGACAAAAGTAATATTTTTTTCACAAGTGATAGCATAGGTTTTACAAATAAAATTAGATAAATTGACGGCCGAGTGGCGCAAATCGCAATGGGTAGTGACCCTACTTCTGCATACTAGGATGTGGGTTCGATTCCCACATCTGGAAAATGTTTGTGCGATGATGATTATTACTCTGGGCTATAAAGCGATGTGTGTGTGTGCTATTTTTTATTTTTATTTTAAAAACTTTACTGCAATTTATAAAGATAAACATAGCAGAAGAAACAGAGTAACATTAATTGGCAAAAAGCGGCTTTATCACTAAGAGCGATCTAGACCAGGCAACCTACCGAAAGATTCTAAATATTCTGTGAGACGGGAAATTGCAAAAATAAAGAAAAGAAAGTAAAACTACAATATACATGCATCTAATACGGCATACATATATACACATTATATTAATATATATACATATATATTACTTATACAATACATATATATTTATTATACACATAGTACCTACATATATTTAACAAAGTAATCTTTATTTTAATATCTACATGAACTACTTATTAAAATGTTAGATAGTGATTCTTTACACGATTTTTAAAAATGGTCAGCGACTTTGAGCATCTAATTTCTTCTGGTAATGCGTTCCATGGTGTAGCTTTGATAGTGAAAGAATCTGTGAAATGATGTTTTGGTATTGCACTTAGTCATGGCTAATATATTTTGCCTACAAGAGCGCTGCGAGTCCTGAGATGCGATCAGGCCAAGAAATGTGAAACGCTCTTTCAGGTATGGTGGTGTCCAAGGATAAAAAAGAGTACTGTAAAGGAGAGAAAGAATATGCAGATCACACCGAAGTTTTATAGGAAGCCATTTAAGTTTCCTACGATATTCTGTTATATGATTATATTTCCTGAGTCCAAATATGAATCTTATAAGTTTTGCAAACGTTCTATACTAAAGCCAAACTCGATGGAGAATGCTTGTCAACAAACAAATTTAAAACGAAGGTAGAAAATGCAACACATTTTATGCCTCATAAATTGAAATTCTTGTTTTGTGTTTTATAAAATCTAATTTAAAAGATATTGAATATATTAATTAGTTTTAAGCTTAGTAATCTAATTTATTGTCATGAATTCGTCATTAACGAGTTAACTAAAAAAATAAGATGTAAAATGGCTAGTGATTTGTACCTTCATTTTTATTTTGTTTGTTGACAAGCATTTTCAATCGAGTTTGGCTTTAGTATAGTTTATTAAGGAGCTCCTCAGTCAAATCTAAATAGCAAACATCGGCGTAATCAAGGATGGGAAGAAAGAGAGCATTCGCTAATAGAATCTTGGTCTTCACTGGCAAGAAATTTTTCCACCTTCTTAACGAGCCAAGAGCCTTAAAAATCTTTTGACTAATCTGTGCTACCTGTGGCTTCCAAAAAAGGTTGCTATCCATGAGAATACCAAGATTCTTAACTGTTTGACTATAAGGCAACACTGATCCATCAAAAGCAACTGGTGGTAAAGTAGAAAAGTTAATCTTGAAAAAATTCTTATTCATTTATATTTAAATTAAATAGATATTTTGGTTGTAAAATTAGAACAGCTCTACTAAAATAAATATTGTGTTATTAAATAATAAACAATTCACTTCCATCCCCTGTGAATCTGTCCAGTAGCATTGTACCCTACCTAGCTAACTAAACGACTCCGATGCGGTTTATTTTGTTAAAAGCTAACGTAATCGAAATTATTCTTAAGATATAATGAATATTCGATAATAATCAGCATTTATCTATAATATTACGAAATTTAGACATAAAATCGTTATTCCAGCAAATTCATAATTGTTGAGCAGATTTCGAGGAATTTTAATTATAATTTCGTGAAACAACTACACGTGTGTTATTTTATATTCAGCTATATTTCGTGATAAAAGTTTCCATTGTATTTTAATCAAATGTATGGTACAGCCCGCAGGCGAACGGGACGAATGTATTGGAACGAAAAAAAAGTTGAAATAAAAGACAAACAAGAATATTACAACATGGTGAAACAATATAATAAAAATAACAGGCATGTTTGCTTCATATTGATATCACGAGTTTCCATGAATTGGAAGGCAAATTATATTTGGTACTATATGTAAAACCATAAATAGAAATATTATAACATAAATATATCCAAATCTATACACTCAATATGAGTTTTAAGAAAATAATTACCAAATTATTTTAAAAATAAGTATGAAATTAACTGCTTATTTTTCAATAATTTCTTCGAGATCAAAGAATCAAAAACTTTGTGCTATAAAGAATATATCAAAGTTTCTAAATGTCTCAGGGACTATTATTTTATGATCACGAACAAATAATATAAAGCGTGTAAAAATTATACAGATTGGAAGAACTGCGCTTCACGTGGCCTGCGAGGGTGGACACTCTGAGACCGCTGCACTCCTGGTAGCTAAAGGTGCTTCGCGAGATGCGCGAGACAACTCCGGCCGCGCCCCGCTACACCAAGCCGCGGTGCACCGCCACACTGAACTAGTTAGAGTGCTCCTCGAATCGGGATGCAACGTCAACGCCACAGACAATGTGAGTTTATGATCGCCTGGTACTACTATTTTGTACAATCTACTTTGCATAATTGTCCTCCTGGTACTTACTAAAACTGAAATCAAAAATTTTCTATGCAATGCGAACTGAAGTGGAAATTATAGTAATAAACATTTATTTGTCTAGCTTTAAAATAATTACAACTTACACGACACTTGGGTACTTTTGTAACCAACTCACGTAAACTATCCTTTCGAACGGTCATTAGCAAAGTAGCTAATTATTGCCGTGTTTGACTTTTATCAATGACGAACTTAAGAAGTAGGTAATATATACTTACTCTATTCCTGTATATATCAGTTTATTACTTTAGGCACAATTATTGTATTTATAGCACTTTAAATCTACTTGAATATAGGTTAAAAAGTAAATTTTTGTTCAGAATGGCGTGACTTCCCTACAAATGGCCTGCGCTCAAGGCTGTCGCGGTATCGTCGAGCACTTGTTAACTTTTGGGGCTGATGTTCATCTACAGAATAATGTAAGTAGAATGTAAACAAATTATAACTTTCAAAATAATAAAAATGCGCGCTTGGCTGTACCCTGTGTATTAAAAGCGTATCCTGCAAATACAATGCGTTATAGTCTCGCCTAGTCACAACGAAGGTGTGTGGATATTATCCTACTCCTAACGTTTTCGCCAGCCAGACCTGGATGAATAATTTAGAAAATCTCAAACAGACCCGCCGGGGATCGAACCAAGGAGGAGGAGCAACTGTTCTGTGTTAAAACAGCAATACGTATCCCACGAATTTGTTGTCAATAATAATTAGTAACACTCACTATTGAAGCAAAGAAAATGTTGGATCACTTGAGCTCTAAGCCCCTTAAGTATCTCTCTACTCTAACTACAAGAGCAAGAAGACAACCCTGGGTACTAGGTAGGCAGTTTGTAACTTGTTTACTCGCGTTGCTAAAGTTTGTCGAGTGGATTGTTTAACAAAGTCGTTTTAAATGTCGTTTAGACTTTCGAAGTGGGATGTAGGAAGAAGGCTATATTGTACCAATCAGCCTTTCCATAAAAGGAAAATTCGTCTCGACAAATTTGCCTCACCCACACAACCTAAAGAAGCAAAAAAGAGCAGTTTGGTTAGCCAATCCGAAATACGAAAAAAATTCAACGTACTTGTATGTGCTACGAACTGATCGACTCAAAGGCCGTACCAAAACTATAATAAAACATATTTTTAGTTCAAATTCTCAAACAAAAACAAAACATGTTTTTGTTTTTGAGTTGTTTGTATGACCACCTGGCGAGTTACATAACAACCAAAAACAAATTAAAATAGGTCTACAATTTGATGAAAATATCGAACCAAAATACAAAATAAAAAACATACATACACCCGAATTCAGTTAAAAAAATAATGTAACCTCAGTTCACAATGTCAAAGAAAAGTAATAAACTAGCTATATAGTTTTTTACTCTTTACATTGTAACAGAGTAAGGTTGCAAAGGGGAAACCTTTTGATGTACTCCCACCATCCACCACCTTGCACCCCTCTGATGCTACTAGGAAAACATAAGTAACACAGAGCTTTTCCAACAGGTCGGTTCTTCAGCCCTGCATGCAGCGTGCGCGGCAGATGCAAATGAGATCGTTGAACTATTGTTGGCTCACGGGGCAGACCCGGCTATAACGGACCAGGTAATCAGAAAGGATAAGACAGCGTTCTTACCTAGACTTAAACTAAAATACACAATAATTATGTACAATAACATCGTTGCACCCTACATGCATGAATTAACACAAACCTCACAACACTTTGCAGATTAAATATGCTAACATGAAACTTTACAGACGAATTATTTAGATTGCTTGTACTTTATTGCTGATGAATCTGTCTGCACTCCCAGTCGTTAAAGAAACAGCTCTCATGTATTTTATTAGTCTGGACGATTGTTATGTAAAATATTCCTCGTATCGATCACTTACTTCTATCTAGACTTGCTTTAGGCATTATAAATAGAACTGAGTTTAAGTGCAGTGAACCTTAATCAGAAGGGCAATATTAGGCAATACTATTAGCAAATTATCTCTTAACTACTTGTAAAACTTTTAGTCAGAAAACAAAGGTATTTTTTTGTTTGATCAAAACAAAATTTTAATAAATATTTACAGCCCTGAGTCTTAGTTCATAGAAGGGTTGTCTTTCAAAACAAGAGAACCCGGGCCTGCCTGCACTTGTGATGTGATACAATTTTGCAAGTGATACTATTTAAACAAAACGACATAAAAAAATGTTTAAAAAACAAAAAGAATTTATTAGGGGACACCCGGGTTTGAACCGGGGACCTCTCGATCTGCAGTCGAATGCTCTACCACTGAGCTATATCCCCGCTTGAAGGACGAGCGAATAACACCGTTATAAGATAAGCGTATCATTGTGACTCATACTTGACACCCACCAATAGATAAGATTGTTGAATCATCAATATTATAATTAGAACGAATTAAATAATTATTATAACGAGAAAGAGAGATACGGGAATATCCTGCATACAGGCGTGTCAAGACGGTGGTCTTTGGAAGTTCTTACAGGTGGCCTATGTTCAGCTGAGAACGTTCAATGACCAATATTATGATCGTTCAACTTTTTTCATATTCTTACGAACTAATTTTCACATGTGTAGCAAGAAGATTCGTAGAAATACCTATTTATTACTTATGCACTTCGATTCACACAATTTGCAATTAGACACTTTCCCCATCCATGAAAAATTATATTTAAAATTTACAACCATCTAGTTTTTGAAGTATCAAAAATCAAAGCCTCATTTTGTGTTTTTATTTACAATGTTTTGAATTTTATAGAACAATAAAAAATTACAATTTTTTGTATGGGGCATTCCGGATTCTGACTCGCATGAACTGTACCTATTACTCAAAAACAGTTGGAACTTGAGTTCCATGTTGACCCTCAACACGTAACTGATATTAAACTCGGATCGCACTTTCCTCCTTTATCGGCCGGGGGATAGGTATAATAAAACAGGCGCACAAGGCTGATGTTTGTAATATGCAGCAAATGTCGACTTACCAGGCGAGCAGAGCGGCGCAGGAGGTTTCAATAATGCAAGAGTCTGCGCGGCTACAGATCAAGAATCCGCTTGGGATTATTACACCGTTTTTGGAGTTCCGTAGTCAAAAATTAACTAAATTTTGTATAACTCTCTCGCTCTCTCTTTTTTTGTTCAAATCATGTGTATATTGTACCACTGTAATACATAATTCCATCTTTTTAATTAAAATTAAAATTTATGAAATCATCAGTATTACAACATTGAAGTACTTCAACAAGGGACACCTAATAGTATCTAAAAAGAAGTTTATTACAAAGCATTACGTTTTATTAATAAGTAAGCCTGATTGTAAAAGAGAACTATAATATCTATCTATATTCATATCTCTAATTAATCAAATAATTTGTTTATAGTAATTGACGTCAGCATAAATCAAGCAGAGAAATATGTATATGTCACTGTATTTGTGTACAGTTTAATTCATTTATTAATAAAGTAGCTAATTAGTGAAATAAATTGTAAGCCATTACTGTGACATAGGCAATACACTTACTTTTATTCTAAAATATATTGTGTATGTCTAAATCATCAATTACACTGTAAGTTATTTTATATTAATTAGCTACTTTGTCCATTAGTTCCCGACCACGGAACCCTCCGCGTATCATTGGTATGACTTGACCAAATGTTTATTTTTCTTTGTCCAGGGATAAGTACAATAAAGGACTATAGCTTTCGCACTCTGTATGGCTGTGTAAATATTGAATCATATTTTTTATTCAGAAATGTTTTCATTGGGCATCTGATACATTCGTACATACATACTCTGTGGACATATTTGTGAGATTATTGTGAAAATGTATTATGGTAATTTAAAACTTCATTGTGTTATTAGATAAATAGGCGGGTCTTAATTTTTTTAATTTCTTGTAAT
The DNA here is from genome assembly GCA_034621355.1 of Mycalesis mineus. Lineage (NCBI taxonomy): Eukaryota > Metazoa > Arthropoda > Insecta > Lepidoptera > Nymphalidae > Mycalesis > Mycalesis mineus. Next base: position 3,820,827 of record CM067897.1, read on the forward strand.
GTTCACGCCATGCGTCACTGAACGTATCGACAAAATCATTAGCTATCGAGTTAATTATTGAAAGTTTTATGTAGATGATCAAATATTAAGCAACTGCAATATCAAAATATGAGCTCCGATTATTTTCAACAGTTTTTTCGTCTTCTTACTATGGAAACAAAAAGAACAAAGTTAAAATTTCCCGAATAACTCCATCGAATATGTGGGCCACACTCAAAATTCAAGACTTGAATCACAGACTTTAAACTAATGTCGTATTTATTACAAAGACTTTTTCGAGAGGGAGCGGAATATTTAAAAGTTATGGCTAATAAAAGTTTAAAAAAACGTCCCACAACAGTTTGTTGTAGTAATATTTTTATTTGAATGATAAATTAGATTTTGAGGAACACAATCAAAGGTTGCGTTCATATTTTCCCATCCATTAAACCGCTGATACAATTTATTCCCAAATTCGCAGCCAAATTGAGTTATTCCTAAATTCAATTTATCATAGCGGACCGATAACTGACGCAAATATAAATATAATTTTCCAGTGCTATTTTTTTCGAGTTTCTCTCTAAATTTCATATACGGTTTAAAAAGTTTTATTTTTAACCGACGAAAAAAACGGAGGAGGTTCTCAATTCGACACGTATATATATATTTTTTTTTATATGTATGACCACGCATAACTTTTTACAGAGTTGTCCAATTTTGGTAATTTTTTTTTATTAGAAAGGGCACACTTTCAAGGTGTTCCCATTGTCATCATGTTAGGATCTGATGATGATATCCTGGGGAAATTGAAGGAACTCTTCAAATTTTGGAGGCACGCTTACCGCGCTTTCGGTTTTTGTCTCGGTATCGGTAACTTTTTGGCTACTAGTGCCGTATTATATACTATGACAGTATATTACGAGTACGTTACGTGAAGATAAATCACTAAAAAGTAAGAAATAAAATTTTTTAAATAAAAATAGAACCGACTCAAAACGCACTAAAAAGTAAAAAATAACTGAGTCATTTTGTTGCTTTAATTTACTTAAGCATATGTAGGAGTCGGTGCCAGCCAAGGTTTCTACTTTAGGGATGTTACCTAGAACCCACAAACTGCTTTACTACGTAAAATAAATGTTCCTTAAACTTGGCTGGCACCAACTTCATAGATATGCTTAAGTAAATTAAAGCAACTAAATGACACAGTTATTTTTTACTTTTTAGTGCGTTTTGAGTCGGTTCTATTTTTATTTAAAAATTTTTATAAATACAGACAGTCCCAGATTAATTGGGTTATATCATAGACTTTTTAAGTTTTGTTTAAGTTAACCGCCCGCGTTTTCACGCGCGTAATTGTCGTTCCCAAGCAGTGGCGTGCACAAGGTTTATTTCAAGGGTAGGCACTATAGGTACTAACTTTACGAAGTGGAAAATTCCTTCTCAAATACCTACTGGTTCCTAATGTATCTTCAGGATAGGCAGTGCCTTTATGCATTTAAGAAGTGCACGCCACTGTTCCCGAGGGGATTTCGGAATAAAATGTGGCCTATGTGTTATTCTGATATTATTGTAAAGTTTCCTCTAAATCCATTTAGTAGTTTTTGGGTGAAGAAGTAACAAACACACACACACACACAAACTTTGCCCTTATAATAGTAGATGTTGGCTGAGCGTTGCTCGGTATTTTTTTTAATTTTTCGTTCTCCAAAAATGAAACTTAGCTTGATTGATTAGTCGCCCCGCTCTGCATGCAAAATTCCATGAAAATCGTTGGGAGCAGATTCCGAGATTCTATTTATATTATACAAGAAATGCTCGTTTAAAAGGTTCATTAAGATATAGTTTTCTTTGTATCAAGTATTTATTTTCATTCCTTCATTCCTTTCCTTTTCAGAGCTACAGGAATGAAAGTGAATGTTAGCAAAACGAAAATAATGGTTTTTGAAAGAGACGAAAATGTGACAGATTGTAATATTGTGATAGATGGAAAAAAAGTGGAAGAAGTAAGAGTTTGTATACCTGGGAAGTAAATTTACGAAAGATGGAACGTGTGAGAGTGATATTGAAAGAAGAGTAAATGCTGGGAACTTCGTGAATGGTGCTCTGTATATGCATACAGAGCAGTTTATGAAAAAAAACGCCAGAAAGTGTCCCAAAAGACTGGCTGTGCATAGAGGTCTGTTGGTGCCCACACTTATGTATGGTAGTGAAAGTTGTGTATGGCAGACGATGCACAAAAGTAAAATAAATGCGGCAGAGATGAGAGCATTGAGGAGTATGTGCGGGTTAAAACTGTGTGACAGAGTTAAAAATAGTGTGATAAGAGAAAAGTGTGGGGTAAAAGAAGATGTAGTGACTAAAATTGAGAAAGGGATGCTAGATGGTTTGGACATGTAGAGAGAATGGATGAAAGAAGATTAACAAAAGAGATTTACAAGGCGAGGGTGAATGGAAAAATTGGAAGGGGAAGGCCTAAGCGAATGTTCCTGGACCAAATTCAGGACATTTTAAATAATGGCTAGGCCATACCCTAAACGGACGAACTTAAATGGATTAATGAGAATGGAAGGAAGTATGCAAGGACCGTGGCAAATGGAGGGATGTGGTCTTTGCCTACCCCTATGAGAATAAGGCGTGATGTTATGTATGTATGTAAGTATTTTTAAATAGCTACTTAGTGTCTAAAGAGTTCCAGTGAAATTGTAGACAGATTTTAACTTAATTAAGTTTCAATAAATTACTTAATTTAATTTACTTTTTATTATTTTATAGTATTTTCTGTACATTTTATTATTTTCGTCTCTAGTAGCAAATTCTCCTTTACAGCATTAAACAACTTGAAGTCTTTGATTGCAGTGGTCGCAGTCACCGCTGAGCGTGGCAGGAGGCGCGGCCGAAACCCCGCCCGAAGGCTTCAGGCGTGCCGCTCGAGGGTCCTTCTCCGCCATCTTGGATTTGCTGACGGCCACAACTAATCTTGATCACCACCAGGTCGGTATATTCTTCACTGTAAGATGGTGATAACAAAAATTCATGGCCCAGTTAACTATTGTATGAATTTACGTCTTTTTTACCTCACGTCTTTTTTACGTACTTATCACAATTATCTAAATTATTAATAAAAAAAGTGTGCGTCTCGGGCCTTGGGTTGGAGGTTGTTTGGGTAAAGCCAGGCAGAGGCGCCGTAACGCGTTACGTATCAAAGCTATTTTAGTATTTCAATCAGCCTTGCTACTACAACGAAAGCTAACCCGACTTCTAAAAATAAAAATAGAACCGACTCAAAACGCACTAAAATGTAAAAAATAACTGTGTCATTTAGTTGCTTTAATTTACTTAAGCATATCTATGAAGTCGGTGCCAGTCAAGTTTAAGGAATATTTATTTTAGCAGTTTGTGGGTTCTAGGTAACGTCCTTAATGTAGAAACCTTGGTTGGCACCGACTCCTAAAGTGCGTTTTAGAGGTTCTATTTTTATTTAAAAATTTTTATTTCTTACTTTTTAGTGATTTATCGCCACGTAACTTACTCGTACTATACTGTCATAGTATATTATACGGCACTTGTAGCCAAAAAGCTACCGATACCGAGACAAAAACCGAAATCGCTGTAAACGTGCCCAAAATTTGAAGAGTTCCTTCAATTTCCCCAGGATATCATCATCAGATCCTAACATGATGACAATGAGACCACCTTGGATGAATGCCCTTTCTAAAAAAAAGAATTATCAAAATCGGACAACTCTGTAAAAAGTTGTGTGGCCATACATAAAAAAATATATATATACGTGTCGAATTGAGAACCTGCTCCGTTTTTTTTTCGTCGGTTAAAAATAGAATATGTATTCCAAATTATTCCAAATGAAAACAATCAAGTTGTAGATATACTCGTTCATGCCACGAGAGGCGGAGTGGGCGCCATGACACCACTCCGTAATTACTACGGCAAATACATCACGGTCGCTCTCGCCGCCGCGCCGTCCTACTCGTATGTATGACATGTTCTAATTATGTCGGTAACCTAATTTTTGTCGCATTATATTACCGTCTCCCATAATAAGGGAGACATCAATGCTGGGAGTATCTCTGCGTGATCCAATCAGAAATGTGGAGACCTGCAGAAGAACCAAAGTAACCGACATAGCTCAGCGAGTCGCAGAACTGAAGTGGCAATAGGCGGGGAACGTGGTTCGAACAGCAGTTCATGGTAGAACATGGACGTTGGGGGACCCCGCACCGAAAAGCGCAGTATAAGCCGACCCCCCACCAAGTGGGCTGACGACATCAAACGGATTACCAAAAAAGCTTCCAAATGCAAGTGGGACTCTTCCATGAAAGGTTCCGTAACAGCAAGTTACATAATATAAAAATTCTTGTAGTTCGTTGTAACATTTGATCTATGTTTTAATAATAGTGTATTTTTTTTCACCCCAGTCAGACACAGCGAGGTACTTTGTTTCATAATAGGTAATAATGTCCGCCACTTTGCGTAGAATCTTTATTTTTATAACTTATATCGTAAACCCGACTAAACTAATTAAGACTAAACTAAAAAAAATAATGACTTCGACGTATAACATATAAAATGCAGGTAACTCGATTTCTGAGCTTCCGAGTACCTACTTAATAATTAATAGCCTTTACGTAAGGTTTTAAGAACCATTATGAACGTTGCAAAGCAAATGTTTATCTGTAGCTGTATCTTTACTTCGCGGAATCCAATTGCAACTATAAAGAGGTACTTACCTTTATACTCGTAAGTATATATGTAAAAATAAAAATTTTTAACAAAAAATAGAACCGACTCAAAACGCACTAAAATGTAAAAGATAACTGTGTCATTTTGTTGCTCTAATTTACTTAAGCATATCTATGAAGTCGGTGCCAGCTAAGTTTAAGGAACATTTATTTTACGTAGTAAAGCAGTTTGTGGGTTCTAGGTAACGTCCTTAAAGTAGAAACCTTGGCTGGCACCGACTCCTGGATATGCTTAAGTAAATTAAAGCAACTAAATGACACAGTTATTTTTTACTTTTTAGTGCGTTTTGAGTCGGTTCTATTTTTTGTTAAAAATCTTTATTTCTTACTTTTTTAGTGATTTGTCGCCAGGTGACGTACTCGTACTATACTGTCATAGTATATTATATGGCACTTGTAGCCAAAAAGCTACCGATACTTACACAAAAACCAAAATCGCTGCAAGTGTGCCTATAAAATTTGAAGAGTTCCTTCAATTTCCCCTGGATATCATCATCAGATCCTAACACGATGCCAATGGGACCACCTTGGATGTATGCCCTTTCTAAAAAAAATTTTTAACAAAAAATAAAAACGCCTTCAAAACGCACTAAAAAGTAAAAAATAACTACGTCATTTACTTACTTTAATTTACTTAACCACATCTATGAAGTCGGTGCCATCCAAGTTTAGGTAAAGACTTTAAAGTAGAAAGCTCGGGTGGCACCGACTTCATAGACGTGATTAAGTAAATTAAAGTAAGTAAATGACGTAGTTATTTTTTACTTTTTAGTGCGTTTTGAAGGCGTTTTTATTTTTTGTTAAAAATTTTTTATTTCATACTTTTTAGTGCTTTATCAACAACGAACATACTAATAAACCTACTCGAACTAAACCATAAGTACCAATATTCACTACCTACTTATAACATTCCGACGCCCCTGCAAAAGTGAATATAAAGTTTAAAGAGTTTCCTCGAGTTTTCGTAGATCATTGGATCATGACTTAGTAAACATTAAACTAACTGGAAACTATAACCTTTCAAACTTCTTATTGAGACATAAATTAATCGAGCCCAATCACAAAGTAGCTACTGTAAACCGTTAAATAGCTCCCTCTACTGTCCTTCTTCTTCATCGCCAGACCCTCAATGACAGTCACAGCCCATCTAAATGTAAAGTTCTCATTGAGACAAATTAATCGAGCCCAAACACAAGGTAGCTACTGTAAACCGTTAAAGAGCTCCCTCAGCTGTCCCTCGTCTTCATCGCCAGACCCTTAATGACAGTCACAGCCCATCTAAATATAAAGTTCTCATTGACACAAATTAATCGACCCCAAACACAAGGTAGCTACTGTAAACCGTTAAAGAGCTCCCTCAGCTGTCCCTCGTCTTCATCGCCAGACCCTTAATGACAGTCACAGCCCATCTAAATGTAAAGTTCTCATTGAAACAAATTAATCGAGCCCAAACACAAGGTAGCTACTGTAAAACGTTACGGAGCTCCCTTAACTGTACGTCGTCTTCATCACCAGACCCTCAATGACAGTCACAGCCCATCTAAATGTAAAGTTCTCATTGAGACAAATTAATCGAGCCCAAACACATGGTAGTTACTGTAAACCGTTAAAGAGCTCCCTCAGCTGTCCTTCATCTTCATCGCCAGACCCTTGATGACAGTCACAGCCCATCTAAATGTAAAGTTCTCATTGAGACAAATTAATTGAGCCCAAACACAAGGTAGCTACTGTAAACAGTTAAATAGCTCCTTTAACTGTCCTTCGTCTTCATCTGCAGACCTTCAATGACAGTCACAGCCCATCTAAATGTAAATTTCTCATCGAGACAAATTAATCAAGCCCAAACACAAGATAGCTACTGTAAGCCGTTACAGAGTTCCCTTAACTGTACTTCGTCTTCATCACCAGACCCTCAATGACAGTCACAGCCTATCTAAATGTAAAGTTCTCATCAAGACAAATTAATCGAGCCCAAACACAAGGTAGCTACTGTAAAACGTTACGGAGCTCCCTTAACTGTACGTCGTCTTCATCACCAGACCCTCAATGACAGTCACAGCCCATCTAAATGTAAAGTTCTCATTGAGACAAATTAATTGAGCCCAAACACAAGGTAGCTACTGTAAAACGTTACGGAGTTCTCTTATATATAGATCGGCTCCATCATCAGATCGACTCCAGACCTTCATCAAATTGTAGTGCTTTTAAATACTTACCGGAAAAATTAACAAACGTACTTGTTGTCCCTACAATTTTTGAAAGTTCCCCTCGTTTTCTCCAGGATCCCATCATCAGATCCTGGTTTCCTTGTCATGGTACCACCACCGGATTATCTTCTTTCCAACAAAAAAAGAATTATCAAAATCGGTTCATAAACGACGAAGTTATGCGCGAACACACATAAAAAAAAAAAAAAAATATATATATACGGTCGAATTGAGAAACGCCTTTTTTTTTTGAAGTCGTTTAAAAAAAAAGAATCATCAAAATCGGACAACTCTGTAAAAAGTTATGCGTGGTCATACATAAATATATATATATATATATGATAAGAAGAAAATTTTATTCTCTCAAACTAAGTGGAAAAATTACTTTGGCAAAATAAATTTTCGATTTCGCTTTCGATTCGTCGGCAATTGCTTAATATCCGCCCTACGGTCCTTACGATAATAACCATACACTGCCCATCACATTACGTATCAAATATTGCTTATGGGTATTAGGTTCGGGCTATATTAAAGCCAAACTCGATTGAGAATGCTTGTCAACAAACAAATTAAAAATGAAGGTAGAAATCACTACTCATTTTACACCTCATTTTTTTAGTTAACTTGTTAATGACGAATCCATTACAATAAATTAGATTAGTAAGCTTAAAACTAATTAATATATTTAATATCTTTTAATTAAGATTTTATAAAAAAAACTAAACATAATTTTAAATTTATTAGGCATAAAATGTGTTGCATTTTCTATCTTCATTTTATATTTGTTTGTTGACAAGCATTCTCAATCGAGTTTAGCTTTAGTATAGGTATGTACACCTTGACTATAGAGTTGTATATGAGCAGTACGAACGTGCATAAAGGGGATAAAATTATTCCCTCTGAATACAATCCCTTTGTGAAAGTGCAAGCTTTGTGGATCACTGTCTAGTCTCGACAAGTCTGGCAGGAGCTTATTGGTAATACAGGTATAAGCTGTAAACGTGGATCATATCTCTAGATACTAGAGTATGAACTATGTTTTTTTAAACTGGCAGATGTCTGCGTGCGTTTAAACTCAAGTTCTTTTGGTTCTTTTTAACCGACGAAAAAAAACGGAGGAGGTTCTCAATTCGACACGTATATTTTTTTTTTTTTTATATGTATGACCACGCATAACTTTTTACAGTGGTGTCCGATTTTGATAATTCTTTTTTTATTAGAAAGGGCATACATCCAAGGTGGTCCCATTGTCCGCATGTTAGGATCTGATGACGATATCCTGGGGAAATTGAAGGAACTCTTCAAATTTTGGAGGCACGCTTACAGTGATTTCGGTTTTTGTCTCGGTATCAGTAGCTTTTTGGCTACTAGTGCCGTATAATATACTATGACAGTATAGCACGAGTACGTTACGTGGCGATAAATCACTAAAAAGTAAGAAATAAAACTTTTTAACAAAAAATAGAACCGACTCAAAGCGCACTAAAAAGTAAAAAATAACTGTGTCATTTAGTTGCTTTAATTTACTTAAGCATATCTAGGAGTCGGTGCCAGCCAAGGTTTTTACTTTCAAGGACGTAACCTAGAACCCACAAACTACTTTACTACGTAAAATAAATGTTCCTTAAAATTGCTGGCACCGACTTCATAGATATGCTTAGTTGTTCGGAGTTCGGCGCAGTAGACATCTGCCGTTATTTCTTGACCAGATCGGAGAAAGCTATAGTGAATAACACCACGCTGAGACCACCAAACAGTTACCATTACCTTTTTATTGGTAAGCTTTGCTTTAGGACACTGTTGCGGCGTTTGACCTGGGGTCAGCCATTGCATTTTCCGCTTACGATTATCGTAATGAATCCATTTTTCATCACATGTCTCAATTTGATCCAATATTCCTTTATTTCTGTATCGATTCAACAAGGCAACGCAACACGTGTTTCTTTCTGCAGATCAGTCAAATCATGAGGCACCCATTTTTCATATTTTTTTATTTTATTGATTTGACGCAAATGAGTCAATATTGTTGGTAAAGTAACGTTAAACCATGCCGCTAATTCCTGAGTAGTTTTCCTCGGATCGGCTTCCACCATCTCTTTCAAATCATTGTTATTCACCTGTGTGGGCGGTCTTCCACGTGGTTCGTTCTTCAAATCGAAGTTTCCATCACGAAAGCGTTTAAACCAAAATCGCACAGTGCGTCCATTAGCAGTCCCCTCTCTAAACGCAACATTAATATTGCGAGCTGTTTCTGCCGCGTTAGTTCTGCGTCGGAACTCGTATTCAAAAATCACACGAATTTTCGAAGTATCCATCTTTATTGTCTAAGCTGAATAAAAAAACAACTGAAAGTTGATAATCGAATGTTGGACATTTTTTAAAAGAAGAACTACCCAGGTACCGTACGAAAAAAGTTTCACTGTAAAATCTTAAACCATGAAGGTTCTATGTCAATTCGAAATACCTATTACAATAAAACGGCAATTTCATTCTTTAACCCCTATTAATTGTCAGTGCGTATTGACTCTACCACTAGTTCGGAAAGCAGATTCATCTGAGAAGAGCCGGCAAGAAACGGTTCTTTTAAAATATTGTTATAATTTGTACCGTGGCGGATAATTTACAATCCAAGTAATTCTGTCTTGTGTGCAGAAGAAAGCCGAGCCGAATGTTTACTATTTCGCAAGGAGACTTTTACAAACAGCCTATAACGTAGTACATGCTATAATCTATTTATGTTCTAACAGCCACATTGGTTTAGTAGTTACAGGGTGAAGGAGTAAATCTAAATTATCATACGAATTACGATAAATACGTTACAAAAATGATTAACATCAAATAAACCTCTCTGAACCTACAGACGTATTATTATTTTGAGATAAACAAACGCCGGCGCGATTGAACAGGGCACAGCGCCATCTTTTTTTTATCGACTACAAGTTGGCCCTTAACTGCTATCACACCTGATGTTAACTGTTGATGCAGTCTAAGATGGAAGCGGGCTAACTTATATAATAAGTACATAGTAAAGTAAAGCAAAGCCGTCCATCTTATAAGTATGATCATTTATAAGACGGAGGTCCTGGATGCGATTCCCAGCTGAAGCGGTCAAGATGTTCTTAATTGGTCTAAGTCTGGCTGGTGGGAGCCGTCGACCTTGCCGGGAAAAACTTTCCAACAAGCGATTTAGCGTTACGATACGATGTCGTATTGATACGCAAGGGCGTGGATTTCATCCTTCTCCTAACAAGTTTAAATACAAAATCACACACGTAAAATTGTGCTATATATATGTGTAATTATAAACTCTAGGTGTATAAGTTAAATCTAACTTAATTTGTCTCCCTTACTTAACCTAATTTAGTGTAAGTCCAGACTTATATTTAGTTAGACGCCGCTTTTTCAATTACTACTGGTTTTGCACTAAATCGTGAAACCTTTTTGTCAGCTACGATAAAGTCATACGAATCAATTTGGGATGTTCGAAGTAGGGATGTTCGAAATACCTAATTCTTTACCAAAGAAAGAAGAACCGCCTTAAAATGCTATAAATCAATATACATAGAGTACCTATACACAATATGAATATGTGGAAATCTTGTATATTATATTCTAGTATTTTAAAATATAACGTAAGGTTATCTTAAGTTCGATAGTCAAACATTCATACTCGATGGAACTAGTCATATAAAATTTTTTTAACAAAAAATAGAACCGACTCAAAACTAAAAAGTAAAAGATAACTGTGTAATTTAGTTGCTTTAATTTACTTAAGTATATCTATGAAGTCGGTGCCTATCAGCATCATCATCAGATCCTAACGCGTGGTCATACATAAAAAAAATACGTGTCGAATTAAGAACCTCCTCCGTTTTTTTTCGACGGTTAAAAATATAATATATAGAATCTTCTTCAAAAATTTTATTGAAGATTAGTTTTTGAATGATTCAAAAACTAATCTTAAATAAATTTAATGAAACTAGAACCAAAGGAAATAGGTGCCTAATACAAATTTTTCGGACAAGATTGGTGGCTTGCGGTATCTAGCCAAAATGTAAGTCCTTGGCAATGACCTTTACTTTATCCTTGCTCAATACCCGGAGAGCCATCTAATTAATAATGTACAATAACAAAATACCGATAATTATATTTGCAATACAGATTGGCCGAATCTCCGCGTCAATGATGTTTGCCTTTGCTGGATCGATAGATAGCGGGGTGAAAATTGACGAGCTTCGTATAGGGAAATATGACACCATCGCGTAACGGGGTTATTGCTAAAAATATTAGTTAGCTTACTTATGTCTATAGGCTATATTCGTGGGCCAGGCTTCACGCCTTATGCAGCGAAGACCCACCACGTTGATAATATTTTAACTTTGTCGATAATTATCAGATGTTACGGTTAAATGACCGGTACCGCCGACTTAACGTGCTCACTGGGGCACGGGGGTGTCTGTTACATAGAAATTGGTTCATTTTTCACAATAAAGTATCTGAAGAGCGCATCCATCCTAGTGATTTGGGAGAACATCTTCCATTGCTTTTGCTACTTAACAGTTTGCTTCGCGCCGCGTTACCGGAACAAGCAAGCTCATGACTAAGGACCCCGTATGGGTTCGAAACTAGTCGGACATACTCCGACAACCGTGACGTGAGTTTCAGCCGTTATATTTTAATAATATGGATAACACTCGCGATAGTTTAAATTCTAACATCTTCCCTGAAAACAAATGAATCATTCTTGAAAAGCTGACAATTTTTTTGCTTGCGAGAGATAATACTCGTCCGCTTCCAAATATCAGTCCTTTACTTGCGATCATTCTATTTGCCTTTTTTTATTTTTTACAAGTTGGCCTTTGACTGCTATCACACCTGATGTTAAGTGATGATGCAATCTAAGATGGAAGCGGGCTAAATTATTAGGAGTAGGATGAAATCCACACCCCTTTCGTTTCTACTCGACATCGTACCGGAACGCTAAATCGCTTGGCGGTACGTATTTATCGGCAGGGTGGTAACTAGCCACGGCGAAAGCCTCCCACCAGCCAGACCAAGACAAATTAAGAAAAATCTCAATCTGCCCCGCCGGGAATCGAAACCAGGACCTCCGTCTTATAAATCCACCGCGCATACCACTGCGCCACGGAGGTCGCCTTGACTGCACTTTAGTTTCGTAGTGCTAATGTCAGATAACAATCGCTCTATTTTCGGCTGTACAGAACGTAGCAGAGTGGCGCAGTGGAAGCGTGCTGGGCCCATAACCCAGAGGTCCGTGGATCGAAACCACGCTCTGCTAAACATATTTTTGACATCTCATCACTGACTTTTTTTTCTTAATAATATATTCAGTAAAAGAATATATAACTCTTTCTTAAAGCGAATTTTAAGAAGTTAATCTAGTTATTTTGCATTTTACCGTTAATAATAATTTTATAGTTTCCTATGCCTATAGCTTTCCGCTACTGTTTAATGTCCTGATATTAATTCCTCGGTTGCAGCATTACACCCGGAAATAATCCCATCTTACTAGTAAACCGCTTAGTGAAGCGTCGGTCGTGACCCATTTTAATTATTGAGGAAAGCGATCTCTGTGAACTGTAATAGTTTAATTATGCTACGTAATTTTGTTACCTATTATGTTATACTTATAAACTTCATATAGTATCTACTTACCCACTCATTTGAGCGTCAATAGCTCAAACCCACACAGACACAAATCTATAAAGTCACTCGATTTCGCTCTCTGGACTTGTTATATGCAAAACCCTTAGCCTAGGTGTTTTGCTTAATTAGTTACTTGAGTGGAAACATATTCAAAAGATAGGTATAAATAATCATTATTTTGCAAAGTCTAATCTTTTATATTCCTATGCATGCGTCTATTATTCTCCAATCAGCAAAAAAATTACTTATATTGTAGTCAGTAGTACCTATTCGATCGAATAAGGTGCGTTGTGTATCTAGCAACACTTGGCCCAGTAGCTAAGTCTATCTGTAATGTTACTGGCAACCAAACCTTTCAGACCCTACCACACTTTCCGGAAGTCTGTCACGAGTAGCTCTATAATATTCACTATTTTTACTAAATTTTCCACGACTTTTCCTTTCCTTCCTTATCTAACCTAACCTACTAAACTTTTTCACTATAGAATAACCTCCTATAGTTGACGACGAACGAACGAAACGATTAAAAACATGAAGTATTCTTGAAAATCTAACTTTATTTTACTATTTTTTATTGTGCACAGAAGAAAAAGATCCCTACGGATTTCTGCCATTTGCTAGGGTATGTCCGTCTCGCACGGACTAAAAATAACCTCTCACATTTCCTTGATCAGCACGGATTTCTTCGAAGAAATGCTCGGCTTAAGACAGACAAGGACTTCATAGGAATATTCTTTCGCAGAACGGTCCTGTATTTATGTTTATTCTTTTGATACCTATAATAAAAAACTAGTGCATGCATGTTCATTGTAAGATTACGTCATCTCTCAGAGTAATTGTCAAGTGTAGCCGTTGTTAATTACTCAGAGTAGAACCACCGTCTTAGAACAATAAAGCAATTAGTTTGATTACAGAGTTGCCTCACTAAGATCTCCTAATGCAATATCTACAATTCCTTCCAGTTGGTTATTTACTACTAGGTACATATAAAACGGTCTTCATAAGAAGGCTCAGAGTCACTCAGCGGGCGATGGAAAGAGCAATGCTCGGAGTATCTCTGCGTGATCGAGTCAGAAATGAAGAGATCCGCAGAAGAACTAAAATTACCGGCATAGCTCAGCGAGTCGCAGAACTGCAGTGGCAATGGGCGGGGCATGTGATTCGAACAGCTGATGGACGTTGGTGGCCAAAGGTGTTAGAATGGCGATCCCGCACCGGAAAGCGCAGTGTTGGTCGACCACCCACCAGATGGACTGATGATATCAAACGGGTCGCAGGGAGCCGCTGGGCACATGCGGCTCAGGATCGTTGTGTTTGGAAGTCCCTAAAAAGGCCTATGTCCAGCAGTGGACGTCCACCAGCCGATGATGATGATGACATATAAACTGCCACGTCGGTCCAACGAGTAACCTATGTAGCTTCAGATCACGAGTTTTTGGATCGGACTATGAAATACTGAGCTTTTCTTTTTTCCCAGTAATTCACAGTAAACATTCTCAAGTCAGAGATGAGTACCTTCCTAGTTATTGGTGTTACGTGCCTCGCAGCGCACTTTAAAACCATCTGGCCCGGTCATAACTATTAACATCGGATAATGATCAAACTCAAACTTAAAGTATCGCTTTTAACCCGTCAATCTACATTAGAACAGCGTAGTGGGTCTCCATTTAACCTCAGAGGGCGGTCTGATTCTTTTAAGTTTCAGTTCTGAGTATAGGGAACCCCCAAAATTTATTGTTCTATTTTTTTTTCTATTTTGGCGTAAAAACATTAATGCGCTTTACAAAATACATCTACTTTTCCTATTGCCAATTTTCAACAGAAACTACAGTTCTTACAGTTTCGAAAAAAGTGGACAGACAAAAGGACTTCACGAATCTATAAGGGTTCCTTTTTTGTCATTTGGCAATGGAACCTTAAAAATACACGCGAGCCATTTATCAATGCCATTTATCATTCGTAGCAATTCTAAAAGAATGGCAGCATTAATTTCAGAGACCGACTCTTAAAAATTCATAATTTAATTAAAAATGCAATTAAGAATTAATAACTAACAGCAAAGTCTTCCCAGGATCACTCGGAGTCGCCGTCCCCGCGCGTAGAGGAAAAATCCGGCGGAGTTTCCCCGGCCGCCGCCGCTAATGAAGGTAATATTTTTATGCCTTTATGCCTCCATTATGATTTTTTTAATTAAATTCTTTGTAGCCAAATTGTTATTGTCTAAAATAAGATGGATTATTTTGGTTGAATTACGATTGTCTCGATAACAAGAACTCTAAACCTTGGTATAATCTACATAATCTCTACTCCACCACCCTACCTATATAAATAAACTTGTTCCTCCCTCACCCTTCAAAGTTAAAATTTTTTTGGAGTTGCGCATTTTAGAAATGTCTCCGAAACTATATTATATTTAATTAACATACCTACTGTAAAAGGCAGATATTATAAATATCTCTATAATATCCTAGTCATTGTTTAATCTATTTTGATAAGAATTGAAGTTTAGTTGCATAAATAATGACATAAACCTAGTTGTACCTATATGTACTAAATATTTTTATTAAAACAAAACAGGTTCTATATCTGCCAAAATATAAAAAAAGATATATCGTGTCGCGGACTTCTTTGTGAAACTTTTAAAAGTATACGAAGTCGCCATTAATAGCTTGTAAATGCGCATGTGAATAATTGTTTTAAAAAGTTTTTTGGTCAGACTTGCGGGACAAAACTTGTGATAACTTGTCTAATATATATGATACAAATAAATTATATTCTAGAACTACTCGATAATGTAGCATTCTACTAGAAATTTTTAAATCAGTAGTTCCGAAGATCATCCTGTACAAAGCCATTTAGAAACTATCTTCTTACTTGTAATACTGAGCAATGAATGAATATGAATTTCTGAACTGGTACATTACAGGCGAGGGCGACAGTGAGAGGTGATGGTCTGCGACCACTCTTCTCGACAGACTAGCGCAGCGCGGCTTCGCTGCCGACACTCGCCTTGCTTTGCCGCCCACCGGTATGTACTCTGAACTGGCATATTCCAATCAAACGAGGCATCGTTTAATTCAGTCCTCTTATGTAAAAAGAGTCCTTTATTTTTAGTGGTCTGATATCAATGATGCTATTCTGTTTGTAGGTTGCGCGCGTTACAGAGAGCTATGCTACCGCGCGTCCCAAGCTCATCTCCCTGCTCAGTGCGACAGTCGTCCGCGCGCCTGCGACTGTCGCAACTGCAGTTCGCGGCGCGCCTCCGACTGCGCCTGACGCGACGCAGCACGGCTGTGTGACCGCCGACCTTTGCCATCTGCCGCCGTCAAGCGTAGACACTGATAATCCAGCTTTTTGCCAAAACTTCGTATATTATTACTTGTGCAAGCGTAAATAATATACCTACCATTTTAAAAGTATAGTTGTATATCCCTCTAAATAAAACCTTGTACGATAAATGCCTAGACAATATTCTCTTGTTAGTTTTTTATTGCACAAAATCAAAAGGTACAACGGCGAAACTTGATGAATAGAGGCATTTTCTTGCTTGATCTCTTTGAGAAAATAGCAAGTAAATCTGTTAAGTACTTTTAAATGTTGGTGTTTATGACAGGCAGGCCGGAATAAAAAATTGTCCTCTGTTAATTCACAACCTACGAACGACGAATAAGTACCTAGGATATCAATAGATAAGTACTTGTGCCAAATTCGTACAGCACTTATTTATTTGAGTAACACTTACATAGCTACTTAAACTTGTAAGTTTTCGCATTTATGAGTACGTGTATAATTACAATTTTTAATGATTGCTCGCCAAGTAGGTTAAAATTTTAAAATACCATTATTCTCCCTTAAGAGTAGTTAATTTTCATTTACCCAACCCCCGACTAACGCCATCTCTTAAGGAATTTTAAAACACATGGAGCCTTTCTACCCTCCTGATGCGCATTCAGTTGCAACTCGCAAATCGTTGCGCGTTTATTAAACCATGTGGCGATAACTCGAGTCCGCTCTGAAGTAGCAAGACGCCGAATAACGCATGTAACTTGGCGGCAAAGAAAACTATTTTGTACTACAATATCAATTCGTTTGCTGCGGAGGCATACGCCTTGGGTTCAAAGCAGACTGGAATTTCAGCAAGACCTACCTATAACTTCCATAGCATTTGCTTTATCTACTTAACTTATCTCGTTCAATCGCAAAGATTGTTATAAAAAAACACTTACAAGGTAACTTTTTGTTTTTTTGGCGTGGTCATAATATACTCACACTTAACCCAAGCTTTTGAATGAATATACCAGACTATTAATATACTAATAGGCCTAATTTACAGATCGATGTTATATGCTAACGTATTTTAGGGATGATGTCATGCTCTTTGGTATGCCCTCATAGCTTAAGAGCTTTCAATGTTGCCCAGCTTAGTGGAGCATTGGTTGCCACAGAATCATAGTCGTACGAAAACGCTGGATAACGTAGGTGTTGCGTTTGCTATTCTACTTTACTATACCTATTTATTAGTTGTTTTGTTTACCACTTGACTCATCGAATAAATACCAGTAGTTATAGAGTTGTCGTACAATTCTGTAATATCCCAAAATGGCAAATCCTGCCATCTACCTACGAGTAAGTCGATGCCATAGAGGCACAACCGTTAACAATATCGAAATACTCTACTGTCTCCTAGAACATGGATATCGTAATTTTTGATCACAGTCAATCGTGCTTCAGCTTAAATTCAAATCACCAGCCGGAAGAAAATTTAATTAGAATTATATAATATTTATATAGATACAATCTGATTGGTCTGTACACCTTGTACCTAATTGTTACAATCCTTTTACGTTATAAAAATATTCTCTTGCGCTTAATAGAATTTAAATGTGAGCTATCTATCTCTATCCCAGTGCCTTACCTTACCTGTACCTTACCTTGTAGACCCTGCGAGAAAACTTTATGCGTATGTAGATAGGTTAAGAAATTTTTAATAAAAATATTTCAAATACTTACTGTAATTTTGATGTATCTAAATGGAAACGCGTGATTGGACACGCTTAGTTTACTAAGGAATTGGTGTTGTTAAATAAATATACATATATTTTACCTAAGTCAATGTAAATCATTTGTCCGATTAAAATTTTATTCTAGATTAAGATTTAAAGAAATACTGGAAGAAATGACTTTACACATTTTATTAGTATAGCATACCTACTACATTGAAATTTAAGTAAATACTAAAATTATGTCAAAACATTATATTCTTTAAATTATCTTAGAAGTTTAAGCCGAACCTTATCGACCACAAGATAATTACTAAGCTTAACTGTCAGAGTATTTATTTATGGTCGAGATCAATGTTACAATAAATATAATTAAGAAAATACGCAAGTGTATTTATGGACCTCTTAATTTTAAATCCTTATAGATGTAACTATATTATGTATACTATTTAGAATAATTTCTAACGTATGAACTTTAGTTTAAAGTCTGAATATTCGAAAGGAGACGGCCCAAAATCTGGTACGAAGGACCAAAATAAAAATATATTATAGAAGAATTTGTTAACTACACACGTTTGATTAATTTTACGTTATATATGTTGTATTGATTAATGTTGCGTTGCGTTTAGTTTTAAAAAAGCTTTACGAAAGTTGGCACATTACAAAATGCGATTTACTATTATTATCCAATTTATATCAGTGTTTTATCCGGATATATTAAGACTTATTTGGCATAACAGTAACTAACTTTCCCTGTATTACATCAAGAATCATACCATAAATAATTTTAGAGTAAGATTTGAAGATTTTTAGAAGATTAAATGTTTCCGGACACAAAAAAAATACTGTACCTAATATTTATAATTTTTCAATATTTCCGGATTCATTAACATGACTGGACCATCTCCTTTAACTGTTTATAAAATTACAAACAATGTACATCTATCCTATTTTATATAACGGTCGTTAGAACTACACATAGTTATATAATTTAATACATTGATTTATCTCTTGATCTATTTATTTCATTGTACTTACCCGACTCCTTAATATTTTAGTACATTATGTTTTATTAACATATTTGCAATCGCGTTGCAGCGACTCTATATTTTTAAAAATGCTTCAAAAAATTAAAATGTATATATAATATCTATCTTATTATAAAATATATTTATAGGTGTTATCTATAATAATTTTTAGTAACTATTATAATTTTAGCAAAAATAAGTTAGAAATTATTCCTAATTTTGGTTATCAATCTTAAAACTGAGGGTAGTATTTATAAAAGCCAGTCTTTCGCGTGAATTTAAATAAAACTTAAAAATATTAGTACTTTTATTATTTAAATAGAACAAATGTCAAATGAGAACAGAGTGTTTCTTTCAACGTGGAATAGTCGACACGACATTTTGAAAACCATAAAACTAAATAAGCAACGTTAACGTTACAATTGTACACTATGACTTTTTTATTACACTAAAACCTCCGATATCCACAATCGCTACAATAGTAAATTAAGCGTAGACAATTTATATTTAGGTAAAGATACCAGAGACAACATATTTAGAATCAACTGTTATGATAGCTGTCGTAATAGAATGCGCAAATTAGAGCAAGTCATTGTGTACAATCTCTCCATATAGAGATAAAAAAGGTAATATTTAAAACAAATATATCAATGATTTTATCTAGTAAGTTAGGTACATGTTGTTCTAACAGTCTCCTCGATCATTCGACTAAAATGGTTTGGAAGAATTAACAGCAAGAGCTATATTACTTTTCCCTGAAACATAAACAATCACACGTTGTGTTTGTCTATTATAGTACAGGATGAATACAGAATTTTTAGACATCGCATCTTTATATAATAAACAAAGTACCAGGCAAAAAAATACATTTTATTTCTGAGGCATAAGTTGAATACTTTCCTATACTAAATCCAAACTCGATGGAGAATGCAACAACAAACAAATTAAAAATGAAGGTAGAAATCACTAGTCATTTTACTCCTAAGTTTTTTAATTAACTTGTTTATGACGATTTCATGATAATAAATTAGATTATTAAGCTTAAAACTTATTAACATATTCAATATCATTTAAATAAAATTTTGTAAATAAATAAAACATAACTTTAAATTTATTAGGCATAAAATGTGTTGCATTTTCTACCTTCATTATAAATTTGTTTGTTGACAAGCATTCTCCATCGAGTTTGGCTTTAGAATAACTAAATATAAAGTATATTACGTGCGATATGTTAGGTACAATATTATAATAAGTTTCCTAAACGTTAATTGTTCCTAATAATATCAACGGCAAAGGTGTATATTCTAATAAATTTAACAAATACATAATATATGTAGGTATTATTTGATGTAGTGAACGGATGTAGGAAAGTTTGTTGAGCGATTAATTTAATAACTGTTATAAATATATTTTAGTTAATATGAATATTGAATACTGTTGGACATATTTTTGAGGTGCTCTTACAAAATATGAAGGACAAGGGCAGGCGCAATATCCACTACAAGAGGTTAGTATAATAATGATATGTTATATTAAATAATATATATCAGTAACAAACGCAAGCAATTTGTAGTAAAAATTTTGTCTTTCGATAGCATTTCTTTGAAAGTTTTATATTTTGTAAATAATTTACCTTTCGCACTCCTGAAAAATGAACGAAATATTGAGATTTTATTGACGATCATTGTGAACGAAGAGCCAATAAGCTTTTACAAAAATAGTAGATATATTTATCTATTCATAATGACTTCACTTAAGTCACATCCATAAAGTAAATCAGAGGTTTTCTTAAATGATTTCTCATTTGCAATATTCATGCATTTTCAATTTCAAGCATAGCGTTAGACGCTTTTACAAATTGATGGCATCCTGGTAAGTAAATGCAGTTCCGCAATTTTTTATATTATATTTATTTTCAAAAACTATCAGTCAAATCAGTAATACTCTAAAATTACTAATAATAATCGTATTGTAATCGAAATTTGACCGATGTTGTGTTTTGGCATTTTTGAAATGTTACAGCAGGTTTTTTGGATGCTGTAAGTTTAAATTTATGTACACTTTGAACACTCGATAGGTATAGTTAAAAAATGCTAAATGCCAAGTTAAATCTTATATTTCTACATGAAGTAATTACTAATAAAAGCTTCGCTTGCGATGGATATTGCGCTATACGAGGATCGTATCACAACACATTGCTAAAATGCTATTGATAGGTAAAGGTGAATATAACATTAACTCGGAATCTACTAAATGAATATTGATGAAACTTTATAATTATACAGCTCTGCTTATAGTAGCATAAGCACGTCCGTGAATGTACTACAAGGCTCCGCCTGAAAACCAGCGTCACAGCTCGCTGTAGCTTCGCACTGAGGCGGGGACCTTGTTTGTCCACGACGCAACTTTTTTTTCAAAAAGTGCTTTTATATTTTGTTCTTTTGTAATTGTGTTGTGTTGTGTTATGTGACAAATAATTCCATTCTTTTCTATTGCTTTTATCTCGATTTTTTACGGAAACGGGATCTACGCAGGTAAAACCGCAGGCGTCCTCTAGTGCAAAATAAAATTGCATTTAGCGATGCGTTGTGACTTACTTTTCAGCCCCAGTGTATAAAAACTATGAAAATACAACGGTCTTATTTTAGAATTGTAGTTAACCATCGGAATGGTTGTAGAAGTTGAATGAATTTTATTCCAAAAAATACTTACTAAATGTTTTAGGTATGCCAAATGATTTGTATGAAACATTCGAGTCAATAGGTATATGTACTTATTAATTGAAATGCTAACGTTAGCACATACGAGTACAATATGTAAATACAAAATGCATCAAGTTCATAGGTTTAGTTTTTCTATCTCACAATTACGGTTTCGCCCCGTCGGAAGGGCGACCTTGTACCAGGCCCGGATCTAGGGGGACAAACCGGGGTCCGGGGTGGCAAAGAACATAGGTAAAAAATGTATGAAAAAGTCTGCCCCAGAGATGCCCAGAGATGATATATATTATATATGTCATTAAATAGTACAGATCTTCTATTTAAATAGTATTAAAGTTACTTGTAGCTAAGCGGTCGCTGATAAAAGTTATGAAGGTTGATAAAAGTTGACTTTTCATACTAAGACGACGGCCACGTGATTCAGAACACAAAAATCGATTGAAATTCGTATATTTTTGATATATTTTCAAGTGATTTCTATGAAACATGGGTAGTTGTTTAAAATTCATGGTGTATTTAAATAAAGTAGTTCAATATGAGCATACGTTTAGACAGCCTGGGGCAAATTTTGGCAATGTCCTTTGAACATCGAACTGGAAGAAATAAGCAGAAAAAACAGATCTAGACCGGCCGAACATTGTGGCGATTCATTTTTAGATGCTGTCGCGGTAGCGTGTTCAGATTATGTCCCACTTCGAAAATTTTCAAAATCCGGGTCTACCGCACCGGACATTGCAGTGTTGGTTAACCCGGTCGGACCTAGGTGGACACTATCGTTGAATGAAAGTGGCTGCAATTGATAGTTCTAACAAGAGGCCTATGTTCGGCAGTGAACGTCCGGCTATAAGGAAAATGTAAAAGTTTAAGATATTCTACAAAAAATAATTGATGTTCGATAGTCTCATTGGATTAAATAACGATTAGAATAAAAATTCCATCGGAAGATACAGCAAAAATCCAAGTAATTTTTAATAGGAATTAAAGACTATTCTTTATTTCTTTATAGATTGGACATTGGATCTGATGATAAGATTCTTAGGTGTCCATTGATAAAATATGTTAGTAGGCAAGTGTAAATTTATATACATGCTTTCTAAGGCACGGGCTGATACAAGGCCGACGACTATTTTATATTTTGGCTAACTATATTTTGGTGACTATATAAATTAATGTTTTCTATGGTAATTATTGTGAAATAGAAGTACTATAACCCACAAAACAAGTTAGTTACAACTAAATAAATTTAACGTTTCAAATATATTGAAACTTTAGTCCAAAACAAATACGTCTAAAAGAAAAAAAAACTAGTCTAATCAACCAATTGTACGGACAAAGTTTATAAGAAACTTCATAAAATATTAGGTATATTAACGAGGCAGATTTTAAACTATTTAATACGGATCTACCTATAAATAATAATAGTTACATTTACCTAATTAGGAAGAACGGCACCGCTTTAATTTATACAATTTAAAAATCTAACATGCATTTTTAGGATATTCTTAAAATCGAGATAGGTAATTGTCCAGTTTAATAAAGGTGCTTTCCATGCAGCGATTAGATTTTGCTTTATGTACTATCTAGCCAAACGTTTCTTATAAATTTTGTCCGTAAAAAAGAATAGTAAAACATTTACAAACTCAATGATTGCGTTCATAGAAAAGTTATTATTTTACAAGTATATTCAAATATCGATAAAGCCGTTACGGCTTACAAAAAAGTAAATCAAAAATCAAGCATTGCTTACACATCAGCTGATCAAATTGATATGCATTAAACTGGGTGTCAAATATAGGTTTGTATGGTCCACAAAAAATGATGAGGTTTAAATCAACACACGTGTCGTGACATCATTAATTGCAAACTAAAATCGTCTAAAAATAGTTATGAATATCATAAACATTTATGAATCAACAACTTACAGCATTACTTCTAACATCATAATCTTATTCTTTCATTAGAAGTAAGTAGATTTAGTATATTTTTTTTCAAACCCAGTGATGTGTAAAGCGCAATGAGGTACCAAAGTAGCATGAGCGACGAGGAAGTGAGCTCGCTCGCTAACGTCGACAGAGATGAAGTAAATTGACGCAAACGCAGTGCCCGCTCAAGATGTTGACCTACCAGGGCAACATGAGCGGTGAGGGTTGTAACCTCAATCGCTAACGTCGGTAGGGATGGTAAGATGACGCAGATGTGGTGCCGCTGGACGAACCGTGGTGGCTGCGTTTGGACGACCGCTGGTACCCGTCTCCTGATGCCCCAGTGCATTCATAATCATCACCTAAACGTACACAAACATGTTAAGTCTAACTACATATAACACGTTTAGTTCTGTATAATAATATATAAGTAAGTATCATTTCCTATTTTGTCTCTAAATTATAATAAACTAAAAAAATGAATTTTCTGCATTATCTCATAAAATTTATACGTAAGCTTTTTGTTAGAAAGTTTACCATATCTTTTTAAATATAACCAATATTCTCGTTTCCTTCCAAGTAAGTAGGAAAAGAGTCGATATAACTACTACGACGAATAGTCCAACCGGCAGGGATCGAACCTGTCACCTCTCTGTATTGAGTCTGGACTCTTTAGGTACTGTAGAGCAATTGACACCTCAAAAACTATCTAATATTGTTAAATCATAATATTGTTTAGGCGTTGATTTAAAATAAGAAGTTGGCAATTTCGGTCGATCTATTGTCAACAGTTTTTGATGAACTTCGTGACATATATAAGACAGAGGTCCTGGGTTCGATTCTATTCCGTGGATAGTTACCACCCTACCGACAAACACGTACCGCAAAGCTATTTAGCGTTCCGATACAATGTCGTATAGAAACCGAACGGGGTGTGGATTTCATTCTACTCCTAACAAGTTAGCCCGTTCCATCTTAGATTGCGTCATCACTTACTAACAGATGTGATTGTCGTGAAGGGCTAACTTGTACCTGATGAATAAAACGTTAAGATGAAGACTTTATTACGGTCGGAAGATCTATCTTAACTAGACTAAAAATCAAATCCCTAGTGGTATATCAAAAAGAATCACTACGAAACTTCAAAAATTAACAGCAATATACCTATAAATATCTACTCATAAAAGCATATAGGAGACGGTTCATAAGGTTTAGGATATTTTGCTTAATATTGCAATTTACCGGTATCTATTAATCGGTTAGTTTAGTTTAAAAATTCCATTTCAATATTTCTATCATTTCGTCCATTTCAATGGCGAATCGTGAAGTTTTAAAAAAATTCTTTGCAGGTTGAAGGTAGCGTGGGCCACGGCTCGCGACCTCGCGGTGTAAGTTTACACTGAATATTTATTGTAAGTTGCGAGAAAACGCCCTTAATTACGAACCAATCATTGGAGTTCAGCAATATAAGGTAGACAATTTCTTTAATTATTTCCAATTTTTGTATGTATATAATATTCAGGTTTGTTTCTCAATTAATAATAAAAACTCAAGTATTTACTTTACATTCCCTTTTTGCACAGTGAGAATACCTTGCAATGTACCTTACCCACGTTGAAGTTAGGTCTTGCGCCGCCACTGAGCACTGAGCAATGTCATTAGGAACTAACAGCCAGAATTTAATGTTCCTTCAAGATTATTTTTTTGGTAATGAATAAGTAACAAGGCTAACCGTCTCCTATAATAAACTAATTATGCTTTACATTAGGATCCGTCCCAGAGAAATAATAAAAACCTCGCCATGAAGAAAAATACAACTAACTCCTTTTACTAGCATACTCAAAACTTGCCAGAAAACTGAAAAATCACTCAATTGCAAGCCCTATTGAATATCAGTTACGCTCAAATTTAAAGGTAGAGTCATTTCAAGTTTGGGAGATACTCAGTGCTCATTATACGAGTTTCTGAATATTTGAGTAGTTTCTATATTCGGGCATAAGTGGCCTTGGAAAATTGATTGTGGCGCCTTCGTACAAGGTTTTTTATATTTCTAGTCAGGTTATCAATTAATTATCTAATTAGATATTAAGTATATAATAATAATAAAATTAAACACTTACCGCACCACGCACCATTTCGCCACTCGCCCAGTTTTACAGAAGGATATTACTATTGCGTCTCAACTCTATAGCTTTGTATTTCAAACTTTACTTACTTACCTAATGTATACGTAAATATGAAATGTGTAAGTACCTAACCACAACTCTATATTATTCACGAACTATTTAAGAGTATAATAAGCTAAGAGTCTAAATCATGGTCAAGAGTACACTAACATCTACTAATGTACCTACAATGATTATTTTGGCAATGATTTTTTATATTAATATAAATAAACCTGAAGCAGTGTTGGACACATCGGACACATTACAGAACGAGGGTTGCGGTGATGCAATGCCGGGACAGTAGATCATTGGCACCTGATATAATTAACGTTTATGATATTAATTACATAATATGTATGTCTAATATTACTGGAGTATACTGCTATATATATATATAGTCAGCTTTATTTCAAAACCTGTACAACCTGAAAGAGAATCCCCCTTTCCTAATGAGGGAGACCTGGCCCCGTAATGGGCCGTTCATAGGTTCTGTTAACACGATCAGCACAATGATGGCTTTACTAGGTACTCAAAAGAGCTTGTTGCAGTAATCAATCTTATCTATTTAAAATAAGAAAGAATTTTCTACGCTCGACTAATCTGACGATAGATTTGAATATGATACTAAAGTTATAAAAACATAAGTTATAAAAAGAGAAGTAGGAAAAATGGGACTCCTACCAAAGACATTCATTAACACTTCTAAATTCTTTTTCTACCCGACTACAGTTTACATCAAGCAACTTTACCGCCAGAGTTGTTTCAAATAAAACGTACCTACTTATTATCAGATCCTTTTAATTAATCAAGGATCAGATCCTACTATGTACTTCCACTGCAGCACGTCGACTTGCAGCACGTTCCTAAGACGCTTACATTTGCAGACTTCCTCCAACAGGCCTCAACCATCAGTCCACCTGTGAGTTTGACCAAACCTGCGCTTGTCAGTTCGCGGTTTCAATTCCAAATGTCCATCTAGCAACATTGAGCTGTCGTTGTAATTTTTGTTCTTTTACGAATATTCTCATTTCAGAGGAAGTAGAACACTTGAAATTATCCTGAGTTGCCTACTTATGAGCTACATGACCACATAAGGCTAATCTTATGAGGAACGAAGTACCCAGGAAACAACAAAGCGGCAAAGTTATTTGACGCAAACCATACTTGCATGATCAAAATTCAGTGTAGGTATACCTACTTTATTCGTCTTTTGTGACCTGAACAGTCGTTTCTCAACATTTTACTGTATTGAATGTACCTACAATAAATCAATTTGTACATTTGGATAAGGTTTTAAGAGACCTAAAACTTTTCCATTTAATAAAAAGTTCAGTCGTTTATGCAGAAAAAGTCGCCATTTATTAATAGAATTGTAACCTGTGGCGGAGTTCCGATGGTGTCGCTCATAGGAATGTGCGCAAACTTGGGACTCCCCGCCGCGCTGCCTACACCGTCGCCCTCTGTTGGTTACGACGCTGGTTATTTGATATACTGTCAGTTGGGTAGTTGACTGTTAGTGAATATGACCGAAGGACCGACGGCTTAATACCCCGGGATAAGAGAGTATGACATCATCAACTTTCCAATAGTTTCTTGACAGAAAGGAATACTTGAACTTAGGATACCTAGTAGATTAAACTAAGAGGACCGACGAGGCAAGATTTTGTAAATATTCAATTTTCCACTTAGCTAATGTCTACACAGCTTTAAGTTTTTGAACATTATTTTTAGACAATAAGTTAATACAGATTTTTATAAATGAAATTAAATAAAGTTTCATCTTGTGATAATAGCAACTTGCATCAAAGAAGCTGTATTTTTCTATTTTTTAAAAAGTTATTAAAATTTTAATTTATTATAATTTTTAAACAGTCAACTACCCACTGAAAGTATCCATATCTAAGCATCTCAAAACTAGTTATATTTTTTTGGTATCAGATTTAATTTTTATATCAATGTTAGTCGAAACGATTTCTTTTGAATATTAGTTAAAATAAAAATATTAATATAGAAAATAATATACTTGAGTGTTATAGAAAATATAATGAGAATAGGTACAATACCAGCAGTTGTTAGTACATGCGTATATAAGAGGAAAGTTTAGTGTTATTCAGTCAGTTCTAGAAATTTTGTAACAAAAGTTACATTTCAATAAATAAAAATTAAATTGTTTAAAAAGTATGGTTATTTTGCAACTTTGCGTATGTTTGTAATCATTTTAAAGAATGATTTTTTATGATCAAAAGAATCCTCGTTTTCATGATCAGGCGCAATTAATAAATGTTTTCAAGCCCTACTACAATGATCTAGAACCGCTGAAGGTTAGTGTCGGTTAATATAATTAATGGAAACGGACCGTCTGTTCGTTCCATTGAGATAATCTTTGTATTAGTATTGTAAGACTATTATGGGATCCGCTGATGTAAAACCTATATAAAAACAAAAATTATGATAACGTCTCGTAACTAGGGGGCACTAGTCTAGGGTGGAGGGGGCGAACATTAAAAATGCCAGATTTATTTTGAAATTTTTGATTTCTTTTAATTATCTACGTTTTATAATGTTCTTAAAAGTAGATATATATTTCATCATAAGATATCTCAAATATTTGCAGTTGTAATATTAATATTTTTTTAATTAATCAACCAGTAGTATTACTTAAATCATTAAGATAGAAGAAGCTTAATAATAGGAAACTACGACAAACTGTTTATTTTTCCATTACATTACAAACTACATACTTATATTACCAGTAAAACTAACTCTAATATATACCCAAAATACCTAATATGAATAATGCATAATTTCTACTTCGAAAAACCTTAAGTGTTATTTATGTGATAGCACTTCGAATAATTACATCGAATATTTTTACCGCATACAAGCTTCTCGTCTTAATATTTTAGTGCTTCGGTTAAAATTAATTATTAAAACCGTAATTAACTAATTATCATTAGGTAATCGTAAAAAAAATAAGAAATAACAAGGACGCACGTGTACGCAAGTCTATCATAATTTTCCTTTTTATATAATAGTTGCGGACGAGCGGGAGCGGGCGCGGGCGCGGCTGCGCGGACGACGCGACTGTCGCGTCCGGCCCGCGCCCGACGCGCCCGCCGCTTAGGGCTAACATTTACATTATAACAAATCTAGATAATAGTCTTACAGTAACATGCTTACGTGGCTCGGTCGCGGTCGCCGCTTCCAATTAATTACATTTTATACGAAATTAATACAGTATAAATACAGCGCCCGTAGAGGGGCCGCGTAAAGTAAAACTTATATATTGCCGTAAGTAATTAATTACTTTAAATATTGTACATCAGTCGATAAGTTCACCTAATATTTTTTTGTAATCTAATCGATCGATAATTATGTACTTTATCCACTATAATGAAAAAAAATATAGTTAAAAAATAATCAACATAATTTTTTTGTTAATTAAAACAGAAATAAATAACAACTTGCCCTAAGTTTTATAATAATTAATGTTATAATTAACTGTAAAGCCCGTGCAATTTATTTTACGATAAAATGTGTTCAATAATTACATTTATATTATATAATAATCTAGTATAAATACGAGGATTTTTATATTAATAATACCTGCATTGTTTTTAAATTAACTTTAGAACCGTCTATAGTAAAGATCGACTGTTGGCCGCCGATGCCTTGACTAAATGCAATTTTAAAACGAGTAGAAAATGAACTTAAAAAGATTTCTGCTAATCTAACATTAACACTAGGGGTCTCGTATAATATAATTAGTCAATTACGATCATAAGTTTATTTATGCCAGCGCGACGGCACTACAGGCCGCGCGCGATACCATATTAATATTATTATACCAAAATACACTTTTACACAAACATGGTACTACTTGAATAATAAACATACACATATAAAAACCGCGTACTATAAAGTAATACAAACAAGAGTCGAAAGGTTAACTACACAACAGTACTACAGTTAAGCCATGATTAAGATATAGTTCATAAACATTATAATATTATTAAGATACAGTATAATATATCTTATGTCGATATTACTCAGTGTAATATAGAAATGCAAGTTGCGAATGGGCGAGCGATCGCCGCGCCGTGCGGTCGAGCATTTGACAGACGAGCCTCTAACGAGTCTTACCGTATTGTATTTTGCTAACTATTTTTAATTAATAAATTCATCCAATATTTTATGCTTCTCCTATATAATAATAATTAAAAACCCATATAAATAGTCTCAATTGATTTCTCACAATAATTTGCACTAAGTTTAAATGTTGAGTAAATCTAAAATTTCTAATACATATTATACCTTTATTTTAAATAAATTATATTCTTTATGTTACTTAGAAGATTGCCACGATGGTTTATTACAAACTAACTTCTTACAAATTGTTCCGAAGGTTTGTGAGTTCGGGAGCCGAGCCCGCCAAAACACCTTAGTGCTAATTTAATATCACTGAAATTAACATAATATAAATCATCTCTATATTCACTTAACTTTTGTAAGGCATCGTTTCCTAATATTAAACAGACGAACATTGTAATCACTTGATCGGTGGTTGTACATTAAACCTACAAAGTAAATGATAACCGAAGGATGGAAACGAGTCGCCGGGCGGCGGAGAGCGACAGACGTGAGGGGTTAGTGAAGACGACACAAATGCCACTCGGTACTGCCGTAGGAATGAATCGAGACAAATTAAACCTAACTTACATAGGAACGTTCGGGTTAAGAGTAAAGGAGCGGTAAGAAACGGGCACAACTACACGTAACCTAGTTAGTGGGCGAATAGGCACCGACGTCATTTAGTCATTATTATTAATAATAATATTTTAATATATTGTTTTAAGGTACGAGTTTCAACTTCCTACATAATGATGTGTTTCAGTCGTGTGTAATAATATAGAGCTATAAGAAATGTACCAATACGCGCGTTAACTATGAACATCACATTGTAAGGCGTTTTCCTCTATGTTTTAGCATTAATTTTGTACTCCGCACCTTTCGCCGGACCGCGCCGCTTATATTCGCTTAGTCTCACATTACTCATAGATAAATTATACTTCACTTACGGTGCGATCTTAAATAACCCTATACTATACGATCAAATTATGCATTCAATGTAATCGTCAACAATTTCTCTATTAAAACATTAATAACAAACGCGTGCGCTCGGGCGCGGTCGCTTGTCACGCGCGACTGTCGCGGCGCGAATGTCGCTCTGGCAGGTCGCCGGCCGCGCGCCGCCAACTCCGCGATTACATTACTTATTAGCTTATCACTAAAATTTTAATCAGTCGATCGGTCAAATGATTGAGCGATATAGTACAGTAAAGGACTAACATTAAATTTAATCTAAAAATTGTTACTTTAAATAATAACTCACTTTGTGAGGGAGCGGGCGCGCGCGGGCCCCCCCGTCGTTACTTCTATACAGCTTTTAAAAATATTTGGCGATCACATAAATTAAAATCTTTAAAACTATGTGACGAGAGAATCGATTAAAATTATGCTTTACACTCAAGTAAGTATATATATGTACAAGGGTCCGCGCGAACGGTGCGGGGCGTCTATATCCTAAATGCTTGAGCTTCAATACTTAACACATACAACACTATCGTTTGCTCGTTTACAACAATTTGGCAGGTAAAAATCATTAAAGTATAAATTCCATATTATAAACTTAAAATTGCATAAAAAACTAAACTCGATTATAAGAAAATAATTATAATTACGAATAATATTTATACAGATTTGCTCCCCTTTTTTATCAACGGGAAATTAAAATTATTAAAATCACGTTCAGTCATACTTTGTTTTGTTTAAATATTAACACAATTATTTTATTACATGCCTACCATTTTTCCTAAGTCTAGTGGATGGTAAAATAACCAAAATTCTAATATTAAACATACATATAGATATATACCGAATATTTATACAAGTCATTAGCTTAAGTTATGTTGTTTAGGTCACTTTCCCTAAATTGGCCTTGTTTAACATTTGTCTGTCAAATGCGACGCGACGTGCGCGGCGAGTCGCGCTTACACTTACACTTCGTAACATCACCACTACTGTGAGATCCCATCTTTCCCATAGATATACGTGGTGCTATTAAAAGAAATCATTTTATCGACGCGAAAAATATAATTACGAAGTTAATCAATTAAACATTTATAAGGAGCCCACATCCAAAATAAGAATAATAAAAAGATAAAGAAACTTTTTGTGTACAGAGACGTACACGCAAACCTCCGCGTGTTTGTTTCGGAGTCGAGAGGGCCGCGAACTCGGGGAGGGACTACCCTACCTGCCTACCACTTGTTACATTCTGAACGATCATTGCCATTTATCTACGAGTAACTTTAGTTATGTATAAATTACAATTAATTTGTTTTAACACTAAAATTAACGTACGCGTGTGGGTTTGTGTTAATGTAGTTTTGTTCACGATATATTAATTATCATAACGTCTTAAGTTGCATACGTTTTATACGTTCTTAAAGTTAATAATAATAAATCGTTATTTTTATATTTATATATTGCATTGTTATAAAATTTAACTTTCATATTTTCATTCGAGTTTTGTAACTAACAGGCAATACGATTCTTCTCAACTAGTTTTAATATAATATAAAATGTCAAAAGGTGCTAAAGCCAGTCATCATCGGAGGTATCCAAAGACGAATATCTCGTGTCATTATAAAATCTACGTTCGTAGGTCGAGTCGGTCTGTGGTCAGACACAGGGTTGCTAGAGTGGAATCTACGTTACCCGCCTTGTATAATCACGCACGCATTATGTGTGTGTATTTATATATACATAAAAAATATTATATGTAAATTAATATCAATGCCTTGTACACGACTTTAACACATGTCATAGTAAAGGCTCAGTCGCAACTGTAGGTTTGCAACTGTCAACTCGGATATAGTGTGTGCAAAGGAACTCAAGAGTAACAAGTTCTGGGGTGTAAGTTGTTATTGTGATAAGTGCGACTTGGGCGACGCTGCTACTCTGCAACGCCGCTAGTTGATGTCGTGTACAAGGCAACTCAAAGTATAAACTCAGGGGGAGTGAGAGTTGTTATTGTGATCGCGCCGGTGTGGTCGGAGTGGTCGTTGTGGGCGCTGTGGGCGGTGTGGGCGGTGTGGGCGATGTGAGCGGTGTGGGCGGTGTGGGCGGTGTGGGCGGCGTGGGCGCCGGGCCGGCGGCGCGCTCTAGGCGGCGGGCCACTCCTTGTTAAACTCGTTGGCGGTGAAGTGTTTGGGCGCGTGGTGCGGATGCGGGTGCACACCTGGCGGCTGCGCGGCGCCCGAGTGGTACTCCCCGCCGGCGCCGTACCGCGACGCGCCGCCAGCATACGACGAGCCCTACACGCCATCCGCACGTTAGCCCGTCCCCGCCCCGACCAGCCGCTGCCCGTACCCGTCTAGTATCCCAATCCTACCGCTGCCGTACCGACACTGATTAACACTACCCCTATTACGAGTTTAATACTGAACCGTCACCATATAATATGTACTAATATTAATTTTATCCTTTCAAAGTTTCACGAGAATTTTCGTGCCTAAAAAAATTTAAACACTCGTACTAGGGATAAGGTTAACAAATACCGAGCAGTACCGGAAATTGTTGAGGGTATGTTTTCGAGTCAACAAACATGTTACACGAGATACTTACCACCAAATTTGTATGGAATTGTCGATCACGGCGTACGGTTGTCGATAATAAAATATATTTGTACTGACGCGCAAATGCGATTCAACAAGTCCATGGAAATCCGGCGGAACAACATAGCCAGTGGCACGTTTTTAACAAGAAAATTTACATTCAACTCTCCGAACACTGCTAACTTAACCTACGTCAAAATAACCAGTGAAAATAATAAGTGATACCCGAGAAAATGTGTTCGCGTAAATTTAAAGGCCAATTTTATTGATTGAATACAAAATTTAATTACTAAAAGTATTATCGGTTAGCAAACCCACTCGAATGATACTGTAAATCTATTATTATGTAATAATACCCCCGTTTATTTTAGACAACATTACGTTGGTCTAGACTGCCGAGATACTAGACGAGTATACAAGGCAGGTAGGTCTGTCGAACTCATCGTTCGATTGGAGGTCGTTAGTTAACTATTATTATATAATATTTACGGGACCGTTAGCGCAGAGGGGCCTATTCAAGTTATCCAAACCGCAAAGTGGCCTCGGGTTTTATCAAATGTACTTAATACGTAAAGCAATGTCACTACTGATAATTAATTTGAAAATAAAAAGAAAACTATATTATACGTTAATTGTTAAAACTAAAAACAATATGCCAGCTTAATGTCGATTACATCGATTTGAAGTAGGCCACTTGCGTTGACAATCATATTTGGACGAATTGTCGTTCCATCAACCGCGTTATAATGCAACTACTTGTATAAAGTTAATTTTTACTTAATAATATATTCTCACGGGTACGTACCACGATTAAATATATTATTATGTCAAACGTCTAAGAAATTAGCTTAAAATCATTACTTTTACTTGTCAATCAACTTGTTCGTCAATGCGGTTGATGGTGCGACGAACGCGTCGGTGCGCCGGTCGCGTCGCGCCGAAGCCTGCACTGTCACCAATTAGCCTCGGGCTCGCCGATTATTATGATTATGAATAATGAATAAGTATAAAAATAGAAATTTGTCCAAAGTAAACTGAGGCTTCAGCGTCGACGCGGCCCATGCCGTCGCATGGAGACACTGAATGTGGCTGTTCGAGAGGTCGGTGTTGGAGCGATTGAGGCTGTATGCGAGAGGCGAGACCACATTGAGTGACGCCTACGGGCGCTGGGCACAGATTTGCGTATATGCTCTCTGGTTACATTTAACAGAATAGTTCGAATTTCATCTCTGAACACTTAAAGTACAGCTCTTAATCTTATTTTATCATTAAAATTATCTATTAATGAACCTGTAACAATATGAGAAAATCCAAATTTTACTAATTTGTACTTTAAATGCCAATTTACAAGTGTTGAGATGAAACAAAAGCGATATTTAATCATCTCGCACGTCTACAAAATGCAATATGAACATCAAATGGAACTAAAGGTAAGCTTAATCTCTAGTGCGGTGCGATGCCTTTAAGGTGAGCCCGCGCAATCGTCGCTAGACCGAACCGTCCATAGTGAGAAATCCCCAGTTTCGCGACATACCCTCATCCGACCCACCCTTAGCTCTAATTGTCTTTCTGGATGAGCCACTCTGGTGGGCCCTGATCGACCAGCTGGAAAAGAAGAATTACAGACATAAAGTCCCACTCGCCAATGCTCCAACCTGGATCAGCACATATGTAAGTAGCAGAGCGTGAAGATGGACCGGCCAAAGCGTGAACCCCACAGGGCGATGAGAGGAGCCGGGGAGGGGACGGGACGGGGCGGGTGATGAGAGACCTTCAGCGAAACTCGTTTACTTCTCGATTTGTCACTATGGATAGAGTCGGCCGCCGACTGCGCCTCCGCGTCGAAAAGACATCGCACGTGTCGCGCCGAGGAGCATGCACTGCGGCGTCGCAACAAGCGCCTACTGCAATACGAACGAACTATGGGCTCTAGGCGAACTATACGACATGCGAACAGTGGCTGCCTCACTCTCACGGTTGTTTGCATTCAATGCGGGCAATGTTTTCGCTGAATTTCGCTCCTTCACCGCAGTGACATCGACAGGGGCTCGGTCGCATTCACTCGTGAATCGCAAACAAACTCGCGGCAAGTACAACCAAATTGATCTGACCTATACTCCAATTTCTAGTTCCGTGGAATTCTGACGTATGTCACTTTTTAACGTTTCTCATGTCATAAACCTTTATGTATACGGTTTTTTTTTTTCATCAAATAAAGGTCAACGAAAGCTGATAATTGATTTCATCTACATTTATAGTTTGAAATAAATGTTTTAATATTTATTTAAGTTAACATTAAAATCTTTTTAAATGGATAAATTTTGATACGAAGGTTGAAAATACCAATGTTTTTATAACCTTACTTTAGTTGTAATTAAGTATTACATATATATTTTCATGATATCATCATGATCATCGGCATCGTGACCCTAATCACTATTATTAGCATTATTGATATTGTAAAAATATCATAAGCATTTAATCAAATAGTCAAAATAATTGTTTATCTCCTACATGCTATTTTTAAGAGCTTGTAAGGCTTGGCTCAAAACTGAATTAAATGAAATTTTGTATATTCGTATACGTCTACATTTTTCCCTGGTGTGACGACTAGTTACTGTTATTTGTTCCTAACCGTTTCCATATCTATCGGATTTGATGAAATTATAAAATGTATTAGTGAAAATTATAGTAATGCTATATTCATTTTCCATTCAATATAAACTTAAGCCCGTGTATATTTTATGCTTAGAATCCAATCAATACTTTATGTATCTCTGGTGGGCACTATTTTGCCTATAGAAACGTTAAGAAACGTCAGGTGAACGTCAGAATTCCACGGAATTGTAAATTCGGGTATACGTTCCGCGCGTGCGTTCGTACGTTCATTCGTCAAGACCATTCGCTCGTTCGGTCGATGGCACTCGGGAGCGGGGAACCCAGTCATGCAGTCGCCGGTTCGTGCCGGAATACCATGTCAAACAAAATATGGAGAGGTGGATGCAGGACAAAATCAAGATAAAGCGGGAGGTGAGCGGACAGATGACAGGAGCAAGCCCCGAGGGTTAGCAAATCATATACATAATAATACGTCAACTTGGCTGTACTTTTAGATATTGAAAGCCCGCGACTCCGTCCGCGAGAAAATCGAAAAAAGTAGCCTATGTCCTTTCACAGGCCCTAAACTATCTCTGTACTCACTGAATCAGTCATTCAGTATTTCAGGCGTGATTCAGCAATTTATATTATAATACATATGATTAAAAAACGAAATGTGATATGGCAGAGGTCAAGTGTAGTATTTTTTGCAATATTGAAATAATCAGAAGTGAATTTATTTCAATTAACCGAATCATTAATTGGAATTAATCTATTTTAATTTAATGAAATTAGAAAGTAAACCACCGCATCGAAATATTAAGATGAATATGAATGAGTGAATCAAAAAAGTTAAGTTATTCTTATTTAATATTATTATTCGAAAATGTTAATACTTTTTTTATTTATTTAAAAAAATTTTCAAATGAAAATAGTTCTGAAATTGTTGCATTATTATTATGCACTGAATGGAAATATATTTGAAAGGTTTAATACAAAGCTTTTCAAAAATTTGCAAGCAAATATGGGTTTCTACAGCAAGTCGCACACAGCACCTCGATCCTCAACTGTTAAGCCGTCTTACATCAAGCAATATAAAATATTCTATTACATTTTTTTGTAAAACATACGTGTTTTCCAACTGTACAAAAATACTGTGTCAATAATTGTTAACAGATATTGATATTGAGTGTTAAAATATAAAAATAATTGCTGTATTTATGGTTCAGCATACAAATATAGTATTGTCAGGTGACACAACTTATTTGCGCAGTTGAAAACGTGGTAAAGTCAATGAAAAGGATGAATGCAAAGCTGTCCCAATGAATAAATACATTTTTGAAGTAGGTTTTTCAATAAATCTCTGTTGTCAACAGTACCGTCAAAACACCATAAAGCGTACAGTGGTATCTAAAGACAATTATTTAGTATTATATTTCAAATATATGAGATCAGCTCAAACCTATACCATACTGTAAGATGGAACACACTATCCAAAAAATAAGGGATATTCCCCAATCTGACTAAATAGTCTCTTCTTTCAATTTGTTTAGCAAGATTAGGGTGTGTGTGTACCCTACGCAGTGAAAGTGAATTTACAATTTAACGTTAGACGACAGTCGTGTCTAGCTGTGTTCATTGTTGTTACAATGATTTGCCGTCTCGATTTATTGTGTATATCGTGCTAGCAGTTTCTATTGTCACGACAATTTGTCGTCTATGTAAAAAACAAACCCGGTTTTTTCTGCATTCCTATATGTGAACACGTCTATTTAAATATATAAGCATCAACATTTTGAACTGTTATCTGTCACCGCTACATAGTGGGAGCGGGTAACTGAGGCACAGTTAAATGCCATAAAATGTATTTATTCATTAGCGCTAATATCCTCAACTCCGTAAAGCAAAAAAACCAAAACCAATTGGAATAGGTCAAACACAATATTCTATCAGGGTTTAAATAGGGGTGTATCGTGTAATAGTTCATGCCAAGCAAATATGTCCGGGTTCTATATTATTTTTATATCACTGAGCTGTAAATAGTATAGACATTATATTTTAGGAAGATAGTTTGGCTTTGGGTGTAATAGTAAACCGTACAAATATACTCGTCTGTGTGTGAAACTAATTTTTTTTATTTATTACAACTTGGCCCTTAACTGCAAACACACGGCAGTGGGATAACTTGTTACAAGTAGGATGAAATCCACACCCACTACATCGTACCGGAACACTACATTGATTGGTAGTACGTTGTTGTCGGTAGGGTGGTAACTAGCCACGGCCGAAGCCTCCCCAGCAGCCAGACCTGGACCAATTCATAAACCCAGCGAGAATTCGAACCCAGAAACTCCGTCTAATAAATCTATCGCGCATACCACTGCGCCACGGAGGCCGTTAAAATTTAACAAAGCATTTCATTTCATTTTCATTTACACAAACGCGTTTGTCCTGTTACTTTGCTACTACATCGAAAACTAAACCATCTTCCCAAAATAAAATATCTTTATCCGTAAATTTATTTATTATTAAAAGAGTAATATTTAAAAGGGATAAAAGCAGATATATTTGCCGTTAAAACTTCTGGTGTCAGATATAAAATACGGGTCTGTCAAAATTAGAGTGTTACGTCAAACAGGATTGAATGCCTTTGGTATGTTTACAAGTAATAAATATAGAAACCCAACATCAAATTTTGTCCATACAAATTTGACTAAACCAAAACTAAGTGGCACAACCGACATAAATAGAATGTAGCAACATTATAATTTTTATGATTTTTTTTTATACAAAAGAGCTAATAATCTCTAATATGTCGTCAATCTGTCAAATTTGTATGGAACTGTCAAATGAAGCAACAAGTCTGGTTATCTGCAAAATAAGAACCGGGCACAAAGCAAATAGCGTATTTTATTTTAATAGTTAAAATCATCTTGTTAAAAATAATTTGCAGAGAAATAATTTAACAAAGTGATTCTAAAAACAATATTTTGTGAATGTGAGGAATATTATATTATTATTGGTCGAGGGACTAGTTCACTTAGTATAAATGTTGGCATGACAACAATTAGGAGATCATAATTACGTTAATCCGTCAAATTTGTATGGATATGTCAAATAAGGATTTGACCTTACATACAAAATGACAGATTTCTGTCAAAAATTAGTCTGAACGTGAACTAAACCCTTCATTTGTTCCTAAAAAAATTTTGATTAGCATCTATAAAATATTAAAATGAACATTAGCAGAAATACTAAAAAAACAATAATTATTATACATTAAAATTAAAAATTTGTATAGTTCAGGATACTTGTTGTGTTGACATGAATGATTTTGATCCTTGTTGTATCCTAAACTATGCATTTTGATAGAATTGAGTTTATTCGATAGTGACATAACTGGAAAAGTTAAAAAGTACGAGTACATATATATAAGTATTAAAAGTACTCTTAAGTAATTAAAAATACTCAAACATTTGAGAATAATAATTTAAGCAAGAAAAATATGTTTTATTTTTTTCCCGATAAATAAAAAAATATACTGTAAAAAACAATAAGGTGACTATATTGTTACGTATTATATCAAATTGTATAATTATGTAAAATCACAGTTTTGTTTGTCCAAATAAAATAGCTATAATATAAATTCATTGAAAGGCTCAAAACAAAATTAAGTAGTCCCGGGCTCACAATCTAAAATACAGGTTTTTTAAATACATGCCTAATAAGTTTATTTTTAATTTAGCCACAAACCTTACATATTTACTGTTAATACCGTTGTCAGATTGTCAGTTAATGCCAATTCATACCAATTTTATAAAACTGTTTGAAACAGCCTGTTTGATCAAATTACTCGAATGTGGTCAGCATAATAGTAATGTCATGCCAAAAAAGAATCATCAATATCGATTCATAAACGACGAAGTTATCCGCGAACAAACATTAAAAAGGCAACATATATACGGTCCAATTGAGAAACTCCTTTTAAATAAATAAATAAATCCAGTGACGTCACTATTGACTACCGTGTCGTGTGTCGTGTGGTGTGTCGTGTGATGTGTCGTGTGATGTGTCGTGTGGTGTGTCGTGTCGTGTGTCGTGTGTGTGTGCGTGTGTCGGTACCTGGTCCTGCTGGTACGCGGGCGGGTACTGCTGGTAGGTGGAGTACTCCGCCGAGGAGCTCTTGGACAGAGCCGCCGACGACAGCGCGCCCGCTAGCGCCGGCTGCGCGCCGCCCGCCGCGCCGCCGCCGCCGCGCCCGTACATCTCGCCGCCTTCGGACAGCGGCACGTACGAGCCTGCGAGACAAATATAAATAAATAATAATCTACGGTTGAGCCATCCGAACGACAGAAATTTAAAATTAAAATCATTCTTGAAAATTTTACATTTTTTGCTTATGATAAATAAGGACGGAGACAATACTTGTCCGCTTTCGCAGACCGGTCCATTGTTTACGTTTATCTATACTTATAAAACTGTAACAATTCTAATTTTGTAAATTGAATATTTTTTTTAAATTTTTATATAATGAACACAAAAATGTATTTTTTTTAATTCTTGTTTGTCTGTCTGTCTTTTGTCCGTATTTTGTCGGCCGCGATACACGCCGAACTGTACTCTTATATCTTAGTACAAGTAAATTTTCCTATGTTCACTGTCGATAAATCACTAAAAAGTAAAAAAAAAATTAATAAGAAATTAAAAAAACTTCAAAATGTACTAAAAAGTAAAAAATAATTGCGCCATTTAGTTGCTTTGCACCAACTTTATAGATATGGCCAAGTAAATTAAAGCAACTAAATGACTACTTTTACTTTTTAGTCAGTTCAATAGTTTTATTAAAATTTTTAATGCTAACATTCCCTAAACACACTAGCTCTATCTATGTACGCAATCGACCGTGGGGTACCGAGGGGGGTTCACTAGGTCCACTAGGCAACGCCGGGGGGAGGCACTCACCGGAGCCAGTCGAGTTGGAGTTCTGCGGCATGCTCCAGTTAGTCCAGCTGCCGCCCGCCGACGCGCCCGCCGGGGCCGAGCTGTAGTTGGCTGTTGACCACACAATACATACCGTTAGTATGTACTACCACTAACTGCCTACCGCCCGGCTCGATATATGAGATCAAACGTCTGTATAGCAAACGGCCTGAGGTTGAACCCTGAACTTTGAACTGAATTTTCGGATGTTAGTGAGTCCCCGACGTCTTTGTTGTTCGTGAAATTGGTGACGTAAGATGTGTTATTTTCACGCGCAACTCTTTGTTAACGCCCACATTTTGGGTTAACTTATTTTTAGGATTCCGTACCTCGAAAGGAAAAAATAGAATCATATGGAAAATAATCATAGCATTTAAATATAAATGACCTTTTACAGACTGTAGTCGAGTTAGTTATCAAATAAGTTGGTATGATTGAATATACAATCACTTTTAAAACAGCATAATAGATTGCATTTCAACTTCAGAGTGTCATAAGCTGATGTCATAAAAGTGCAATTTGCAGGATAAACAGTATTTTGAAATTCGCCTAAAGCATATATTCCGTTAAATATTCCGCTCATATTCCGAACAATAACAGCCTTGTGAACCACCCCTCCTCTCCCACGTAAGAAGTTGTTTGCACAATAATAAAGTACAATACTACCACTTTTATAAGACGCATTTACTAAATTATTTCAGAAAACCGAACTAACGCCTTCTAAAACTCAATCAATAAAATCAATGAAAGCTGAAGAAATAAATAAAAAATGTACTTTGTCGTTTTAATTAAACATTTCAAATAAAAAAAACATCAGACTGAGTCCTGCTATGTTGGCAAAGACGCCCAAGTTTCAAACATGGTGCAAAGACAACGACCAATATTAAACTGACTCATGATGATTGCGACTGCGCCGGTATTTAAAAAAGTGGTAGTACGTACTAAAATGAAGGGCCTTCGCTGAAAATTATATTTAAGTAGTCATGTACATGAGTAGTCTATTCAAGTGGTAAGACTATTTATTTATTTGTGTGGTTTTTGAGTTGAGTCTAGTCTCTCGCCGACGCCCGTAGCTTCTCAGCACCCAACGTAGTCAGCAATGAGCTAATAAATGTACCTATAATGTCTTTATCGCAATAACGCGAATGTTCGGCTTAATGCGATGAGTCTTGATAGTTGTAGCTTCGCAAATACTTCGGAATCTACACTTTGTGACGATGATCAGCAGCGACAGTTACCGTGTATGTAATACCGGTTAGCGCAGCCCTACGTAGGCTGCATCATGTAGTTGTTGGTGGCCTGCGGCGGAGCTTGTTTGGTGGGCGTTACACCCAAGTGTTGCTAGTTGTATGTCTTGTCGGTGTCACGTACCGTAGCTGCCGTAGCCCTGCGCGGGTGGCTGCGCGTGCTGCGTGTAGTTGTTGGTGGCAGGCCAGGCGGGCGCGTGCGGCGGCGCCTGCGGGGCGGGCGGAGCGCCCCAGCCCTGGTAGTTGCCGGGTCCGCCCGCACCGCCTGCCGCGCCGTATCCCGCGTACGACGTCTGCCCCGCCGACGTACCCCAGCCCTGGTACCTGCGACCATTAAACGCCAGGTTTACATCGACATGTTTTAGATAAGTATCATTTAAAAAAAAACTTTATTATTTAACTTATTTATTTATTATTATAAATCAATTGGCTACACAAATGACAAGAACCTGGTTGCCCAAGCTTTTGCTCGGTATTGTATTTTTTAAATTATACGTATTTTAAAAATTAAACCTAACTAGAATGATAATCGCCCGGAAACTACATACAAAACTACAAAAACTATCTATTATTATTGAAGCAAAATGTTTTTGTTTTTAAAGTCATCAAAAATAATAAATTAACAACAGGTCCAGTAGTATGTTGTAATATGAATTAAAGCCACTCACCCTTGCATGATGTTAGGTCCAGCCATGGGCATGTTAATGGGCGGTCCGCCCATCTGGCCGTTGTGGCCCTGGATGATGTTCATGGGTGCAGCCTGCGGCGGGCCCCACTGGCCGGCGGCGGGCGCGTCGCCGGGCGCTCCGCCCATGCCGCCGCCGCCCATACCTCCGCCGCCAGATCCCAACTTGCCAGAGCCGTCACGAGGTTCGGCGCGCTTGATCTCCACCTGATATACATGCAATGTCAGTATATGCACGCACTAGCGGACGCCCACGACTTCGTTATATCAAATTTCTATCGTGTATGGAGTACTGATCTCACTTATGGACTGGCTCTTCCAAATACAAATTGCTATATATTGGACTCAGTGGATCACCAAGCTAAAAATGAAACGCTAACAAGCACCAAATTTCAAAGTTTGGAGCACCACCGAAAAAAGATATAGAGATATGTTGGAGAGTGTGCTCAGGAACTGTTTGATCTCGTTTATCCATCTCAGTTCTATCATAGGACTGCTCGGCGTTACAGAGATCTACGCCGCTACGTAATTGATATCCCTTGGGCGCGCAATAAGTGGTTTGGTTCCTCGTTCCTTATACAATTTGCTAAGATAAGAAATGCCCTTCCCGCTACCGTTTACCCTACCATAGGCGTCTTGTAGGCAGTCGCGTTCCATCGTAGGCTGCATCTTCGCTAACCATCAAGCGTGATTCCACTCAAGCGCTAACTTATAAAAAAAAAATTGGTGTAAACTGAAAAACCCCATAGTTTTGTAAAATCCTTTGTAGGCGCACGTCTCCAACATAATATCTAATATGTGCGACAATTTTCAGCGCGAACCATTTAGTAGTTTGAGCTGTTTGTTGATAGATCGGTCAAAAACAGTTGCATTTCAATCCAACAGCATATATAAATGAACGAATTTTGGTCATTACCCTAGAGTAACTATAGCCCCATGACTTTATAATTTAATTACTTTCATCACAATATGCACTTAGTTTGCTAGCTAACTCAAATAAGAAAAATCAAGCTATTAAGATCAGTCATAGCGAATGAAATAAATTAGTATATACAGCTTTGGTTAGGCCTAGTAGTTAGTCTAGTGTGGTTTCAGATCATGAGGTCTGTACTAACTGATAAAATTATAATAAATAATGGCAGCCAGCACCAATTGAATGAAAAAAGCCAGTAATGGTGGATGATGATGATGATTGTCAAGTGTCGCAGACTTTGTAGACTAAAGTACTCAAGGGAGTATCAAGTATATGCTGGTCTGCTGTTGGTGTTCCACAAACATCTGAACGCACCAACAACAGTGTAAGTTGAAGGCACTGCCTGGATGTGGTTTTATGAACATGATATGCTAATGTTGGCAGAGACTATAGTTGGGAATAGCACTTACAGCTACTTTTATTCGGATTTGTCCACAGAAACAAGATATATATTGGTGAAACTACTAGAAAAAACATAACTTGCGTATTATTTACCTGATATTTTAAAACATTCATACAATGTGCTTTTTTATTTTTTTTTTATCGACTACAAGTTGGCCCTTGACTGCTATCACACTTGATGTTAAGTGATGATGCAATCCAAAATGGAAGCGGGCTAACTCGTTAGGAGTAAAACGAAATTCACACACGCCCCTTTCGATTTCTACACAACATCGGACCGGAACGTTAAATCGCTTGGCGGTAAGAAAATAACATCATTTGGCACATGCAGTGTGTGAATAGGTAAAGATATAGCAGTTCCGGAAGGTTTACCTGTTTCCCATTCAGATTGATGAAATGCTCTTGAGTGACCCTCTCAACGGAAATCTCATCCTCGAACGAAAGGAATCCAAAACCTGCAAAAAATTGTTTTAGGTAACAACAGTACACTAAGCAACAAAATAGCCTAAGAGATAGTTGCATTTAAGTACCATTTACGATCATACAAATTACAAAATAATATTTAATAATTTTAGTTCAGTTTACAGATTGTGGAAAAATCTCAATTTTTTGTCATTAGAAAACTGTTACTGTAATCAATCATAATACCTTGTCCATTAGACTAATGACAAATGAAGATCAATTTACCAAATGTGCCCAATTGAAGTTTTGATTTTAGAAGTTAACATCTTAACTTCAAAAAACTTGTTGATCCGAGTAAAGTCACTGCATTGGATCATAGCCTCAATGTAACAATACTAGTAACAATAGTGTCGCAAACTTTGTAGACTAGAATTGCTCACAGGAGCAATAAGTATATGCTGG
This sequence comes from Mycalesis mineus, assembly GCA_034621355.1. Classification (NCBI taxonomy): domain Eukaryota; kingdom Metazoa; phylum Arthropoda; class Insecta; order Lepidoptera; family Nymphalidae; genus Mycalesis; species Mycalesis mineus. The sequence continues at coordinate 3,865,700 of CM067897.1, forward strand.
TCTGCTTTGGTGTTCCACAAACATCTGAACGTACCGACAACAACTTGAGCTGAAGGCACTGCCTGGATGTGGTGAACCTATGCTATGTGCTAAAATTACGATTACAGAGAGATGTTGCATTACTAGGGGCGAGGGCGAGGCCAAAAAGGTCAAAGTGCCGCTATGGCGGTCACCATATACTTTTGGACCAGGTATGTGACAATATTTCTATATTATTAATAATAGTAAACATGTAATCTTGTTATAAAAATTCATCATAAGTTGTTCGAAAATGAGCTCCAATAAAGTTGATTCGAAATAGTGTAAGAAACATACCTCTCGACTTCTTCTTCTCCTGATCGTACATAATGACGACCTCCATGACCTTCCCGTAGCGGCCGAAGAATACGCGCAGGTCGGTCTCCGTGATGTTGGAGGGCAGCCCGCCGAGGAACACCTTCGGGTAGCCGCCGCCACGCTTGGGCTTCTGCAGCGTCCGCGGGTTACACGGCTTGGGGTCGATCGTTCTATGACAAACATTTCATATTTTTAGGGCCGTTATATTTAAGCTTTGCGGGCTTACTTCATTGGAACAGAGCAGTGTGATAGGTTTACTACTTCTATAAAAAGGGGAAGACTGATAATGGTGGAAATTTTATTTATAGGTTTAAATCTGGTTATTGTAAATGTAAATGATGAAGACTTGCCGCATTTATGTTTAACGCTACCAACGGCTTTTGGCCAATTTTTGATAATAATTTAAAACGTTTCTATAACGCCACTACATCAAGCTTTTTTACTGAAATAGAGCAACTATACTACTGTCAATAACTTCCAACAAGTATAGATAGCTAAGGTAAATAAGTAACTGCTGATTGGAGGGATGATTGAAAGCTTACTTTCCTGCACGAGTGCTCCATAACTTGACATGACCATAAACTAGTTCAAAAAGCAATCATCTTTTACATAACTAAATGTCAATATGTGTTTAAAAAATTAAAATATTGATGAATACCTACTTTAAACTATTGAATTGACTGACAGTTGCTTGAATGATGGATAATGGTACATGCATATTATAAATAGTCAAAGTTTCAAACAACTGAAACTTTCCTATACTGTAGAACAATAAATTTCTTAAATCACATTGACCTCATTTTCATACTATATTTATATCACCTTTAAAAAATACTTAATAGGACAAAGACTTTGATATTTTCAAAATTTAAATCATATCAACGTCATCATACTCAATCATAATACCATCTCAATACATATTTGCAATTAATTAAATTAAACTCTTAAAGAGAGTTATGCGGCCATTTTGCAATGGTCTTATCCGTAACAAAAATAAAATGGCCGACAGACGTAAATAATCTAAAATAGCAAAATGGCCGCCATACATAAAAACCTAACCTAAAATTGCAATTTATTAAACAGCTAAAGCTATTTGATTACCTTAATAATATTATCGCACTTCTTTTTATTGACGGCTTTTATTTTTAACAGCTGCTATCTCAAGGTATTAATCTATATACTTAATCTTTGTCTGTTTGATTTTATTTATTTTCCATTGTTTTTGATTTCACATATTTCATATATAAGAATTGTCCGACGTCTAATGACGTCCTTCACTTGATCGATTGGCGGAAAAATTAGAAAATAATGCAGGTAAATAAAATAACGAGAATAAAAATTAATTGCAAGGATTTTTTTATAATTATAAAATATCAATTAATGTCATGTTAACCTACTATGTCATTATTATCAAGGATAAATAATTATTATCATTAGTATACAAAGAACAAAATGGAGATTCTTCAAACTCTTTGTATATTTGTAAGAGTTTTTTTTTATTTTTGTAAGCTTTTTCTAATCTATAGATCTGTTTATAATATCAAATAAACAGCTTGTCAATAAATGCATATGAACGTGCCTGTAACAGTACTTAAACAAAAAAATAATTTTTAAATTGTTGTGTTTTTGTCTGATAATTCCAGCTAATCTCTGAAATTGTCAGTCGTGTTCTAAAAATTCATAAGAAATTAGATAAGCTAATTTGCAACTACGCTGGGTGAAACCGCGTGCGTCCGCTAGTGGGCCATAAGACCGTAAGTTGAATTGCTTGTATTATGGTACTAGTAATAAGCAAGTTTTCTTATTAATCTTTGTCATACAACAACAAAGTAATTCCATCCGCAGGTGAAGCCGGCGCGGACAATAGTTCCGCAAAGCAAGACAACTTTCCCATTCAGATAAAACTTTCACTGATCTAATCTTTCAGTAATTAATATCTCGTTGTTGTAACACTCATGGCGGCAATGAGGTACTTGCTCGAGTAGAGCTGCGCTCTTTATTGCTACTAAATGGCATAAGTTACAGTTTAAGTAACGATTTATATTCTGACACCGTAATAATTACTATGTACATCTGAGTAAATCATCCACCTAACATTGTATAACAAAAATATCCCTACTATAAAGGCTACTTTTAGAATAGACACGCTTAAATCGGTCATACCTTAACTTGAGTTTATGACTTAGTTTATCACAGACTATATGTATTTACTAACAAGTTTTATACTTGGTTTAAAAATGTATATTATAGCAATAATGTACTGATGATTCAAAATGAATGTTCCGATACTTTATGTAAAAAATATATTTGACATTACTATTTGCTTAGGCATATTTGTACTGCTTCAAAGCGCCTAAAAAAACTACTTTGCATTAAGGATTTTTATATTTATTAGTACTTTTAGTCGGTACAATATAAAAGTAGCATAAAACTGTTAACTTTCAGTGGTGTGCCTTTCATAAATACATAAAGTCATTGCCTACCCTGGAACACTTAACAAACCAGTATTGAAGAAGGAATTTCCATTTCGTGTAGTTAGTATTAATAGTGCCTACCCTAGTTATTAACTTTGTGCACGCCATTGAATACTTTAATAAATAATTAAATACGACGTGCATTTAAACTTGCGTTTTTTTTCGTTCTGAAAAAACAAACTTTTTTTTTTCAAACGTACATATTTACAAACCATGATACCATCAATTGAGGTAGGTATTATGACAAAATATCAAAGATCATCATTATGTTCTCCTTATCCCAACTACGTGGGGTAGGTACAATATACCATGCGTTTGCATTTGTAGTCTAACTAGCTAAACGCCCACGACTCAACCCGCGAGAAAAACAGTAAAACCAAAAACACACAAAAACAAACAATTTGCACTTGTTTGATTTATTTTGAAGAGTGGGTGTAACATGCGACCCGTTTATAATAGAACTTTTTTTTGAAAAATTACATTTTTGTCTATATCTCAAAAGGATTATTGACAGCAGCGTTTTCTACTGCTAGCTTTTTTTCTACAAAAGCTCTTAAGTAGCGCGTCATATTTGTGTCGACTTTTGTGCCAGTACACACAAATATGACCTTAAAAATGTTATACCAAAACCTTCCGCATAAATCATTCTACCCATTTGTGAAAACCGAATGAAATTCCGTTCAATAGTCTTTAAGTTTATCTCGAACAGACGGAGGTAGCGGAGAACTTTTTTGTACAGGTAAACAATGTCGTTGCTCAAGATTTCCACGTAGACGAAATCGTAGGAGTCCATATCTTAAAAATAAGTTTAAGATACTAATGCGAAGCTGACTGCTAACCTTCGCTAGTCGGAGAGGCAACCAAAGAAGAAAGATTGATTTAAACAAGTCGATTTGTTGCAAACTTTATATACCATTCTGCTATGAAGCAGATGGTTCAAACTCGCTTGCACGTTATATCCCACAAACATCTGAACGTACTTTTTACAATACACATTAAAAGCACTGCCTGGATGTGGTCAGGGAATTTTAATATAAATATCTTATTTACGAAGTGTTATTAACACCTAGCTGTCTTATATACTCATATTATTATTATAAGTATAAGGTAGAAATCGAATGCCTTTATTTTAAGCAAATTCCATACAAATATAAATGGAAATAAAAGTACCGACGTCATTGGAATCGTGGCCTAGCGGTAAGGCGCTCTAAGTGCCCGGATTGCCAGAGAGACGCGGGTTCGAATCCCGTCGGTTCCGCAATTTTTGATATTATTTTTATTATGTATATTAAATATAAAAGTGTATTGTGTTATGATACCAAGTAATATGCATACAAAAAAATACATGTATACAAAGCTCTGCATAATAATTATTTTTATGTTAATTTATAAGAAAATAGGTAACAAACCGACGCAAATTTTTTTCGTCGAATTGATACCCTCCTTTCTTAGGTCGGTAAAAAATGAACTTTCTCATTTGTAACTTGTTTCATAGTAAGATGAATCCTGACAACCATAGATATTTAATTACACATTAATAATTTATATATCTTGTGTCCGCCTGTAATATCCGCCATTTTGTAGTGAAACTGCGGACATGACAGAATTATAATTGTTCCTTTATTTTACTACATTCTACAAACATCTGAATTAAAACGTAAGTTTTTATCCAGAAATCACCAATAACAATGTGCAGGTGAAATCACGGGCGTCCTCTAGTATTTTTGATATTTACTCGCCTTGAAGTTGATGGTATTGCCATATATTAAAAGAGAACCATATCACCGTAAATCCGACAACTCGCATAGGAGTAGCGTGTTAGATCTAAACTCCATATCACCTCCCCTAAAAAGAGGGACCTTAATAAGCCGGTATTGATATATAATGATAAGTTTGGTTTATAGCATTCAAATTAGCCTATGTCACAGACTGATGACCTGATGAGTCTGGCTACAAAAAGAAATTCTACAGTTCGACTGGTACTTACAGAGATTAGCCGGAACAGACAGATAGACTGTTTCCTTATATAAGAATGATCTATAATTTCATATGTATTAATAATTTATATGTATTAACTTTATATGTATTTCATATGTATTAACATTAATAAAAAGATGTTAATTGGAAATTACAAACAAGACACTTTAATTTCAATAATTTGTGCAGACACAGGTAACAGTTAACCGTGAGACATCTTTGCACCTACCTGCCATCAAGCTGATGGGGCCCATTCTGCAGCACGACGGTTACCAGCGAGGGCTCAGCGAAGGTGACGAACCCGAAGCCCCTGGAGCGCCCCGACTCGCTGTTCTTCATCACCACGCAGTCGATCACGTCGCCGTAGCGCGAGAAGTAGCGCTGCAGGTTCTCTTGCGACGTCTCCCATGATAAACCACCGACAAACAGTTTTCTGTAAACCAGATCAGTCACTCAGTCACTATAGCCACTGTTCCTGTATTTGGAATCAAAACAAGTGGACCTATATATGCACAACAACAGTGACCAGTTGAGGACATGGCTGAAGAATGAAAATCAAGAAAGTGATGAAATGATTTTAATCAAATTAAATTTGTCAGTCAGTAGTGATGACTATACAATGGTTCAGCAATGAAATTCTATTGTTTTACCCTCTTTTATATTAAAGAGCATGTTAAGTTATTGGCCTCAGTCATTATAATTAACATCTGATAGCCGCTTAAAAAAATTCAATGCTGTTATCAATATTTGAATTAAATTGACATTACTAGGTAAATACACTATAAACGCTCCTCTTAAGTCACAAACTTAAAATCTGCATATACCAATATTTCACTTAATACTGTGTTTATTTATGCTGTGTGTAGATATTAGACTCTTCAGATGCATTAAACTCAGTAAGAGTCAGAGATAATAGCTCTAATTATTTCAGTGATGGATAGCTACCAAGATGGAAAACTATTAAAAAGGATTACAACAGACAAGATGAGCAGATAACTTGAAACTAGCAACAGTTTACTTGAGGGGTGTAGCACGAGATAGATCCAAGTGGAAGACTAAAACAGGCCTATGCAAAAAGTTCAATGTCCGTATGACTTTTAAACTCAGAATAAAGAGCAGTTAACAGGCATTTATATCAACTGCCATTAGCAATAAAGATCTTTTAACAGAAAATTCTTAATAAAACCATTTTTTTTTTAATAAAAATACTAACAGTACCCCACAGTTTCACCTATGTTGATCACTTTCTTGTAGGCATGTTGTGATACAAAGTAAACTACAACTGACTAAATCTCTCTCAGTGATAATTATCCTGCTCCATTCAGCCATTGAGACCATTGAGTAACAAACATCAATAACAATGTTGTTAACTATTATTTCGATTTTCCAATTTTCTGTGCAATTTTCTTAATATTTCATTCCATAAGAAGCACCTATGAGATATCAGAAAAGATTTAAAAAATTTAATATAAATGGCTAAGTCATTTTTAATTACATATCATATGATTTGACCAAGGGATTAATTTACCTGGAGAAGAAATAGAGATTCACCTACTTATACTACAATAGTCTGTTTTTTTTTTTTTAATTGTCTTTTTTCTATCGGAGATCAGTCATTGGACCATAATCCGATCAAGTGTTTCTTAGAATGTCTTTTAGAGGCCTGTACATCCATTGATGTAGCATCCCTTTAGTAGTAAGTATTATTATACTATGTTGGCCAGTCACATCCTTTTCAGGCGGAATGTGCAGTCTCTGACATCTAATAGTTTGACAGCCAGGCTGTTTTTATGGTACTCAAGCCTCTCCTTGTAGGCCTCCATTGAATACTACAATAATAAAAAGCAGAAGAGTATATTTGTTTGTTAAAACAATTTCAGAAACTGCTATTCAGATTGTAATTATTCTTCTTTCATATTATAGACTGACTGATCCGTGACAAAGACAAATATGTAGCCTAATATTCCTACAGCAAGGGATCTATATGGATGAAACTGCAGAGCAATGGTTGTATGTGTAAATTGTAAAATCAATATTTTGTGTAATTCAATACACTATAGTTATTCATGTATCTTACATTTTCCATGTATAGTCGCCACCGAAGCACAAACAATGATTTTTGTAAGATCAGCATTAGTCATTCTACGAATCCACCAATAAAAAGTGACAGCAAAATGCAACGTAATTTGTACTAGTTTCACTGCTGCCTTGGCTAAATATTTTTTCTATTACTCTCAAAGAAAATGTGCATGATTGAATTTATTGCAACAAATAACTAGTTCTAGACAAAATGATACCTAAGTTGGCTAACAATTTTTATTGAAGCGACCTACATACCTAGTTGTTATGAACAGTACGAAGGGGCTAAGATAAGCATGACTTAAGTCTTACTAACTATACTAATATTATAAATGCGAAAGTAACTTTGTCTGTCTGTCTCGCTAAAACACACACTAAAAGTACTGAACCGATTTAAATGAAATTTGGTAGAGGTAATCTAGGGCATGAGAAAGGATATAGGCTACTTTTTATTGAATTGTCACAAAACAGAATTTCTCAAGGAGTCACAGGGTCTGCTAATCTTTAAATAAACATAAAATATGTTTTTTTATTTTTTTGTAATCAACCCTCCATATTAGGTATGTATTTATTACTGTGTTACAAGAGACAGTGATTTTCTTTTATCTAAGGTTATTTAAATTGACAAATGAATTCATGACTATAAAAAGTAAGAATTGCAAAAAAATCAATACAATAGGAGGATTGAGTATGTTTGTGTGTGTGTGTCTTTATGAATGTATCAATCAATATAAAAACTGAAGGAAGAAATTTAACTAAAAGCAAGAGAATACAATACTGTCAAAGCTTCGACAAATTCAGCATTTTGATACTGATACCAGTTTACAGACATTCACTTTATGTGGTCTTTGCCTACCCTTATGGGAATAAGGCGTCATGTTATGTATGTATGATACTGATATTTCCAATTCCTACAATATTATAACCTCCTAAAAATATATAGCAACTAGAAGTAAGAAAGATTTAAGCTATAATGACATCATTTCTATATTAGAACATATTTAAAATTTTGTTACATAGTAGAAATGTTTGAAATTATGTATACCTATTTCAAAATATTATATTTTACAAACAAATGTTAAATAGTTACGGAAATAACAAATGAACGCCAATAAGTAATAATGGCTAAACATTACATAGTTAATGTATTCTTTTGCTATTATAAATAAACACACAACTTGTAAGAAGTAAATAACAAATAATAAAACCATATTTATAGTAAATGTTTGAATTATATTTTTAATACATAAAATATCTAAAACTAACATAATTTCCTAAAGCACTATTTAGGAGATTACTTTTATTTGCCTTCTTATTAGACACTTGGTTAATACAATATTAGGTAAAATATACTATTTTGAATAAAAGAAATATGAATTTACTATCACCTTGTATCAACAGGTGATGCAAAGTGTAGATATGAAATATTGCAATGAAGCAATCTTACAAATTAAATGCTACACTTTGATATTTTCCCCAAGACCTAGAACTTGAAAAGGTGAAAGTGACATTCACTTTGTTGAAAAAAATGTGACTGGTTGTTGGTCATGTTATCTCAATGCTTTGCAACTTTAAAAAAATGTACTTTTTATCCCTTTGAAAGTAGAAACGAGCATGTATCGTTGGATAAGACTAAGTTTCCAAGCATGTTGATAAAAAAAAGGTAGGTTTTAATGTTCCGATTGCGTCAAATGAGTTCAAATATATCGCAGGGTGTCGACGCGTCAGCGATAAAGCGCGTGTCACGGAACCCAGCACCTTGAGGTAAATAATGTGAAAACAACATGTTCGCGCGTATGCGAATTTAGAAAGAAATGCGCCCGACCGACGGCAAACCTAACAGTATGTAAATGAATCAGCAAGTTTTAGCAGACATTCGCTAACGAGATTGAGCTACGCGGCTATACCAACGCCGTTCCATTAACCTCATTAGCGGATCCAACAAATCCTAATTACAATAAGTGACATACCTACGAAATTTGGACTATGTCACAGCCGATGCCCCGATACAAAATGCTGATAAGAAATAGCCACATTCGTCACAGAAAAAGGTTAATTTACGAATTGCGACGTTTCCGCATACCTCAATTTCAGGAGCGATTATATAAACAACTGTCTGCAAATAAACGAGGATTTTCACTGTTATTCGCTGAAATATGGCATTCGGTACAATGGGAAAGTAAAGCTGCCATGATCGGTACACGCAACACACGGCAAGGCTTGGGGTCGCTGGCCGCTCGCCGGTAAAAGGCTAATGAAGCGTACGTGAACTGTTAACATATCGATCATTGGACATTAGAAATAATTATCCAAACTTAGCAAAAAAAAGGATGTATGGGAATTACAGAGCGACGCTTAACCCTACCTAAAGCCCCGCTGGCTAATCTTGAAACGCGACACACCAAGCGAACATGCAGTTTGACCTATTATAGTTAACACGCTCAGGGTGGCCCTGATGTTTATCTATATTACTTTAAAATGCGCTTACCCCTTCTCGTCATCGTCCATGTCTGGATTCATACGCATAACTTATTACTAATTAAAAATAATGGTTGGCACCGGTAAGACACCCAAACCACACAAGCACAGACCCACACGAATGATTATGGCGGACCAACCACATCCGCTTTCTCAAAAAAGTCATGGAAGGAGGAAGTAGTCAAACTACAATCTAAAATTTATTTTTAGCGCTAAAGTATAAGTAATCACTTTATTCAAGTACTTAAAAATTTTAAAATTTATTTTAAATAACTTCAATAAAATATTTAATTATGAATATCTTAATTTGAATAAAAAAGAATATACACAGTTCAAGTTTCGATATTTTAACACAAGATGGCAACTAATATAATGTTGCCATTTCTTATGTTGATCTGAATTTTTTTATTAGCAACATATTCATATAAAATAATTTAGATGTAGATTAAATATTACGATCCAAACTTGAGGCATACTATGGACATTCTTATAAACAACATAGGACGGATGAAAAAACGCAATGTTCTAATTTCATGTGGCATATATTGCACTTGTCGTAGACAACTACACTTTAGGAGCTCCGAATGGAAAACGTGCTAAAGGATGATGTTAGGTAATACTAAGGAATAAAAAATCTTTTATAAAATTAATAGTATTATGGTAAAATTTGAAACTTTGTATTTTGGTTAAAGTCAAATCTTTTACACATACGTGTAGCACCTGCTTTTCAGATAAAAATATTTTATCAATTTTATCTTATCTTATACATAATATTATGACTGATAACTCGTTTTTCTAATAGAAGGGATAGTAATTATTGAAGCTACCTATATGTTTAATTTAGAATTAGGTATTTTGTAAACGTAAACAGGTTGTAATAGTTATTTCAATATTTATTAAAGATAAATGACGTGGAATACATGTAATATAGTTTTACACGGTGGATCTAATGGATCTTACTTTACAAATGACATTGTCACAGGTTCTGTGGTTTTAGAGTTCAAGCGAAAGTGTAAACTCGAACGTAAGTCTCATAATAGGGCTATTTTCCAGTACTTGGTTGTCGAAGTCGACACAAAATCTGTTTATGTTAAGTGTGAATAGCTTCATACAAGACTTTGCCACCGGAACATCCGATTAAAATCCGGATCTGACAACCCGACAAGTAGGAGCGTGCTCTACGTATGTATTTAGTTTGTCCATTATCGGATGGTGTGAGTGACAGGTCAACGCATATGAAGTTTAAAATTAATTTTCTGTACTATGTGTAATGGACAAAATCTTAAAAATAATATTTTTATCCTCAAAATCTTAATCGCAATTGATTGAAGAGCACTGCCCACTTAATGTTTCACTAAAGTTTCTTACAATGTAGCATACACAGATAGTGCTTATTGTTTTTCAAATAAAACAAAAGTATTATTATTAAATTATATTGTATCTTTGTTAAAAATAACTAAAATTAATTGTAATTATCAAAGAAGTACTTTGGAATTAAAAAATCATTTTACAGAAAACATCTCAATTTAGGTAGATTTTAGAGACAGTTATACAATATCACCCGGCTAATAAAATAAAATAAAAAAGGACCTTCCCAACATTATAGTGCAAATATTGGGATAACTCAGTTTGATACTTGACATATTAATCTATTTTATATAGTATAGGTAACAATGTTTTTATTAGTATGTAATGCGTTTTTATGCAAAAAAACGCAATTTTTAACGCCGGACGATTTCAGTTTCTGATCTTAGTGGTCAAACTCTTTATCATGATAATATGTTCGAGTATTTAATCAATCAAGAAAATATTCATTGACACAGAGATTAAAAACTTGGTGGCATTTTAACTATACATATATTTATTATTTAGTTTTATTAATTGCCTATTAGTTGTAATATTACACATATTTTACTATACCAGTACTAATACCAAATGTTTCGCTGATATGGGATAGCTATTAAGCAATGAATTATTTTATATTTTATAAAAGTACTAAGTACCTATAAAATTAAACGGATTCATCTATTACAAGGTTATTAGGTTTAATAATCGATACCACTATAGTTTCATTATTGTAAATATAATATGCTGCTGTGTATTTTGTCTTAAATATTGTTATTTAATTTACACATCAGTTTCGTTTCCAGAAATAAATTTATACATAACCGGAGAAGCTAAAGCATCGTGGTCAAGACCGTCACCTACAATGCCATACATAAAAATATATTCAGAAACCAAAAAAGTTCTGAACATTTCCCTTATTATTTTTAGGGAGTTACAAGGTACTCACGAAAAATCGCAATTATGTTTAATCTAGATTCTAGACCCTTTTTTGGAATAAATATAAAGTTTAAACACTATAACCCAACTACGTTAAAAAGGATCTGAAATGGATGAAACAAGAAAACAATTTGTCATTTAGAAATCCCGAAATGCATAAGTTTAAAAACAGTTAAGAGCCGTGGTTGCACCCTTTACCTATCATATATAGCGATGTGTGTATTACCCAACAATATTTATTTATATTTATTGTAGGTATACAGTAAGTGCGACCACGGCTCTACCTAAGCCATCTTATAGCTGTGCATAACACATATTTGTATTGAAACTAACATCTATCTCCGAGTGATTGCTAAGTGTTTTGTGATATACCTCTTTATCGCACTAATTAATTTAACAATCCGTATTTGCTGTGCTGTTGTTCATTTACACATATAGCCGTTTGTATTGTTAATTACAATTATATTATCATATCATATGTTCTGAAAGTAAAACAACTAAATATTTTGTTCTTAGGCCTGTGTGCACCAAGATTTCGGTTACCTAACTATAAATTTACTGTACACGACAACCCTTACGCCGGTTAAGGACGTAAACTGGGCGGTTATCTTAATCGAGCTTACGTCCTTAACCAGCGTACGGGTTGTCGTGAACAGTAAATTTATAGTTAGCTTATGTTAACCGTTGGTTATGATAATCGAAATCTTGGTGCACACAGGCCTAAATGTGTAATGATTGTTAATCTATTTCAGGAAAAATTGTTGAACCTGGTGTAATGAGTTGCCAGTTTAATTTTATACTACCTCCTGATTTACCACCAACTTATAAGGACTCGATTGCAAAAGTAGAATACAAAATAACAATTAGCAGTAAGAATGTATGTAAACTGATGTCAACACAAATGCTTAATTTCACTGTAGTAAATCGTCTTGATATAAATCATATCAAAGACTATGAGGTAATGATTTACGGAACATAGATTAAAAGTCATAAGTCTGAAAATGACGATACTTATCATGTATCATTATTTTCACTATTCAATAAAATGTATTCAGTAAATATATACATAATACAATATATATCCATTTTAGATACCAATGGTTTATGAATTGGAAAAATCTTTTGGGAAATCAAAAAATTTTTCAATGACAATCAAAACTTATAGAGGATTTGCACCTACACAACAAATACCTTTTGAAGCTATAATAAATAACGAAAAAAGAGTGAATGTAAAAAAAATTAGCGTAACTCTAATTCAAGTAAGTTAATTAAAAATAATTTTACATTTATTGATTTTTTAACATTACATCCATTGATTATTTTATTTATATTTTACAGAAGATTGATTATGTTGTGAGTTCAGGATTTTACAATGCAAATAATATTATTTGTGAAACAGAACATACCGAAATATTGAATAGTGCAAGACAAATTTGTAGACTCAGTATGGAAATCCCTCACGTAATATCTTCAACAATGAATCAGGATGAACCCATGGTTGCTATTTCATATGTCTTACAAGTATGTACCTGTTTTTAATAATTTTTGGAATTTCAAATTGTGTTTAAGTTTTACATTATTTATTTTATTACAGGTAAAGGTAAACTTCCGTTTTCATTTGCCCATTTATATTGATATACCAGTAACAGTTGCTTCAATACCAGTTAATCATAGTATATTCTATAAATAAAAACAATACTTTTAAGTTTCTCTTTTAATCATTTTACCTTTTAGTTTTAGTTTTGATTAAATGACGGCGTCAGCAGCAATGTGTACTGAACCTGCAACTACCAAGCCACTTGATATTATATTTTGAGAAGTGAAATAAAAAAATGTTGTTTTTTTCAACCACTGATGAACAAGAATATCAATTAACAAGAATATTAGCATTCCATGGATTCACCGTGCGAATGCCGAGTCCATCGCGTGGCTGAGAGAAGAATTCCGAACAGAGCCCGAGACTTGGGACACGGGTGTAGGTTTAAAAGAGATCTCTTAGTGACGCGCGTCAACACTCACCACCTCTGTTCAAGTTATTCTCCCTGCCCAGCCAAATTCGGAAGGACCCTAGTACAGCGGCTTTGGATACGGAGCTCCTATATGGAGCGTTCTCGTAGCGGAGCGTACTAATATGGAGCTTACTGCACTTCTAGTAAGGCCAGTAAGTAATTTCAAAATAACACAAATTGAAAATTGAATACCAACAAAATGGAAACATTTGGTGAAAAAAAATTAATCTAAACAATACAGTATTTATATCATAGATCTACGGCTGCATCTACTTCAGTATGCACCTCAAATTCATAACTCACTTCATGTATTAATATATAAGGTATGGATTCATAATTTGTAATTCTTAATTCCAATTTTTCACTATTGTTTCAAAATAAATCATAAAATTATCAACAACTATTGATTGCATTATAGCGACAGTGATTACACGGTATTGCCACGGTTGTTGTTTTGTTGTCATACACACAGCGATCCAGTTTTATCTATATTATTGTCTATGATTATTTCCAAGATGAGTGTCAACTGTCATACTGGTGTCATGACACTTTATAAAATAAATGTCAATGTCACTATTTGTGACAAAATTTACAAAAATTTTGTTCGGAATTCAGATTTCGGACTGCGTTTCCAATTTGTCTGTATTTGTGGTTTCGTTCGTCATAGTTTACATGTTTAAATAACGAATCTATTTCGTGGGTGCCTCTTGTTAAGGCGGATTTCATGTTGTAATGTGTTCTAGTAGAACGAATCATTGCAATGTAAATTATAGATGTAAATATTAGGTTATGTGGTATCCTCTTTTCTTTGGCCGACAAGAGTAAGTACTAAGTTATTAATTCATTCTCTTCAACCATTTGTGATGTAACAAATTTTCATATATTTGCACCATCCTTTCTTCCTTTAATACATATACATCTTTGGATGAGCAGCAAAAACCTAGTTGAAAGATTTTAAATTATACTACGTATGTAGCTACGCAATGTCTTTTTACCCGGTTTTAGGTTGCTGTGTAAACTTTTCAGTGTATAATGGAAGTGCACATCAAGTAGGTGTCATCTAACATTCCTAATGTAAAGATAATTACTATAAAGTTAAGTCAGCTGCATATCAGCTGTTTTTTATTATTGTTTGATGATTTTATATGATGCATTGAATATTGTGCATCTATAAGTTGAGCTTATACTAACCTATAACATACTGATAACCATTAACATATACAGGCCATAATTTGTATAGTTATTAGGATAACTTAGCTGCAGTTCCTTATGGTATTCTTCTCAATTAAAACAAAGAACTAAGTATTATTTTTTCCTTACCACATACAATAGGGCACATAAATAAATTAATAATATAAGATAATACACACTGAATGATGAAAAACCACACCATCTCTGTTGAATAATTCCAGCTGCTTTCTCTCAACTTCTTGCTTTAATCTCAGTTCAGTTTAGTAGTTCGCTGTAGAGTTCAGAATTGATGTTCCTTACTTGCTTGCTTGCTTGTAAGCTTGGTGGTAACAGCTGGACGACAATGTCCTTCCTATCTCACCACACACACAGCATCACCTTGTTGCAAGTTAAGGTGGGTTTCACCACAGTCTGTGAAGCCTGAGATTTTATTTTCTCACAATAATTTGATGATGATTTGAAGATTCACTAACCAGAACATTGTTCATTAGATTTTTTTCAGTGAGCTCATGAGGTTCCCTATAGGAGGTAGGTATAATATCAAGCTTTTTTGTTGCCAAAACTGCTTTGTGGTCAGAGAGACCAATATCATTCCATGGATTCACCGTGTGAGTGCAGGGTCCATCGCATGGCTGAGAGAAAAACTTCAAACATAGCCCAAGACTTGTGACATGGGTGTAGGTTTGAGGGAACCCTTAGTGACGGCTGTCAACACTCACCTCCTCTTTTCAAGTTATTCTCCCTGCCCAGCCAAATTCGAAAGGACCCTACTAGAGCAGCTTTGGACACTTGTTCCAATATGGGGCTTACTGCACTTCTAGTAAAGCCAAGGTCTTTTAGCAGGTTATAGAGAGACTTCGCTGGTATAACTCTCACACCCACTTCTACCGCATATAAACTAACCACATAGCCATTTTTGGTTAGTTCATTAGTAAGGTCATAATATTTATTCACTTTGAATACATGGTCTTTAGGGATGTTTGTTTCCCACGGCACTGTAAGCTCAACAAGTACTAAATGTTTGATTTGTTTGGAAAAAAGAAATATGTCTGGTCTAGATGTCGAAATAGCTAAGTGCAGAGCCCAGAATTGAATAAGGCTTACAGGTGGAATTTGTAATTGAGCCTGCTTTAATGAAGTTAGTTTGTCTTTTATTCGTCGTCAACCCTTTTTGAGCTCTAGCTACTGAAAGGCTTATAGCTTCATGTATGATTTCTAGTACTCTATTGTGGCGGCGTGAATAAAGACCCCTATCCAGAAGCACCTTGCATCCTACCAATAAGCGCCTTGCAGTGCCTACTGCCTCACCGAAGATATAGCAAGATTTTTCCGAGGCTTTTCCCCATCTTACTAAGTTACTCTGATCTGGGAGAGTCAGTTAAAAGGCATTAAGATAAAATTTCAATAAGGCTGGAGACCAATCGTAAAGCAAGGTTCACCACTTCAGAGCTAGAGGGATGCAGAACTCACCTAAGTTTAACGACTCATTTTGCATTTCTAGGTTCATGGCATGCACTTTGTAGTTGTCGTCCTCATCTTGTTTATGAAAAGATTTTAATATGTCTTGGTCTTCCTTCTACTGTCTTGCACCCAACCCGGTTCTATTTACCTGAGCCCCTGCCATAAATTGTTTGTAAAATTGAAGCCTAGAGTCAAGTCTTCTGGCACCCACTTTAGGAAGTGATGCAACTAGTTTGTCCTGGGACTTAACTAGAATATGCGTTCTGGTAACACTGAGGTGTTTATAGAGTTCCGATGGCCTTTTTAGTTTTAAACCAAAATTGTTGTAATCTCTGAATAGAGTTGAAGGGTCAGCCAAGAGTGACCAAACCAAGACTTCAATTTTTTATGACATTTGTATCTAGTTTTGTCAGATGGGTTCCGCCAATATCATAAACGAGGAATGGCCAAGTTAGACATGAAGTGAGATAGTTGTCATAGACCCACGCTTTTTTTATATCGCTTGGCTTGGGCTGTTGGTCTACCTATTAAGGTCATCTATGAAGTTATCAACAACTACCTCAAGGGGTGGAGTTCAGAGACCCAGTACTTCAGCTATGTCGTAATTACTGATAAGCTGATCTTGCTCCACTTTTTCAAAAATTTCACTCATTTTATTCATAATACCCCACTATAACAATGTAGGCAACTTCAAGTTTAGAGAGAATTGTGTGCTCTAGGGGATCTCATTCCACTGTGACTCAATTGTTAAATAAATAATTAAAAGGTCATCAGTGGATCTGATGTGCAGATCTTCATGGGCAGTGGCAATCACTTAACATTAGGAGATCTGCTTGCATGTTTGCCCACTATTTATATAAAAAAAAAAATAAAGTGATGGTAGAATCAAGATTTTTTCTATAAATGTATTGTCTAATAAGGAAATAAAATAGCTAAAATATTACATTACTAGTTTTGACCTCTGGTTTTGATATTCGATTATCATGAACTTTTTATTTCCTTTGCCTTTCAACTTTGTGTTCTAGTCTGTCAGTGTAGGAAGAACCACTTTCAAAAATTAATTATTATCAATCTTGAACACAAAAAAAATAAATTATTTGCCTATTAAAAACATGCAACCTAAAAATATTATGTAAAAAGTGCTGTATACACTAAACTGTTATAGTTTGTAGGGAAAAGCTTTGCTTAAAATAACTTTAAAAAATAGTTTAATAAAGTTTGTTTTATATAACAATAATTAAAAAAAAAATTTGGAAAAATTAAAGTTGGAATTTTTTATGTGAATGCACAATTTAATTAGATGATACTAATCACTGGGTTAGCTAGTGATAATATAGAGAAAAATTAACTATTGTTCTATTTATTTTATTAGGTAAACCAAAATGGATCCTAATATCTATGCCTTAGTGCTAGATACACTAAACAGGGCCACCAGCCAAGATACAGAGGTTCTGAAACCAGCTGAGAAGAAACTTCAGGAATGGGAGATTGAACCAGGATTTTATTCAGTTTTATTGGTTAGCTTGTTTTACCTATTTATGTTACACAATATTTAAATATTTGTGAAAGTTTGTATGTATGGCTGGATGGATGTTTGTTGCTCCTTCATGCAAAAACTACTGAATGGATTTTGATGAGACTTCATTATAATGTAGCTTACATAACAGAATAACACATAGGCCACATTGTATCCCGAAATTGAAACGGCAGGCGTCTTTTAGTTGCACATAATTAAATCAAAAGAATATTTAGGTAATAAACTAACATAGCATGTATGTGATTTCCAACTTTCAAATAGGGTTATGATAGTATCTGGTGTTGAATTTTCACTAGTTTCAATAGTTATATTACATGGGCCATTGACTTAATTGGAATTTTTTTTAGAATGTTCTATCAAATCATTCTATTGACATCAATGTCAGATGGCTGGCTGTGATGTGTTTCAAGAATGGAGTGGACAGATATTGGCGCAGGAATGCACCTAACGCAATCGCAGAAGAAGAGAAACAGAAACTCAGGCAGGGGCTGTTGACTACGCCAGTTTTGAGCGAGCCTGTGGCACAAATTGCGACACAACAGGCCGTGTTGATTGCTAAGATTGCAAGGTAATAATAATATTATTTTTTTTATTTCTATTATTTTATTCATTATGCTGCTGAAGGTGGGGACAAACAAAACCTGTAAGCAACGAAGATCTTTCTCTCAAATTATGTTCTTTCTTGCCTTGTTCTCCCCATTTTCTTTCATTTGCAGCCGCCATTTTGAACATTTTTATAGTATATGTCACAACTTTGACAAATTCAATGACACCTTATATGTCTAAAGGACATTGCCAAAAATTTCCCCAGACTTTCCAAACTTATGCTCATATTTAACTGTTTTATTTAAATACACAATGAATTTTAGACAACTACCCATAGCAATCACTTGAAAATATATCAAAAAAATAAAAATTTCAATCGATTTTTTGTGTTCTGAATCACGTGACCGTCGTTGTAGTGAGAAAAGTCAACTTTTTCAACCTTCATAACTTTTTCCTGCGACTGCATAGCTACATACAACTTTGTTTTTCTGTAAATAGAAAATCTGCACTATTTAATGACATATATATCATTACTGGGCAGTCTGGGGTACACTTTCATACAATAACCGCTGGGTTTAGGTGTATGAATGTCCATTTCTTTCTGCTTTATACGCTCGAAAAACATTTTCCTCGTTTTGTCGCAGTCAAGTAAAAACAGTGTAATAGTATAACAGGTTTGTTCTCATGGTAACACCTGTTTCTATATCAATGCTCCTCAGGTCTGATTGTCCAACGAACTGGCCCACTCTACTCCCAGATCTGATAGGCGCGATGAAAGCGCCACAAGCGTTGATGCAGCATCGCTCCCTGCTGATATTCCATCATGTTGTTAAGGCCTTGGCTTCCAAACGTTTGCTTGCCGATAAGCGAACTTTCCAAGTAAGATTTACTTTATTTAACTGACTAACAAACTATTATTTAGTGTAATAAACTTAGTAAATATGTTAAAAAGAATCCATAATAATTAATAACAATAATTTATATCGAAAGATGGAATAATTTGACGGTCTCCGTAGCGCTGCGGTATGCGCGGTGGATATATATAAGGTGAGTTTGAATTATCTGCCGGCGTTGAAACTAGAGTAAATATAATGCATACTGATAACAACAGCGGAATAAAAATATTTCTATAACCAGTAACAAAAAACTTAAAAATTACCTACAAAATATCTACTCACTTAGGACATTTTGCATTACACCATCCATTGCATTCATAAATGAACCACAGAGGCACCTGAGGTACCAAACGAAGGTATATCTTAAACATTCGATTGCTACAAATAAAACACGGAAAGAAAAGCCAAACGACCAAAATCTCCCAGTAGACCAGACCTGAACTAATAAAACATAATAATAATCGGCTGTCAGAAATCGAACACGGAACCTTTTAAGGACAAAGTAGGTAGATATATCCCCAAACACACCTTATATAAGGCGAAGGTTATAGAGGGATTGATATTTGCTAATTGGCCCAGATCTGGCTTGTAGGAGACTTCGGCCGTAGCTAGTTACCACCCCATTGACAAAGACGTACCGCCAAGCGATTGAGTGTTTTGGTACAATGTTGTGTAGAAAACGAAAGGGGTGTGGATTTTATCCTACTCCTAATTAGTTAGCGCGCTTCCATCTTAGATTGCATCATCACTTAACATCAGGTGTGATTGCAGTCAAGGGCTAATTTGTCATTAATAAAATATAATAGGAACATATTTAGGAATCAGAGTTAAAACATTCAAAAATACGGTATTTCGTTAAATTATTATTATGATTCAATAGTTTGTATTGTTGTAAGGAGATGGCTCAGCAAAACAGCGACACGCCGCTTGCCGTCACGGCATTCGAGTATATTTTAAAAGCAGACCAATATATTCTTGCATATAGCACCAGATTGTTTGCCTAGTAAACTAGGCCCATTTGAAATTATTTTGAGTTTGCCAAGAAATGGCATAAGTTATCTTTATGGCGCCGAAACTCAATGTATAGTGTTATCTTAGAGTTCCTGAGTTTCTATGGCAACTTTTCCATAACCTAATTTGATGTATGATATCATACATTAGTTATTTAAACTACTCGCACACATCCTCCTTTTCATTCAACTTTTGTCAATATTTTTTAAAGGAATTAACAAACTCGATATACCCATTTGTGCTAAACCTATGGCACGAGAATACGGAACTGTTCCTACGTCATATACAAGAGGGCGCCGCGACTGAAATAATCACGGAGCATTTGGAAAAAGCGCTGCTATGTCTGCGGATATTGAGGAAACTGACGGTGTTTGGATTCAAGAAACCTCACGAGTGTCAAGACGCGGTTGCTTTTCTTAATGTCGTGTTCGACAGAGCAAAGACCAGTTTGGAGTGCAGTAAGTATCTTTCATTATTGAGACGAAAATCATGGTATTGAATGGATTCACCGTACGGATGCCATGTTTTTGTTCATTTGTTTAATATCCTATGTTTTTAATCACTATTAAAGTTCGTTACATTTTGTTCTACACAACCATTAAAGTATATTACTTATTGTTTTGTACAGCAATGTGCTGAGTGCAATTTAATATACAAAATTAAACTAAATTATTAGTCTTTTCAGGTAATAAAATGTATGCCGACATAGCAACACTAAAGTTACTTAACAATAATTGGCGTTGTCATGTAATTTGTATATAAATATAAATTCCAAAATAATTCCCAAGCAAAGCTTTTTTAAAATTAATATTAAACTAATTTTCCAGGAAAACTTCTCAAAGGTCGTGGCATATACCCTTTAGAGTTATGTGAGAAATTCATAATTCACCTCACGAAAGTTGCTCTTGGAGTGCTAAGTTTCCACCCGTTCTCATACGTGCCTCTCATCAGACCGTCTCTTGAGTTCACTTTGTACTACTGCTTCACTGAGCAAGGCATGCTCCTGACATACGAGAGGTTCACTATACAGTGCCTGAATATCGTTAAAGGGATTTTGCAATGTGCTGAGTTTAAAATACCAGAGGGCACTAAACAAGTTAAGGAGTCTTGTAAGTGTTTAATTTTCACTTCTTTTTTTAATATCGCATTATTCTATTTGATGTGATCTCCAATGTTATGCTACTATTAAGAATAACGCTCAACTGATTTAATATGAAGTTGAACTCTATTATCAAAACCAAAGGATAAATGTTGGGTCAAACCATTGTATGAAAGTTGGGTTAAAAGCTTTTTTTTAGTGCGTTTAAATTATCCAAAAATTGCAGAATGTTTGCATGAACCTCCACTTTGGCATACTAAACTGCTATCACTCTTGATGTTAAGTGATGATGCAGGTCTAAGATGGATTGGCGATACGTCTTTGTCGGCAGGGTGGTAACTAGCCTTAAGAAAAATCTCAATCTGCCCCGCCGTGAATCGAACCCTGGACCTCCGTCTTATAAATTCACCGCGCATACCACTGCGCCACGGAGGTCGTCAAAAAATTAAAAAATTTATTAAAATTTGTTTCATTATGTCACATTTGACCATCCTTAGATGTGGTTAAAGTGATTTAGGATTAAATCTGTTTTAAGGGTTTCTAAATTGGTCCAGTTTTGGCCTGTGAGAGACCGTGGCTATTTACCACCCTACTGACAAAGAGCACTCCCAAGCGATTTAACGGCCGAGTGGCGCAGTGGGTAGTGACCCTGCTTCTGCTTCCTAGGCTGTGGGTTTGATTCCCACATCTGGAAAATGTTTGTGTGATGAGCATGGATGTTTTCCAGTGTCTGGGTGTTTATCTATATATTATAAGTATTTATGTATAATATATATATAAATATTCATCAGTTATCATAGCACCCATAACACAAGCTATTTACGAGTATGCTTACTTTGGAGCTATATATATAATATAGCGATGTGTGTAATTGTCCTGTAATATTTATTTATTTAACGTTCCGGTACGATGTCGTGTGGTGTGGCCGTGTGGGTTTCATCCTACTGCTAGCCCGTTTCTATCTTTGATTGAATGTATGTCTGTCTGTTCGTGAAAACTCAAAGACTCCTGAACAAACTATTATACGGTTCACCAATGGACAGAGTAGGTACTGAGGAAGATTTAAGTAATATTATTTGTTAAGGTTTCATGTAAATAAGATGAACTATAAGTCGGAGAAATTTAAGCCGCCTTAAGATATAACGAAACAATGTAAGTAGGAGTTGTTTCTCTTTGTTAAGACTTAAAAAAAGCACTCGCGACGGGATATATCTATCTTTTGAGGATTTTTTAATACACTACAAGTTGGCCCTTGACTGCTATCACACCTGATGTTAAGTGATGATGCAATCTAAGTGGGCCAACTTGTTAAGAGTAGGGTAATATCCACACCCCTTTCGGTTCCTACACGACATCATACCGGATCGCTAAATCGCTTGGCGGTACGTCTTTGACGGTTAACTTGCGATAGCCAGTTTTCTTAAAAAACACAGAGTGACGTACATTTTTTTATTTTTAGTGTTTTAGGAAGGTTGCAACGCTATTTAGGCGTCTGCTAGTAATATATAATCATAAAATAGCTATTAAATACTTTGTTCAACAGTGACTCTACAAGCCCAGCAGACGAAGGGCGAAGTTCTGGATCAGAACACAGTGTGTCACATGTGTCGGCATCTGGTCACTCGCTACTTCCTACTGAGTTCAGATGACTTGGCGCTGTGGGACGCGGAGCCCGAGAGCTTTGCCACCGACGAGGCGGGCGAGTCATGGAAATATAGCTTGAGGGTAAACTTTTTCAATATACATACCTGTAGTACTTAAATTAAGTAGTGGGACTGATTTATTAAAATATTTAAAAAAAAATTACTTATTATTTTATATTATGACTCTCGAAATAACATTCTTCTGTGGTCCCACAGCGCTGGAGACGTTTCTCCCAATCCTCATAGTAGGGCTGGAACTCGGACACTGGAATAGTGACCAGAACCGACGGATCGAATTATTCTATTTTCAGACTTGCATGTTCTCTTTTTTACCCGACTGCGTCAGAAGGAGGGTTATGTTTTTCGAGCGTATGTATGTATGTATGTATGTATGTCCATTTCTTCGGCACGCGCTACAGCCTAAACGGCTGAACGGATTTTGACATGTGAGGTATAGTTGAATTTGTCAAAATTGTGGTAGTGACATAGGCTATATAAATTTTCAAAATGGCGCCTGTAAATAGGGGAAAAAAGGGGGGATGTGTGTATTTTTTTCTCTTATCACAGCAATATGGGTACCAATTGAAAGGTCTTAAAAAGACCATTTCAAAAATATAAATATCACATCATGTTCATATTACTTTTTTAACAAAAAATGGCAAAAAGTGTACTAAGTGTACCGTCTCATTTCTATACCATAAACTAAAACTAATAAGTGTCAAATAAAATTATTATTATAAAAACAAAAAACGCGACTGCTTAGAAGTTATGAACTGAAAAGAGAAAAGCAAGGATCACTATATCTGTATAAAATTCTAAATATTTTATGGTGCTGCAGGCGGGGACAAACGTAGTTTTAGTAGATCTTTCTTTCCCCGCAGGTTAAAATATTTTGTCCCTGTTTGCAGCACCATAAAGTATTTAGAATTTTGTACAGATATAGTGATCCTTGTTTTTCCCTTTTCAGTTCATAACTTCTAAGCAATTCGGTTTTTAAGCAATTCGGTTTTTTGTTTTTATAATAATAATTTTATTCTTTTTGTATACATTATAAATCTAATTGTTTATTAACCTATTGTAACATTGATATAGGGAAGACACTGCCTCCTGTAAAACAGTAATAGTACAGGAGGTAGGGCTTCAAATTTACAGTGAATTATAGTTTTTGATAAATAAAGATTAATTAATTTATTTATATTTCTCTACCACAGCCGTGTACTGAAGCGGTGTTCATGGAACTGTTCCACGAGTACCGCGCAGTGTTGGCCCCCGAACTCGTGCGTCTGCTAGCGTCGCTGCAAGAGACCCAAGTGTCACCCGACGACTTGCCCGCCATCTTGAAAAAGGACGCCATTTATAACGCCGTTGGACTTGCCGCCTTTGACCTGTATGACGATGTGAGTTTTCTAATATTCGAGTAAAGTAAAGCTACCAGCCAGCTGCTTTAGCTATACTAAAGCCAAAATCAATGTGGAAAGCATATCAATAAACAAATTTATAATGAAGGTAGAAAATGCAACACGTTTGATGCTTAATAAATTTAAAATTGTTTTTTTTATAAAATCTTATTTAAAAGATATTGAACATACTAATTCATTTTAAGCTTACTAATCTAATTTGTTGTCAAGAATTCGTTATTAACAAGTTAATTAAAAAAAATTAGATGTAAAATGACTAGTGATTTCTACCTTTATTTTTAATTTGTTTGTTGATAAGCGTTCTTCATCGAGTTGGGCTTTAGTATAGTTTTGATGACAAAATACTATGTTGAAATTGACATAATTTTCAAGTTTTGAAAAAAGGAAGAAACTGTGTGTATGTCACATGTATACTCGTAAATGAGTAAATAAATACGGCATAAGGTAAATCTTTAAATAGCCAACGCTAAATGTGCATGTTTTGCTATTTCAATTTTGACACGGATGTACTTTATAAAAACTCGATTTGAAGTTGTTATGTCTTATTTTAGGTCGATTTTGACGAGTGGTTTACAAATGTTTTAAGTCAAGAAATCAAAGTTAAGGATAATAACTATAGAATAATTCGAAGAAGAGTTTGTCAACTTATAGGTATGTTATGAAAAACTGCATAGCAATTATAACATCTCTATACTATGAGCGTTTGTTTTCAATATTTGCTATACATTTCAGGTCAATGGTGTTGCGTAAGAGCGTCTCAAGCCATCCGGCCAGCAATGTACTCTTGTCTATTGGAACCGCTCACGAGATCTGGCGAAGATCCCGCTGTGAAGTTAGCTGCGGCAGAAGCTTTGCGAAGTACAATGGACGACTTCAGTTTCGACGTGGAACAGTTCGAGCCTTTTGTTCCACATGCACTCTCTGCACTGTATGATCTCCTGGTAGGGTTTATTTAGATTTATGACATACTACAGCGAATAAAATTACGAACTTTCAGTGGCATCTTTTCGTTCACTTATAACAAGCCGCATTGGAACTGCCTGTGAATTAGGAATAGTTAAAGGCGCTTGGCAGAGCAGTCAAGGCTAATATGGCGGCACCCATATCTCGCATCAACTAATCGTGTCCCATTTGTATTCTCATTCATTCGTGCAAGTAATAGTGTTTCTAAAAAAGATTTCACATTCATTATTGTTAAGTTTTTTTGATATTTTGATCAGTTTGTGTCTCTTTATAATTGTTAAAAATTTCCATCATAATATAGATTTAAGTAATACTTGTTCTTAAAGTTATATTTTATAACGTAGGTCGAGTGTTCGGAATGCGAAACGAAGATGCACGTATTGCACGTGGTGTCGTACGTGACGGACCGCTGCAAGTGGGTGGTGGCGCGCGGCGGGGGCGAGGGCGCGAGCGCGTTGTTCGCCGCACTGCCCGCACTAGCGCTGCACGCCGCGCACCACCACATGCTGCGAGCAGCCGCGCTCGCTGCGCTAGTGCATCTTGTTAAGGTTTGAACTCTTTGTGTTCTATGAGCTCCTGGTACTCGTTAGTGATTGTACTGTTTGTTTATCATCGGAGAGGGGATTTGGGGTTTAGACCTATTCTCTGCCACAAAGCGGATTGGAGGCCTTAGGTTGATTATTGATATTTTTGACTTCGCCTCTATAGAATTTTATATCGGCCATTATAATTAAAATTTACTAACGAATCTCTAGACATAGTCATAAATTAGTTTCTCCAGTATTGGGTTTGAGCAGAGTACAGAAATCATTAGTCGAAGTCAGTATACGATTTTATAATCTTATCCCAAATGAAGCCTTGGACTTGCCTTGACAAAAGTTAAAAAAATGAGTGAAAAACGACAAAGATTCTTGGAAACAATCTGCTTTTCTTCCTTCACACAAGACGGGGAATGATCAAGATTGTAAGAAGAATTACAAGTTGTAACATTCATTTTTAAAAGAGCAACTGTTGAGTTTGTTTCCGGCTCTCTTCGGCAGAATCTACGTGGTTCTTCTCACAGGCCCGCAAGGGCCTGGGGGAATCTTGTCCAGGACTGTGTGTCCTCTCCAAGAGGTGTCTATCGCACGTCATTACGATGACGCGGTCATTGGATAACTCCCGTGTGGGAGTTTTGAGTAGTATTCATTTTTATTGTTATTTATTTTGTTCTAATAACCATCTTGTTCGGTCCGGTGGTTACCGGCGCCTCACAATGAAGTCTCTATGTAGCGTTGGCTGGCAGCAGATCCTGGGGCAGGCCGTACCTGTCAGGTGGACGAGCGTGCCACGGTGCGATGTCACGCACGTGTGGGAATTGTGACGTTCGGATTCGGGCAAAGACTCGGGATGCGAGGTTTGTGATCACCGAGTCTAGGCCTTCGATACGCAGGTCGCGCTGTATCGTGCTGTTCCTGACGTACCGCGGGGCTCTCGTGATGGCTCTAAGTGCCTTGTTCTGCTGCACTCTGAGGGTCTTCCGGTTCGGCTCTCGCGCCAGCGCGTACCAGGCCGGTGCCGCGTATGTAAGCACCGACCTGACGTACATTTTGTACACACCGATCTTGGTTTTAAGCGGCAGGCGCGAGGCGAACACGGGTCGGAGCAGGTATTGTGTCGTCCGGGCTTTCTTGGCCGTCTGTTTGATGTGAGGCTTCATTGTGAGCTTCCTATCGATGGTTATTCCAAGGTACTTCACGGTATTCTGCCAAGGTATTTCTTGGCCTTGAAACTGGAGTAACGGCGGTGCCACGCCTTTGCCTAGTGCGATGGCTTGCGTCTTACTCACGTTGGCAGTCAGTCTCCATTTTTGGAGCCAATCTGGTAGGGCGTCTAACTGGCTTTGCATGTATATTGCGGCGCGTGCTTTGTTTAGCGATGTCGCTATGTACGCCGCATCATCTGCATATAGAGCCAGGGTAATCCCGGGGAGCGCGGGAATGTCGTTTGTGTAGAGTGAGTAGAGCGCAGGCGATAGGCAGCTCCCCTGCGGCACTCCAGCTGAGATGGGCTGTTCTACCGACATCTCTGATTCCACTCTAACGCGGAAGCGTCTGTTAGTGAGGAAGGACCTTATTATGTTTATAAAGCTCCGGGGCGTGTTGGTGTTGTTTGCGATCTTATAGAGTAGGCCTTCGTGCCAGACTCTATCAAAGGCTTTCTCCATATCTAGGAAGACCGCTATCACCTTCTCGTTTTTGTTTAATGTGCTCGCCATGAGGTGCAGTACTCTTGCGAGCTGGAGCGTGGTCGAATGTTCTGATCTGAACCCGAATTGCTCCGGGCGTGGGGTTAGGTACGGCGAGAGCTTCTGCAAGAGCAGCACCTCGAAGACCTTTGATAACGTCGAAAGGAGCGTTATCGGTCGGTAACTTCCGGGCTTTCGAGGGTTCTTCCCAGGCTTGGGCAGCATAATTATGTTGCCTACTTTCCAGGTGTCTGGGAAGTGGCCGGTGCGCAGGATGCCGTTATATAGCCGCGTCAGAGCGACTATTGGCAGAATCTGCCTTTCGAAGCGATAGTAGAGTCACTACATTCTGACAAACTTGACGTTTTAAAACAGCTGGTATACAGCCTACTTGAAATAAATGTATTTTGATTTTTTGATAGGGCGACAATGTTTTTTTCTCTACAAGATATATGTCTTCTTGCGTATCCTAGGTCTAGAGGAGAACCGAGTAGATGTAAACATTTACCATAAAAATCCACAGGCTCTCGGAGAATGCGCGCCGAACGTTCGTCCATGGGTCCTCAACGTTATAAACGAGTCGACGAAACTCAGCGAACCAGCCCACGTGTATTTACTAGAGGACGCTTTAGAACTCTGGCTCGCTATAATAGAGACATCGCCCACCGCAGACCCTGCGCTACTTCAGTTGGCACATAACCTCTACCCCATATTAGGTGAGTTTACATCGTAGAGACACCGTATTCGTTATGGGAATACCGGCTCTTCTGTCCTTTGTCAACTTAAAAATAATATTTTAAGCTATTGCATAGCTTCTATGGCGGGCCTTGAGCGTGGAGACCGAATCCAGAAATTCCGTAACGAAAAAAACACCACCTGAATATGAAAAACATAATATCAAAAGCACAATTTCGGCACCGACGTCATCGGGATCATGGCCTAGCGGTAAGGCGCTCTAAGTGCCCGGATTGCTAGGGAGACGCGGGTTCGAATCCCGTCGGTACCGCAATTTTTTTTCAAGGAAAAACTAAAATTATAGTTTTTCCATCTATTGATAAACATCAGAACTTTTAATGACTTTGAAATATCACGCTTGTAAAAAAAATTACTTTTTGAAATATCACGCTTGAAAAAAAAATTGCGGTACCGACGGGATTCGAACCCGCGTCTCTCTGGCAATCTGGGCACTTAGAGCGCCATACCGCTAGGCCACGGTCCCGATGACGTCGGTAGGTAAACATAAGTTGATAAAAAATGCCGAGTGCCACACGTTTTTTTTTCCCATTACGATATTCTAAATTCTTTAAGTATGTATGTCTGTGTAACCCCCTTTTTACCCGACTGCGTCAGAAGGAGGATTATGTTTTTCGAGCGTATGTATGTATGTATGTATGTATGTATGTATGTCCATTTCTTCGGCACGCGCTACAGACTAATCGGCTGAACGGATTATGACATGGCAATTTTCAAAATGGCGGCTGTAAATATGGGAAAAAAGGGGGGACGTGTGTATTTTTTTCTCTTATTTTAGCAATATGGGTACCAATTGAAAGGTCGTAAAAAGACCATTCCAAAAATATAAACATCATATCAAATGGCAAAAAGTGTACTAAGTGTACCGTCTCATTTCTATACCATAAACTAAAACTAAAAAGTCTCAAATAAAATTATTATTATAAAAACAAAAAACCCGACTGCTTAGAAGTTATGAACAGAAAAGAGAAAAACAAGGATCACTATATCTGTATAAAATTCTAAATGCTTTATGGTGCCTCAGGCGGGGACAAACGTAGTTTTGGTAGATCTTTCTTTCCCCGCAGGTTAAAGTATTTTGTCCCTGTTTGCAGCACCATAAAGTATTTAGAATTTTATACAGATATAGTGATCCTTGTTTTTCTCTTTTCTGTTCATAACTTCTAAGCAGTCGGGTTTTTTGTTTTTATAATAATAATTTTATTTGTACTAAAATTAAGAGTATGCTTAGCATTTAACATGCGATTAATTAGCATCTAATCTAAACAAGACGAAACGTTTGAATGTATTAAATTAGAACGTGTGAAGGTCCCCCTAACACATACTGTAATATTTTACACAATAAAGTTTCATACAATGTAATACATGTAAAATACAATAATCTTTCTTATTAAGCTTTGTATTTATTACTGAAAAGCGCATATACTTTCAAATACTAGACGTTTAATATATTTTTTTATGTTATATACCTTCAATCTTGCTATATTGGTTATATTCCTTTGTAGAGCCATCGACAGAACATCTCCGAGTGGTAGTATATATAATGCAGGCGTACGCGTTGCTATGTCCCGAGGAGTTCTTCAGCGGGGCGGGCGCCAAATGTATGACGGTGTTGGATGACATGTTGAGCGATCTGCGAACTGATGCCGTCATCACGGTTTTAAAAATGGCCGAAATTTGTATAAGCGTTAACTTCCCTGAGAGGAACGCGTTTCTGGGTGTCAAGGTCATTTGGCCCACTCTAATTAGGGTTATACAGTAAGTATATTTTGTATTGTCGTATGCTGCCACACTGCTGTTTAAAAATGTTTGCAAATGGCAAATGTTTGGGATTGTCACATCCCGTTAGGAATAGAAAAGATGACCGATATGCAAATACAGGTGTCTTATATTCCTTTTTAAAACTGGATTTAATAACAAAAAATATTATGAAAAAACTGATTAAATTGATCAAATAACAAAAAGTTATAGGATTTTACCGTTTTGTAGCCGTACACTGCTATGACGTCAAAGTTAATAACAACTATGTTGTAGCTTCATTTTGCAAGAATATTTTTAGCTATAGGCGCTTGACTGCATGCCTGATGTTAAACAATGATGCAGCCTACGGTAGTAAGCGCCTGCCTAAAAGGTGCCTTTTTTTTGGTATTGGGGAGAAATCTCTTCGGAGGTACCTGCCTTGTAGGAAGAGCAGACAGGTTATATAGAACTTTACCGATAAAACCCTCTCGGTGGCCGCCCTCAGTACAAATTGAGAGGCACCGGGACCTATTCACTCTCCACTTAAAGATACCCATATTTGTAGGTAGTGGGGAAAACGCTTAGTACGCGAACAAGAGATATCAAATACGTAACGGTGTAGATCTCTGCGACGCCTGGCAGTCCCAGATGTAATGCAAATCATTTTGGCATTTTCCAGTTGTCTTCTAAAATTCGACGACTTGCCAATGGTCCTATCGGTTCAGTTGTGCCTCCTGTCGCGAGTGATCCTGCTCTCGTCGGATCTGTTCTACAAGGCGGTGCAGGAGGCGGCTGCCGGCCTGACGGAGTACGACTCCGACCCCGCCAAAGTGTTGAACCGACTGTTGCATGTGTGGACTGAGAAAATGAATATTGTTACACAAGTTGAGAGGTGGAAAGTTATTGGTGAGTCCCTTTTTTAAATTTTTGCATTTCTGCGGAATGCTATAAATTCTTGTTGTCTGACTGTCCGCACTATTTACGTGTTCCCCTACAGCTTCCAAACGGCTTGGTCGATCCTCGATATGATGACATATTCTTAAAGGAAAAAGTACGAGGAGTGTTCGTAGCTATTTTGTTTGTACCCGACTGCGTCAGAGGGGAATGTTTCTTATGTGTTTTCGCGGATAACTTCGTCATTTATTAACCGATTTTGATTTTGATGATTATTTTTTTGATGGAAAGGAATGGCCCACTAGAAAAACCTGACTCCCTGACTTGTGGGAAATATCTGGAGCTTAGACCAACCAAGCTGTAGGTTGGCAGGCTTATAATGATAATAGTTTTAGTTAGTTCTCCAAGCCCGTGGTACTGGAGGTGCCGGGCACTGGGAGGCGAGGTACATGCTGCTATGGGAGCTGTAACCTCCCCGTCCGCTTCAGGGCGCCTGGGCCATGGACATCATGAGGTTGATATTAAAGTAAAGCATAACTTTGGGTTCAATATGGGGTGTAGTAGAAATGCAGGACTGTGAGCGGCTGGAAACCGTTATCCGATCCAAGTTTATTTCTTATCTTTATCTATGCAAAACGAAAAAGCGATATTTAGGCATACGCTAACCACACACGCAATATAAGATTGACAGATGCAGATCATATGCAGGCCATAGACATTCAAGTAGCTTGGTTAAACAGGCTGCTTCAAACAGTTATAAAGCTAGCATGAAGATCTGTGTGAAAATGTTTATGATCAAATTTTTAATGAATATTCAAATGGCATGGATCTGAAGATAACCTACTCCTAAAAATTCCTTCTCACAACTCTTTCTTCTACTTTAAATCCTTCTCTGTTAAATCTGCTCGGCTGTGGAACTCTTTACCTCTAGAGATTCGGCATGCTCAATCACTAGTTACTTTTAAACGGCTGGTGAATGGGCATTTCTATCCCCCATAAAATCGTTATGATTCCTCAATTAAGTTTCGTACTCACTTATTTGTTTATATATTACATTGTCATTATTTGTTTACTCTTTCCCTTCAATATCGTCTAGTTTCTATTATTTTCATTTATTTACTGTATGTATGTTCCATTTTAATAACGATGACTAGTGCTATACCGATTTTATACAATGACAACAGACAGCCTACAAGCTGTCATGCACGATGTACTCGTCAAAATTTGGAGCTACTGCTGTCAAGTGAAGGTGACATCGGTTGTCAGATTCAAAATTACGAACAAAACGATCAGTTCGCCAAAAAACGGGAAAACAGCTGTGGCGCGCAAAATTCATCATCTAAAAATCCCTGTCCCGCGTGAAGAATCATCGAGCACAGTAGCAGACCAAGGTACGTATGTGCATTATTTTGTTATTGTGTATGATCCGTATAAACACCGTCATCGTCAGACATCAAAGTGAGGTCTGAATTCCCAATGTAGCACGGGCCTTCAAACTGCGAGTTGTTACAATGTATGTATCTATGTATGTATGTATTTATTTAGTATTTTATGTAAGTATATTCTATATTACATAATTTGATACAATAACTTCCTATACTTCACTGTACGTACAGCCGAACCTCTCCAATGAATGCACTTTTCCTCTTCAATATTGGTTGTCTGGAAGAGATCACTCATTAGCGATAAGACCGCCAATTGTACATTGTTTTTTTTTTAAGTTATTTTCTATTTGTAAGATTTTTATTATTTGGTGTACAATAAAGAGTAATTCATTCATTCATTCATGGAAAAAAAAGTATTTTGGTATTTCAACTTGATCAAACGGTTCTATCGAACTGTTGAATGAAATGATTTGCGCGTGTGTATTGCACAATCAGTCTGCTACGGCAGCGACTGCCTTGTTTCTGGCACGAGGTCCTGGGTTTGATTCCTGGGTCGGGTCACAGAATTATTCTGAGCTTTTTCATTCTTCTATGAAATGTTCAGTACATTCCTAGCCCGGAGTCTGGAAGTTGGTGGTGTTACACCCCCGTGCCTCGGAGAGCACGTTAAGCCGTCGGTCCCGATCACTATCATCAACATCTGATAGTGATCTTTAATAAATGAAACATTATCACCCTAAGCCCACTAACCCGCATTGGAGCAGCGTGGTGGGTGTACGCTCCATATCCGCTCTCCTATAAGGAGGGAGGCCTGGCCCTGTAGTGGGCCGTTAATAGGCTGATAATGATGATGATGATGATGATGATGATGATGCTGATGATGTGTCGTATAATAGTATCTTACCTTTTAATTAATAGACTGACTATTTATAAAAGATTTAAATATGTTTTTTTTTTTTAATATTTAAATATGTTTAAATATGTTTTGACGACCTCCGTGGCGCAGTGGTATGCGCGGTTGATTTATAAGGCGGAGGTCCTGGGTTCGATTCCCGGCGGGACAGATTGACATTTTTCTTAATTTGTCTTGGTCTGGCTGGTGGGAGGCTTTCGCCGTGGCTAGTTACCACCCTACCGACAAAGACGTACCGCCAAGCGATTTAGCGTTCCGGTACGATATCGTGTAGAAACCGATAGGGGTGTGGATTTTCATCCCACTCCTAACTACTTAGCCCGCTTCCATCTTAGATTGCATCATCACTTAACATCAGGTGTGATAGCAGTCAAGGGCCAACTTGTAGGTATTAAAAAAAAAAAAAAAAGTTTCATCATTCATTCGGTTATGCCAGTCTTTAGGATCAAATGTCAATTCCGTAAACAAGTTTATACGAGAATATTCTTCTCTTTTAATGAGCCACTTTTTCACCATACAGTACGATTTTTCATTTTTTTGTTGGCCTCCAAAGCAGACACTAAACAGCCTATTGCTCTTGCTCACATGGATAGAGAAACTCACGCCGCTTCAAGTCTGCATGAAGGTGTTTAGTCGCTTAGATTGTGCCAGTTTAATAAAACTGATTGAAGTAGCTTGTTTGAACAAATTACTAAGGTTTTTCCATCTTACCTTATTGTGTCTTATGTGGTGGACTATGGGTTTTATATGTTTAGTGATTAAGGTAAATGTTTTGTGAGCCTATTATTTGATGATTTAGTCCTGACGTTAAATAGAATCATCTGTATCAGCCTATTAGTAGCCTACTACCGGGCCAAGCCTCCCTTATAGGGGAGGGGATATAGGCTTAGACTCGCCACGCAGCTCCAATGCGGGTTGATGGGCTTAGACTGTAAATGTTTTTTTTTATCGACTACAAGTTGGCCCTTGACTGTTTTCACACCTGATGTTAAGTGATGATGCAGTCTAAGATGGAAGCGGGCTAACTTGTTAGGAGTGAGACTAAAATCCATACCCCTTTCGGTTTCTACACGACATCGTACCGGAACGCTAAATCGCTTGGCGATACGCCTTTGTTGGAAAGGTGGTAACTAGCCATGGCGAAAGCCTCCCACCAGCTAGACGAAGACAAATTAAGAAAAATCTCAATTTGCCCCGCCGGGAATCGAACCGAGGACCTCCGTCTTATAAATTCACCGCGCATACCACTGCGCCACGGAGGTCGTCAAAATTCATTTATTAACGATCACTATCTGATGATGATAGTGACCGCGACCGATTGCTTAACGTGCTATCCGAGGCACGGGGGTGTGACACCACCAACTTCTCAACTCCGTACTTGGAATATCCTGAAGGTTTTATAGAAGAATAAAAAATTAATTATTCCATGACCCGACCCACGGTCCAAACCCAGGACCTCGTGGACGAAGCCACAGCTAACCACTAGACCAACAAGGCAGTTGTTAAATATATTAGCAGGAGCTAGTGAAATGTGACGTGTTTCAGGCCTGGGACTGGCAGCGTTGTTGACGACACAGAATGCGACTGTGCTGGAGCGGTTCCCAGCGATCATGCTTAACTTGTCTGAAGTGCTCAACGACCTCATGAAGATGGAGGATTCGGGAACTTATGTTGAGTGAGTTAATATTCTTTTATTATAGAGTGGTGATAGATCAACAACTGAGATTTCGTTTCTTTTTCCAGTACAATGTTTGAATGACGGAATTGTATTATTTAAAATAGTAAAGTTATATAAATAAAATAATATAAATTAATAATAAAACATTTAGTTTATTTGTACATTATTTCCAACAAATATTGCTAATTTAAATTAAGGTCGTAAACTGTTTGATTGATGAAAAAACGGAGGAGGTTCTAAATTCAACGCGTATAATATATATTTTATACACGCATAGTTTTTTCAGAGTAGTCCGATTTTGATAATTCTTTTTTTAATTAGAGAGGGTCCCATAGTCACTATAATGATACTTTATAGTAAGTAGTAGTAGATTAAGTAAATTAAAGTAACTAAATGCCGCAATTATTTTCTACTTTTTAGTGCGATATGTGGTCGGTTTTATCTTTTAATTAAATTCATCAGTCTTCATAATATGAAAAATAAAATTGTTTCTCCTGGGGGTATAAACATCCTAGTTCTGTTTATAGTTCTCTAGTATCTCCACCGGGGTCTCGGCCTGCGTCCCCACTAGAGGGTCTGGGGGGTGCTGCGCGGTGGGGCGGGGGTAGCGAGGGAGGCGCGGGGGAGGAGTGCGCGATCACTGCACACGAGCTGCGACGCAGACAGTTCGCAGCCGGCCATCCGGCCAGGACTCTCGACCTAAGAGCTGTGACTCACCATCAGGTAAGTTTAAACTATAACTAGCTACTTATAGTTCGTTCGTATTGCAGAATGCAGTGAGTCGTCATTGTTCTCCGGCTAAACCCCGCCCCCTAACCATTCAAGTCAACCGCGCGTCGCGTTTGGAGCTATGCCTTTAACTGGTCACTGTGACCCTGACCTTGAAAAGATTTGATTGGTTAGGGGGCGGGGCAGCGCTCACTGCGTTCTTTAAGCGATCGAACTATAGCTTGTTATGCTACCCTAGTGGATCTATTTTATGAATAGTTTTTTAACAGCTCACGCACATGTAGTTTCTCGTTATATTTGTTTATAAGTTAAAATTCGATATAAATAATATAGTACTTCGTGGCCGGGTACCACCCCTTATTGATGTACTACACATAATGATTACTACGATTGTGCCACAGATTACAAATTATCGGTAGAACTATAACGATGTAGAACGGTAAATGCTTATATGTAAATAAGGTGTAATATGGTATTTATTCAGGAAGACAAAGTTTTTTTTATAGTATAAGGCACAAAATTTTAATTGCTTCTCCCAATTCTTCGTTGTGAAGGAATTCTACAAGGTACTCAGCATAGCCACATAAGTAGATTAAAGGAACAGAGGAAAAGCCTAAGAACGAGTAAAATTGTTACTTATTTTGGTAGGTTTGTCACAATAGGTTAAGACAAATTATACAACTATACAAACAACGTGTCGCACTGACATGACTCTAAGATTGTCAACTAACTGTGCCAGCGTAAGCCGGTTCTTT
The DNA here is from genome assembly GCA_034621355.1 of Mycalesis mineus. NCBI lineage: Eukaryota > Metazoa > Arthropoda > Insecta > Lepidoptera > Nymphalidae > Mycalesis > Mycalesis mineus. The sequence goes on from CM067897.1 coordinate 3,902,175, forward strand.
CCAGTCTCGCCGTGTACGCGACAAGCGGCTGGTGGTCACTCACACATGCCCCGCGTGCTTGTAGTAGTGCTACCGATTCGCGCAATAGTATGAAGCTTTGTCTCTGTTCCTTTTATCTACTCATGTGGCATACATAATCTCTTGGTTGAACCACGTAACCAGTGGAAGTAACTAATTTATCAAAAAATTATATTTTTTTCTATTACAGTTAGAAACACTGAAAGGCCAAGTGGGAATGGAAACATTCGATAGACTACTGCAATCAACCGACAAGGATACATTACAACAGATCAGAGAGTATATACCTCTTTGAACGAAAAACACATTTTTTAAAATTAAATTACGCGTACGTAATATTTTACTTGACTACTTGTATGTCGAGAGTGAGTTTTTACAGAGTTGTTTAAACAGTTTTTTTGGAAATTATTTCAACTTTTTATTTGTTAACTAGATGGCGCCACATAAATTCCATATGAGTTGACGTTAAAGTTTTACGGAGCGACTCGGTAATAACCTCAAACTCGGTACACAGTAAGCTGCAGTAAGCAGTTATTATATATCTGAATCATTTTTACCGATCACATCAAAGCATTCATACTTTGTTTGTGTATTTTTTATGAATGAGGTGAGCTTTTAGGCGACCGAGCATTTTAACAGGTTTTTTTTAAATTTTTTCTAACTTTCATCGCGATCTCGTAGATTTTTTAGGTATCAGTATAATCTCATGTAGACAAAAAAGAAAAATTAGTGACAAGTGCCGGTTTTAGTCAAAATATTTTACATTTCAACTATACTACACCGAACTACAGTCAGATTTGTTGGTCTGCGTAACGCAGTTGCATGCGCTGTGGATTTATAAGACGCGAGGTCGTGGGTTTGATTCCCGGCAGCGCCGATTGAGATTTTCTAAATTGGTCTGGGTCGTAAGAGGCTTCGACCGTTGCTAGTTACCACCTCACCGCCAAAGAAGTACTGCCAAACGAGTTAGCGTTCCGGTAGTAATCCGATGTCGCGGAGAAAACGAATAGAGCGTGGATTTCATCCTACTCCTGCTAAGTTAGCAAGCTTCCATCTTAGATTGCATCATCACTTACCATCAGGTGTGACGTCACATGTTTCGTAGACTAAAGTTACATAGATGATACACAAGCCAAGTATGTGAATATATTGAGGTGCCAGGTTTAACATAATTGTTACCAACAGTTGTATTTATATTAAATAACTATTAATTATGCACTTGTGAAGTGAATGAGAGAAAAGTTTTTAGGTTAGTCGCCCTAACTGCCGACAGTTTCAGCTGCTCAATGTATTGGAAAACTTATTTCATGTGTGAACGCCCACCATCTCGTAATGACGCAACATGGTGGGCCAACGCATTTTTACTTTGTGTTCAAATCTAAATAAAAAGGCTTAAGGTATTAAGCTTATGAATTTGTTTATTGAGTGCAATTTTAAAACATACAAACACATCAATACTAATATTATAAAGAGGTAAAGTTTGTAAGTTTGTATATAAAGATCTGTTGGGGTTAATCTTAGGAACTACGAATCCGACTTAAAAAATTCTTTCACCAGTAGAATGCTAAACGAAACACTCACCGATAACGTATCGGTGACTGTTATAGGCTATATTTTATATTTGTATTGTATATATTACACAGTTTTTGTCATGCGAGTCGGACCGCAAAAATCTGTTAAATCGATTTTATGCGCGTGCGCTGCCTTAACTATTGGGAATAATTGAAAGCAATGTATGGGAACTTTATGTATCTTAAAAGTTCTACAAAAAAGTCCGCGACAGCATATATCTATCTTTTATCAGATATAGAACTTTTAGTGTTTTAAAAAATCATTTAATTCAGCTCACGTTTACCGTATCATTTATACATCTAAAATTAAATCCTTATCAAAATAAATTATTGAATAATCTTAAGGATATTATTTAGATAAGATTTGTCTTTTACAGTATGTTAATTAGATATATATTTTCGGAGATATTACAAAATTTCTAAAAAGCGCGACACTGCCGTTATGGCGTCCAAATTTAGTTGATCTCCTTCGTTTTATATTATACGTACTGAATAGAGGTCAGAATTTTGGTACTAATATGCTTTTATGATTGAAACTTAATACGGTGATTGATTTAGAATCTATATGGATTTTTGTTCAAATATCTATATAGTACACGGAAGTGTTTGTTCGTTTGTTTAAACGGGCTAATCTCTAGATCTGCGTCTCGGATTGTAATTGGATTATTTTTGTTTATTCTGAAGGCTAGACTCAAGAGTGAAATAGACTATTTAATATCAATTTATAAAGCTATTTATTAAGCTTGCCATAAATATATATTATTAATGTTAGTGTACTGAAATTTCGTACAATGTTTAACAAAAATGTAGATCTGTACACGGGACGGGACGGAGGATATTGCTTGACGGGTAACTATAAAAAAATAAATTCGGAGGGGGAGCGGGGAATGAGCACAGTTTAAAGTCTGTCTTTAAAATTAGAAGGGTACCTAAGAGGTTTTTACGCGAACGTAGTCGCGGGCGACTGCTAGTCTAGTTATAAGTGACTTAGTATGAATAATAACGAATGGTTTGTAAATATTTAAATTTTGTTTACGATGTTCACAGTAGGCTTATATAAATAGTTATTTTGCAAGACCATATGTTTAATACGTATTAATTTCGTTTACAATTTATTTAATAATTATATTTTTTTTTCTCATCAAGTTTAATGATTTAAAATATATTTGTGGTGATAGGTATAGTTTATTTAAAACAAGTAAGAAGTCACATTCGCATTATTATTAGTAAGTTGTAACGAAATACCTTATTTTTGTGTGATAGATTTAAATTTTCTTTGCATTTTTTTTTGTATACTTCTTAGTATTATTAAGTTTTCTAATATTATTTTTGTTCTTTTTTCTATTTAAGGTCTATTTCCATAACAATAAATAAACTAAATAAATAGTAATGTAGTAATACATATAATGAGCGCTGATGACTGTTAGTAGTGTCGCATGATTAGAATAAGAGGAACAGAGGCAAAGCTTCTTCAAACGTGCAAAATTGTTACCTATTTTGGAATAATTGTCACAATAGGTTAAGACAAATTAAACAACCAAACAAACAACGTGTCGCACTGACATGACCCTAAGATTGTCAACTAACTGTGCCAGCGTAAACCGGTTTTCTCCGGTCTCGCCGTGTACGCGACAAGCGGCTGGTGGTCACTCACACATGCCCCGCGTGCTTGTAGTAGTGCAACCGAACCGCGCGGTTGTATGAAGCTTTGTCTCTATTACGTTTATCTACTCATGTGGTAGTGTGGCCCAAAATTATGAAATGATTCAATATTTCACAATCTGTATATGAAAACCAATCAATTATTATTCATCATCATCATCATCATTATCAGCCGGTGGACGTCTACTGCTGGACATAGGCCTTTTAAGGGACTTCCAAACACAACGATCCTGAGCCGCATGTGCCCAGCGGCTCCCTGCGACATGTGGCGCAGTGGGTAGTGCCCCTGCTTCTGCGTCCTAGGCTGTGGGTTCCATTGCCACATCTGCAAAAATGTTTGTGTGATGAGCATGGACGTTTTCCAGTGTCTGAGTGTTTATCTATATATTATAAGTATGTATAAAATATATTCATCAGTTAACAAAGTACCCATAACACGCTACCTACGCTTATTTTGGGGCTATATAGCGATGTGTGTATTGTATTATTAGACGAAATCAAACATAAATAAATAAATACATATTATTTATTTATTTACGTTTGATGTCATCAGTCCACCTTTGGGTTGACCAACACTGCGCTTTCCAGTGCGTGGTCGTCATTCTAGCACCTTGGGCCCCCAACGTCCATCAGCTGTTCGATTCACGTCTCGCCCTTGCCCTTTTCTATTAATATTGAATACTAATAAATAAAATAGATTGTGAAATAAATATGAACTGCAATATGTAGTATGAAATAAATTGTAATATTATGGAATATGGAGTAAAATTTATTTAATTCTATAACTGTTTTTGGACGTGTGCACAACTTGTCAAGCTTTTGTCAGTCCAATGGACTATAATGTATACGAAATAATCGAACCTGTTTTATACATAAATATATATTTAACTACACACCAAATGTAACTAACTATATGTGTATTACAATGATTTTTTAACAGCTATTAATATTTTAAACAATACATATGTGATAAACTTAATATTTCCTATGAAATAGCTTTAAATCTAAGGTGAGTTTTTCTGTAAATTGCATTATACTATAAACAGATTAGTTTCTTTTAGTTTCTTAAAAAAAAACAACTGTGTTTATGGCAAAACGAAAATTAAGCTTTTAAAATAATCGTCAAAAGTCGTTTATCTATATATTAGAGGTTATTTTGAGTTCATTGAATCAACTATAATTTAAAAGCTTTTAAAAACTTTGGGCGTAAGTAAAGTTGTATGATATTGTACTGCATGGATATGCTTAATATTTTTTATCGCTTCAATTAAGCTTTTTAATAATTGTTAAGGTCATTCACATTGAGAGGTTTATTCGTTCGCGTATGTTCCTAATTATACGTTATGCGGTTGAACTTTTCAGTGTGGACTGAGCGTTAGCTGTCTGTTAGAGATCTGCTGAACTCGGTTAAATTAGGTTCATGTTAGACAGCCTCCGTGGTGCAGTGGTATGGTATGCGTTATTTACAAGACTGACGTCCTGGGTTCTATTTCTGGCTTGGCCGTTTAATATCTGCGAAATTGGTCCAGGTCTGGTGGAAGGTTTCGGCGGTGACTAGTTACCATCTTACCGATTGATTGATTTAATTTTGCATTGAATAAAATCAATTGAATTAAAAAACGAAAAAAGTGTAGAAAAAAATTACACTGTCTTTTTACAATTACTTGAATTAGTCTAAAATGTTAGAAATTTTAGAGGTTAATATTATACATGAAAAACGGAACTGATTACTTCCTCCCGGTAAAAGTAACTTAATTAGTGGGGTTACAAGTTTAATGTTTAATAATGGTCCAATTGTTACCATAGTAAGTTTTATCGATTATTCATGATGCGACAGCGATGGCGGCTAGTTGTAGTTGCATACAAATACTTCATACGTTTATCACTAAAATTTAAAACCTCTTTAAGTAGGGTAATTTTTAATAGTTAGAGGAAAAATAAGTTGGGAGAGTTGTTTCTAAAATTCAAGTAATTGTGAAAAGATACTTCAATATTTTTTCCTACACTTGCCGTATGCAAACATAAAACTTTAACACTTTAGTTTGTTAAAGGTACATTATGTTCAAAATTAAAAGTTTTATCCAAAATTTTGATTTTAGATCTAATGTTATTGGATCAGATTACGACGTTAGTTTAGTTTATTTTTGATTTAAGGTTAATTGAAAAGTTACGCAGATCTCTTATTGACAGCAGACAGTGTACATATAACGATATTATGATGTTATAGGGAGAAGGTCAGGATATTGCCATTTGTTTTATGTCCCATGATGTCATCGGACACCATGATTCTACCTTGACTCATCGGGTGACGTCATATATCATAATATAAATGGAAACTATCCGAAAAGCCGTTATTTACAAAATAGATCTTGTAATAATATTGAAGTAGGTATGTAAAGAGGTATATACTGGTCTAATATCTTTGGTTAATAAATGATCTTTTATATCAGTGTTCCTATGTAAATTAACTTTTACTAAATCGGTTCTTCCATAATGCACGATTTTTTGATGCAATTATTGCTTTATACAAAAATCTGATTTAGTTTTTTTTAATTGTCATTTGTTATAATAGAATATTTTAATTTTTACAACTTATGATTGCATAATTAAATAAATACAAGAACATACCAAAATATACCCCGCCAATACTATTTGTTAAGGCATTTTGTATTTTTAAATATAACAAGCATATATTATTGTAATATATGAAATAAAAATTAATTAAATTATAGCGTTGTCACCTTATTTTCCACTGCAAGCGATACTATATAAGATCGTAAATAAAATTAGGCTTTGTTAATTTTATGTTTCAATGGCAGCGTGATGTCAGTTTTATTAAATCTCGAGAGCTGGATGTAGTGGTAGGGCCTTTGAAACCTGAACATTTTCAGATGACTATGTCGTTATAACTATGTTTATATATTTCGTAATAAAACATGTCTTCTATGATAGTTTTGTGAATATAATGCGGGGTTCCATCGTTATCGTAATAAATCAAGCGACAAAAATATCTTCGAAAAATATATATATAAAATAACCATACAAAATGTATATCTTAATACCTTTATTTTGTTATCCAAACTATTTTGTTATATACACATTTTGTTAGGAACATTTATCCCACTGTAATTTTTAGAGAAGCTCTTGAATCAATGAGCTATAGATGTTATTCAATTTTCGAAACACGCTGTATAACAAAATTGGGTTTAAAATTTTTCGAATTAACCGCACACGCATATGCAAGATGTCTCCTTATAGCGCGTTACCTGGATGACTAATATATAAGACCCACAATATACAAAACAGAAATCAGACGGGAATTCATGCCTAACTTTGATGGCAAATGATATGATTCGATAGATAAATAATAATTGAATAATTATAGCTTTCGATATTATTTCGCTTTCGATGAAACGCCGCTTTAATATAAGGTAAAACTAGTATTCTAACGATTCTGTTGAATTCTTATGGAAAATAATATAAAGAAAATAAATACAACCGTTTTACAATGATGTGTCGTTTTTATTTCTTAACTTTTTAGAAAATTAACTGGAATTAATGAACAGATTTTCGAGTGATTTTGAAAGGTGTACATGCACCTTTTATATTCAAACTATACTAAAGCCAAACTCGATTGAGAATGCTTGTCAACAAACAAATTTAAAATGAAGATAGAAAATGCAACACATTTTATGCCTAATAAATTTAAAATTGTTTTGTTATTTAAAAAATCTTAGTTAAAAGATATTGAATATAATAATTAGTTTTAAACTTACAACCATTGACATATTAATACTATGGACTTCGGGTCAGCGATAAAAAGTGTCCGAACCAAAAGTAAGCCAAAACGCGAAATGAGTTCCAATCGCAATTCAGTCTCATATTAGCTGACTGACAGAATACACGTCAATAATGCCGTAATGTGTTATAAAAAACTTGTAAGAACTACCCGAGAAGGTGAGAAAAGAAGACGGTGTACCATATTTTCAGTAAGTAAATATTTACTGATGATTTTAAAGTATTATTTTGCTTAGAAACAAGCTATTTTATTAAAATTTTAATAAACTATAGAAACGAATTGCATAACCAACCAAAATGAACAAAAGTATACCATACGCTACCCGCGTATAGGATAGAAGGAGTGCAATATGTTTATCTAATTAACCACATTTAGTTCGGATCTGCCGTGAGCAATAGAATGATTTAGAACAACGACTGCATAGAGTTATTTTGTTGTTTAACATTTGAATTATTTAATTACTTAATTTTTGAATGAAAATAATTTGATTATTTTCAATTCAAAAATTTTTATTTTTTATGTCAACTTTTATTTTTTATGTCATGAATATTAATCAAATGACTTTTACCATAATGGTATATTAATTTGATAACTTTAAGAATTATCTACATGAAATTAGGAACAGTTATTTAAAAAAGTGATCTAACGTCATTGAAGTAAAAAAATATATTTTCAGTTTAATGAAAAAGAGGAAAATATCGAGAACTTAAAATTTCAAAGTAAAGAACTATGTCGAGTAAACTATCATTTTGTACATTAGTGGATTTGGTTTGTAATTAATTATTATTATAACTAATTATTATTTTATACAAGATAATTACAACAATTATTATTTGGTACAAGATTTATCCCAGCATATAGAGGTCAGGGATATGTACCTAAATATAAATTAAAATTTGCTGTAAATATAATATATAAATATAAGATGCCCAAAAAATTTGAAAGCTACCGACTCCACACCATTTATGTTGTCCTATTTTCACGGGAAGCTGTCATGTCAAAAAAAGGCTGCCATGGTAACCGTCAATCGAAGATGATTACTTATTGCATGCAATTAGACCGTTGCAAATTAGACTGTATAACAATACGATAAGACATACATTACAATGTTATTTTGTGTATAAAAACATAAATACATCCTAGTATGTATAAAATATCTTGGGACACTTTTGACGTAAATTTTGCATTAGACCCGAAGTCCATAGTATTAATATGTCAATGCTTACAACTTTAATTTTTTGTCATGAATTTGTCATTAACTAATTAATTTAAAAAATAGGTGTAAAATGACTAGTGATTTCTACCTTCATTTTTATTTTGTTTGTTGACAAGCATTCTCAATCTTGTTTGGCTTTAGTATAGGTATATAATTTGTGAAGATTTTGTGCGAATTGGCATAAATATGTTGACAGTATAAAATATAACTCGATAATTTTAAATTTATTAGGCATAAAATGTGTTGCATTTTCTACCTTCATTTTAAATTTGTTTGTTGTCAAGCATTCATCGAGTTACAGTTTTATTCGTAGTATAGCTACAACCATGTTCAGAAATCACTACCCATTGGAATTGATGGACAGTCATAAATATGAAACAGTGATAGTGATAGTTTTAAAATATACTAGTGGAGGCAGAGAGAAGCGTGGGGGTACTACTTTCCCGAACGAGCTTTGGTACAAAATCGTAGTGATTTTGTAAACTATTAAAAAAATCGTTGACCTCATAATATTTTTATTATAAATTTATATAGGTATTATGTTAGTGTAAAGAATTTCAGTTCTACTCGTAAATACCTACTGCTAGGGTCACGATATCTAGAAGCCAAAGTAAACTACTCCTTAGCTATTCTACCGTAATGCCCCTAGAAGAGCTATACATAATACAGGCAGGTGGACGATTAGATCGTGAACGATAACATCAAGTATGTACAAGACCGTAGTTTGAGTTTGGTAAATTTTGGCTTCGTCCAAAGATTTCTTGAGACTCGAGAGGTCGAGAGCCTAATGGGACTGCATTTTAAAGTCCGCATACCTACATGAGTTTTGTTGGAAAAATGCCAGAATGTTACAAAAGTCAAGAAGGTAGACCTACCTACCTAAGTTAATAATCTCTTTGACATAATATCGAACACAAGACGGATACCTACTTATTTATTTTTAATAAGTTAAAATTTTTTAAAAATAGTTCTGGCAAAATAGTTCAAAAAGGCAAGCTGAGCACCCCTATGCAAGTGTCCAAAGAAGCTCAGTTTCTTTCGCATGACGTAGATAAGTTCTCTTCTTTTATTCATTAAAGAAATATACTGGGCAAGTAGGCACCCGGTCGTCAAAGGAGGAAATTGCTTGACGACATAAGAGACTCGACAGGACTCGATATAAAGCGTATTGTGGATAATAGGAAAGCTTTTTGCATTCCTTCATTCTGAAGATGGCAACAAGTAATGATGATGTGAAATAATGATGAAATGTTCGAGGATATCATTATTATCATTATATTTTCACGGGTCAGGGCTAGATCCTCTTTCCTTTAAGAGTTCAATGTACAGCTCATGTAGAGCCCCAGTAGAGACTTTGAGAGACATTTTGAACCACTGTCATATAGATTAACCACTGGCCTACAAAGCAGTTAAAAAATCAGTTCTTTTTATTACCCACTAACATGGAAAACGATTATGAATCTGTACTTGCCTTCCTGATAAAGCGCGAGTGAAAGGAATTTAGTTAACATGTTTAAAACGTTTTCGCGTTGTTTGTATTTTTTAAATTTTATTAAATTGTCTAGTGACCGCGAGATATCTCCAGTTTAAATTAATATCAACGTATTTATCAGTGGGCGTTATTAATCACGAAATGATATTTATTTCAGGCGTTCGTTAACGCGGCTAATTGCGGCGTCCCCGTCCTAGCTTCTAACCATAAATTATATCGCAGCTCAAGTTATGCGCTTATGGCGATCGTATTCATCAATATCATCTTATTAAAAGTCTCCCACCTTGTAGGAGAGGGGATATGGATCGTAATTCAGCATGTTGTTTTAGCGACAGTGACGGTTTGGTGGGCGTTAAAATGTTTAATTCATTATCGATCAAATATCGGTCGGGGTTGTAATACCGCCAACTTCCCGACTCAGAGCTTAAAATTTACTTAAAATTTATTGGAAAAAGAAATACTGAGAATTATTCTTCACGACCCAGAATTCGAATTCAGGACTTCGTGGTCCATGCCACATTGGCTAACCACTAGATCTACGAGGCAGTATTTTTTTCAATCTATCAGTCTCTAGACTAGTCTCTCGTCTCTCTCTCTCTCTCTCTAGTCTCTCTGAGGGTTTCACGGAAGGTGAGCGCGATATTCTGATGACACAGTGCAATGCTGAGAACGGCCTTCTTGGGAGCACATCATAAACAATTGTTTTTTTTTATTTTAAGTTGACTTCAAAAAAGGGATGAGGAAGTCTCCAGTGATAGACGACCTTCGGCTGGTTATGATGACATTGGGTATTTACCTATTGAATACCTGTATCGAAGTGTGTTGTCACTGTACTTTGTGTGTTTACTTGTAGCTATTGTACAGTACTTTAAGGTTAAATTGGGAACGAAGTTAGGCCTATCTTGAGTCCAACTATCACAGAGGCCCTGAAATGTAGGTAATATTTTACGACGAATTTAGGAATAGATTTAAAAGGAATAAGAATAAGAATATATTTCTCTCTATCTATTTTAAATTTTTGTTATTTTTTGATTTTTAAATTATCTTATATGATTTTAATTATATATTATGTATGCCGAAAGGTTGGCTATTTTGAATTCATCGCTACGGATCATAAACTGTACCACAAACCCTTAAGTTCTCGGGTTGCCGGCGCCATTAGTTTTGTTTCTTGTAGCCAACTCCGGGTAACTGGGTGTCTCAAGAATTAGTTAATGAACTTAAGCAACCCTACCCGCCTGCATCAACATGGTTTACTGATATATCGTATGTACCTATATTATTAGCCGAACACGGCAATTTTCTGAGAGTTTAACTTTAAAGCAGTACCTACTTACACGTTTTATTGCATGTTTTTAGCATCACGGTTATCATTGGTTATCTTCATATTAGAAGATAGAGTGCTTTGGTAGAGTTCGTCCGAGGACGTCATGCTTTTTTGTTACCTAGAAGGTGCATATCTGTATTCCATTGAATACGCCTATTCTTAAGATTGGCAGATCTAATGTACCTAAGTCTTGTCCCAGTGAAATGATGTTCTGTAATGTGAAGTACAAAAGAACTCTACCTACGCGGTTTCTTGCCAATTTTCTCTCATCGTATCTAGTGTGGAATCTAAGAAGAAAAAGGCTTAGGGTCGAGTTTCTTCTCGCATCAAAAGGATTTTCATTTCATTTAAGTAGATAAATAGCTTTTTAATAATCCTTATACGTTTCATCAATTCTAAGGTCCATCGCCCTATTTTCTGCTGGAAAATCAAATCCGCCTATCATACGCTTTCCTCCTGGAGTTATCCTAAATATGACTGCGGCAATCCAAGACAGAATATGGGACTCGCGGACAGTGACTAGAATACCCTTTAAAACCCAGTGCAACCGCGTCTTTAATAGATAAGTAAACCATCAACAGTTCGCAAAAGGCCCTGAGCTATAAAGATTGTCATAAATTTGAAATTTTATTAATTATAGTGTTATTAATAAATTGAAATTTTATTAATAACACTATGGTAGGTAAAGGAACTTAAGGTAAAGGAATACGAAGGAAAACAAAACAAAGATTTATTTACGCATAACTTCCTTTGTTCCGTGACCTTCGTTTAACTTCGAAAAGATCGTGATGAGCTATAACCAACTGTGTAAGGAATAACAAATTTAATTTTCTGTTTGACAAAAACCAGATATATTTAAGACACAGTCCGATGATATACAGAAGTACAGATGGACAGAGACTTACTTACAAATTGTTCCTTAAAATCCATTTTTACAGATTTTGGGCATTGATATTAATGAGTTCTTTTTATTTTAATGTAAATATTAAACAAACTCATTTTGATCCAGAATAAATGAATAAGTTAAAATTAACAAGTTAAATAGAAAAAATGTAGGTATCAAGCTCACAAAGTTAGAAGGATAGTAATCGATTATAATGATGTTACCTGTTTCGTAACTGGCAACTTCAACCGACGTCAAGATTGGCCTTATCTACACAAAAATATTTACTCTTCACGTTTAATCAAATACAACTTTCGGAGGCAACCGAAGCCTGTATTTATGTTTTCTAACTCGGAAAGGTTAAAGTTTCAGCAAAATTAACGGAAACTCGTTACATGCGATGTTGGAACTTTTGTAAAATAATGTCGAGTCCTTTAAATTCGTATACCAATCATTGAAAAACTTATACCTACATGTACATTTCTTCGGTATTCTATCATTGCATAAAGGCCACCGAGGTGCAGCGCTATGCGCGGTGGATGTTGAAGTCTAGCCTGTCCTGGATTCCCGGCTCGGCCTATTGAGATTGTCTTAATGGAGTAGTCCAGGTCTAGCTGGTTTCGCCGTGGCTAGTTACCAACCTACCGACAAAGAAGTATTGCCAAGCGATTTAGATTTAAAAATAAAAGTCAGGTTATGTAGACAGTACTATTTTTTAATGTCAACAGTGAAAAAGATTAAAATCTGATTCTATCTCCTACAGATGCGAGTGACCCTAAAAATGCTTGATGTACACGAAAAGTAAAGTGCATAACTGATTTTTTCTTTATTATTTTATCACTAAGAGTTAGGACTCCGATGTTTGCATTGACAGACAAAGTCAACTGCAGTGAACTAGTTTTGTTAACTCAAAAACTTAGATCCGAAAGCTCGGTATTTACGTTCCCGAACTCGTGAAGTTGATAGTTTGAGCGGAATGAGCGAAATGAGCGAACCTCAAAGCAGCTGCCGAGTGGGGTAATTGACACACGCGATTGACTTGGCTGTTTGTTCAGATTAATTGCTTATGTATGAGTAATATGCATGTTCGACGTTGCAATCTGCATCTTGTGCTCTTAGTTAGTACCAACTAATACAGCTTTTAATTAACCAGCTAGTGTTAGTGCTGATGATATGTTGATATTGTACTGCGATGGAAACTACCAAAATCAACTCTAAATATTTTATTAAATTTTATACTTACATATCCATACTTATTAACTACTACCTTTTGAGTATTTTTATAATGTGAATGCGAGGTTGTTTAAACTATATTTTATATTTTATATTTTATATTTCATGATACTGTGTTCATTTGTTCGCTAGATTTGTACAAAACTCGAAAGATCAGAGAGAATTTCAATTTTCCATAAATCTGACTCGAACCCGGGCCCTCAGGATCTAAGGCCTACACACTTACTGAGTTATTTCGATATGAGTTTGCCCTAATACGTTGTCATAAAATAAGTATACTTATAGCTGTAAGTACCTACTAGGACCGCAGGATGCCGCAGAAGCATCGAGAAAACGCGCTCCTCTCTAAAGGGAACAATAAAAAGGATAAAGTATTTCCATTCTAGTGGGACACGGACGATCGGAATGTTATCACGACCGCCAACTGGGAATTATGGAGGCGAATAGAATTCTGTTACCGCTTACGAGATGTAGGTAATGCCAACCGAGCGTAACGCTCCACAAATAATTACAATGGAAACTGAATTAGGTTTAGCTTTTCTCTCAACTGAACTTATTTTTGATTTATGTAGAGACTGTCTCTACTTTAGATTATATAAGTAGGTCGATTTATAGTATCTACTATTAGTTTTCGTAAATGCATAATTTATGATATTTTACAATCACCTTGTTACAAATCGATACAAGTGTAAAATTGGTTATGATTTTTAAAAACGAATGAACATAGTTTTCAACTGTTAGAAATTCGTCAACTGGGCGCCTATAACTAACTTCTATCTTGATGTAACTTAGTGTCTTGTTTGATATTTTCTGTTGGATAAAGTTAAGTAGAACTACCCAACTCTTCTGGCAATGGCTCTTTCTGGTGAAAGGCCTTCGTTACCAAACGTAACCTTACACTAAACCAATAACCACAGCGGTAATAAAGATCTGCTGATTTTCATCGTTACTGATTGTGAGGTTCGCTAATATAAAAGGAACTCGTATATCAAGTGTCCCAATAAAGAAATATAAGCTGTATTGTGAGGGAAATACAAAGGAGCGGCAACAAATGTCGATCCGATATTTCGGTACAAAGTGGTAAAGACGGGATCGGCATTGTTGGGGATCATTCGCTTCGTAACGTTTCTGATCACGCACTATACTATACGCCAGCAGCGATGAGTGGCTAAACCTGTGGCACGACGTGGAGCGATAATTTTACGTTTGTATAACTAGCCATCAACATCAGCAGCCTATTCGGATAGTTCAATGCAGGGCTAGGTGTCTCATTTTTATATGAGATCAGTTTTGGAACTTTTTACCCCGCTTCAAGGTTAGTTAGAGTGAGGCAGTACTTGTCACCAATCAGATGGATGAAAGGTGGAAAGCATCGCCTACAAGCAATAGTTACTGATCGGCTTACAATGAATATGCCTTACAAAATGCAGTCTTGTAAATCTAGACGTAGTGGTCAGCCGCATTTGCTTGACACAAGCAAATATGTTTTGTCTCACAATTTGATATTAAACTGAAAGTATTGTATAGCAACGTTATAGCCTACATTCGGACGTAAGTTTTACGAGAAGATTATTATCAATGTGTCGTGTTCAGACTGATGAAATTATACTTTCTCCGTGCCCTCCCTCGAGACGAGGCTCAAGCCAAGCACTTCTGCTTCAAAAAATACCTTCATTTGCGAAAGGTCACAACGCATGTCTAGTCGGAGTCTATAGACCTCAAATTGATGCTCGAGACGCCTTTTATCTTCTGAAACACCGTCGCGTGTTCATGCACGTAAAACATTGAATTGATTCGAGTTTTAGATTACCTGTATGCTTTGGTATCACATACTGATAATTGGCTGTAATAAGATTTTTGCAGGTTTTTAAACGTAGGTTTCGTGTCACCCGTTTCATCCATGCTTATTACTTAAGCAGGTATGTATTATAGATGGAGTCATAACGCGGCTGTAGGTTCAAGATGTTTGGCTTTATTAGAAAGTGACCAAGACCAGTCGTTTTTATTGTTTGTCAAGAGTGGAGTTTGTGACAAGCAAGGGAAATATCTGAGCAATTATTAGCTTTTTATTAAATTTGCTGATAAATAATATAACTTTGCGGTTACGATATTAATTTAAACGTTATCGTGCTATGGTGGGTTGTAATATTTTCGGCTGCAACAGTCGCAGCGAACAGAAAATCGAGGGAATTACGTTTCATACGTAAGTAGGCATAAACTTCATTGATTGATGAATATGATATTTTTTAGCAAATTTCATGTGTTATGCGTTTACTAAACTATCTTATATAAATTAATATTTCGTATTTTACGATATTTTAAAACATAACGTTTTATGATGTACTTTAAATGTTGACATGTCAAATCTATGGTATTAGATACTAATGTTTGGTCATGATTTTTTAAAAAAGTACTCGAAGTTTTTACTCTATGGCATGGTAGTTTATGAAAATAGTTAATCTGTGAAAACATAATAACTGGTCGCGTGTGATTGGTGATGGTGGATCACACCACTTATTGTTAAACCAATGGTAACGATTCCCTCCAAGAACGATTTTTAATGGAGGAATCGGTGTCGAGATGAAAATAGAAAAATTAGGAGGGCATTCATTCTGTCCTGGGTTTTGAAGAAAGTAGATCCTAGAATATTAGTATAACACGAGACCTGTATTGTGAAAAATAGAATCTGTATTGAGAAGAATAGTAATAGAAGGAGGAAATAAACTGAGGGTTCTGGCCGTTGGAGTATTATTTACAACAAGAGGTTTGAACCTATAACCATTAGATTTACAGACCCGTTCTTTTCCCGTCCCGCCCTATTGAGGCTTCATAAGTGCCATGTTGCTTTACTTATAACTTTTTTAATAGTATAAATGAAATGCAATTATTTTATATAGTTAATATTTTTTTTCTGGTACGACAGCAATTTCATTGATATGTTTGAAAGAATCAGTAGCTCTGCCAAAGTCTTAGAAGAAGCCGCTTCTTTCGGGGTGCGTCTTAGGGGCGGTGCTAGCGGTGCCTAGGTACAAGACGCAGACACTGTAGGCCACTGTAGGCGGTGAGATTTTTGGAGACGTATACGTACGGGCCTATAAAATAATTACGATACGATAAAAACCAATATAAAATACACTTAGAACAAAATTAAATTAAATCTAAAACCTCCTCGACTCCACTGCATTTCCTCTATGGATGGCCAAACCAATCCGTTGGCCAAGGTAGCAGCCAGCTCTTTGGTCACTCGGTAACTCTTTTTAAGATATCGTCAAAAAAAACACGAGCTTCTGGTCCCCATTGCCCCAAAGTCTATACACCAAAAGGCACAAACACGAAATTACCTTTTATATTTTCGTATTTGCGCGTCTTGGTCTGTTCAGCATTCTTCACTGTAGCACCTGCCATAGAAGAGGTAGTCTCGATATGGAATGCAACTAGAGTATCAACGCACGTCGCATCCCATACTAGTGACTTTCCTAACTTCCATGGAACGAGGGTCATACCATCGATACGATTTAACTACATTACTGAGGCTTAAGTAAAGTGGTGGCCGTGATTAGAACCTTCTGTTATATGGAATAGTTTTCCACTTAAGATCACATGGGCCACCTGTTTGTTCCATCAACAAGTAGCATAAAACAGAACAGTAAAATTCAAAGCGTTGTTTTATTCATGAGTTATTGTTAATGAAAATAAAACAATTCATCGTTCCCGATCGTAATCCCTTAAAAGCGGTAAAAGACAAATTATTTCGTCCGTACTGCATATGAATTGGACCGATTTAATTCCAATATCAGTAATGCATTGCATTTGCATCCTATTGGATATTGCGCGAAGCTGAAACTTTAAAAGGTAGGTATGCTTTAACGAAATTGGATTAAGAAATGGTTTAAGAGCTCTCTTGCAATCCGAATATTTTAATATTCAATTTTTTTATTTACGAACTACTAGGATATATTTTCTGTATTTCTAAGTACTTAAAAATATAATTTCACTGTCTGGGATTTAAACTATGAATAAATTGTAAGTGACTGAAATCGGTTCTTTAAAGGCGTTTGAATCTAAGGTACTGGATTTGGGATTTCGGCGGTGCATTTCAATTTCTTTTAATTTAATCTAATTTTGCGTAAATTTGGATTCTTGACGACACCGTTTTTAATTGGCTATAGTGATATGCGGTGATCCAGACACAATTGCGTTTTTAAGTATTTATTAAGAAAAAGCAGCCACTAATACCTACTTAAGTTGAAGTTTATTTTTTGACGTTATATGCTATGGTGGATGTTTTAAATTACAGTTGATTTTTATTCTAATTACTATTTATCTAATCTAACTTCAATACAAATATACAAAAATACTTTCATGGCGAATCGATGATTTATGACAGTATTTTCAGGTAAAGGAAACAAGAGGTAAAGTTCGTTACGTAAAAGTAAGATAACTGCTTACTAGTTACTCGTATAAGGTAGAGACAGTGTCTACGTTTTTGTATGACCTCGACGCAATCAACTAAGGCGTTTTTGTGGAGTTTAAATGAGTTCTTTGGTATCTCCGCACCGATCCGACATCCAAAACTTTAACAGCAAGTCACCGAGCTAAATCATTGTCGCTGGGAACTTCGTCCGCCATTTTGGACGCCTAATTACTAAACTGTCATGGCGGCAACGCGTGTCCGCATTCCGCGCTCTGAGATTTACTACGCGAAAATGCTTTTCTGGTAATTTTAATACTATAAAGTGTTTTATATAATATTAAATATTCTCTAAGCTGAAAATAATTTTAATTGAAATAAAAAGCAAATAATAAAATAATTAAGCTTTGTATCTTTTTTAAAATCTTTTTTTTTAAAATTTAACTGCGAACTACTACCTATTTAGTTTAAATGGAACCTAGGTACATTAAAGTGTGATTTTATATCTCGCTATAAAAGCACGTGTTCCTAGCTTAAATCTTCCCAAATATTGCTCTGCTAAAGTGATATTTTAGTAAGCACGACATTTCTTACGAAGCTCATGTAAGGCCAATCGCATTTTACCCAATGTAAGTAGGCATACATTTTTTTTTTATATATTTTTTTTAGTTAGAATACGAATTTAAATACGTTTCAAAAGTAAAGAAAATGCGTTATTTACTTACTATACTTTACTTAAGCATATCTATAAAATCGGTGACATCCAAGTTTAAGGAACATTTATTTAACGAAGTATAATATTAAAAAGCACGTTGTGGCTTTTAGGTAACGTCCTTAAAGTAGAAAGCCACCGACAGCCGACTTCATAAAAATGCTTAAGTAACTTAAATTAATAAACTGACGCAATTATTTTTACATTTTAGCGCGATTTGAAGTCGGTTTTATTTTATTTACTTTTTAATGATTTTTCGACTAGATGACTATGAAGCCATCTTGTTAGCATAACATTTGGACCACTCTGTAAAAAGTTATCTGTCATACATAAAAAAATATATATTCGCGTCAACATAAGAATCGCTTTTTCACCGGTGTCTTTACACCTTTTTTTACAGAAATAGAGTTAAAGGCTTCCAGAATAGTTGGTACAAAATCTCTGTCACCAACTTATATGCGGACATATTGGAAACATATTCAACCCTACAATATTTAGGTCCAAAGCAATATAATAGAAGGGTCAAAATCAATTAAGAGCTCCTCGGAGGGTTTAGTTCACAGTTCCTGGTTGAAAACAACACCCTCAAGTTGTTAATTCGCCAAGTTTAAACACATTAGAGTGTACTAACGCCGAATGAGTGGCCAAGATTGATGAGACATTGTGCCAAGCAACTTGTCCCAACTTTGGGGACTGTTTAGACTGCCTTCTACAAAGGACAGACTACTCATAAATGGAAGCAAAGGTAACATGTGACAATTGGGTTAATCAATTCTATCAATGAAAACGAATGTAGCACATTAATCCCTTATGTATTATTGATCGTTACAAAGTCAAATATTATCACTTTGCCGCCAATCAATATTGAAGCTGCGAGATGGGTTCAAATTCCCTCTCCTATACGGGGAGATTAATTTAAAATAGGCTGATGGTGAATTTTCTATTTAATAACCATCAATAGTCGTATTCAGCATCACAATTATCAGTCTATTTTAACAACTCAGTACCTACAGAGACAGGTCTCCCTTTTTAACTCCGACGAATTGTTTTTTCGTGGCAGTGGCAGCTATGTTTGATGAAAATCGGTTAAAAACTGCTACAAAATGGATGTTTTCACATCTTCCTTAATATGGGTATTTGATATCCACAATGAAAGGGCGTGACGAGTAGAACACACTATGAAAAATTTCAAATCCAAAATGGCAGCCACGGAAAAAATGGCGGACTTTGTCAGCGGTTTTTAAATTTTCAATTTAATCTTGTTTCAGAGAGATTATAGAGCTCACATTCAACACTGCTCCCGGATTAGCAGAAAGGTGATAATTTTTAATCAAATCAGATCAATTTTGTTGTGAACTTAATAGTAGTAGTTTTAAATATCAAATAAAAATAATAAACAGCCAAATTACAAGTTTTGGTTTTTCTTCACGATAATTATTAACTTTAACGATTTTAGTGATAATAGATCGATCAATTCACGTGATATACAAAAAACTTCAATTCCAAAGACATGCTTTTCATGCATTCAAAGCATACTTTTCACAGTCCGACCGATGACCCGAACTCATGCACTCAAGAAACAAACCCACAAGCTAACCTTTGGATAAACGAGGCAATTACATAATAGTTCACGAAATCACCGACATCCCAATTTCCCTGCGACGTATATAAATTGCGCATTAGTCGTTGTCTGCCTAATGGGCTGACTAAACTGAAACTACTGTCAAAGTGTACTGCGCGATAACTCCCAAACTATTGCGTTGGAGAGAATGTGAGCTTCTTCGCGCCACAAGAAACAAGCAACAACGGATGTGGCATAATCTTCATTATCAGACATTTGTGGCACTTGATTCACCACGCTGTTCCAATGCGGTCTGAACTGGAGGTAGAACAATAATTATTTGGCTCTGTAATGACTATATACATAGACAGGGATCGTTGACTTAACATGCTCTCTGAAGCACGATGTTTAACTGTTATATGAGCCAAAGTTTAGAAAATATAAAATCCTAAATTCAGGACATCTGTGTTGTAAGCCGAGGCATTACCAATTGCTCCGGGAAGGTCGTCATCAGGCTGCTGCAACATTTTTTGTTAGGGCACAATGTCTCTGTGTTTGACTCTTTAACGATCACTAATGACCAATTGTTAGTGCTTTTTGAGGAACGAAGGTGTTGCATTTGTGAGGGAGAGTATTTTTGACGAAAAATAATTTCGTCACTGTACTAGCACCGCCCACTAAGCCTATGATGCGAACGGAAGAGATATGTCGTGAAGACAAAAAGACACTAAGTCGCTTATAAGCGCGAAATTGAAAGTAGCAATTGAAGAAATTTTTGGCATTGCAAAGAGACTGTTACGATGTTGTATTGGACGATGTGTAATTTTCTTTCTATGACATATCCCTTCGGGCGTATCTTCGGAAGCGGAACCTCATGACCCCAAGCTGTATAAACTAACGACTAAAGTAATTACGCTGTTATATTAATGAAATAAGCGATATCCATTATTTCACGTACCTCTGCGGTCGCTTGTTAGTACATAGGATATTATAATAATGATGAAATACTTGGCTCGATTACCAGTTCGACGTGTAGTGGCTCGAGGCGTTTAGCAACTAATTATAATATATCGCTACTACGGTATATGTATTATAAAATTAAACGAGACAAGCGGACGCCAGCGGTCCAACCTGTGTACTTCCTGTGGGAATATCGGGATTAAAATGGGGAGGAAAAAAACCGGACTTCTGCCTTTCCCGACAGTGTATCCAGCTCGCAAGGACTATAATAACTTACCTCTAACTCCCATGATCAGCGCGGAACAGATTTGTGTTACTTTATGCAGACCTTTCTTGTGTTATCTGTCTCACAATCTCTTCGTTTATATTACAGAAGAAAGTAAGTGGGTTTGTGCTCTTCATATGTGCTAGCCTCGGTGCCTATGATGATGGAAATTATGGTGCTGATGATTATACAGTAATATCAGCTGTACATTGTACAGCTGTCATATTTTGACTGTAACAATGAAACGGTATCGTTGTTTCCCTTTAGTAGAATAAACAGAAACTTGAAACTAATTTACATTATTGGGACCATTTCATTACAGACAGGAGAATTAGTCTTACGGCACGTAGTTTTTTGACAAGTGTTATTTGAAAATAACCATGATTTACAGTGTTAACTGTGTTATTTTGATAGTTTTAAAAATAAATAGTTATAGTCTAAGAGACCTTTTATATCCTATTTAAAAAATCTAAGCCTATGCTTGTACTGTAGAGTAGTACAGATGCTTCTCTTTGGTAGGAGCCATAGTCTCCACAGGGAGTATTTGTCGAATAAAATCGGTAATAGCTACAGAATTTAAGGTTTTATTTACCTATCTTTTTTAGCGATTTAAATAATAATACAAATCAACTTATTCGTGGCAGTTCACTCGCTAAAAAGCAAGGATGCAAAGCGGTCTTGCTTATATATTGAATTAGCGGCTAAGGAATAGTGATTTATTATAACTATTTAACACATATCGCTTGAGTTTAAATTTCCTATTGCCGGGGCGATCTCATTCCTCACCTTATGCATTAAATTATTTATTAAGGTATATGTAAGTTTATTTATATTTGAGTATTTAATTGTTTTTTATGACAGTTTTAGTATTTGTTAGAGACAAACTTTTGTAAACCTAAATTAAAAAATTGTTCCTACTCTAAACCTACCTCGCTAAGTGAATTAAAAAAGAAAATAATACTTGGTTTTATCAGAATATTAAACATCATTCATGTACTAGTATATCTTCGTTAATGGTAGTTTAAATGCTCAACAGTGCAGTCATTTATACAGAGGAACAGATTTATTTGAAAGTTTTATTGAGAAATCCGAAAATAATACATTCCCGGAAGGCTAATACACTTTCGATTGAACAATTTAATCGAATGGTCATCGAATGTTATCAGTATTCTGTACAGAATCCATTTTCGTCATCCCTTTTTGAAGAGATAATCTCTCGTTAAAATTCCCATATCCCTCTGCGGGTTCAATTTGCCGATTGGGTATTCTTTCTCTAAATGTTTTTAATAGAATTTACTCGAAATAATTTTTGATCATTGATACGGATAAACTGATCACACTTCTTGAAAGCATTCTTTTTAAAACTCATTTTCTTCAATATTCTAAGCGACATATTTACTCGTATCACGAGATCTCTAAAACTATACAGTCGATTAAGTTGAAAATGATATTTTCTTATTTTGCGATGAAATTAAGTACGGATTTCTAGATTTATGTGGGTGATGAGCTTGCGGCTTCTAATGAGTCAGATATCCAAAGGCACCTGGGTGGCGTTTTGACATACGCCTGCCGCTTGAGGGACTTGTATAGTATTCAATTTGATGAAGGTGAGTAGAATTGATTGTAGTATCTCCCAGCGTGAGGGGAAGCGACCGAGTGAGCATATATTGTTGATCGGTGGCTTATTAAAGTTAAGCGAAGGTTCGCTTAATCCATGTCGCGCTGTCGACCGGCGCTAATGAATGCAGAGTCACGAGCCCGCGAGCAATTGCTGCCGGCTCAATGTACACCGACTCGTAACAAGTAAAAATTTAATTAAGATTACGAGTTTGAAGCCGACTGCATCAACAGGCGTCGCAGCGGCTGATGGTTTGTATGCAGGTATTTCTATGATATCTTTTTTGTGACTTACACATCGTTACCTTATAATGAGATAGATATCAATAGTACGACTTGGCAAGCTGAGTTCGTCTGCAGCAGGCGGCTACAAGCTGGCCCTAATTTAAGAAATACTGCGTACAAATGGGAATCACAGATAATACACCCATATATCACTCCTACAACTGAGACAAATCATTTCATGTGTTGAAATCCTTTAAATAGTGTAAGAACAGGCCAAAGAATGGGATATTTTTTATCAACTGCAAGTTGGCCCTTGACTGCTATCACACTTGATGTTAAGTGATGATGCAATCTAAGATGGATGCGGGCTAAAAATATTTATTTTTACACCTTGTTGAAGGAGTAGGAAGAAAATAACCTAATTTCACACCCGTCAAAATATCAGCTTCTTTCAAAAAGTTGGTAGGTTTCTGTTTGTTGAAATCTCTACTTTCCGAAAGTGAAAATATATATATATGTTACTATAGTAAACCTTCTCAGAACACGACATCTTACCGGTAACGCTCAATAAAATCGCTTGGCGATTTATTACTATTTAAGTCTTTGTCGGTATACATGTATACGAGTACATACTTATGAAATCTTATGTCACACGGCAGTTGGATAAAACTTGGGCTTATTTATAAGTTATTTTACACTTCTTGCACATCCTCAGACAAGTGATTGTTTTTTTTGTTAATTATTGGTATTTATGAATCCAAATGAACGTTGTAATTTTTTATAATTTTTATTATATTACAAACAACTACATATACACTCACACAGTGTAATAACTACATATGTGTGAATGTGTTTCTGTCAGATACAAAAAAACATGATTATTGCAACGCAAGTTCGGTGTGATAAGCAGTAGTTCCTTATGAGGCTGTGAAGCTTTTAAGTCACGACTCTGGAGTTAAGTAGAGTATTAAACTGATCACATTCGCGAATGTTAAGTAGATACATACAGGAAGTTTTAGATCCTTTCTTTAGGATTACATTCAAATCGGACTTACAAGTTTGTTGTTTTTTTACTTAAATAATAAATGAGCTTTGTGCGTTATAAAGTTTATTTCTTTCTTAAAGAACAATGGCAAGAACCGATACAACATTTTACCTGAAATCTACTGAAAGCGTCTATGTAGGAAAAAATGTAAAAACCATAGTGTTTCTATTGCATAAATATAACCACCAAGATTTTTCGTTTGACGAGGACACAAAAAAAAGATATGAACATTTTAAAATAACAATGAATAGGCAAGCACTGTAAGTGATGACAGTTTGCCATTTCTTTGTCAACTTGACTTTATCACACAAGTGTTGCCATTATAACTTTTTTACTTACACGTAGTAAACGACCTCATTGGTACTGTGGTTAGTCTGTGCTTCGGATCACGAGGCCTATATATATAAAATAATGCTAAGCTATTTTTCTTTTCAGAAATTTTCAGTAAAATTTTAATCTCGGAGTTGAGACGTCGATGATGTTAATTGTCCGTTAGAAAGCAGGAAAAGCTGATGGTTCCTGTCATTATCATCAATATATTATAGTGATTGTTAAAAAATCAAACATTATTAATCTGAGCCTACCAACCCGCATTGAAATAGTGTGGTTATTTTTAAGCTCTATATACGCTCTCCAAAAGCAGGGAGATCAGAACCTAGAGGAGGGCGTTAATAGGCTGATAATGGTGAAGATTAGTTTAAAAAAAGGGAGGGGGCAGTAATAAAAAATACTTTTTGTAAACTCCGCCCCCTCCTTCGAATAACTCAAGAGTTAACTAGATAATGCGGCGTAAACGTAAAGCATAGGAGCACGTGCGGAACCTTTTTCCATTTCGGCGGCAAATTGCAATGCTACGTGACCTACGGCGGTCGTGACGTCACGCCGCGCCGACAGCCGCCATCTTGTTTGGATATTGTTTCACCTTTTTTTTAGAGAATGATATGAAGAAAAAGAAGCCTTCCTTATCTTGAGTTAGTGTAAATAAAATCTCGTAACCACATCTGTTTTGTTTGACAATGGAGAAACAATTTTTTTTATTTTATACAGGAGATGCCCCAAAAATGCCCCAGGGTGGTTTTAAATGAAAAACACCTAGAGACCTAACAAAATAAACGAAATAAAATAGCTTTATAATTATAATTTATTAATATATAAATAGAAATATTAGAACTAGCGGAAATTTAAAATAAACCTAAAAAAAGGTATTATTTTTAATTCCTATTGAGTCGTAATTGATATCGACAGTTGCATACAAAATGTATAAAGAAATGACTTTTCTTCATAACATGTTATTTTCGGTACTTAAGACAACACTAAGTATGACATAATAAAACAATTATTTCACTTTGTGTTCGTTAAATTACCTATAACAATATATTTTACTAAAATAACTTTTTAGGCAGGTATTTTAGTAAGAGTTTGTGGTACTGATTATGCAATAACCCCTCTATTTACGGCCAAATATACTAATTATTATTAAATTAGATACGATTACCAACCCAAGAAGTGAAAGTTTCATTGAGACACATAAACATTTAATTTTTCCTGGGGCAAACAATGTATGGGCGGTGGGCCACTTCCTTTACTGCTACTTTAAATTATCGTAGATAGCGATGAACATTGATTAATTGTTTTGTATAAACAGAAAAACTTCCTCGGTCCAGTGGTAAGTCTTAAACACTCTCGTCTTGGCAGGACGTTAGTATGTCGGTCATCATCATTACATCTTATAGCGACAGATATATAGCTAGGTCAATCCACGATGGCTCGTAGTGTTTTGTTTTTCAAACGCT
The DNA here is from genome assembly GCA_034621355.1 of Mycalesis mineus. Lineage (NCBI taxonomy): Eukaryota > Metazoa > Arthropoda > Insecta > Lepidoptera > Nymphalidae > Mycalesis > Mycalesis mineus. The sequence goes on from CM067897.1 coordinate 3,927,965, forward strand.
TACAGTGCAAGTGTGCAATAAAAACTGCAAGAATGTGAGTTCTATTACTACGTAACGAGTAGCAATGTGTGCACACTCACACAAAGTGTCAAGTTAATTATGTCAACAAGAATGTCATGTTTGACTAGCAGTATGCTCTACTTTATTTTAACTCATTTTTTAAAAATGAATATGTCGTGTTGGTCCTGCACAGCAAAATTATATTGTGATATAGGTTAATATATATATCGGAGTATCACCATTCTTCTTGACATCATCTTTAGTGGTTCTTAACCTCTTGGGCGTTTTCTAGGGTTACAAAGACTTTGTCTTCACGAACAGATATATTGCAAGTTCACAATGTTTTGATACATGAAATAGATTTTTATAATTCCTGACGTATTATAAATATTCAGAACAGTAGTTTATTTACACCCATCTTACTTTACTCCCTAATTTAATTTACTTCTTAAGAACACTTTTACACTGGTCCAACTCGACCAGTGTAAAAGTATATCCTCTACGGAGTGCGGAGTGCGGACACAAACTAACTACCCAACTCCTTTATTCCCCTCAAGATGGTGTAAATACTCTACTAGGACTTTTGCGCCTGACTCTTTTATTGGTTGGAGTATTAAAACAAATCAATCATTCATTCATTTATCAAATCAAATTGAATTTAACTTTGTGTTAAAGTTTTAAGTAAGCACCTATCTCATATCTCTCATTAAATGATTAACAATTAGTTCTATTTCGATTACTTTCATAAAAAAAATTGGTTGTCTGTAAAGTCGGTTTACTGACGATACTTGAACGTGACAATGTCTTAAGAAAATACTGATGGAATGGTAGCATTTAATTGGTTATTAAAATTTTTATATTTTTATAAATATTAATTTAAATTAATAAAATAATTGATTTTGATTTTATAAATTTATATTTTAAATTTATAATAAACATATTAATTTTTAATTTATAATAAATATATTAATTTTTAATTTAAAATTAATATATTTAATAATTATATTTAATAGACGGATGTTGAACGCTGCCGAACGCAAAGGCCGATTGTCCTTCTTTGTCGCTAGTTCCGCGCTCTCGTTTGCACTTCAAGCCTTACATGGAACGCCTCAAAGCGAGGTAACGACGCATGACGTCATGTTTTTTCGTGCGTGCAGCCGGCTCTATCGAATTACAAGACGTTGTCACTTAAAAAACTCGTGACATACCAAAAATAATTACATCCACAGACAGTAACATTTCCATAAACAATGACGTCTATTACAATATTACAACAATCTATTCTAAGTCTCTAGTCTAATTCCTTCGACATATATATTAACCCATTTAAAAATATCTTAAAATCACCCACAATCATCTCAGATAGGTACCTAGTATATCTATTTTTCTTTTGTTTAAACAGTTTAATGATTGAGCTCAATTCCACGCTGTCCTGTCTACCATACCCCTAGTGTTTTTGTAAAGCGTGAACCCATGATATCTATTATTATTTTGATTCATTACAAGTTAGTTTATGTAAACTAAGATGGAAGCGGGCTAACTTGTTAGGAGTAGCATGAAATCTACATTTCTTTAGTTTCTACACGATACCGGAACACTAAATCGCTTGACGGCACGTCTTTTTTAGTAGGATAGTACCAATGACCAATTTTTGCTAAACCTATTTTGCTAAACTAATTTGGAAAATCTATATTGGCAGTAACAAACCAATCAAGTGACCTTTGTAGAAAAATTAAAGTAGTCGTAACCTAAGGAATGAATTTAAATATGTAGTTATAATACTTTTTACATTGTTAATTATATTGGTAAAAAAGAAAAACTTCCGTTGGTTCATGACACCAGCGGTTAGCCGTTACACCACTGTCGTCTTGGAAGGACGTTAGTATGTCGGTCATCAGCATTACATCTTATAGCGACAGATATAGAGTCCAACATTAGCTATCACCCTAAGTTACTAACCCGCAGCGTGGTGGGTTTAAGCTCCACTTTGCCTTTAAAAGTAGGCTATTGATGATACGTTATTTTAAAATATGATTAATCTGTATGTATATGAATTAAAAGAAAAATACTTTTTTAAAAGAAGCTTTTATTTAAACGCTCTAAAAAGAAGACAATAAATTGTTCCTTAAAAATTTTAACTATTAAGTTATAACCTCTAAATTTATATGAGAGTAAAAGCTTTAATTTAAAATAAAAGGTTTGATTACCTATCAGTATTTAATAAAATTGAAATTGAAAATATAATAAAATTAGCAGATCAATTGGCATAATTGAATTAGTACTAGTATATTTACAAATCGCGCGACAAGCTTTTATAATCAATCTCAATTTAAAACTCAGTCGTTTGAAGGTATATATTTCAAAATTGAGCTCAAATATTTCACCCGAACAAACATACTTACGAGTACAATGCTAGTTAAATAAAATTAAAAAAAAAATTAATCTCCATTTACCTTAGTCACGGTATCACGCGTGAACGGCTGGACCGCTTTCGGTAATACTTTTTTGTCGCGTTTGCTATTGTCAGGAAAAGGTCCTTATGAATAATTAAGAATAAATAAGGAAAACTACGCGAAAAAAAACCAGTAAAGTTAATAAAACGTAACGACTGTTTCTAATTCAATCACGCACATATCAACGTGTCAGTAGATCAAAATTAAATATGGCACTGAGATAGATTATAGTTAGGTAGGTATAAGCACATAGCCTACTCACAGAAACGGGATTTAAATCTGAAACCGCGGGGCACCGCTAGTATTTTGTTAAAGTAAGAAATGTCTACCCAAAACAGGTACGTGCGATGGAATTCAAACGCTACATCGTCAAAACTTCGTCCATAGCATACGTTAGCAGGTTTTCATATTTCTTCGCTAACCGTTACCGTGTAATACAGTTTACGTTGCATATTATCATACATTATCAATTACATCAATAACCTATTCACTACAGTATCAGAGGTCTGTTCTTGTAGACGAGCGGAATAAAGTTAAGATACACCACGCTGCTCTAATGCGGTTTGGTGGGCTAAGGGTGGTAATGTTTGATTTTGTAACGACCAATATCGGATATAGAAAAAGAACAGAAAAAACACAGCCCGACCTGACTATTATTTTTAACCGACGAAAAAAAAACGTATATATATTTTTTTATGTATGACCACGCACTACTTTTTTTATTGAAAAGTCGAAAGAAATATGGTCCCATAGTCATCATGTTAGGATCTGATGATGATATCCTGGGAAAATTTAAGGAACTCTTCAAATTTTATAGGCACACTTGCAGCGATTTCGGTTTTTGTGTAAGTATCGGTAGCTTTTTGGCTACTAGTGCCGTATAATATACTATGAGAGTATAGTACGAGTAGGTTACGTGTCGATAAATCACTAAAAAAAGTACGAAATAAAATTTTTTAACAAAAAATAGAACCGACTCAAAACGCATTATAAAGTAAAAAATAACTGTGTCATTTAGTTGTTTTAATTTACTTAAGCATATCTATGAAGTCGGTGCCAGCATATTATATCAAATACTGAGAGTTAAAAACGATACGGTTAAATATGTAACACATCTAACTTCCCAACTCTTGGTTGGTGATCAATGGACATTTAAAAACAACATAGTTCCTACCTTACCAATGATGAAAATTTTAATCGGCGCAGCCCAAAATACTTAGGACCTCCGGCCTATAAGTCCACCGCGCATGCCACTGCGACACGGAGGCCCTAAAAGTACCTACGATGGAATTCAAATTTCGCTACATCGTCAAAGCGCCGTCCATAACATACGGTCGCAAATTTTTCATATAAATTTTCCTCGCTAACCGCGTGGCCGTGTAATACAGTTTACGTGGTGCGCTTCGCAGTAATCTTCCATTTGAGAGAGCTTTGTCTATTACACGTACACTTCCGTCCGTCTAGAGCCAGCATGATCCTCTGTACACTGAGGCGTACAGAAGCAATTATTGTAAAGGTTTTATTGACATTCTAATTATGGTTTCGTTTCAAGCGATGTTTTCGTTACTTGAATTTTTGAAGTGAAAGTTCTTTATCGGGGTTCGACAAAAATTTAGTGTAACATTTTTTCGTTACGCCTCACATTTTTCCGTTACGCGCCATCTTTGACTTATGGAAGTGACGTGATAAATATATATATAGATATGTTATATTGAAGTGATCAGCAAAATCAAAGCGTTTATTTTAATTCTAATTCCAGTGAGTTTCGAAAAAAAGTAAGCAATTACATCTCTGTTTCTAATATTTAGGTGTAATTATGGTATTTATTTTTCCACGTTATTTAAAATTAACCTCAGTTTTTGATTGTATTTTTCAATACACTAACACGTGGGTGTAATTATGGTATCAATTCTTTCTAATACTTGAATGTTGATAAGTTAGTTAGTTAGTTTCACTTCTTACGAGTGTACGCTAGTACACGCACACATTTTTTATTTTGTTTATGATAGAAAATTGATATTCAACAATCGGCACACTACAGGGTCAAGAATTAGAGTCAAATTAAAAAGGGGAAATGGAATTGAGATCCGTCACGCTGATCTGATACAAGTTGGCGGGCTTAGGTGATAATGTATGATTTTGCGACGATTACTATTACATTTCAATAATCTGGATTGGCGGCTTAACGTACTCTCTGTAACACCATCTTGACGACCTCCGTGGCGGAGTGGAATGCGCAGTGGATATATATGGCGGAAATCCTGGATTCGATTCCCGGCTGGGCAGATTGAAATTTTTCTTAATTTGTCTTGGTCTGGCTGGTGGGCGGCTTTCGGCGTGGCTAGTTACCACCCTACCAACAAAGACGTACCGCCAAGCGATTTAGCGTTCCGGTACGATGTCGTGTAGAAACCGATAGGGGTGTGGATTTTCATCCTACTCCTAACAAGTTAGCCCGCTTCCATCTCAGATTGCATCATCACTTAACATCAGGTGTGATGGTTGTTAAGGGCCAACTTGTAGTCATTAAAAAAGAAATCAACTTTACAATTTTAGTAAGAATTTTTGGGAAGAAAGAAAAGATCAGTATTTCATAGAAAACTGTTAAAGTAGCTATCATATAAATTTGGAAGGTCCGTTGACCCGTGTGGCGTCTGGCTGGACCCTAAAACAGAAGCGAAGTGAAACGTGCCATGACTACACACCCAGGGCCCCACGAGACGGAGTCTACTCTCAGATGCGGTCGCAAAATTTGCTTATAATGTTTTCTTATTCGCTGTGCATTACGTGACTGAGTTATATATACCTACGTGGTCAGCTTTGCTGTGATCCGCCATTTGAGTGTTTTTGTCTAGTCGATTCTCTGCCCAGGATGGACATAGGCTTAACTCAGACTGGCGTCGAAACGAAGCGAAGCGACTCGTCATCACTTTTGCCATTGCCATTCAGAAATGAAACCAAGAGTCGAGTAGAAGGTTGTGTTAATCAGACATGGAAAATAAAAAAAGGATTGACGCCTTTTTTTATTTTCCATGTCTGATTAACACAACCTTCTACCACCGCGATTTGAAAATAAAGATGAATCCGCTATAGGCAAAAACAAAACGCGACGCGTCGATTTGCTCTAATTTTGAGTTTATATCTAGGTGAGTTTTGCTAGACGTTTCAGTTTTGGCGGGACGCCTAAAACAAAGTGCCCCGCGCGGTATTATAATTTTTTTTTATCGAAAATAAGCTAGTTTGACTACAAGCCTGATAAAAAGTAATGAGGTCTAAGTAAGAGCGCGCTGGGCCAGAAAATTCTTATTCACTTTGACGTTAAAGCTGATTAAACTACAGATGCTTATTTCTGAAATTATCGTTATCAGAAAAAATCTATCTATTAAAAACTAGTTTCCGTGATTTCCTAATTTATTTTGACTACTTATTAGCACCGGGATAAAAAAATCAATATCAATAAAACAAAAACCTAAGATTTTTGTACAACGCAATTATTGTCGTATAATTTTAACTTTACATGTAATTATACATGCGCTGTACCGAATGACTAATTTGACGACATTTATGTAAATAGATAGTGAGTTATCGACTACGACTACCCGTTTGAGTGCGGTACTTTTTAATCGGGAGTTCCCTCCTGACATCTAGGAGGTGAGGCGGTTCGTGACATGGCTATGATGCGTAATGTTTGCGGAACTGGTTTACTGCAGGCTTGAGACTGACTGAGCGTTTAAACGCGCGTTTTTAACCGCCCATTACCTGCTACAGCGCAAGCTAGGTAGTTATAACGCGAATGCCTATTGTGGTTATTTATATCAATGTATATAAACCATTTATGAACTGTCACGTGTGTGCCGTCGACGCATAGTATTGCTCTAACATAATTGCAAATACGCCACAAATAAGTTTACCTAGTAAAGAAATTAGTGACAAAATTGAAGCGACTATTATATTTATAATAGTAATAATAGAAAAAATGCACGTGATTTTTAACGGAAAACGTGTAATGTAATCTCACTGCCAATCACAATATTATCCTAAAGACATAAATGTAATCACATGTTACAGAGGCCTTTTAACTGATAAAACCACAAAAGTTTGTTGGTGTATTAAAATTCAAAGCACAAATCTTGTAAGAATCCCTTTGGCTTACATCAATTCTAATACCTTCAAGCGAGCCATTTTTCTTTTCATTTTCAAGTTTGTTGCAGGTTGGTTTCGGGATTTCGCGATAAATCAATCTAGAAAACGTATGATTCAAAAAAACAAAATACCGAACTGAGCTCGGTCAACCTGGTACTAATAGTTTACGCTTTAAAACTATAAGCATTTTCGGTTATTAAATATAAAGTGCATTTACCTATAACATGTTATGTAAGATTAAAATACGCATAGCATTTATCAAACGCTGAATGTGAACCAGTTATAACTTAACATGATTGAATGCAAAGATGCTAATAGTTTTAATCTGTTCGTGAGACTCATGACATGTCTTACTTGGTCGTCTACAAGTTAAATTAATTAAAACCGGGCTTGAAAAACTGGTTTTTTATTATGAGATTATTGTATTAAAAGTGCGCAAAAAAATTCAAGGATGTGGCTGCAAAGGATATCTGCATTATATTTTATAATAGGTAACAATCAGTTTTATTACTTCATTTTTCAAACTATTGCCTATATTTGCCTTAAGATTTGTCTGACTATACGTCTTATCTCAATTATTCTTTTAAATTAATAATATTAAAATTAGTAGATTTTTATCAAAATCATATGTTTACACATAAATTAATTTTTTACATTTTTGTCTGTCTGTTCATTCCCACTAAATTCTAAAACGCTCGGACTGATTTTGACGGGAGTTTCATTCGCAGATAGCTAATGTTATAAGGAGTACATTAGGCGACCTTTATTTTAGAAATATAAGTTATTTAATTTAATATTATTTATTTATTTAAATAAAATAAAATTAATTGATACAGTTTTAAGAATAATAATGCTAATAAACATAAATCTGTTACTGTATTTTGTTCTCATAAATTTGCAGTAACCAATGTAAATACTCAAACGATCTTGCCGGCAAATAATTCGTCAATAATACGAGTAAGTTACCTTGTTATTTATAATAATTATTAGTAAATTAATTATTAAAACTAAATAATATTTAAACCACGTAATACACATAAAATGTGTCAAAATGTCTATTTGTTGTTATTTCTAAATTAATCACTGTCAACCTATTTTAATGGAGCAGGCCATTCTTAGAGGAGAGCTGATATGGAGCTTAGACTCACCACGCTACTTCAATGTCGGTTGTCGAGCTTGGGGTGATATTGTTAAACACTTTTAACGATTATTATCATATGTTAATGATAATGACCATGCCAGGCGGCCTAATGTGCCTCCCGGGTCTGAAGGTGTAACTCCACCAACTCTCTAACATCTTTTAATTAAGTGTTATAAAATAAATGTAACTATAATAATATGTATTATGAATTATGTTTTTAGCGTGAGCGGCCATGGATTTGGTTAGGACTAGGGAGACCTAAAGTAAGTGTAATAATAATTTTGTATTAGCCTGAATAGAGTTTTTGTGATAGAATTCCTCTGAGGAAGTACTACTGCCATGCTTATTTCTCTATCCAAGCACCATAGTTCTGTTTCTGTCTGAAGAATACTGTAAAATTACGGCCACATGACGCTACGTGAGAACGTATTTTCTTTATGACACAAATAGTTATTTGGCTTCGATTTTAGCTGTAATTGGTACCTAACCTTAGCTTTTAAAAAATGACGAAGGTCATTACAGGCTCTCTTTTCATATATTATTTTAAACATGAAACATAAAAAGCAGCACTTCTAGCGCTTGTTGTTGTGACAAATGTTTATTTAAATGTAAAGCTTATGGAGCGAGAGTCGACTGACTGACAATATTATTTTTCGTGTTATTCCGGGAAAAATATAAAAGAATTACAGTTTTTACTAGAATGATTGAACCCTTACCAACAAACTTCCAACGTAACCACGGTCCAAACTTAAAGTTGCATATCGTACCTGCTATGGTATGCTACCTATGGTAAGTGAGAGTGGAGCATGTGCTGACAAGCTTCCAACTCTTATAATGGCGATCGCGGGCTCTTAATCTATTATGTGAATGCTTAAGTACACATCCGTCTTATGTTCTAGGGTACAAGCGAGTTGACAACCACGGAAGCCACCACCGAGAGTGAGGACAACCCCTGTACACCATACGAACCACAGATGCCCGACTTTAGGGCTCCGGGGCGGAGAATTAGTGAAACAAGTTAGTATATAAAAATTCTAATTAGATGATTAAAGTTTACGAAAAAACCAGACTGCGGAAAAACCTAAATTGAAAACAAATAAAAAAACACAAGTAAACCGCCAAAAATTATAAACAAAATATTTCTTGATAAAAATTTTAATTAAAAAATTGAACCAACTAAAACGCAAAACTATAGATACGCTTAAATAAAAATAAAACAACTAAATAACGCAGTGATTTTTTACTTTTTAGTGCATTTTGAGTCGGTAAAATTTTTTTACTTAAAATTTTTATTTCTTGCTTTTTAGTGATTTATCGACACGTAAGCAACTCATACTATACTATTAGAGCACATTGTATGGAACTTGTAGCCATATAGCTACTGACACTTACACAAATACCGAAATCGCTGCTAGTGTGCCTATAAAATTTGAAGAGTTCATTCGATTTACCCAGGATCTCATCATCAGATCCTAACATGATGTCTATTTGGAAGTGTGTCTTTTCTAATAAAAAACGAATTATCGATATTAGACGACTCTGTAAAAGTTATGCGTGGTCATACTTAAAAAAAATATACACGTCGAATTGAGAACCTCCTCTGTTTTTTTTCTTCGATTAAAAGTATAATCAAAATGGGATCAGTATCAAGTTATAGTATTATCTGAGTTAAATATTATGTCATTTGTTTTTCAGAATGCTTAGAGTACATATGGGAAAGAAAAAATAGACAGGATCAAAATGCAAGGAGCCGTGATTGTAAGTACAATAATTTTTTTTGCTGTCCTGTTGAGCTAGTGGTAAATTTTGTGGCTTTTATCAGATAATCGAATCCTGGGTCGGGTTGTGGAATTTTTTTTTCTTATAAGAAATTTTCATTAAATTCTTAGCCCAGAGCCGGGCACTTAGTGAAGTTATACCAAGGAAGTGTTCGCCCCGGTCACTATCATAAATTATTGTGATCGTTGATGAATCTAATATTATAATCCTAAGCCAATCCACATTGAAGCAGCGTGGTGGATCTACGCTCCATATATATCTTACAAAGAAGGAAGGCCTGGCTCTGTAGTGGGCCGTTATGATGATAATTTTTTGTACAGGCTTTGAGTACAGGCGGAGACAGGAAGGCGCAGCGGTGCCTCACTTTGCCATAGGCGGTAGGAATGCTTTGCCGGGAGAATTTCCACATATGGTAAATTATTATCATAGTTTATATAATATAATAGTTTTATTGTGTCACTAAAACATGGTGGGTGAAATATTTGTGATTTGTTTTGCACTTTGAAGTGCGAAATACCTGGAAAATGTATATAATGCAACGCCATTCACCGGTTATGCCTAAACATCAACAAAGCAAGTGGTCTGGATGGTATCCCCGCAGTTGTTTTTAAAGTATGCGCCCCTGAGTTGACGTCTGTTTTGGCGCGTCTGTTTCAGTTGTACTCCACTAGCTTGTCCCGTCTTGTTGGAAGTCTGCCCTGGTTCATCCCGTGCCTAAAAAGGGCGATAAATCGATCCCTGCTAACTACAGACCAATTGCAATTACCTGTCTTCTATCAAAAGTGATGGAGCATGTCATTAACTCCCAATTGCTTAAATACTTAGAGGAGCACCAGCTCATTAGCGATAGACAGTACGGCTTTCGTAAAGGTCGATCAGCTGGTGACCTTCTAGTTTATTTAACTCATAGATGGGCTGAGGCTATTGATAGCAAGGGGGAAGCTCTGGCAGTTGGCTTGGATATTGCAAAGGCCTTTGATAAGATATGTGCATGTGGCTCTTCTAGCGAAGTTACCATCTTTCGGACTATCGGAGAATCTGTGTAAATGGGTCGCCAGCTTCCTTGATGGTCGCAATATCAGAGTAGTGGTTGACGGTTTTTGCTCTGATCCTAAGTCCATTAATGCTGGTGTACCTCAGGGCTCTGTGCTGTCAACAAGGTGGGAGCCACCTTGTTCATTCTGCATATCACATGTTGGAAAATAATAACAACATACATTGCTATGCAGATGACAGTACGGGAGACGCTTTTTATAAACGAGTTTCCGATTGGGGAGCACAAAACAATGTGCAATTTAATGCCTCAAAGACAAGTTTGCGCCTTTTCTGCGAAAAAGACCCCCTTCAACATCACTCCTAGGTTTCAGAATACTCTCCTTACCGCGTCTAACAGCATTGGGTTTCTTGGGGTCAATATTTCGAACGAAGTCCAGTTCCGACATCATCTAAAAGGGAAGGCTAGGTTAGCCTCAAAAAAGCTCGGCGTGCTCAGTAGGACTAAAAGGTACTTTGCGCCAAAGCATAGATTTTTGCTTTACATGTACGGCCTCATATGGAATACTGTTTCCACCTGTGGGCCGGTGCTCCACATTACCAACTCCTTCCATTTGACCGGATCCAAAAGCGGGCTGTTCGACTTGTTGACAATCCCAGGTTAACTGATAATCTGGAGTCTTTAGAACACCGAAGGGACGTCAGTTCCCTTTTTGTGTTTTATAGACTGTACTATGGAGAGTGTTCTGAAGAGCTATTTAGTCTAATACCACCGTCAGGATTCTCTGCCCGTACCTCACGCCGCAGAAACAAATTTCATCCTCACCATCTGGATGCCTGGTATACTGGTATACTACCATCCGCTATACTAGGAATTTTCTGCCTCTTACCTGTAAGATTTTGAATCAGCTTCCATCCTCGGTGTTCCCACAATCTTATTATTTTGGGGATTTTCAAGGGGAGAGTAAATAAACACCTTAAAGGCCGGCAACGCATCAGTGGCGCCTCTGGTGTCGCAGTTGTTCATGGGCGGCGGTAATCACTTAACATCAGGTGATCCGCTTGCTCGTTTGCTCGCTATTTTCATATAAAAAAAAACCCACTACAGATACATAAAAACTCACTAAAACATACATAAATTTAATTAATATGGATCCAGTAGCTTTCAACTCACTATCATTTTCCAATTGTTTACAGTTGATTATTCTTTTGAATCAAATCCACTTAGTTACTAGAACTATAGCTAGAGTTAGAAGTAGAGTCGAACAGTTGGTGATCTTACATCCCGACGGAAAGCACTTTATTAAGTGTTATCATCAACCTCGCTGATAGTGATTGTTAAATAATAAACTAACATTATCATTTTAGCTCGCCAACCCGCATTGAAACAGCGAATAAGCTCTGCTCTCTTACAAAGAGGGAGCCCTGGCCTTTATGAATGATGATGATGATGTTTAGTAGTTAACTCACTAACAATGATGTATTTTAACGGCATGTCATGTAGAGAAAATAAAGCTCTTTCTTTTGTTGCGAAGGAACAACGACAATAAAAGCTTTTAAAAAAATCTGTATATATTTTATGTGTATTAGGGAGCGCTAGGATGGCGAGCAGCAGTGGGCACGTGGGTTTTCCAATGTGGAGCCAGTCTGATCAGCAACAAGTTTATGTTGACTGCGGCGCACTGCTCCAAGGCTTCACCCCTCGACACCAATCTCGCGAACGTTGTGCCGGAAATCGTTCGATTGGGTGACAAAAATATTATTGACACGGTAAGTAGTGTGGAATAATACGCGAGAAAATGGGTGATGGTGAAATATATGAACCCAATTTAGGGAGTAAGTTTTAAAAAATTCTTTCATAGCGCATGCCTACGTCTTAATATCTATATCACTCTGTCAGAAACGTAGTAAAGTTGTCTTAGAGGTACGGCGTGTGAAACGTAGATCCTTGTTATTTTATAAAACATGAAGACAATTATTGAATTCCGATTATGATGACTTTAGGCGTTGCAGGTAAGGTATATTAAAAGATAAAGCGTTTTTTTTTTATAATTTTATTATATTTTTTTTTCGAGGTTGTATTAAAAATCCTCAGCAGTCACTATACTTCAAGTAAAGCCTTTGTCAGAGACCGTTAAAGATAGATTAGCTTTCTTCCCAAAGCCTTTATAATCCAAGTCCTCTATAGTTAACCATAGTAGGAGCATGGGCTGATAAACTTTCAGCCTTTATAAAATGACGAAGATCTGGTCCTCACAGAATCTTAGACCATCTTTTCTGTTATAAGATTTAATTAATAAAATAATTACTTTGATAAACTGCTACTATAATACAATGTTTTACTAGTATTTCTACTCTTAATTCAGGCTTCAAAAACAATATTTGTATTTTCTATTTCTTACTTACATTTATTCAAATTTAAAAGCTACCACTTTTTTAAAGCTTTCCATCGAATATTGTTTGATTAATGATAATTAATTTCATTTTATTGCAGTATTCAAATGGTCTCAATCCGATAGACGCAAAGATTCTAAGAATAATTGTGCATCCAGAATATAAAGCACCTAAAAAGTACTTTGATATAGCGATCATAGAATTGGAGGAAGAAAGACATTTTTCAAGCAATGTCCAACCAGCCTGTCTTTGGAACAAATTTGATACTAGCAACCTCGGCACTTCTGCTACTTTGACGGGATGGGGAGTTATCGAGACTGGTAAGTCATCTGTGGTTACTTCTTTTTTCTAAATACACATACTGGTATAGACCTCCTTCAATCTCTTCGGATCTTTTCTATTTTAGGCTGCCGAAATCCAGTTAGTGTCCATTATCTTGACGATGATTTTTTAGGGTATTTTTGAGTTTGCAGGGTGTTTAATAACTAGTAGGACTTATGCCCTTTTTAAAGGACTTTTGGCGACCTCCGTGGCGCAGTGGTATGCGCGGGTAAATTATAAGATGGAAGTCCCGGGTTCGATTCCCGGCGGGGCAGATTGAGATTTTTCATAATTTTTCTTGGTCTGGCTGGTGGGAGGCTTTCGCCGTGGCTAGTTACCACCCTTCCGACAAAGACGTACCGCCAAGCGATTTAGCGTTCCGGTACGATGTCGTGTAGAAACCGATAAGGGTGTGGATTTCATCCTACTCCTAACAAGTTAGCTCGCTTCCATCTTAGATTGCCTCATCATTTAACATCAGGTGTGATAGCAGTCAAGGGCCAACTTGTATTCAATAATAAAAAAAAAATTGGGGCTTAGACCGCTGATTATATTATTTGTAATTTTGTAGCAATTCCCACTTTGCTATGTGTGAGGTTGGTTCAGATCAAACCATAATAATAAAGGCCCCTTTAATGTTTAGCAAGAAGACTTACGTCCCCCATACTCCAAGCGGCAGTGGTGGATGTGATAGATTCAGAACAATGCGACAACTTGCTGAGGCCGTCGTGCAACAGGCAGTGGTGCGGCATACAGGAACATCAGATATGCGCTGGGAAGTTAGCTGGAGGCGTTGATGCTTGTCAGGTAACGGAATATTAAAGCTAATTTTTACAATTTTTAGTAAACACAGATGTAACTACCTAGTTGAGATATGAAAATAACGAACATGGCCTCTTTAAACACTGTGAAATACTACCTGTACAACAGAACTTTAGAGATTCTGATGACCTTACGAAGGAAAATAGATCATCCTATACGTACGCGAGCGATAACTGCACAACGCCTGCAAACTGTACTGGCTAACAACGCGTACGGCGAAAGGACAACACAGTACACCGTTCCTCGTTTAATTAACTCAATGCCTTCTGCTGTGTCAGGAGCGATAATGCATATTATGCGTAAATTAAAAGAATATTTTGTATTACAAAAGAAATGTATATTAATGTAAAGACGCAGACTGATACATGTTCTATCAATCTCTGTGGTTATTTACATGTATCCTTATTGTAGTTGTTTTATGTGTAATTTTTTATTTGATAATTAAATTTAAAAAAAACGTCAGCCCAATGCTTCAGTGATCAGTCATCATCATCATCAACATCAGCATTTTAGTGTGGCCAATCTTTTCCATAAAGTTTTAAGGCTTCTCCTCCTTATAGATGAGGGGATATGGAGCGTAGAACCGCCACGCTGCTCAAATGCGGGTTGGCGGTTTTAGAGTAATAATGATTCTTTTATTAACAACAATGTAGATGATACTGAGCGGGACCGACTGCTTAACGTTCTGTTCGAAACACGGGGGTGTAACACAACCGACTACCCGATTCCAGGCCAATAATTTACTGGGAATTTCGTAGAGGAACGAAAATCTCAGGATTATAATAACTCGACTGTGTGAGCTTCGATTTCGTCACTATTTCTCTCTTTCTGTAGTATCGTGTGTGACAGATAATAGATACGAATTCAAAACTCACACTGTCGATTTTTTTACAAAATAGTGCTACAGGGTCGGCTTTCTTTTTTTCGAAAAATTCTCAGTATAAATTCTTATCATGTTTGTTATACTCATATTTCGTTATGAACGAAATTGGGGGATTAATATAATTTTTTGATACAGGGTGATTCTGGAGGGCCGTTGCAGATGAAAATATCTCTGCCACCGTCTCCGGAGGGGTCAATGCACTACGTGATCGGTGTGACGTCATTCGGAATTGGATGCGCTCGTCCCAACCTACCTGGCGTCTACACCAGAATCTCATACTTCGTCGATTGGATCGAGGGGATCGTTTGGCCTGATAATAAATAGTTCTAATAAATAATTATTAATAAAAATAGAGGTTTTTTTTGTATTCCTCTTAGCAAACTGTTTCTTTTGATACCCGTATATTTGAAGTTCGATAACTATCCGCCATCTTTGTGAGTCTATCATATTGGATTTTGAATGACGTCTACAACTAATATTGCTATTTCGAAATTCAGTTGCAAGTTTCTATTTTAACTATATTCTATTTTAACTATTTTTATATAAAATTTTTAAATCTATACTAATATTATAAAGCTGAAGAGTTTGTTTGTTTGTTTGTTTGAACGCGCTAATCTCAGGAACTACTGGTTCGAATTGAAAAATTCTTTTTGTGTTGAATAGACCATTTATCGAGGAAGGCTTTAGGCTATATGACATCACGCTACAACTATTAGGAGCGAAGAAATAGTGGAAGATGTGAATAAACGGGGAAAATTATTCATCCTTGAGAGCTACCGTTGCGTGCGCTGCGAAAACGGTTCAAGATACCAAAAATATATCTATGAGAGAATTATTCCTCTTGAAATGAGTTAATCTTTTAAGATTAACTTACTAGAACCGTTTTTATGGTAATCAAATTTGGTCGAAATTAATGCATTTGTTAAGAGTTGTATCAAGGTAATAATATTAATCTTTATCCAAATAAATGTGTTGTTGATTAAGAGTATTTAATTGTGAACAAAATTGTCTTTGACATCACTTAATTTCAATGAACATCTTAGAATCGTACAATGTTTAACAAAAATGTAGATCTTTGGTACACGGGACGGGACGGAGGATATTGCTTGACGGGAAACTATAAAAAAATTAAATTGAGAGGGATGGCGGGGAAAGAGCACACTTTATATGAAAGTCTGTCTTTAAAATTAAAAGGCTTCCTAAGAGGTTTTCAAGCGGATTAAGTCGCGGGCGAATACTAGTATACTATATACCTAATTAATATGTCTTAGAGCGTTTTTTCTCACTATAAAACATCTTGGTCCTATTTACTGTTTACGCTCAATCGTTGTTCCCGGTAAAATGTTTCTATGACGTCTTATTGCGTAGCAGTTTGATGTGGGTTTTTAGTCATGGTATTACTAAATCGTAATTTATTTTTACGTACATAAAACAACGTGGTAGATAAAGTGTTCGCAGAACTTTACCTTGTTTTTGTAGATTTTATTATTAATGTAGAGCACATAAGTCATAATAGTCAGTGATTTGACAGACGTATATTATTACTGCACTGCGTATAATATGACCTAAGGTTATTGCTTATCATGTATGGAACTATCAACTTTTAACTTTGTGTTTAAGTAAAGTGTGTTGAGTATATACGTTTTATATCTAAGCTGTGACAGCTAGACTAGTTCATACACCCTGGATCGTCACGGGCGATTAGTAAGATACAATTTAAGTTACATATCAAAAGTATTAGTGAGAGTGGATTAGGTGAATCACCACAACAGAAATATGTGTAAAAATTTTGATATAATGGTGTTGAAATTAATCGTATTTGTTGGTAAGTATTATTTTTTATAAGATATAAGTGCATGATTTGTAGTATAATAATTAATATTTTAAATATCTCAGCAGAAAAAATGAGGTATTATTATAACCTCTTTCATCACCCAGATCGGCCGTAATTTTAAAAATCCTTCCTGTAAGTGAGATGATATGTTGTTAATGTGCTATTTAAAATAGAGATGTTAAGCCTTATGTCAGTATTCTGTTATATACAAATTGCAGCCAATGGGGATCACCTCATATTGAGTGATTACCGCCGCTCATAAACATTTGCAACCAGAGATGTCGATGCGTTGCCAGTTTTGCCAACTCTTAAATAATCCGAAATTGTGACGTGAACTAGGTTTGGTTCCTCGTTCTTTATACGCAATGCTAAGATATGGAATGCCTGCTTTTGTTCTCCATCTACCACCTATGATTTGGGTATTTTCAAGTCGAGAGCGAATAGGGTTACCAAACATCCATATGTTGAGCATCGAATTAGTTTCTGTGGCTAAAGGTGCGAGATGAGAAAGGGGACGATGGGATGAGCTTTTACGGCTTTTCATAACAGCTTCTATAGTCAATTCTATGAAATACTCAATATGTATTTTCATCAATGGTTTAGCTTTGGATGTGTAATATTAGTAACACAATAATACTGTACAGTGGTTACTGTAGCTACACACACATAGGCGAGTTTGTATGTGAAGCTACAGAAACGGAAATCCTTAGAATTTATTACAATCAAAGCTATGTTTAGCTTCGATTCTTCAAAAAATATAAGTATAATATATATATATAACAGTAATATTATCGTTAACCATATCTGTCGAATGAGGATACAGCGATGATAATAAGCGATACACGGTTGTTGTAATAATATATTATATGCTAAAATATTTACAGGTATAATATCCAGCGGTTGTTTGGCAAAACACGAAAAAAGGGTAAGTAAGTTCCATTTAAATTATTTAAGCTTTTTAAAACGGTTTCTAAATTAAAAAGTTTTAGGATTATTATTCCGTCAAAATATATTCTTCTTACTTATTGAATCAGTTTTCTTATAAATAAATGTACTTGTATGCTTTGTATTGTAAGTGATTCTGACACAATACATAAGAATAGGAAGGTTCTGGGATTCGATACCCGAATTCAGTCATTCAGTCAAAGGTTTTTAAGAAATTTATTTTATTGCGGATGTATTTTGATCATTGTCATCGCATTCATTTAGTTAAACTAAAAATATCACTTTTACAGAATCTGTACAATAAGATTTTCGTCACATTTCCTGACGACCCGTGTAACAACACAGAGGTAAAAATGCCCGATTTTACCGTAACGAGGAGTCGTATAAGCGAAGTTAGTAAGTATAGTAATAGTATGCTTTATTTATACGAAAGCAAATGAACTTTATCGACAGATAAACCTACTGTTCGTAACTGGATACCTAGTGATAATAGTAATAGGGAAAGAGTCGTAGGTATTTTCACTTCAGATAATACCTAAAATAAGGTGTTTTTTTGCATTTGGTGAGGGCTTGGTAGACATGACGTTTAAAATGTTTGTAATGATCTTGAATTTCAATTTTGAATTTTTAAGGATATCGATTATATTATCTGAAGGAAATAATCTCTTTGTTACCAAAAAAGTTATTTTTATTATTATTGTCACATTTTTCCTGTAGTTTTATATTTTTATTTCAGAATGCTTTGAATACATTTGGCGAATACGATATGAACAAGGAAAGATTGTGAGAATGGCAAAATGTAAGCAAATGTTTATATTAATTTACTTAGATATAAACGCGAACGTTTGTGTGTACTTGCGTGGTCATGCTTTTTACTTGATCGAATCAAAAATAAGAACAGATCGCAGAAGAATCAAAGTTACTGACATTTTATTAAGTCACGAAGTTAACTGGCAAAGAATAAACAAAAATAGAACCAACTCAAAACGCACTAAAAAGTAATAAATAATAGTTTAAAAAAACTAAAAACACGCTTTTTATAGAAACCCAAACTAAAAAATAGAAAATAAATTTTAATAAATTTAAATTAAGAATAGTGTTAAAAATTTCATTAACTATAAATTAATCTATAAAAGCGTGATTTTTTAGTTTTTTTAAACTGTTATTTGTTGATTATCAAATATATTCATACTATGTTTCATAGTAAGCGTCGACAGATACTTACAATCTGTACCCGCATTTGCCTGTGCCCCACCCTTAGCACAGTGACCAAGGAAACCACAGAAACCTGGAGAGTACAGGTGTACGGGCAGTTTAGCACTTAAACCGCTCGGCCACACAGTCGCTAGTAATTTATTTATTAGTGAGAATAAAATAATTATTTATAAATATTATAAATACGGGAAGGCCGCAGGCGCGCAGATTACCCACGGAGAGTTACATACTGACATACTGACATACAAGTGAAGCTAATAAAAAGCGTGTAAAAAATAACTGTGTAATTTAGTTGCTTTAATTTACTTAAGCATACCTATGAAGTCGGTGACAGCCAAGTTTAAGGAACCTTTATTTTACGTAGCAGTTTGTGGGTTCTAGGTAACATCCTTAAAGTAGACTCCTTTGCTCGCACCGACTCCTAGATATGCTTAAGTAAATAAATAAAGCAACTAAATGACAGTTATTTTTTACTTTTTAGTGCGTTTTGAGTCGGTTCTAATTTTATTTAGAAATTTTTATTTCTTACTTTTTAGTGATTTATCGTCACGTAACGTACTCGTACTATACTGCCATAATATATTATACGGCACTAGTAGCCAAAAAGCTACCGATTTAGAGACAAAAACCGAAATCGCTGTAAGCGTGCCTCCAAAATTTGAAGAGTTCCTTCAATTTCCCCAGGATGTCATCATCAGATCCTAACATGATGACAATGGGACTACCTTGAAAGAATGCCCTTTCTAATAAATAAAAAAAAGAATTATCAAAATCGGACAACTCTGTAAAAAGTTATGCGTGGCCATACACAAAAAAATATATACGTGTCGAATTGAGAACCTCCTCCGTTTTTTCTCGTCGGTTAAAAGACACAATACGAAGAGCTGATGTATGTTGGGATCTTAGGGTGTTGCAAAGGCGACCTGGCAACTTATAGCGTAGTGTTGGTGTGGACTAACGAAATCAAGCGAGTTGTTAGGAATTGATGTAGCTACATGTTCTGTACTGGCGCTTGGAAGCCTTTACAAAAATCCTGTAGACTCCATTGACTGATGTGATGATGAAGATAAATGTCAATTAATGTCGGCTGACAATGGGTGTTGACAGTCTAAAATTTTTTGTTCCTTTGGAAACTGAACTTTTATTTTGATGAAACCTTAACTGTTTCTATAATTCTGACAAACTGTTACACCGTTCTCACGACAATCTATTGAGAAGTTAAGATGTAGCTAACAAACTCACTTGTGTAGTTATGAAGATCTTTCAATCAATACTTTATATATTTAAGTAGTGGATGACCGCGACTCGGTTCGCGTGTAATTCAGTTTAGTAAAATCATTACAGAAAGTATTAAGTCTATTCCTTAACTAATAAGTACTAACTCTATTCCTTAAGGAAATTAATAAATTAAAAAAAAAACAATCATGAAATTAAAAATACACAATTTTAGGTGAAAAGAAAGAAGACTGGACACCTGTGTTAGGTGGAAGTGATGTATCTTATGGGGAGTACCCGCACATGGTGAGTGACTTGAGTTCTGATGATTTCTTGCAAGAAACCACTCACGGGTTTGTTAGGTTTTGCATGGGACTCGTGGCAGTTGGCGTGGAGTGTTGGTACAGACGGAGAACGAGGGAGAAATAAGTAAAACAAAACCTATAAGATCAAAATGTGTTCACTCTAGCGCACTTAACGTAGAAAAAATAATATTTTTTAATAAATAATACTTAATTAAAAATTTTTAATTAATATTTATCATTAGGATCTGATAGTGTACCGTTACAAAATCAAACATTATCACTTTAAGTGATTTAATTGATTATGATTACTTCTAGGGCGCTCTAGGGTGGAAAGCAAAGGTCGGGACATGGATCTTCAAGTGCGGCAGCTCGTTGATCAGCGAGAAGTTTGTACTGACGGCGGCGCACTGTTCCTGCGTGCCGAGCACTGATGAAACTGTCACCGAACTACAGCCAAAGATCGTGAGACTCGGCTGCAAGAATATTATGGACGTTGTGAGTGTGACTGTACTATTTTTTGGAGGCTTTGCTTAGGATGTAGTAGTCAGTTGACAGCATAACTAACTAACTGTCAATATCATACACTTCCACCTGCATCACTCAATAATAAATAATTATTAGCAACATAGACCAGATCCCCATAAATAAATAGTCAGTTTATAAAAATAAAACACCTACCTATTTCTTTTTCTAAGGGTAGATTTAAACAGAAGGTGTGGAGAGTCACAAACTTTAAATACATAAATATAGATACACATCTCATTCACACTTTATTCCTTTTAAAAAAGGGAATACTCGTTCCAGTTGTGATCGTCGTTCCAATAAGATAATGATAAGGATTTATTGTTTAAGGATAAAGGAACACACGCGTACGACGTGAATATCCTCAGATTCATCAGCCACCACCGCTACAAGCCTCCACGGCAGTACTACGACATAGCGCTGGTGGAGTTGGAACAGGAAGTCTCGTTCCGATGGCAAGTGCATCCAGCCTGTCTGTGGACTCAGTTCAAAAACCCTGGCGAAGGGACTGTCACTGGTTGGGGAGTCGTTGAAACTGGTACGTTGGTATAAATAAGTACTATTGATTGTCGAAACTGCACAGGTGCTAAGCCAATATCTTGAAGTTCTAAAAAAAATATGGAACTATATGTTTCTTTCATTCATTATAATTTATGCATTACGAACGTTAAATAATTAAGATCTCGGGTGCCAGGGAACTGAAAACGTCATGTGACTGCTGACTTATTATAGGGATTGCAAATTAGTTTGTTTTAGTTGTAAACTAAAACAAGCTAATCATGTGTCATTTGTTTCATGATGATGATAGTAAGAATATCTTGGATTTAACCTAGAAAGGTTTGCCATTTTTCCTTATACTTACCTTTCCTTATACTTACCTTTTATTTAGTTCCGTTTCAGTCATCCACTCATCCGTACTACCCGAACGCATCAGCAATAAATACGTTACTCAATTTTAGTTAGTATCTTCTACTACTAAGCTTTATGATAAACCTTTCCAGCCAGTCTCAAAACGTCTCCTGAGTTACAGAAAGCTGATATACAGATTGTAGAGTCAGATGACTGCGACCAGATGCTGCAGAGGAAACGCAACCAGCGCAAGTGGTGGGGCATCGTGTGGCATCAGCTGTGTGCCGGGGACTCCGCCGGCCGAATCGATACTTGCAAAGTAACTTCTTTTTAGTTTATTGAATGAATAAATAAAATATAATAATAATTATATTATTATTATAGCTGCGTATGAGCTTGGAGTTTTTGTAAAAACCAAAGGCCTCCGAATTTTTATCCAGTGACAGTTGTCCCTTGCCTGCGATTGCACCTGATGTTAAGTTACGACGCAGTTTTACCCGCGTAGTTTCCTTTCCCATAGGAATAGCGAAATAAAAAACCTATGTCCATTTTAAATTTCTCCCAAATCGGATCAATAATTCCGACGTGAAAGAGTAATAAACATTCAAACAAACGTTGCTTGGTTACGAAAATTTGTGGTGATGTCATAATATGTGATCTGTATATTGCTGTGACAAATTTTCGAGGTTCTCTTAAATAAATTAATACAGTATCTTGTAAATACGTATTAAAACTTAGGTACTTGCTTACTTATCTACACGTTTTGTTTTTTAAGGGTGACTCGGGTGGCCCGCTGCAGACGCTCATCCCTCTACGGCGCTCTAGTACTTTGCTACAATGGAAGTTACATCAGATAGTTGGAGTGACATCATTCGGCTTTGGATGCGCTCGGCCCAATACCCCCAGCATTTATACAAGAGTGGCTAGCTTTGCAACCTGGATCGAGAACATTGTTTGGCCGTCAAATAAGACGCTTGAAAATCGGTTGCTATTTAATACTTAATTTCATTAGTGTCATAATCTTTTTGCTTAATTAAGTCTGCCTCTTGTTCAACAAATAAAGGTTAACTTTCAACCCCTATTTCAACAAAAGAGTTGTTACATTTTATATTTATTCTTATACCAATTTTCAAAAAAAGTTTAATTTAAAAAAAATTTACGGCAAAAGTATCCTATGTAATCCGGCTCGAAGGACCATGTATAAAATGGTGTTTGATGGCCAACAAAAAAATGAACTCTGTATGAATTAATTTAATTAACAAAATTACGTGACTATAATTATGTACAGTGCAATGAGCTGAACGACATGCAAATTTGATTAAGAACAAAAAACAGCCTAAAATTCTCCGTGTCGTCGACGTACTCTCGTCAAATTGCAGCAAAATATCCAGGAGGCGTTTTGTTATAAACACCTTACAATGTGAACTATAATCGTACCAAGTTTCATTTCAATATATTCAGTAGTTGTGGCCTGAATTGCGGCCGACAAAAATCCGGACAGACAGACCGACAAAAATTTTACAATTTAAATTTTCGGGTTGAGTATTGATTATAAAGGATTATCCAATAAAATTTTCTAAAATAACTTCAATCAAGAGAAATCAAAAGAATTGGACCTGTTACAGTATATAAATAGTTATAAGTATAGATAGATTTTATTTATTAGATTTAATGTTTGTAAATAATATTGTATATTGGTTGTATATATCGTAATATACATTAATTTAATACCAAAAAAAATATTTTATCTTACTTATAGCTTTAAGTGAAATTTATTATATTTAAAGAAAAATACATTTTTATTATTTTCTTAATTACTCTCAATTTGACTGGCTCTCACCTTTTTTAGTTATAAATTACGCATTTCGTACATAGCCAACTTGATTATAAGTGGAAAACTATTGCCTATAAACGGAGTAACAGTTGGCAGCGCATGCAAATAACACGTCTTACAAAGTGCGATTCTGTGATCATCAACCTGAGGCGTGTGCCTTTCGGTAATTGTAATTAAATTTGTGGACCAAAAAGTAGACCTGTCCTCCCTCCTAGAAGTCTTCATTTATTTATAATGATGATGTTTATCGGACCTGAGTTCTAAAATACAGTTTTTCTTTTTTTTCTACCTTGGGCAACATGATAGTGATCGTCAAATAATCAAACATTATCACCCTAAGTCCGTAGCATGGTGGTATAGACCCCATATCCCCTCTGTTAAAACGGGCGAAGTCTGGTCCTGTAGTGAGCCGTTAATATGATGATAATTATGATGGTGGTGATGATATAGACCGTAACATAGAGCCATACACTTTGAGAGAACATCCAACCGGCAAATGATACTGCGTATACTTATATAGTATAGTATTTGACGGCCGAGTGGCGCAGTGGCTGCCTGCTTCTGCGTCCTAGGCTGTGAGTTTGATTCCCACATCTGGAAAATGTTTGTGTGATGAGCATGGATATTTTCCAGTTTCTGAGTGTTTATCTATATATTATAAGTATTTATGTATAACATATATAAAAATATTCATCAGTTACCATAGCTACTATAACACAAGCACTTATGAGTACGCTTACTTCGGGACTATATATCGTTGTGTGTAATTGTCCTATAATATTTATTAATTATTTATTATGGTAGTTCTACAATTATTCTACAATGACTCATCGAAGACTCGTATAAAGAGGACATAACATACTCGTAGAAATTTTTATAGTCAGTCTTTTCAAGGCTCGGTTATTAATTATTGTTGTATTGAGGAAAGGAATGGACATACAATTAATATACATCACAAATACATATTTAAGACCTTGATAAGTAACGTTATATTGTTTGCATGTAACACAGTGATTAGTCTGTTTTAAATACAAATTAATGATTTAATTATTTGTATTATAACATTTGTAATGAAGGTGTATTATGAACTTTTAGTTGGCATACTGGGTGGTAAGTAACAGTCTGATAATATCCTCACTAATATTATAATAGTTTAAATGGTTGGATAGATGGATATTTGTTACTCTCTCACGCAAAAACTTCTGAATCGATTTTGATGAAACTTTACAATAATATAGCTTACATAACACATCGGTCACATTTTATCCCACGGGAACTACACCGGTGAAACCTCGGGCGTCCTCTAGTAATTAATATATTTTCTTTTACGCCTATGTTTAAAATTTTATTTTTGCCACCATTCCACGTGACGATAATTTGAAGAGCTATTAGGTTAATTTCCTTATCGTTTAAAAAGAAAATTTATTTATACTAAAGCCAAACTCGATTGAGAATGTTTGTCAACAAACAAATTTAAAATGAAGGTAGAAAATTCAACATGTTTTATGCCTAATAAATATGAAATTATGTTTTGTTATTTTAAAAAATCTTATTTAAATGATATTGAATATATTAATTAGTTTTAAGCTTACTGATCTAATTTATTGTCATGAATTTGTCATTAACTTGTTAATTAAAATAAATAGGTGTAAAATGACTAGTGATTTCTACCTTCATTTTTAATTTGTTTGTTGACAAGCATTCTCAATCGAGTTTGGCTTTAGTATAGTGGGTTTCTTTTTTATTAAAAGAAACTTAAATCACGCATAAACTTACTACTTTTTATCTAGTTTGTATATTTGTTTTTTGGATGTGTTTCAAATAAATAAATACAGTACATAATTAAACAAATAACATGTTAATAATTACAGTATGCGTTTCTGGCGTACATTTGTCCGAAAATGATTCAATAGAGGTAAGTTTTTTTATTATAATAATTAGCGGACCAAGCAGATGGTGCACTTCATGGTAAGGAGAAAACCATCGATTGTAAAGAGAGCAACATTTCGCAGGGTATGCAAAGAACACGTCTTATAAAGTGGCGTATCCAATCCAAGGCGTAGCTATTTAGTCTCAAATACCTAGTAATTATACCTGCAACCACGCTCTTCAGACCGGAGACTAGCAGCTTGGCTCTGCTGCTACGGGACGCCCATCTTCAATAGTGGAAATTGCGCATTTGTACAGCAAAATATGACTATTGGCATCTGTAGAACATACCGAATAACCTCAATTGAGGTGATTACGTGACTAGCCCCCATAGGTAAAACGGTAAGAGCCCAACGTTACTTTCAGACAAGGACTGCGGGAGGAAACTGTTACTAAATGGGGAAAAGAATGTTTGGGTGTAGGCAAAGGAACATGGAGAAATATTTTTAAAGACGTTACATGACGTAACGTTAGTCAGAAATAAGAAAATGTTCTGAAAATACTATATTTGACTATAGAAAGCATAGATTAAAGACTAATAGATAGAGCCCATAGCGTGTCCACTCGTGAGACAGCAAATCAGCCTTATTGACATGACATGTCAACATTTAAAGTACATCATAAAACGTTATGTTTTAAAATATCGTAAAATACGAAATATTACTTTATATAATATAGTTTAGTAAACGCATAATACATGAAATTTGCTAAAAAAATAACATATCTAAGCTTTAAATAATCAATCAATGAAATTTATGCCTACTTACGTATGAAACGTAATTCCTTCGATTTTCTGTTCGCTGCGACTGTTGCAGCCGAAAATATTACAACCCACCATAGCACGATAACGTTTAAATTAATATCGTAACCGCAAAGTTGTATTATTTATCAGCAAATTTAATAAAAAGCTACTAATTACTCAGATATGTCCTTTGCTTGTCACCAACTTCATTCTTGACAAATAATAAAAACGAACACGCTGAAAGGGAAAAAAAATAATCTTGTGTCACTTTCTAATAAAGGCTGAATGAAATAAGTCTGTCACGCTCTTGAACCTACAGCCGCGTTATGACTCCATCTATTAGTCTTTAATCTATGGTAGAAAGATTCAGGCAGCTGTTCTGCAGTTCAAATGGTAACAACATGCTTGCGAACGTCTTAGGTAAATTGATTAATTGATAAGGCAGGTAATCTAGCTAGCTGATGATTTGTATTTATAAAGATTTATCAGTCAGGAGTATTTTCAGGCAGCGTACGACAGCGTCAATGTCGGATTTCCTTATTTTGCATGCGATGGTCGAATCGCGCCAATGCCGGATTACAAAGCGCCGGGGCGCAGGGTTAGTAAAGTGAGTAAGTATCAAAAATTTTAATTTAGTTTATAGAAAGCATCCATCATCATTATCAGCTTATTTTAACTTGCCACCAGGCCACAAGGGATGTTACATAAACTCAAACAGTTGCTTCAATGCTGGTGTGTCGGTTGTGATCACTCGTCGTAATCAGTCAATAACGGCTCACTACAGGGCCAAGCGTCCCTCCCTGGATATGGAGCATAGAATCACAACGCTGGTCCAAAAAATAACTATCAGATTGTAACGATAATTACCGGGACCGAAGACTTGCTCTTTGAGAGACAGGGTTGAAGTACAACAACTAATAGCTGCAGCTAGCGTATTTTTTGTTCTTGTTCGTGAATACAACTTCCCATAACGGGCTTCAAAGAAAAGCTCAATATTACATAGCTTGGCCTAGGATCGAATCAAGGAACTGCTTATACGAGTTAAAGGATAAAAGTTGATGATGATCAGAATAACTAAAATACAATATAGTATTACAATGACTGAATATGAATTATTATAATCGATTTGATTTCAGAATGCATGGAGTATATATGGCAAATAAAGTATTTTCAAGGACAAGCATTAAGGGATATAGAATGTAAGTTTCTGATGTTTGAATGAAAATTTTTTGTTTTATTTTGTTTGAATTTTCAAATTCACAATTTATAACAGTCTTCGTAAATATTAAAATTTAAATTATTGCGAGTATTTATTCATATTATTAAAGTCTTGGTAAAGCGCTTTGGGTTAATATGTACTTTGCTTTCCAATTGGCTAATAACTCTTTTAGAGTCTTTCTTATATCCCACCTCTTATATACCCGGCCGGCATAAAAAGATCTGCAATATTGTTGAGTAAATTAATTTGTTTTATTATTTTATTTTTTTTAACAAGTGTAGGATGGTCCTCCATCCTAACCTATGTTGGGCCTTTGGGCATACAAGGCCCTTTTGGACACTATGTTCAATTATTGTTATGGGTAATTAAATGTATGTGTCATTAATAATATTAGTATGGTGCTAGTCTTTTTTGTGTAATTTTTTTAGAATAATGTCTTCGGGGTCTCCTGATTAGAGGTGCCCTGATGGGTACGGTCCTTGTGTGCCCTTATCGTAAAAAAGGTAATCGCTATGTGTATGTTTCTAGGTCCTGAGCCGATAGTAAGTTTTTCAGGTAAAACTGCGACGAAACCACTAGTAATAGGAGGCAAGTCTGCAACTCACGGGGAATACCCGCACATGGTAATAAACCTTTGTTACTTACTATTAATAAAGTTGCGACAGTGAGTTTGTTTGTCTGTGATATTTTAACCAATATCTGCTGTCATTACCCAAACTATCATACATGCTCTCCGAGGTACAGGTATGTAACACCATTAACTTTCCGACTCCGGGCGTAGAATTTTTTAGCAGAATGACATACTCTTTATTGCATAATTCGAACCTAGGACATCGTGATCGAACCACATACGCTAACCACTAGCCAACTAGTCAGTACTGTGTGTAGATCCTTGAAAAAAATATGCATTATATGTACATCTCGTTGATCATCTTCAGTTCGACTGTCAGTATAGCTCGACAAATTGTTATTGGAGAATTGGTTTTCTGTTACATCCGCTTTGCAACCGTTGTTCATTGGCTTGGATATTATTATATACACAGAATGTAGAGAATTGCACTCCCCGTATCTTATTAAATTTCGCCTGGTCTTTTAACATTGTTAATGTAAGTTGTTCTTAGCGTTTTGTTGTAAGCCTTCTTTTATCACTTTTAAGATTAGATCATATGTTTTAGTACTTCTCTTCAAACGGGGCAAATAGCCAAGTTTACCGCAATGCTGGCTTACTGCGGTCAGCGTGAAGGATGTTTCTGGAACTCTGTATCATAAGTTGCAAATTATTAAAATCGTAATTTCACCGCGTAATGTTTAGTGTTAGTTGATTCTCACTAGATGGAATGACAAATTTGACTTAGGATGCAGGCCGCTTAGGACCGTAATGTAAGGAAGACTTCAAAAGAGACCTACGAGTAGATATGTCCAATAGTGGACTTTCATATGCCGATGTCATGATGATGATAATAATTTTGAGGAGATTTTAATTATATGCAAATAGTTTTAATTTCCTTCAATAAATTGAAGATTTTTTTTACCTCACACAAATTTTACCGAAATGTCATCATCTAGTTGATCACACTCTTTATATTTAATTTTCTTCTTTCTTCTTTATTTGCATCATTGCTACTTAATATACTTCTAATTATTGCTGAATAAGTATATTAAGGTATACGTAAAGAACAGTCTTTTTACAATGCAGGCCGCACTTGGTTGGAAAGCCAATGTTGGAACATGGATTTTCAAATGTGGGAGTTCTCTTATCAGCGAAAAATTTGTACTTACTGCTGCCCATTGCTCCCGTGTAAGGAGGAGTGACCAAACTGTTGCAGACGTTGAACCGAAGATTGTCAGGCTTGGCTCTAAAAGCATTCTGGGTACTGTAAGTATAACTTTTTGAAATAACCTTTAAAATCGATTTAAAAAAAGAGGGAAATCTTAAATATATGATTCAATTTACTTCCAGGTGAAGAATTAACTTAAAAAGCAAATTTTAATTTAAATAAATCAAATTTAATCCAAGATGATTTTCTATTTGATATTAAAATGTATAAATCTTATTTCAAATATATCCTTTATTAACTTATTTTTTTTTAAGGTTGATGGAAAACCAGCTTATGATATTGACATACTTAGATTTATAGCACACGAACGCTATAATCCACTTCAACAGTACTTTGATATAGCTCTTGTGGAATTAGTCACAGAAGTCACTTTCAATTGGAAAGTGCACCCTTCTTGTTTGTGGAGTAAATTTAATAATCCAGAGAAGGGAAAGGTGACTGGTTGGGGTGTTACTGAGACAAGTAAGTAATCAAGTAAAAATTAGCAGTAATACAAAAGTAAAAAAATATTCTTTCCTGAATATTAAATAAGATATGAAATGTTATTAATTTTACAGGCTCTCTTAAAACATCCCCTGTCTTGCAAAAAGCAGAAATAAAAATAGTAGATTCAGTCGAATGTGATAAAAAATTAGTAGTCAGAAGAAATAGAAAATGGCAGGGAATTAAGCGTCATCAGCTTTGTGCTGGAGATAAGACAGGTCGTATTGATTCTTGCCAGGTAAATATTTTCTGCAGCACTGAGCAACGTTGTAAAATTGCGAAAGAAATATTTTGTTACTTTAGCTACATTACTACTATTGTTTATACTTTTAGGGTGACTCAGGTGGACCACTGCAAAGCAAGATTCCGTTGAATTCTACGAAATCGATAAATATATATCAAATCGTTGGTGTTACATCGTTTGGATTTGGCTGCGCACGGAAAGATACACCGAGCGTTTACACAAGAGTGGCTAGTTTCCTTGGCTGGATAGAAAATATTGTCTGGCCGGCTAATATTACAGCGACAAATGCAGTTAATGACGAAACTTTTATTTTCAGAACCAGATAATTTTATATTTTATTTATAGCCTGACTATGAATTTTCTTTAATGTTTAATTCGTAATAGTCAGGCTAGAATATTTAATTATTGTTTCATTACGAATTAAATATTTCTATTTGCATCGAAAAGTTCTAGTTTTTATTTTGTCCCTTAACTGCAAAATTTTTGACGTCCTTTGGTCCAATATTTCTCAAACTCTGAAGATGAAAATCTTAGAACAGTGCGTATATCTGTTATTAACAGTGATGATAAATGTTAGACATGTAATTACTAATTTCGACAAAAACTTTTAGCAGATATACCATGTTAGGATTTATAAGATAGGATATATAGGCCTATCCTTTTTATTTATATGTATTTGATGATCAACGAGACTTTGTAACTGTAAGGCCTGTGTGCACCAAGATTTCGGTTATCATTACCAACGGTTAACATAAGCTAAACGTAAAAATTACTGTTCACGACAACCCATACGCCATACCCATTAAGGACGTAAGCTCGGTTAAGATAACCGCCCGGTTTACGTCCTTAACCGGCGTACGGGTTGTCGTGAACAGTAATTTTTACGTTTAGCTTATGTTAACCGTTGGTAATGATAACCGAAATCTTGGTGCACATAGGCCTAAATAAGCAAAATTGCGACATGTAAAACATTTTTGGTCAATTAAATTGAAATGAAAGACACGTTATATTTTTATATTTTAGAATATATTTATTCCTCTATATAATTTAGCTTCTAAACCCTAAAATACATGTGTTCTTTAAAACCGCTTATATAATCAAAAATTAGGTTACTCCTCTGAGACTGTAATATCACATTTAATAACTATCATTTTAACGGAATAATAAATTAACGAATAAAACTCTTTTTTCACGTATCACGATCATCAAAAGCATGAATTTTATATAATCAAACTCCAATTCAGTTTGGTAGGTCAATATACGTTCACTATTAAACTAATTTCTTAGCTCGAAGTATGTGTACTAATGTCAAATTATGATTGATTCAGTGTCGTTGTCTCGTCGTCGTCTCTCCAAACAGTGTCTTCAATCCAATCTATGAAACTGGAGACCCGCGTGTATATACCGGGACGGTTTTTCTTTCCACATTGTATACCAAAAGAGGTAACTCCAAGGATCTGGTAAATCTTTCCGTCAGTTTTTAAGGGCACCTGTACTTGTAAGGGACCACCGGAATCACCCTGAAATTTTTATTGCCATTAATAAAGCAGTTTTTTGTAACATAGCTGTTAAGTATCGTTGTTTGTCCGGGTAACTACTAACGCTGTCGTTATTTCTGATTACAAGCAGCACTGCTGTAGACTTGTCTACAGGACATGGTTGCTGATGTATTTACAGGCGCATAAACCTGCGTTTGGTCTAGTGGTTAGCCACCGATAAATCAACCAGTCTTGGGTTCGAATCTTAGGTTGGGTGGCGGAATAATTATAAGTTTTTCATTCTTCTGAGAAATTTTCAGTAAATTCCAAGCGCCGGGTCGGGAAGTTGGCGGTATTACACCCCGTGCCTCAAAGAGATATTAAGCCAAAGTTTAATTTTAAGAATGTTATTTGAATATGAATACTATTAGTACAGGATCCGTGGCCTATTTTTTCATTTGATTACTATCAAGCTAATTTTCCGTGAGTAGCTTCATTTTGATAAGACGCCCAACAATTTCCTGTGCGAAAATTTTTGATTGTGGTAGCTAACAGAGGTAGCAATGATAAAATATGTCGATTTGATGATTCTTCAATATTTATTACTAACTGAATTGTTTTTATTAAATCTTAAGATAATTATCTAAATTATTTGAAAAAATATTTGTCCTACAAAATCTATGGTTTCATCAAAGAGTCCTCCCCCTCCAACATGTATTGATAACGAGATCACCAAAAATGATTACTAACCAGCTGATTTTTTTTTATTACTTAGTTAATATATATATAATTTAACAGCCATATTGTCCTACAAATTTTGTGGTATGTTATCCTGGTTCCTACGCTTAAAAGTAGTAGTACAGATCATTGATGTAAAAATAATTACTATCAAGCTGAATCTTCGTGAATAGCATCGTTTTAATGAGACGCCCAACAATTTCCTGTGCGAAAATTCTCGATATTGGTAGCTAACAGAGGTAGCAATAATAAAATATGTCGATTTGATGATTCTCAAATATTAATTACTAACTGGATTGTTTTTCATTAAATCTTAAGATAATCATCTAAATTATTTGAAAAAATATTTGTCCTACAAAATCTATGGTTTGATCACAAAGTCCTCCCCCTCCAACATGTATCGATAAGGAGATCATCACAAATGATCACTAACCAGCTGATTTTTTTTTTTTTACTTAGTTAATATTTATATAATGTAACGGTCATATTGTCCTACAAATTCCGTGGTACGTTGTCCCGGTCCTACGGTCAAAAGTAGTAGTACAGATCCTTGATGTAAAAATAGCGTGGTACGCTATTGCGGTGCTCCAATTGAATATATATTGGAAAGTCATGAAATTAAAAATCAATTTATTTCTCAAGCGTGCGAAAAAAAAATGTTGACTTTTTGATAGATTTCACTCAACAATAAGTTAAAAAATTACTGAACGTCAACTGAAATTAAACAAAACAATAACAAAGAAAACTTTGTGCCGCTTGGGTTTCTGTATTTTTAAATGATATCAACAAAGGACGGTACGAGTTATTTGAAAAAGGATATAAATCAAAAAATGAAAATGAAGAAATTTTAAAACAAAAAATCGTAGGATATGATTCTTCCAGTTTGATCCTTCCACCAACAAAAGAAGAATTGTTACAACAAATTAAAAGAACTGCATTTATCTGCAATGTATGGTGTAACGCACATATGCGGTGCCCCACGGAAAAATTGCCGGAAAATTTTGGATGGACAATAATTGATGGCAAATATGAATATTATTGGTTTGATGGTCCCCAAAGTCCATCTTTTGAAGAATTATCTTCTGAAATACAAGGTACCCTATTTATACTATTGTTATTTATTGATTGATTATTCATTATTATATAATTTACTAAATTTTTTCATGTTATTACAGAGTCAGATATCACGAGTGAGGAAAGTGAAATAAATGAAGATGACAGCGATGTTAGTAGCGAAGATTATGAAGATTCATCAGATGAATATGATGAAGATTAATTTTTTTTTTATCTATAAATACACCAATACACCAATTTTTGTACCTAATTTTCCTAAAAAATAAACTTATTTAAATTTTAAAAAAGATTTTTTCACTGTATCTTATGTGAGAAATAGGAAAACGAAAAAATTACAATTCTTGTCGGACTAGTGATACATACCTGTTTTTTTGTAGGACATTGTTTTATTTGGGCACTGAACACACTAACCTATTATGTAATATTTTTGTCCTACAGTTAGTAATGAGAAAAATGGTCTTATGGTATTAACAATTTCGGAGCGTAGGACCGGGATAACATACCACGAAATTTGTAGGACAATATGGCTGTTAAATTATGTATATATTAATTAAGTAATAAAAAAAAAATCAGCTGGTTAGTAATCATTTTTGGTGATCTCGTTATCAATACACGTTGGAGTGGGAGGACTCTTTGATGAAACCATAGATTTTGTAGGACAAATATTTTTTCAAATAATTTAGATAATTATCTTAAGATTTAATAAAAACAATTCAGTTAGTAATAAATATTGAAGAATCATCAAATCGACATATTTTATCATTGCTACCTCTGTTAGCTACCACAATCAAAAATTTTCGCACAGGAAATTGTTGGGCGTCTTATCAAAATGAAGCTACTCACGGAAAATTAGCTTGATAGTAATCAAGTGAAAAAATAGGCCACGGATCCTGTACTATATTTCGCGAGAATAATACAGAAGTACATGTAATGAGAAAAAATTATAAGATTGGACAGTCTCACGAGACAAATTATTATTATATAATTTTCATTAATCAAAAATTGATCATTCATACGTAGTAATTAACATTATTTTTTTAGAAACATACTAATAACTTAATTCTTCTTTGCTATTCTTATTATAATTAAGTATCTGTGTTAATTTTCATCTAGCTCATTTAAATGAGCCTTATTGAGATTTAAGTTCATATAGTATAACAAACCATCATGCAATTGAATTTATAATTTTGTAAGATCAATAAAAATAGTAACTTTAATTTTATATAATATGTGGTGCATAATATTCTTACCTGACATGTATCAATCCCACCGACAAGTTTTCCAGCGCACATCTGGTTATCTTGAAATCCATCCCAATTTCTATTACGGAAGATTTCAAGAATAACGTCGCATTTTGGCGTTTCAATGATATCAACAACAGCTGTTTGTAGTTCTGAAGCTAGTTTGCCTGCAATATTCGTAATGATTACAAAGTTTTCTAAAAAAGGAGTTTCCTTACACAAGTTACATTATATGATGCTGTTCTTTGTTAGGCTTATCGCTATAGGCAAAACAGACAATCAGACAACATTAGAAATCAAAACTGTAATTTAATCATCTGTAAAATTTTTAAATACTTTGATATATTTTTAGTGTCATATAATTATTCATCGCCATCCTTGTGACACGTCTACTGTCTTCAGTCCATCTAGTGGCGGGTCGACCAAACGGTGCGGCGTCGCCATTCCAGCACCATGGGCCAAGGTCCATCATTAGGTGTTTTTTAATATAATGTTTGTTGATCCATGGGCTTCATGAAAAAGAACATATTAATTGCGGGCAAAAGTGAAATATATCTCTGTATATTCACAATACGAGATTCTTCCAAGAATAAAGTGTTTGTCACTTAATTCTTGCTCAATGATTCGTAAAGTTAAAATAAAAATAGACAGGCATATATATCGATTATTCGATAAAAGTTGAAGTTCAAACGCCTTGGAGTGATGATGCTCGATAGACATTCCGATTCCAAAAATTTAAAGTTGATCAACCTCCACTAGATGAATTGACGACATCAAACGAGTCGCAAGGAGACATTGAATACATGCGGTGGGAGAGAGTGTTTTAGAACATCATACACAAACGAAACCAAGTAGTGGATATTCTTTAGGTGAGAGTAATGATAACAAATCGATGACGATAATTGACAAGAAGGATTATTTTCGGTTGAAAGTAAACAAAAACATTGCAGTGCTGGTTACTTACCACCTTCAGTGTAACCCCAGCCAGTTAACGAAGCCTCAGAGCCTAAATTGGTAGTATCAAAATAAGGCCATAAACATGCCGGATGTAAGTTGCTTTTAAATTGAATTCGTGATTCAAACTCTATGAGAGCTATATCAAAATACTTCCTTGGTGACCTATAGTTTGGGTGGCACACAAAACGCTTGATATCTATGTCTATAGGATTACCATGTATGTTAAACTGAAATAAAATTACAAACATTTATTATCTATTTTTAAATTTAAATATGAAGTTAAGATATGTTTAGATATTGTCATATCTAAACTTCATTATCTAATTTAATAGATACAAATTAAAACTGATTTTCAATAAGATTGCGATGTTATTATTTTAATCGTGCTCGAAAAACCACGGTGTACAGTTTTATCATTAATTTAAGTTTAATTAGTTATATTGTGTTATTTACCGAATCATCAGCAATATTCTCAACACCAAACCGTATGATTTCCGGTTTTGGATTTAGTACATCTGGAGACTGCCTCAACGACAATCTAGAGCAATGAGCTGCTGTTAATGCGAATTTCTCACTGATGAGAGTACTCCCACATTTGAAAATCCATTTCGGTGAATCACTCTTTGATCTCCAACCAATAGCTCCCTGTAAATCACAGTTATGCATCGTACTCATATTGTTTACATTTATTTTGTAATATTATATATACCTATATCATATATTATTATTAATATATGATATTCTCCGTTCCGTACCATCTTTGGTAAGTAGCCGGGTCAGCCTTATTATGTCTTGACTACTTCGTTGGCGTGATAATACGAGTTTTCTTTTACCTAAGAACTTTCGTGTGGTGGTATATTATACCCTACTTGAAAAATGTTATACACAATTTGATAACGTTTAGTACTCTTGGAAATATTTTTTTCTACTTACCATGTGCGGGAATTCCCCTTCCGTAGCTGCTCGTCCTCCAAATATAACGGGGGAGTTAATTAAGAAGAAAATTTCTGGAACAATGCCTTTCTTTATTTGGGAAATAAGATAAATTCGACCTGAAAAGAAGGTTTCGGAAATGAATTTTTACAAAACCTACGAGTATATTAGTTAACGTTATATTAGTTTAGTTTAAGTGACATTAAAAGTTACTTACATCTTTGACCCCATTGTGCTTCTTTCTCCCGATTTTCCATTTCCCAAATGTATTCTAAACATTCTGCAAGATAAATAAATAATAATATTTATATGCTATCGCGAACATGTGGGTAGTCCAAATAAAGAGAAGTATTTTTTATACCTACTACGAAAGCTCCCAGAGGGTTTGTATTCCTTCGAATTATCGTCATATTTCATCTAATTTAGGTACATAAAATCTTAACAAGTTATGTTCAAAAACCTTTCCCAGGAATCACTTTATTTATTGGTGTGAACCGCATGACAGTCCGTCTCGTCCGTCTTTGAGTTTATCGCAAACAGACACACAGATGCGGTGGGGGACTTTGTTTTTAACCCCCGACGCAAAAACTACGCGGTGTTATAAGTTTGACGTGTCTGTGTAAATGTATGTGTATGTGTCTTTCTGTGGCATCGTAACTCCCAAACGGATGATCCGATTTTAATGCGGTTTTTGTTGTTTGAAAGGTTAATCAGTCGAGAGTGTTCTTGGCTATGTTTGGTGGAAATGGGTTGAGGTCTTCAAGGTCATCAGGTAGTTTGTTAGGTGTGATAGAAATGTTACACGCTCAGTTTGCTTGAAAGCATGTGTGTGATCTGACATTTGAGACACTAGTATCTTCTGGAACCACTTAGCTGGTTTGATGATAAGGCTCGAAGGTAGGAGACGTAACCCTGGTCTACCTTTTTAGTAAACCCATCGAGTTTGGGCTCGTTGAATTTGTCTTGACTGGTTCATTGTTTGGTTTTCATGTTTCTAATTGACGAGGACCTGATGCTAGAAATGGGAAGTGGCATATAAAACCCTGGAATGACGGAATGAAACGGATAAACCGATTTATATTTTTGCTGAAGAATGACCAAAGTTTAATATTTATAGCTAGATAGCACTTTAAACTATAATAATCCCTCTGTTTTAACAGATGCCATTGACAGACTTTCTCTATTTATGCGGTTTTTCTTGTAATTTCTTTTTATTTAATTAATTCTTTTTTTAAATCTAATCGATAACTTTGTTGCAAAATGTGTATCTTGTTTTAATGTAACTACTACACTACACTATGAAAATTTAAAAATCCAAGATGGCCACCACAAAATAAATTGTAAATTTGATTTTAGTCGGGGGTTTTTAAATTTTGAATTTAATAGTTATATAATATGTAAGGAAGGATGTTGTCAATGTATTCACAGATTTGAGTTCGTTCTTTTGTGTCATACTAGCTGATGCTCTCGACTTCACTGTGTAATGTACTTGCTAAATTGGCGATATTTTATTAACCGACGTAAAAAAACGGAGGAGGTTTTCAATTCGACACATATATATATATTTTTTAATGTATGACCACGCATAACTTTTTACAGAGTAATCCGATTTTAATAGTTCTTTTTTTATTAGAAAGGGCATACTTTCAAGGTGGTCCCATTCTCATCATGTTAGGATCTGATGATGATATCCTGGGGAAATTAATGGAACTCTTCAAATTTTGGAGGCACGCTTACAGCGATTTCGGTTTTTGTCTCGGTATCGGTAGCTTTTTGGCTACTAGTGCCGTATAATATAGTATGAGTACGTTACGTGGCGATAAATCACTAAAAAGTAA
Organism: Mycalesis mineus; assembly: GCA_034621355.1. Classification (NCBI taxonomy): domain Eukaryota; kingdom Metazoa; phylum Arthropoda; class Insecta; order Lepidoptera; family Nymphalidae; genus Mycalesis; species Mycalesis mineus. The sequence continues at coordinate 3,966,327 of CM067897.1, forward strand.
GAAATAAAAATTTTTAAATAAAAATAGAACCGACTCAAAATGCACTAAAAAGTAAAAAATAACTGTGTCATTTAGTTGCTTTAATTTACTTTAGCATATCTAGGAGTCGGTGCCAGGTTTCGTGAATGAATGTTTTTATTCCAGCATCAAGACCGTTAAAGGTAAAATAAGTCATCATTATCAGCCTGGTACCGGCCCAATACAGTGTCAGGCTTCCCTCCTTGCAGCAGAGGGAATATGGGGCGTAAACCCACCACGCTGCTCCAATGCGTTTGGTGGACTATAAAAAGAATAAAATAAGTATGATTTACTCACTTGTTTCACTTATTCTACGCCCCTCTCTTTTGAAATCAGGCATTTCGTTAAAAAATGGATCGCAGGGTTTTTCATTGGAATCTCCAAAATCAACATCGTAATAGGTCTCATTACTCTGTAAATTATTTAAATTGTATACCAATCAATATTTTCTTTATACACTACAATACGTCGTTGACTGTAATCACATTTGATGGTAAGTGGTAATGTAATCTAATATGGAAGTAGGATAACTTGTGGGGTGTGTGATGAAATCCACTCCTCTTTCGTTTTTTACACGACATCGTACCGGAACGTTAAATCGCTTGGCGATAAGTCTTTGTCGATCGGATCTAGACCGATCAAGAAAATCTCAATCGGTCTAGCCGCGATTAAAATCCAGGACCTCAGTTTAATTTCATCTTATTCGTAAAAAGCTGGCTGATTTCTTTGATTGATTGCCTTCTTTGATTGCATTATTACTGATCAGGTGTGATTGGAGCTAAGGGCTAATAAATAAAAAAAAGTTTTGTAAAAAATATCAAGGTGGTCTTATTAGTGTTATATTAGTCGCGGTGACTGTACCAGTAGTAGGTAAAGTGTTAATTAATCTAAATTGGAAGCTCCACTGAGTCACGCGTTCTAAACAACAAGAGTTAACGCTGATTGGATAAACGTCTACCTACCCGCTACTCGTAATAGAATGATTGCTATTTACAGTTAGTTTTCCTATTACTCTAATACACAAAGTTAGTGTTTATAATAAAATCGTGTTGTATAATAATAACATTGATCTATTTTTTTAAATAAAAAATAAGCTCCGGTCGGAGAACGGCATCCAGTCGTTCACACACCTACATTTCTGCTACCTATTTCTTAAATCAATAATAACAATAAATATTAGAGGACAATTACATACATCGATATATAGCCCTAAAGTAAGCTTAGGTAGCTTGTGTTATGGGTACTATGATAACTGATGGATATTTTTACATATATTATTGTACATAAATACTAATACATCGTTAAGTCGAACCTCGATAAGTCAAAAACCTCCGAATCTCGAAAAAATGTTTTGTTCCCTTCCCTTAAAACACCAAAACCTCCATTACTTGAAATCTTGACCCTCTGTTAATCGAAATAATCACTGAGTCCCTCCAAGCCATTTTGGTACATATTTTCACTCTATAACTCGAAAAATTAAATTTGACCTCTGTATCTCGAACATATGAACGTTTTATTTTACAACCTTTACAACTTGATCATTTGGAATTTATTATTAATCTCTATTGCTCGAACAAAAATAAGTTACCGACTTTAAGAACTTGCAGACAATGTAAGTACACTATTGTTTCTTAGAAAACATTTTAGGAGTATACAATAATAAATTTATGACTCATGGAAACACGTGTTTGCTTGCTATATAAACCTCAAACTCTTTATGTCGAATCAAAATCTGCCTAAGTCGAAATCCTCCATAAGTTGAAAACTCTATAACTCGAATTTTTTGGCGTCTCCCTTGATGTTCGACTTATAGAGGTTCTACTGGTAGAACCGGAACTGGAAGAGTTTGAGGTTTATTCTTATAAATTTTGAGTTAGAGAGGTAAAATAAATATAAATTCAACTTGCAGAGGTGACAAACATATTTTTATTTATTACAAATCAACATTATTTCAAATCATTTTAAAATAAAAAATATGGCATTAATAAAAGTCAGTAATTTTTTTTTGCTTTAGATAATTTGGTTGTTCTCTATCTATTGTATTGTCTAATCTATAAAGAGCAGAAAATTCTTCTTCTTCAGAGTTACTGGTTTGCTCTATAAAATTACGTAAGGTATTCAATGCGGTTCGCGCCTCTTTGATGGAAACCCATGGAGCGCATGTACTATTCACGTCTTCTATGTCATCTAAATCATTAGTATCGGTTTTCTTATTGATGTGTATTGCAGTAGAACCAAACTACTTCTGACAGTATTTAAGTCGAAAACAAATGACTGGCTTAGGTAAATTTCAAAGGGAATCAAAATTGAACACCTGACACAAAGCAAGCAAACACGTGTTTCCATGAGTCATAAATTTATTATTGTATACTCCTAAAATGTTTTCTAAAAAACAATAGTGTACTCACATTGTCGGCAAGTTCTTAAAGTCGGTAACTTATTTTTGTTCGAACAATAGAGATAATAAATTCCAAACAATCAAGTTGTAAAGGTTGTAAAATAAAACGTTCCTATGTTCGAGATACAGAGGTCAAATTTAATTTTTCGAGTTATAGAGTGAAAATATGTACCAAAATGGCTTGGAGGGACTCGGTGATTATTTCGATTAACAGAGGGTCAAGATTTCAAGTAATGGAGGTTTTGGTGTTTTAAGGGAAGGGAACAAAACATTTTTTCGAGATTTGGAGGTTTTTGACTTATCGAGGTTCGACTTAACGAGGTTTTACTGTAATGTATAGATAAACACCCAGACACTGGAAAACCATGTTCATCACACAAACATTTTCCAGATGTGGGAATCGAACCCACAGCCTCGGACGCAGGGTCACTACCAATATTGATTAACTATTGTCTATAGAGTACATATCATACACAGTCTATAGCATACACAGGACATCCTGTACCTAAACGATTTCTGTTGTCGAATAGGTTTTAATCAATCAATTAAAAATGTATGAGATACTAGAACGGATTTTAAACAAAAGCTTTTGTGTATTTTTCATTTTTATTAGAACTATTATAGCTAAATGTAGGATAACTTGATCAAGATGGGTGCAGGGAATTGAATCTTAACCCCACGGGAAATCAAAAACTACACGCGAAAGAAGTCGCTGGCCACCGATCAGAAAGAACACGCAAACTCGAGACTGACCTCTATATTTGAACCATTGCATTGGTTTCGTGGTAATTTGATTCGGCTACGGATAATAAGGTCTACTGTTTGAGTCCCGTAATTGATTTAGATACATTGAGAATTAATTTATTTGGATTTGTTTTAAAAGAACAATATCAATGGTACCCCAAGTCGGCGTTTTTGTATGATTTCCGTGCAATGAGGGCATATATTTTGAATGCCGTCTCGTGCCTGATCTTTCTCCGAGTAACATGTACCTACTAAAGTTCGGATATAGAAAGAGCGCACACATTTTTACGCTATATATATTGTGCGTGGATGTTAGAGTCTTAAGATAACATTGAAATTAAATCGGGAGAACATTTTTCGTAATTAAAAATCTCCTAAAAGTCTAACACGCTTTGCGTCATCTTTTATTATACGCATTGTATAATCTGGAATGCCCTTCCGAGGACAGTTTTCCTTAATCCTACAACATTGGATCTTTAAAACAAGAGAAGAGACATATTCTAAGTAAGCGCGGCCCACCTTAGACCACATATACACTTACTATCAGGTGAGATCGTGGTCAAGCGTATTATTATTTCATATTAAACTACTACTAGTATATGCAAATGTAAATAATACGTAAATCATTAATTAATAACTGTTTATTATCCTCATAGCCCTATACATAAATTAACATCATAACCCTAAATATTTAAAAAGGATAAATATAACATTATTATAAACATAATATTAGTTTCCTTTATAACTGAAATATAGTTTTACATTAAGCTATGTATATTTTTAATCTGAATTGGCATTTTGTTACGTAGGTAGGATTCCCTAGAAGGTTTCAAATAATTTTCTAAGATTGTTTGTTGGTAGCATCCAAATGAAACAAAGAAGTTAGAAAAACATGGCAATCCCTCTGCCGCAGTCGGCTAAACAATATGGTAAATTGATTATTGCTAGTTAATACAAGCATCCTTCTTAGCTATCAAGACATTTTACACAAGTCGTTAACTTGGTCGGAATACAGCATGCGGGGACCCATCGCAGGCGGGTAAGCAACGGATGAACGTTAGAACGTAGCACGGCACATATGTTAGAGTGGTCATAGGTTCAATCCTAGCCCGTTAAACTTTAGTACCTACTCCTGGCATGGTATGTAGGGCTGATAGAATATTTGTCGTTTTAAAAAAAGAGATTGAACTGAGAGAAAAAGAGACAGTGTCTGGTAGAAGTGACCGTGGCTAGTTCACACCCTACCAACAAAGACGTACCGCCAAGCGACTTAGCGTTCCGGTACAATTTCGTGTATACACCGAAAAAGGTCTGGATTTTATTATACTCCTAACTAATTAGCCCGCTTCTAACTTAGCATCAAGTGTGATTACAGTCAAGGTAACATGTAATGAAATAAAATATAAGTAGCAAATATTGGTCAAAAAGGTAAGTAAAAAGGTAGACATAGACAAGTCAGACTAAAACGGAATGATGTTTCTTAGTTGTGGTAGAATTAGTAGCTTTGCCCATAATTACTACTAGGAATAGCACAAAAAATGTTGAGTCTTACTTGAAGAGCTTCTAATAGGAACTTTTCTAATTCGTCGGTGCTGGTCGCCTGCGGTTGTGCCACTGTGAAATTATAAAAAAAAATAAAAATATAAAAAAATTAAATAAAAAAATTTCATAGCGACCATAAGGTTAAATCGTTAACAACTTTATTCACCAATTCAAATTCGCTAATTTGAAGTAGGTTTAATTTACAAGCACTTTTAAAACGTAAAGTCAGACTATGTGTCTAAATAGAGTTTATGCCACCGATAGGAAAGGGGGACTAAACCCTATTGGTGTAATATGGTTAGTTATATTAATAAGGGTGTCGATTTTGCAACTATAATAAATACAATATTGTTATTAATAAATACCCGGATTAAAAATTTAATGTGATATCTAGTTAGACATGAACCAAGTAGATCTACCATGTGTAATTATATAATAATATACAAGTAATATATTTCAGCTTTATTTTCAAATAAAATAAACCAATAACTAAATTTAAAATTAACTGAACCATCACTGAAATTTTAATACTAAGCTTTGCCTGCGATTATACACACTGTTTAATTTATAATTTAAATAAAAAATAAAAACTTAATGATCTTTCTGTCAATTACCAAAATGTTTTTTAACCAACTGGTAGTGCCAAAGATTAGCGCGAACAAACAACCAGCCAAACTATAAGTAACTAGGTATATAGTTTATAATCAGAGTTTATTGACATTAAAAAATAAGAAAAATCTCCGTACCTGAAAACAGTGTTGCTATTAGAAAGGTTAAACACAACATTTCGACACTTACGAAATAAATGTGAATTCACTTAAAAACAAACTATCTTTTTAGTATTGTTTTTCATAAATCTATAACATATTTGTATAGAGACTGTGAAGCTAAGCACGCGGGCTTACAATCTGAGTATAAACTCCAGAGATTTGTAAACCTGTTCTCATTTTCGACCGTGAGAAACATGTTAAGCATCCAGCACACTAACGCTCCGTTTGCGTTAAAGTTTGCGTCCAAATATGGAACACCTGTTTCTAATACTGGATTGATTGATGTTGTCTTAAAGGAACAGCCTTATTGGTCCTGTGAGTAGCTTGTGCTATTATTCATCATTTGATCTTTTGTCCCGTCGATTTAAGACAAATTTTATTTCTGCTAGAGTTTTTACAGAGTAAATAATTTTATTTAAAATCTCACACACACACTCACTCACTCACACACACATACATACATACATACACATACGTATACACACACACACGCACACACACACACACACACACACACACACATACACACAATATCACACTAATTGTAATTCTATTATATTTTGTTAACTAACGGTTGTTCTGTGTGGTGAATGAGCGGGGCACCCAGTTATACGGGTCTTCCACCTAGTACAGGGGCCCTTGCTACTTGTTTTCAAGACTTTAATAGTTAATTAATAAAGATTTTTCATTTTCATTTTTAATAATTATCGTATGTGATCGCTAATGATACATACTGATGTTGATTTTGATTATGATAATAATTGTAATACATAGTGATGAAAACGCAATCTAGAACACAAACGTGGGACAGTGTGCGTTGCGCTTTAGCGTTCATTAATAATGTGGTGGTGCCGGTTTAAGCGCATCCATAATTTGCGAGCCATTGACGCGTGATGTTTATTTTATTAAAATACTAGCAGACGCCCGCGAATTTGTTCGCCAGAAAAGAAAAAACTGCACGAGCCTGTCTTTTTATAGAAAGAATGTGTGTAGCAAGCTATCCTTGCCATGCCTTTGGAGACTATTTCGTAGTCCAAAAAATGAGGAACAATTCATGCGTTATTTTGTTATATCTCAATGGGACTAGATAGCGTTTTCAAGTAAAGTTCCAAGCACCTCAACCTTTCACACTATTATTGTCATATTAAATCTTGACAAATTATACACTTAAAACTTTCTCAGAAGTTACTTCTATCTAATGGTGAAAACCGCATGAAAATGCTTTTATCAGTCTTTGAGTTTATAGTGAAGAGACAAACAGATAGAAACAGATAAATTAACTCTTGAAATTACTTTTACCCTAGCTGCTTAAAGCTAGTAGCGTTAATGAGATCTTTTGTAAAGCATCGACACTCTCCTTCTCTGCTCGTGTTGTTCTCCCTGCCGAGCCGAATTTAGTAAGATCCTAGACCTGCTTTGGATACGGTTTAAAATAAGTAATGCTGCAGTTTTCTCGGACTGTATTGCATATTAACTAATTACATAGCAATTTATAGATTTAGGTAATTTATTAACCGACAAAAAAAAACGGAGGGGGTTCTCAATTCAACACGTATATATATATATATATATATATATGACGGCGCCTGCATCATCGTACGCGACTAGAAAGAAGTCTGTGAACTGCACGTGTACCAGCTACGCCCTCTTGCGGCTGCGCATCGTTCGATACCCCCACTCACCCCACTACTTGAGTCATTCTAAGTTGTATAAAAGGAGCGGGTCTACGACTGGTGGGCGCCCCATTATGACCTACGCTAGCGTAGTGTTCGCCCACCGTCCCAAGAGCGCAATCAAGCGCTTACAATCGGTTCAAAATAAGTTTATGCGCCTTGCCACGGGCTCCCCGTGGTTCGTTCGTAATAACGACCTCCACAGAGACCTGGATCTACCAACCATTACACAACACATGAAGCAGCTATCGAAAAACTACTTTTCGAAAGCCGCCACACATCCCAATCCACTCGTGGTTGAAACTTGTTCTTACACTCCCGAAACAGACGCCGACTGCACACGCAGACGCCCCAAAAGCGTCCTTTACGACCCTGACGACGACATAACAACGGACAACGCCTCCCAAGATACACACACACAACAAACACAGCGTCTTCGCCGGCGAAGACGAGGTCCCCGTTTCCTAACGTCACCCGGACGTGGAACTCACCCACGTCCATTAAGGGGACGCTTTGGCCTGACTTAACAGTCACGCCAAAACCACATGCCCATTCCAAACGTCCCTCTAAGCCGAGGCCCGAGTCTCACAGGAGACGCCCTTAGAGAGTCGTTACGCCCTCTTACTTTTTCTTCGCCTTCGGGCACTCTCCGGCGATGCTTCTGCGCTCGCCCAACCCCCCCGGTGACGCCGCTGTGGTCCCGTATGGAGCCTACGGCACTTACTCAAACAGAAAAAAAAAAAAAAAGACTGGTGGGCACTCTCTCGCTGGCATCCGCCGCGCGCGGACATCTGCCCGATACGCACCGATCGCCGTCCCGGTCTGCCACCAGCGGCTCGCCCCGGTTCTCGGCAATCGTCGGATGTCGACGCCCGCACGGACGGATGCTCGATTGCTCCCACCCTTTTTATCCCCGATCCCAGTGCCAGTGCTTGTGACAGTGACGGTGACTGTGAAGTGTTCTGCGTCGTGATAGTGTTAGTGTAGTTCCAGGGTCCGGTAGCGTGAGTAATACACACATAGTGTAGATTAAGTACACCCTCGTCACCTAAAGGCGAGGACTTATTAGGGTCTCACCTTAGGTACACACCTCCCTGCCTCGGCGGGGAGGCCCAAGTTAGCGCCCGGGTCCAACATGGACCCAAAGACCTACGACCGACTTATAGTGGAGCACCTCATGAAGGTGCTCCAAAGCACCCAGCCAGGGTTCATAGAGAACCTGCTGACTAAATACCCAATCGCCGCGAGTGTCCCTCAGACGCCGCCGACCCATGCCGGGCCTTCAGCCCAGCCCCCGACCGCTGCGCGTCCTCCTAAAGGACCGCAGCCCCAACCCGGGCCCTCAGCCCAGCCCGCGACCGCTGCGCGTCCTCCTAAAGGACCGCAGCCCCAACCCGGGCCCTCAGCCCAGCCCCCGACCGCTGACAAGTACGACTCTCCCGCTTCACCCGCTTTGCCGGAAGACAGGGGCGACGGCTTCACCGTCGTCCAAAATAAGAAGCGTAAGCTTCGAGCCCCCAAGGCTCAAACCCAACCGGCCCGCAAGGTGACCGTCACCGACGCACCACGCGCCGCCGACGCCCTTTCATCCGAATCAGATTCGGAAATGGAGGACTCCCCGATGGAGGAGCCTCCGAAAGAAAAAGTCCCTCCCCTTTTCATAAGGGACAAGGACTCGTGGATGAGGCTAGTACCTTTGCTAGCCTCCCACAACCTCGAAGTCCCGACAGCCCGCCTAACCGCCATAGGCATCAGGGTTCAATGCCCTACTAGCGACGTACACCGTCGCATCACCACCCTATTGAGATCAAACTCAGTAGGTTACCATACATACGCCCTCCAAGAGGAGCGTGTCCTCCGCGTAGTAGTACGCGGTTTACCAAAAGAGCTCACAACTGAGCAAATTAAGTCTGACCTAGTCAGACAAAACATCCCAGTGCATGAGGTTCACCGCATGCACAACACCCGCACTAAGGCCCCTATGGACTTAGTGCTAGTCATCGCCGAGCTCTCGAAAGAGGGCAAAAAGATCTACGATCTTCAGGCAATATGCCACCTTACGGGGCTCAAGTTTGAGGCCCCTTACAATAGAGGCCGTATAGGACAGTGTCACCGCTGTCAAATGTACGGCCATTCGCAGAAAAACTGCTTCGCCCGTCCCAGGTGCGTAAAGTGCCTAGGCGACCACGGCACCATAGACTGTCCCCGCAAGGAGCCAGTCGCCGCTGTGCCCCCAAGCTGCGTGCTGTGTGGCCTCCAGGGCCATCCCGCGAATTATCGCGGATGCTCCAAGGCCCCACAGCCCGGCAAGCGAAGGGGCAAAGCGACGGGTCGGAAGCCTGCCGCCCCCAAAAAGCCCGCTGAGAAGTTTGTCCCCGCGCCGGTACCTAGTACCAACGCATGGGGCAAACCCCTCTACGGTGCGGCACCCGCCGCACCGGCACCCCCACGGGCCACCCCCGCCGCCCCTCCCTCCCAACCCAAGGCCCCTCAGGCCCAATAAACTCCCTCCCAAGGCCACTCCGCCTACATGGAGTCTTTTGACTACAGGGAATATGACATTTACCTAGAAAAATGTAAAATAGATCCTATTAGGGCCTACCAAGAGCATAGAGCCCACTGCATATCCGCCCAGAAGTTTAGGGATTACTTAAATGGCGTCTAAGGGCAGGTTGAAACCACACTCCCTTACAATAGTACACTTCAACGCAAACGGCCTTACCGACCAAATACTCGAGGTGCGCGAATTTGTGCGCACACATAAAGTAGATATCCTCCTAGTGCAAGAGACCTTCTTAAAACCTAGTAGACGCGATCCGTTTAGGCGGTACTGCAATATACTATAGAAGGGCTCTTCACTGTACCCCTCTTGATCCTCCCAATCTAACCAATATGGAAGCATGCCCAACACAGACTCCGTGACTCAGTACCGACCAGACAAAATCGGAGCCTACTCTGGACCCTCCAGAGACGTTTTAAGCGCCGCTTAAGACAACTCCGTGACGGACAATGGGACGACAAGCTGAGACAGATCGAGCCATCGCACCTAGCGCATTTCCAATTGGCTCGTTCTCTCAAAGCCGACCCCGTCTCGGCCACTCCACCCTTAATTCGCCCCGACCTCCCGCCCGCGTTCGAGGATATCGATAAGGCCGAGTGCTTAGCAGACAGTCTGGAAGCACAATGCTCTCCAAGCACCACTTCCGTAGATCCAACTCACGTACACCAAGTTCACTCTGAACTTGCTTCCATCCTCTCGCTCCCTCCCGACGGAGATGAGATCCCCCCCACGACCTACGACGAAGTTTCTAGGATCATCAAAGGGTTAAAAAATAAGAAGGCCCCAGGCCCAGACCAAATCAGTAATAAAGCTCTAAAGCTTCTCCCAGTTCAACTAATAAATCTATTAGTTATCATATTTAACATGTTTTTAGCCCACTGCTCCTTCCCTCCAGAGTGGAAGGAAGCCACAGTCATAGGCATCCCAAAGCCGGGCAAGCCCCGCAACCTCCCAACTCGCTATCGCCCCATCAGCCTTCTCAACACCCTCGCCAAGGTGTATGAGATCCTCATTCAAAACAGACTCAAGGCTGTAGTCTCCGAGAAGAAACTTCTCAATGACCCACAATTCGGCTTCCGAGCCAAACACTCCTGTGTCCAACAAGCTCACCGCTTAACGGAACACATACTAGCTGGCTTCACCAGATTTAGAAATCCAATTCCCACTGGGGCCCTCTTCTTCGACGTAGCCAAAGCGTTTGACAGGGTCTGGCACGAAGGGTTGCTTTTCAAGCTCCACCACTTCGATATGCCAAACAAACTGATCCGTTTGCTACACAGCTATCTCACAGGCCGTACCTTCAGGTACCGCCTAGATGGCACTCTCTCCTCCCGCAGGCCTATCCGAGCGGGAGTCCCCCAAGGCTCAGTCCTAGCACCGCTCCTCTACGCACTCTACACGAGTGACATTCCAGATGATATTCCCCCTGATGTCCACATTGCTCAGTTCGCGGATGACACCGCACTGTTCTCCACACATAGAAGCTATCGAGTAGTAATACCGAGGCTTCAAAAAGCGGTCAAGCTCCTAGGACAATGGTTCCGTCTCTGGCGCATCGAGGTGAACCCCGAGAAAAGTGCTGCCGTACTATTCACGGGCAAACCTAAGCGCAGAAACAGAATCTATCAAGAGGTTTCCCTCTATGGAAAACCCATTCCCTGGCAATCCGAGACCAAATATCTCGGAGTAACCTTTGATTCCCGCATGAGCTTCTCGTCACACATCCGGAAGGTCACAAAAAGAGCCAGATGGGTGTTAGGTCGTTTCTACCCACTGCTTTGCTCTTCAAGCAAACTGTCACTTAGACTGAAAGTCACCCTTTACAAGGTGTGCATCCGCCCCATTATGACCTACGCTAGCGTAGTGTTCGCCCACCGTCCCAAGAGCGCAATTAAGCGCTTACAAACCGTCCAAAATAAGTTCATGCGCCTTGCCACGGGTTCCCCGTGGTTCGTTCGCAATAACGACCTCCACCGAGACCTGGATCTACCAACCATTACACAACACATGAAACAACTATCGAAAAATTACTTTTCGAAAGCTACCACACACCCAAATCCACTTGTGGTTCAAACGTGCTCTTACACGCCCGAAATAGACGCCGACTGCACACGCAGACGCCCCAAAAACGTCCTTTACGACCCAGACGACGACACGACTACGGACAATGCCTCCCAATACACTTAACACACAAACACAGCGTCTTCGCCGGCGAAGACGAGGTCCCCGATTCTTAACGTCACCCGGACGTGGAACTCACCCACGTCCATTAAGGGGACGCTTTGGCCTGATTTAACAGTCACGCCAAAACCACATGCCCATTCCAAACGTCCCTCTAAGCCGAGGCCCGAGTCTCACAGGAGACGCCCTTAGAGAGACGTTACGCCCTCTTACTTTTTCTTCGCCTTCGGGCACTCTCCGGCGATGCTTCTGCGCTCGCCCAACCCCCCCGGTGACGCCGCTGTGGTCCCGTATGGAGCCTACGGCACTTACTCAATCAGAAAAAAAAAAAAGACTGGTGGGCAATCTTGGCTCTGACGTGGCGCGGTGCAGACGTTGTACTTTGCTTACAACTCGGATAATTAATTTGTGCAAACGAATTAATTATTACTCTCAGCTTGAGTCGCGGTGTCTTGGGGTTACATTAATTAACACGAGACGTTACGTATCATTACAATACTATAATTTGCCAGTAGTAATTCACTGTTAATTAAGTTGCTGTTAATTATTCTTTCAGTTATCTATTTGTGGGTTAGTTATAAACTCTAAATACAAAGGCTTACCCTATTATTTTATTCACTATGTCCGACCTACTTTCGACATGAACTCTTCAAATTTTGGAGGCACGTTTACAGCGATTTCGGTCTTTGTCTCTGTATCGGTAGCTTTTTGGCTGCTAGTGCCGTATAATATACTATGACAGTATAGTACGAGTACGTTACGTGGCGATAAATCACTAAAAAGTAAGAAATAAAATTTTTTAACTAAAAATAGAACCGACTCAAAACGCACTAAAAAGTAAAAAATAACTGTGTCATTTATTTGCTTTAATATACTTAAGCATATCTAGGAGTCGGTGCCAACGGCCAGCCAAGGTTTCTACTTTAAGGACGTTACCTAGAACCCACAAACTGCTTTACTACGTAAAATAAATGTTCCTTAAACTTGGCTGGCACCGACTTCATAGATATGCTTAAGTAAATTAAAGCAACTAAATGACACAGTTATATTTTTTGTTAAATTCTATAGTTTCGATGTTTGTTTCCCACGACATTGTAAAGTTAACTTGTCCTATATGTTTAGTTAAGTCTCCTTGGCGTGGTGGATTTATAACACGGAGGTCCTGGGTTCGATTCCCGGCGGGGCAGATTGAGATTTTTCTTAATTTGTCTTGGTCTGGCTGGTGGGAGGCTTTCGCCGTGGCTAGTTACCTCTCTACTGACAAAGACGTATCACCAAGCGATTCAGCGTTCCGGTACGATGTCGTGTAGAAACCGAAAGGGGTGTGGATTTTCATCCCACTCCTAACAAGTTAGCCCGCTGCCACCTTAGACTGCATCATCACTTAACATCAGGTGTGATAGCAGTCACGGGCCAAAACAAAGTGAGTCCTCACTATTAACATTTTCAACTGGTCTTGTTAACTAATTGAAAGCACGAATACTATTTTAGTATGAGTTTAGATACCCCACTACTTCTTGTGAAATTCCTGTTTTTAAACGTCTTTTATAAAAATAGACCTCTCTCCTTGTAGAAGATGGTATTTGGGGATTAGAGCCATCACACTGCTCCAATACGACTTACGATGGGAATATTTGGTTCTGTTATGATCAGTGCTATTTATCATAATAGTCGGAACCGATTGTAATAATATTACACTCCAAGATCCGGGCTGCAACTGTAGAACGACCCAGGACACAAGCCCAGACCTCACGATGATGCAAAGGCTTAACTCTGAACCGATAAAGCATTTTTAATATACGATTAAGTTCCTTTATGTACCTACCTAAAATTGCTATCAGTTCCGAAGCTCAAATATTAATATCATTTTTCAAATAGCAGCGATTCTTTGGCGTATATTAAAGTTGACTACCATTTTTCAAAACGGGCCCCTGATTGGACAGCCGAGTCAGGTGATGTTTTAATAATTCGGAGAATTTCATTAATTTGTAATGAAAACGTCAAGAACTTTGCGCCTCTTCAAAAATCGGTAAATGAAGAAAAATTGCTTGTATAAAATGTTCTATTGTAACTTTGTTTTCTTTATGTTATGTAATAACATGCGATCTCATCTGATTAAAAATGACATTGCTTTTAAAATGAATTGCTTTGAATTTTTATAAATATTTATATTTATAAAATGAAAAGAAACAAACAAACTATTCAAAATAAAAGGAAACTTTCTTGTATCTGAATATTACCTCCTATTTTAACCCCCGATGCAAAAACGACGGGGTGTTATAAGTTTGACGTGTCTGTGTAAATGTATGTGTATGTATCTGTCTGTGGCATCGTAACTCCCAAACGGTTGATCCGATTTTAATGCGTTTTTTTTTGTTTGAAAGGTATATCAGTCGAGAATGTTCTTAGCTATGTTTGGTGGAAATCGGTACAGGTCTTCAAGGTCATCAGGTCGTTTGTTAGGTGTGATAGAAATGTTTCACGCTCAGTTTACTTGAAAGCATGTGTGTGATCTGATATTTGAAACACTAATGTCTTCTGGAACTACTGAGCTGGTCTGATAATAAGGCTCGAAGGTAGGAGACATAACCCTGGTCTACGTTTTTAGTAAACCCATCGAGTTTGGGCTCGTTGAATTTGTCTTGACTGGTCCTTTTCTTGTTTCTAATTGACGAGGACCTGATGCTGGAAATGGGATGTGGCATATGAAACCCTCGAATGCCGGAATGAAACGGATAAACCGATTTATATTTTTGCAGAAGAATGACCAAAGTTTAAGCTTTATTTGTTTGTAAATTTTTAATTTCATAGTTATAGTTCTAGGAGTAGGCTTTAAGGCACGACCGAAAAAATCTAAATGGGAATATTAAAGCAAGGATTATTAGGAGAGGAAGAAATTGGTTTCAAAATGACATTTTAATATTTTTTTAAGAATTGAAATTTAAATAATAATTAACTATTATTTAAATTTCAATTCTTTATACGTCTTTTTTTCAGGTTTTGAAAGTTGACATCCATTTCTTTTTTCATCCAAATTCTTTACATAAAATGTAAAATTAACATGTCATATAAAATTACTAAAAAAAATAATATATCAATATTGAAATCAGCAAATGAAATCATACCAAATTAGTTTTGGTATGATTTGGTTTTGGTATGAAAGGTTGTAATTTTTATAGGCAACCAATCAGTAATCCATTGAATATTTACTCTCTCAAATTCATTTAAAATATAGTTTTATCAAAAAAGACCCTGAAAAATCGGGCAGTGGGATCTTAGACCAAAACCAAAGTCTGTTGAATACCAGAAATTGATTCTAAAGTTTTCACGGCCTGATCCAAAATACTTTAACAAGGCAAATTGAATAATTGCTTGTAAGAGTTTGCGATGTTTTTTATTAGGGCATTTCTTGGCGACATTAATATTTTCCCCTCCTTCAGTCTCTTGTCAATTGTTCATGCGGCCATACGATAGGTTCGATCCATTTGATAAAATAAGAAACTTTAGTATAAATCCCGGGAGCGTTTTGCGTCGCACATTTAGTTAGACCGAACGATGTCACCGCCAGTACCCTGTGAATAGTGCCTTCTGAAGATGTACTGACCAAAGGATATTGTACCGGACCGCCGGAATCGCCCTGAAATAGTAAACATTTAATTTACTTAAAGACTCTACAACTAGTAATTTTGAATTTTTTAAAGAAAAATATCATCATCCTCACGCAATTATTATTTAACATACTATATTTTAAAGCTCAAGTAAAACTTCAAACTATTCTAATTCCTAAAGTGTCTATATTCCCATGTCTTATTAGATTTCATTATTCATTAATTTATTCGTCGTGAGGGACATAATATCGGTTCCAATCCGCTACGTGACGGGAGATTAGGTCTCGAGGTTGTCCTCCGGAGAAGACGCCGGAGATCTTGTGTCCCATCTCTGCCTATGTGTTATTCCGGTAGTAATCAGTTCAGTTGGGTGGGTGCCCTACGGGTCCTGTGATGTATCACTTGCCTTTGGATTGGCGAGTTGGAGGAGCTCGTGAGGCAGAGAGCGCCCATACGGTAGTGTGATGCGATGCTAGCTAAGCATCGTATGCCCTTTTCTTTAATTTATTTATGTAAGCTTTTGTCTTACCTGACAAGTATCAGAGTTGCCGTCTAACTCGCCAGCGCAAACCTGATGCGGCCTGACGCCGTCCCAGAACCTGTACTTATATCTGTTTAAGAGGAAATTGCACACGGCATTGTTAAAGATGTGAACCACCGTAAATCTCAGTTCTTTTGACGTGGTCCAGTCATGTTGTTTCGCTAAAAACATACTATTAAGATTAAAAAACATATCAAGTCCTGTAATATAAAGGTAATAATATATAGGTTTTGTAAGGCTTTGAAAATGTTGGGCTTTTTTGTTCAAGAAGTTCTCAGTATCAGGCAGTAATCAGTAAGTTGGTGATACGATGATACATCCTCGTTCATTGGTGAACATGTTAAATGTACAAGCATATTCTATGTGGCGTCGCAACGGGTCGGGACGATCCGTATCGCGAACGTTGAGACTGTAATACTGTGACTATAAATATGGACAGCTCTGATGATGAACTTGCTTTTTTACCACCTATTTGAAGACGAAATTAAATTACGCTGCATATTTATGCGCTTGGTATAGCATACTGCTGATATGGCTCAGCGGGACAGTGGATCGCATCTCATGCACCAAAATCCACCGCGTTATAATCCAACCCGCTGCGCCTCGGCGACTTTGCGCCCCGATCCGTTGCGGCACGACATAATACACTCGTATCTAATAACGCTTTTTGTCATTACAATATGTATTAGTGATCGCTATTGAGACTGCCTCGTTGGTCTAGTGGTTAGCCTATGTGGCTTCGATCACGAGGTCCTGGGTTCAATTCCTGGGTCGGGTCATAGAATAATTCTGAGCTTTTTCATTCTTCTATGACATGTTCAGTACATTCCAAGCCTGGAGATTGGAAGTTGGTGGTGTTATACCCCCGTGCCTCGGAGAGCACGTTAAGCCGTCGGTCCCGGTCACTATCATCAACATCTGAATGTGATCGTTATTAAATGAAACATTACCACCCTAAGCCCGCCAACCCGCATTGCAGCAGCGTGGTGGGTGTACGCTCCATATCCCCTCTCCTATAAGGAGGTAGGCCTGGCCCTGTAGTGGGCCGTTAATAGGCTGATAATGATGATGATGATGATTGAGCCTTTATCATTCTAAGCCTGCCAGTCAGCACAGTAGAGCTTGTGTATTTGATACCTGTTTTTGGCTTCACGGAGTTCAACTCGATTAACAAATATAAGCTTACCGTTGACGCGTCCCCATCCAGTAGCTGTAATTCTTTTTTTAATATCCTCGTAAATTCTTCTACTCGAGAGGCAAGCTGGCTGAATAAATTTCGTAAACTGAACTTTCTCCTTCAACTTTACTAAAGCTATATCAAAGTAAGGATATGGGGATAAGTAGTCGCTATAACGAATCAATTCTGCGATTTCGACGTCTAAGCCTAACTCGTGAGGAGACTTCTGCAAAAGAACAGAAGTTTATTATTTCACCTAAGTACATCAGACAATTACATGTGGCACGGAATTAACATCATTGACATGAAGCGGGTTATAGGCAGCTGCTAGATGCCTCGGCACAAGATCATCTCATTCGCACGTCCTTACAAGTGGGCTTTGTCCAGCTATAGATATCCGTTGAGTGACTACGTTAGGAAACGGTTGGACAATAGAGTATGATAATGATAAGGATGATAATGATAATGATGCTTGAAGATTACTCAGAACTTTAGCAATGACATAGGGATGGAATTTAGTGTAGACAAGTGTGCAGTAATCAATGTAGAGCGAGGCATAGTTGTGAGTTCAGAAAATATAGTTCTTTCAGAAACTATAATTCTCAAATCACTTTGTGAAGGAGAGACCTATAAATACCTTGGAATGTCAGAAGCACTTGGTATTGAGGCAGGGAATATGAAACAGGTAGTGAAGGAACGCTTCTTTAGCCGCTTGAAAAAAGTCCTAAAAAGTCTTTTATCGGGTGGTAATAAGGTGCGTGCTTTCAATGGCTGGGTCATGCCCTTACTCGTATATACTTTTGGCATTCTAAAGTGGACTCAAACGGAACTGGATTCCCTGGACTGTAAAGTCCGCAAACTGTTGACGTCATACCGGATGCACCACCCACGTTTGTCTGTAATGAGGTTGTACCTCCCACGCAAGTGTGGTGGACGTGGCTTCTTAAATGCCAAGAACCTCCATAATCGTGAGGTGTGCAATCTCAGGGAATATTTCCTCAAGATGAATGTGTGTATGCATAAGGATGTTGTTGCAGTGGACAAGGGTCTTACCCCGCTATCCCTTGGCAAAAAGAACTGGCGCAAGCCTAAAGTTATTAGTAACTCAGATCGCGTCGAGGTATGGAGGAGTAAGGAGTTTCATGGACGATTCTACAAGGCTCTTACGGGGCCGGATGTAGATCAAATAACATCAGTATCTTGGTTGCAATTCGGTGACCTTTTTGGGGAAACTGAGGCTTTTGTCTGTGCAATTATGGACGAAGTGATAAAGACGAGAAACTACCGGAAACATATTATGAAAGATGGCACTCTAGACATATGTCGAGCGTATCATCATCCTGGGGAGTCCCTCAGGCATATAGTTTCCGGGTGTCCTTATCTTGCTAACATAATTAAGTAGCCAGGATAATCCACCAACAACTTGCTCTTCAGTACGGCCTTGTCGATTTTGAGGTTTGCTCTACTGGCATCGAACGATTATCACTGACAGGTATATTGTAGCCAATAGACCTGATATAATGATAGTCGATCGATCAGTAGGCCGTGCAATAATTGTTGATATTACTGTTCCTTATGACGATAACCTCGTGAAAGCCGAAAAGGAAAAAGTATCAAAATACTTGGACCTTGCTCACGAGATAACCGACATGTGGAATGTTGAGTCAATTATTATTGTTCCGATAGTCATTTCAGTCAATGGTCTTTTTGCGAAAAGCTTCGACCAACACCTTAAGAAGCTTTCGCTTAATTGTTGGATCAAGGGTCGGATACAGAGGACAGTAGTCCTTGAAACGGCGCGTATTGTGAGGAGGTTCCTCACTCTGGAGTCCTGACCACCGGTTGCTTGGGCCCACAAAGGCCCCGCAAGTGGAGGAGCAGATTTTTTTTATAAATTTTTAATAGTGTTTTTTTATATATTCTTGTATTATATAACATTGTTAAAAATTTTTAAAAATGTATGTAAATAAAAATAAATGAGAAAAAAAAATGACAACAACCTGTAGGTACATGCATACATTGATGTGGTTGGGGCAGCGAATAGTAAAACGTGTCTCTAACTGATGTGCTCATGCTCTTTTATGAGCGACGGTTCGGTCAGTAGGTACTTGTTGTGTTAATGTATTCGTTTTATAAAAAAATACTTTTAATAATTAATTATTACTTTTAATAATTAATTAAGAAATTATGAAAATCTATAGAGACGAAATAAGAGCTCTTATTGCTTGTCTATGTCGGCACCAGTTTTACTGTGTTCCAGTCTGTCATGGTTGCTGGTAAAATTACAGCTACATGAAATTTGATATCTTTCTATGTTTTAATTCAAAGGGCAAAGTGCAGAGCAATATAGGCCATGGTTATGGATTTAATATCGGGTGGGTCATCTAAGGGGCCTTTGTGAGTTTTACCGCGTGAATTGACTTACGTGAGTTAAACGTATCCACTCTTGATTTCAATTTCTATGGAAAATTTAAGCATTTTCTCACGTTTTACATAGATGGCGCTTTAATTCCATATAAATTGACGTTACGAGTGGTTACGTCTTTTTCACGGTGGGCGGTAAACAAATGTTCTTTCGAATCGCCACTATCATTAATAAATAAAGACCTTATGTAAGGACTTATAAACTTGTAGCCATTAACATCATGCGAGTTCTTGCATTCGGCCATCGGTCCACCTAGTGACCCTTCCATTAACAATTCTCTTTCCTGCGCCATTCCACAATTTTGGGAAACCTAAGTTTTTTGCTCAAACTATGTGAAACTCATAACCGCTTCTGCTTTGCGTCTTGGTTAGACGATTTTAGCTTGGTCGATCCATAGAAATACTCCGAGCAAAGCTCACTTCGAAGTCAGTTGGGTGAATACTTATAATAATTTCATCATCTATTACAAATCTTTTAAGTATTATTAGTAAGGTAGCCAGCGAGTAAATATTTATATTTTGTACTTACTTCTAGATATCTAGTGCCAAGTCTGACGATGTCCGGTTCACGATGAGCAAGATTTTCTCGAACAACGCTCGTGCAGTGTGCTGCAGTGAGCAGAAATTGATCGCTTATTAAACTCGCACCACAGAGAAACTCCAGCTTTCGGGGTCTTGTATTGCTCCACCAGCCTAGTGCGCCCTGAAATCGTTTGTTATATTTATATGAAAGGATTTCGATATGGGGTAACATGATGAACTATGCTTAATCGACGTGGCACTCCGACTTCTACACGACATCCTTCGGTAAAGACAACATAGTGCGTCTTCGAGTGGATGTAGAGCTCAAGCGGTCGTCCGGAAAAATTATAAAGTCAGGCTTAGGTACGATGTCGTGTAGAAACCGAAAAAGGTGAGCATTTTATCCTTCTCATGACAAGTTAGTCCGCTTCTTTTTAGATTGCATCATCACTTACCATCAGGTGTGATTGTAGTCAAGAGTTAACATGTCATCATCATCATCATTATCAGCCTATTAACGGCCCACTACAGGGCCAGGCCTCCCTCCTTATAGGACAGGGGATATGGAGCGTACACCCACCACGCTGCACCAATGCGGGTTGGCGGGCTTATGGTGATAATGTTTCATTTATTAATGATCACTATCAGATGTTGATGATAGTGACCGGGACCGACGGCTTAACGTGCTCTCCGAGGCACGGGGGTGTAACACCACCAACTTCCAAACTGCGGGCTTGGAATGTACTGAATATTTCATAGAAGAATAAAAAGGTCAGAATTATTCCATGACCCGACCCAGGAATCGAACCCAGAACCTCGTGATCGAACCCACATAGGCTAACCACTAGATCAACGAGTCTGCGAATTGACATTTAGTAAATAAAAAAACTTGTCATTTAATTAAAACAAAAAATGTTGAGGCACTGATTAAAATAATTTACATATTTATAGTTTCTGATTAAAATAAGAAAATAAACACCAACCATGTGAGGGTACTCCGCTGGTTGAACTACCTTTCCATTTATGATGGTAACGTTTGGAACTGAAAGTTATAGAATTTGATTAATAAACAAAGTCCTTAAGTCAATTTTTAGTTATAATATACTATGAATATATAAACATTTAATTCGACGAGTAGCTCCAGATTTTTTTTATTTATTTGAACAATTAAAAAAATATTTTACCTAAACGATTATATAAATTAGGACAGCGCAACACATACAATTTTACTTAATTTTTATGTGATAATTGTTATCAATGTATAATTATTAACTACTATTTTAATGTATTGTCACTTACCATGATTCAAATGGTTGTTTTCTTGTCTCTTCAACATTTCGTAAATGTATTCCATGCATTCTGAATTAGGAAGAGAGAAGTTTTTGCATTGAGTAAATTTTTGTGTAATATTAAACATAATATAAATATCTTATCATTTTAGCATTTAACTAATATTTGGCTATGGCTTAACTACTATACTTAGTTACTAACATAGTATAGTTACTAACATAGTACTTGTACTTACTTTTATCACTGACAGTTTCAACATATTTCGAAAAATCAGGCATTTCAAATTTTAGTTTGCTCTGTTTACTAGTCACTGTTGTTTTGGAAATGTCTAACATATCGTTTTGACTGTGGTCCAATGATGTAGTCAAATTCACGATTTCCATGGAAGTTTCCAGAACCAGGTCGTCCCTTGTATATACATGCATGTTTTGATTTATAATTCTAGTTGCAATATGAGTGGACTCTGAAATAGTATCAAAACAACACTATAAACAACAAATATAATAGAGACTACAATATGTACCTTCTACAAATATTTCTTGAACAAGAGTATTTTTAATGACCCACTAAAGATTATAGGCCTTTTTCTACAGGAGATAGTTATTAAGATCTTTTAGATCGCACCCAGGGAAAGTTATACTGGTAGTTTCGATCATCAAATAGCATTGTCAATGTAATTACATGGCCATGAGGATTAACACCTACGCCTAAGGTTGATAATCATTAGGTAGCTTTCGTAGGGTGTGTGGTACATGCCCTGCTAAGTGATGGTTCGTTTAAAGGCCACTGTTTTCTTATTTATTATCAATTGGTCTATCTGGTTAGGCTGCTCAGTCTGTTGACTATTATTAACTATAAAAACAAAACTCATTGCTCCAATGCAAGTTGGTAGTCTTGGACTCTATCACTATTAACAATAATCATCGGCACTGGCGGCTTTAAAAACCTTAAAAATATTTGAAGCACGAAATCTTTTTCCTAACTTCTGGCTGCTATAACAATAACATCGGCTCACTATTTTTTTAGGCCAATTCAGAACTCTTTTGATACGTAGTCGTACAGGTTAACAGTTAAGCTTACAAGGATTTTCTGTTAATTTTATAATGATTTAGCTTATCATAAACTAGCTATAATTCCTCTCTTACATGTTGTCTTGGCCATTTTATTGCGCACTAATAAGCATGAAGACAATGTAATAAATTGCAGGAATATAACCTCAATGGGCTATAGTTATACTAATTGCATTAAATGTTCATTAATACGATTTACAAGCATATACTTTTATAATACAAATGACTTACCTAAAAATGAAGAAAGAATGGAAAAAAATAAATATAAGTTGTACCACATCTTTGGAAATTCACTTTTCAAATGATTAAATATACGTTTTGCAACTATTAATAATTTTTCATGTCAAAATTCACGTCCCTTAATCTCAATGACATTGCAAGGACTGTGTCGGTTTTTACATAACTATATCACTGGTACACTTTTGAGGAAATATATCCTAATTGAACACCATGTGCGTAAATACTGATAAGGCATGATGAAATTGAAATGCGCCACTAATTATTATTATTATTTTATTAATATTTTTCTTTCCTGTACGCCATTGCAAACTAGTAAATACAATAACTTCGAATGTTATTTGTTTTGTCATGTGCGAGATAATGTCAATAAATAATTAAACATTATTAAGCTTGCACAAATATTATAGATTTTTCAATGCACTTGTATGGGACAAATCAATTTAAATCAACAAAATAAGTAATTTTATAGCAATTGTTTCTGTTTTAGTAGAGCTATCAAAGTTATCTATCTAAAATATACCTGCGTTTTTTGCTAATTAATGAGCTTTTAAATACTTAACGGAAAAATTAACAAACGTACTTGTTGTCCTTACAATTTTTGAAAGTTCCCCTCAGTTTCTCCAGGATCCCATCATCAGATCCTGGTTTCCTTATCATGGTACCACCACTGGACTATCTACTTTCCAACAAAAAAAGAATTATCAAAATCGGTTCATAAACGACGAAGTTATGCGCGAACACACATAAAATATATATATATATATATATACAGTCGAATTGAGAAACTCCTTTTTTGAAGTCGTTTACAAAAATGGTCATGTATTTACATATATTTTGTGGTGTTGTTAGTGCGTCTGCTAGTAAACTATAATAATAATAAATAAACTTAAATATTATTTCTTAAAAACTTGATCGTTACGATCTTAGACCGCATAATCCATCAGATGAGGTCGCAACCTCGTAATAATCAGCCCATTTGTATGGTCCAGTTCCTTGTCAGGCCTCCTTGGTTATAGAAGAGGGTATGTGGATCTTGTACTCACCCCGCTGCTCCAATGCGGGTTGGCAGGCTTGGGGTGATTATGATTGACTCTATAACGATATGATATTGATCGGGACCGATATAGAACTGGTTACTCTCCGAAGCACAGAGATGTATTTGTTTCAACGATCCAAGAAGACAAAGAATTTTCACTGGGAACTTAAAAAAACCTCAATATTTTATTGTCCAACCTAGGACCACATGATCCGAAGTTACATAAATTAATCACCGGATCAACGATGTATGTAGACATTTTTTTTTAATGATGTGCTATTTGGTGACTATACCAAAAGGCAGATAGTTACCTCTGTAAACTGAACAAGGTAACTTGTTGTGTAATATTACTATAGATACCTTCACCGAGGAACTATTCATACATAATGTTCTTAGAAATCCGCGGTATCCTGCGAATTCAGCAAGCGCTCGCATCAAAGCCTTGAAGCCGCTTACTTTGAAATACTGTTTGGAACGGACTTTTCAAGTGGATGCGTTTGGATATTCGTGGTATTTATATAGGAAGGCCGATAGGAATTTTAAGGAAAAATAACATGAGTTGCTTTCTATTTTCACAAAGAATACTTACTTACTTTAAATTTCTGGACTCGATAGTCGTAGTCGCTAGAATGGTGACCCCGCACTGGAAAACGCAGAATTGGCCGTCTCCCTACTGGGTGGACTGACACCATATAACGTGTAAAAGGGAGCCGCTGCCACAAGGGGCTTAGGATCGTTGTTTTTTTTTTTTTTATTTATCGACTACAAGTTGGCCCTTGACTGCTATCACACCTGATGTTAAGTGATGATGCGATCTAAGATGGAAGCGGGGTAACTTGTTAGGAGTGGGATGACAATCCACACCCCTTTCAGTTTCTACACGACATCGTACCGGAACGCTAAATCGCTTGGCGATACGCCTTACGCCTACGTTGTGTTTGGAAGTCACTAAAACGGCGGAGTGGACAGCCAATTGCTATTGTGATTTTGATGAAGATGATTATGATGACTTCAAGTATGTTGTGTAACTATTGATTTTACTGATTTTTTAAAATGATATTTTCTTTTCTTTTTTAGTTCTTCTATACCTATTACCGTGTGTATGAATCAGAACCCCAAGTTCAACAAAACCCCCCAAACGAATTCAGAGATTTCAAATTCCCACTTGTAATAAATATTCTGATGATCCAATTCGATCAGCAGCGAAATCTTACCGACGGGACCACGGCATTAGCATATGCCATAACAAATCACGATTTACAGCTTTGTTTCTACTTGAACCAGGTAAGCCATTCTACGTCAAAAAAACTTTCCGATTTTTGTAACGCATTGTATGATTATTATTTTTACCGTTTTGCAGAGGCCCGCGACTTTCTTTTTCCTTTTTTAAAGAATAAATGGGCAATTTTATAAGCAGGCTAACTTTTAAGATATGGCATCGCGTACTTTTTTTTAGTTGCAATAAAGATAATTAATCCTGCCATACATTGCATTGTAGTATCTCAAAAGACTTTGGCCACGTTTTAAATGAAAGTTTTGGTTGCATCCCAGTAGTACCCCATACCGTAGTTCTATAGAACTGTTGGGATACTTTCCGTGCTGTCAAATTATATCCCAATAGTTCTACATAGTACTGTAGTATAGTTTTTGCTCTTGACTTTACTTATAGCATATAAGTTATAAACTTTATATTATTTTATTAAGTTGTAAACACCAAGTAGTAGTCGTGTCCAAAAAATATTCTCTTATTTTAGAAGTAACAGGGGGACACAATTATACTTTGGAAGTATCTTTCGCGCAAACTATTCAGTTTAGAAAAAAATATATTAAAAACCTCAATACCATTTTAAAGACCTATAAATACCCCACACGTATGGGTTTAATAAAAAAAAAAATTTGAGTTCCTGTTTCAGTTCCAGTAAGTATGGGGACCCCCAAAATTTATTGTTTTTATTTTAGCAATGATAGAAATAAATTGTTGCTGACGTTTTGTGCAATTTAAGCAAAGCTGTATTCGATAAAGTATGTTTATAGATACTCTCAAATTTAAGTGGACATTTATTATTGCAATCAAAGGAGATTCCATATAATACTTATAAAAACTATAGATATTTTATATGTAACGTACAAACAAGTTGTTGATAGCGACATTTCTTGATTTTGTCCCATTATTTCTATATAGAACTCTTGAGGAAAGCCTTCTATCTATATTATTAAAAATCCTTCTATCTGATGTTGAAAACGCATGAAAAGCTGTTTAGTAGCCTTTGAGTTTATCGAGACAGGCGCGGAGAGACTTTATTTTATGATTTATGTGTACTAAGAGCTGACTAAACAAGGAGATTGCCACCTGTTAAATGGAAGAAATAGCAACAATTGGGTAGATGACTGATATCAAAATACTGGCGTATTAAATGCTTGTTTAAAAATTGATTTAAAAACAAAGCAAGTATGAAAAATATTTTTTTTTGTCTACTATAAGTTAGCCCTTGACTGCTATCACACCTGATGTTAAGTGATGATGCAATTTAAGATGAAAGCGGGCTAATGTGTTAGGAGTAGTATGAAATCCACACCCCTTTCGGTTTCTACACGACGTCGTACCGGAACGCTAAATCGCTTGGCGGTACGTCTTTGTCGCTAGTGTGGTAACTAGCCACGGCGAAAGCCTCCCACCAACCAGACCAAGACAAATTAAGAAAAATCTCAATCTGCCCCGCCGGGAATCGAACCCAGGATCTCCGTCTTACAAATCCACCGCGCTTTCCACTGCGCCACGGAGGTTGTCTACTATAAGTTAGCCCTTGACTGCTATCACACCTGATGTTAAGTGATGATGTAATCTAAGATGAATGCGGGCTAATGTGTTAGGAGTAGGATGAAATCCACACCCCTTTCGGTTTCTACACGACGTCGTCCCGGAACGCTAAATCGCTTGGCAGTACATCTTTGTCGGTAGGGTGGTAACTAACCACGGCGAAAGCCTGCCACCAGCCAGACAAAGGAAAATTAAGAGAAATCTCAATCTGCCCCGCCGGGAATCGAACCCGGGACCTCTGTCATATAAATCCAGAGACCGTCAAAATAATGATACAAAGCTGAGGATTTTTTTTATTCGGTTAAACACGCTAATCTCAGAAACTCTGAGACAGCATATTATTAAAAGTCGTGACGAAAGAAAACCGGAATTGCTCGTATAAATATTACTTTTAAAAATTGCTCATTATATAGGCATATAAGATGCTAGCATTCTTGGACTGACTGGACTGAAAGTCGAGGTATTCCACCGACCTCCAGTCAAGAATGTTATGTTCAATTCTAAAATATGGCTTGTGTAACTTAAAATAGTCAGACTAGACTCTTACGTACGCAAGCACCCATGAGCTACTGACGCAAAAATTTAAATAATTAAATTTTTATGTAAGCGTCCACTGACTTACTTAGGCGAAAGCCTCCGACCAACCAGACCAAGACAAATTAAGAAAAATCTCAATCTGCCCCGCCGGGAATCGAACCCAGGATCTCCGTCTTACAAATCCACCGCGCATACCACTGCGCCACAGAGGTCGTCAAATTAATTAAATTGATCAAATAACAAAGTTTAAATATTAATAGTAAAACAGAGCTTACCGTGGCGTGACGTCATACTTAAGTAATGCCATAATAGCTCAGTACAAAAACTTAAACTAACACCTTAGAGCTCTACTACTCTAATGACATAAATTATTATTTCATTCATCCCTCTTTATCACCCGACCCTCACCAACCCGAATTGGAGCAGTGTGAGCCAGTGTGGTGGGCTGAAGGTCTATATCTCCTCTCTTATAAGGAGAGAGGTCTGACTCTATAGTGGGCCCTTAATAGTCTTGATGACGACAGACTTAAAAGTTAAATTTAAACTGAAATATACATAAAAGTCTTTCGATATAATAGTCAAGCGTAAAACCAAAATTGCGGGCTTAAATTATCAGTTTGTGACTACTTAATTCTGAGAGACCTTTGAACACCCTGAAAAGAGGTCATCTATATAAATAAGGTTTGTGGTCGGAAGTTTGTTTAAGTCTTCTTAATTTATGCGAGCCGTCTTTAATTTCGCCGTCTCTTTGAATGAGATGAATTCGATTAAAAATGCGAAGACAATGCAATGTCTTGGACGGGTCTTGGGAACAATGCTTTATCTTATTGCCTGCATTCGTAAATAGGAGTAGCTTAATTCCATTTATGCTAATTTATTACGTAATGGTCTGTTAAGCGAGTTTTTAAGCGTTTGCATTTAATATAAAAATATTAAAACATGTTTATTGTTAGTATCTATGCTAAGTAAAAATATTTTTCTGACCAAAATGCATAGTGTACCTACCTAGTTACTAACTTAATACTCAACCTACTAATTTAATACTTCCTAAATAGTCAATAATTTGTTTACTTTGTAGGGTTATTTACTTGGTTATCCGTATTAAACGACGACTCGACACGAACACGGAGATGGTGTTGCTGCGTTCTTATTAATTCGATTTAATTTGATGTGCACAAATCAATAACTGATAAAAATAAAATCCGCAGCCCAGCAAGTGAAACCATCAACAAGGGTGCAAGGCACGGAAGCGGTCTTCTGCAACATCAAAAAGATGTATGGTTTTCTCTTGATTACCTTCGTTTCGGTGGTGAAAACCTGCACTAAATAAATAAAAAGAACTATCGATTTAAAATATAAAAGGTAATTTTGTTTTTGTGTCTTTTAATGTAGAGACTTTAGGGTCATGGAGACCAGAGGCTTGAGCTTTCGGTGATATCCAAAAAAAAATTATCGAGTCAACGGGTGACCAAAGAGCTGGCAGCTCTTGGCCAACGGAAAACTTTGAACATTCAAAAGGAAAATGCTGCTGAGGCATTGCGCCTAAATCTTAGGCGCTATACCTCATTGCACTGGAATCGACGAAGTTTTGGATTTAATTTAGTTATTAGCTTATGATTTAATGTACTTAAATATAAATTATGTAATAGTGTAAATAATTATCATCCAATAAATCATTAACATTGTTCTACCTAGCAAAGGCTACCCAATACAATATAATATTTTTACTTATTATAGCTAAAGATTCGTTTTTATAGTTCATAGATTGACAATCAATGATTTAAGTTACATCTTATAAAAAGAGGGTATTTTTATTCATTTCACTTTAAAATATGAACGACGTTCAATTACTATCGAGAGTCATTAGCAGAACTGTGTTCTTGTCAGTTTCTTCGACTGAGAGATTAAACTTTGAATTAAGTTTTCTCTCAGATCTAGCTGATTTTCACCGAGTTAGTTTATTTATACCTACATAAAGTTTGATTAGTTTTATAAGCACTATTTTTTCTGTATAGGTTGTGTATAATAGACGTTGGTTAGCCTGTTATACAAAACCATTGCTCCTATCGATCTTACTGCACGTATATTTTTAACCGACGTAAAATAATAGACGCTGGTTAGCCTGTTATACAAAACCATTGATCCTATCGATCTTACTGCACGTATATTTTTAACCGACGTAAAATATTAGACGTTGGTTAGCCTGTTATACAAAACCATTGATCCTATCGATCTTACTGCACGTATATTTTTAACCGACGTAAAAACGGAAGAGGTTATCGTTATGTATTTATAATCTTTAATGGTAACTTATCGTAGGGTAGTTCGATTTTGATAATTATTTTTTCTTTAGGAAGTATAATATATAATTACATGTATAATAACAACATAGTCTCAAAGTCATCATGTTTACCAATTTTAATTCACTTTAGCATATCTATGAAGTCGGTGCCACCCTAGCTCTTAAATAAACTTAACAACTTTAAGGACGCTACTTAAAACACACAAAGCTCCAACATCAGAACTGGTTACCATATAGGGTTAAAGAGCAAACTATTCGTCAAGACGAATTAAATGAACCCAAGTTCGAGAGGTTGTGTCGTTTTATTGTGGAGATCCTACTGACTGTCTGCCTCTCGCAGTTAATACAAAGTCCCTAATGCACGGATTTTAATGGGTTTTTTATAAAACCCATTAATTGATGATTAACTTTTATGTGTACAATTTGTCAAAGTTTTATATATAATTTGAGCGAAATGTGACGATAATATTATTGTTGTAAGCATCAAAATCAACAATTGTCACTTATAAACGAAGTCCCGGAAAATGTCAAGCCACCTTGGAGCTTAAATAAAAAGCGGTGTCTAAACGGTGATTTTTTTTAATCAAAACAGTCCACGATGCTATATAATACATACCTTACCGTTATATATCATACATCTATACTAATATAAAGAGGTAATGTTTGTAAGTTTGTAAATAAAGTTCCGTCGGGGCTAATCTTCGGAACTACTGATCCGATTTTAAAAATTCTTTCACCAGTAGAATTCTACGTTATCGGTGAGTGTTATAGGCTATTTTATATTTGTATTGTATATATTACCCGAGTTATCACAGTTTTTGTCGCGCGAGTCGGACCATGAAATTTATTAAATTTAGCTTTAGGTGCGTACGCTGCCTTAGATTTTGGATATAATTGAAAACATTGTATGAAAACTTTATGCATCTTAAAAAGTTCTACAAAAAAATCTGCAATAGCATATGTATATATATATATATATATATATATATATATATATATATATATATATATCTTTTATATTTTGGCAGATATACAACTTTTCGTGTTTTAAAAAATCATTTACACTTTTTACAGTATGTTAATAAGTTATGTAGTTTCGGAGATATTACAAAATTTCTACAAAGTGCGACTCTGTAATAAATAATTTAATTAATATGCTTAAGTTTACGTCATTATTTATACAACTAAACTTAAATCCTTATCAAAATAAATTGCTTGATAATCACAAGGATATTAAAAGGATAAGATTTGTTTGTTTGGCATATACCATATTTATATAATATACGGAAAAGTTTGTTTGTTTGTTTAAACGGGCTAATCTCGAGATCTGCATGTCGGATTGTAAATTATTTTGTTTATTATGAAAGCTAGACTCAAAAGTGAAATAGACTAAAAATACAAGCTATACACATCAGTTTGCCATAAATATATATTGTTAATGTTAATGTACTGTAATTTCGTACAATGTTTAACAAAAATGTAGTATCTTTAGTACACGGGACGGGACGGTGGATATTGCTTCACGGCAAACTATAAAAAAAAAAGTTGAGAGGTGTCAAGGGACACCCGGATGGAACAAAGTTCCTTTCGATTAATTAGTGAAGGAATTGTAATAAAATTTTATTTTTTTAAGTAATAATAATACTTTTTTTATTATTAACAAATATAATGTTATATAAACTTAAACGCGTACCACACACGCGTTTGTTGTTGTACACCGAAACACCAGAGGGCGCCACGAGAGCGCGAGACAGCATACAGCGCGGGCGCCCCCCGTCGCTCACGCGCACACACATCAAAGGCGGCGGCAAGATCCTTTGATCAAAAAGTGTCGTGACAACTTTTCGTACCAATTTTTTCCGTCTAGCCCCCTTTCACAACGCGCGATAAGGAACTTCGTTCCAATAAATTGAGAGGGGTAGCGGGGAAAGAGCATGCTTTATATGAAAGTCCGTCTTTAAAGACAGACTTTCATATAAAGTGTGCTCTTCATAAAGCTACAATGACGTAGGCGAGCGCTAAGAAACGTTTTTCCTAATGCTCACTTCTTCAAACGGGAGTTCAAGTCTACACCAAGTTTCACGCGGATGAAGTCGCGGGCGACAGCTACATAGCTATAATGACGTAGGCGAGCGCTAAGAAATGTTTTTTCTAATGCTCACCTCCTTAAGGGGTCAAACGGGAGTTCAAGTTTACACTGAGTTTCATACGGACGAAGTCGCGGGCGTCCGCTAGTACTTTATATTCTGACAGCTTTTGTAAGGTCCGTGAGCGAATTCAGTCTACGAATCACCGATCACCTAGCCACTGGTTAGACCAGTGGCTAGGTGATCGGTCGTGTGGTCGTTTTCATTTATGTACACCCATTAATTCTTTAAAGAAATTGTCACATAGAATTTTCTTTGTTAGAAGGTTGCAATACTCTGAATTCCTCGTGGATGAAGCCCTGGGCATCCGCTCGTACTAATAAAAGTTCATAGTTTGTAAGTAACAAAAGTCGCGTAAATACGTTTTGCGCATCTTGATTTCAGTCCGACTGGTAAATCTGATTTGCCATTCGGACGGCAAATTATTCCGACGCCTTGACACTAATAAACACCGGGCGCGCTGGTACCGGCCTCTGACGTTTAAACTCCTTATATTTTGAAGTTGGATTTCATTAACTAATTAAAAGAGTTACTGTTACTTCTTGAAAGTATTATGAGAGTTTAAATTTAATTGTATCCAAAGACGAGAACAAATTTGCGTTCCGTAACATTGGAAATGATGTAACAATGATGGGCTAGTTTTTATGGTTATTGTCATCGTCACGGGATTGCATTACTAATCCTCTATTTTTTACACGCTTTATATTAGCTTCACTTGTATGTCAGTTTGTCAGTTTGTCAGTTTGTCAGTTTGTCAGTATGTCAGTATGTAACTCGTATGTGTGTTCGCGCATAACTTCGTCGTTTATGAACCGATTTTGATAATTCTTTTTTTGTTGGAAAGTAGATAGTCCGGTGGTGGTACCATGACAAGGAAACCAGAATCTGATGATGGAATCCTGGAGAAACCGAGGGGAACTTTCAAAAATTGTAGGGACAACAAGTACGTTTGTTAATTTTTCCGATAAGTATTTAAAAGCACTACAATCTGCTGAAGGTCTGGAGTCGATCTGATGATGGAGCCGATCTACATATAAGAGAATTCCTTGACGATTTACTGTATTTACCTTGTGTTTGGGCTCGATTAATTTGTTTTGATAAGAACTCTACATTTAGATGGGCTGTGACTGTCATTGAGGGTCTGGTGATGAAGACGAAGTACAGTTAAGGGTGCTCCGTAACGGCTTACAGTAGCTACCGTGTGTTTGGGCTTGATTAATTTGTCTCGATGAGAAATTTACATTTAGATGGACTGTGACTGTCATTGAAGGTCCGCAGATGAAAACGAAGGACAGTTAAGGGAGCTCTTTAACGGTTTACAGTAGCTACCTTGTGTTTGGGCTCAATTAATTTATCTCAATGAGAACTTTACATTTAGATGGGCTGTAACTGTCATCAAGGGTCTGGTGATGAAGACAAAGTACAGTTAAGGGAGCTCCGTAACAGCTTACAGTAGCTACCTTGTGTTTGGGCTTGATTAATTTGTCTCGATGAGAAATTTACATTTAGATGGACTGTGACTGTCATTGAGGGTCTGGTGATGAAGACGAAGTACAGTTAAGGGTGCTCCGTAACGGCTTACAGTAGCTACCGTGTGTTTGAGCTTGATTAATTTGTCTCGATGAGAAATTTACATTTAGATGGACTGTGACTGTCATTGAAGGTCTGCAGATGAAAACGAAGGACAGTTAAGGGAGCTCTTTAACGGTTTACAGTAGCTACCTTGTGTTTGGGCTCAATTAATTTGTCTCAATGAGAACTTTACATTTAGATGGGCTGTAACTGTCATCAAGGGTCTGGCGATGAAGACGAAGGACAGCTGAGGGAGCTCTTTAACGGTTTACATTAACTACCTTGTGTTTGGGCTCGATTAATTTGTCTCAATGAGAACTTTACATCTAGATGGGCTGTGACTGTCATTGAGGGTCTGGCGATGAAGAAGAATGACAGCTGAGGGAGCTCTTTAACGGTTTACAGTAGCTACCTTGTGATTGGGCTCGATTAATATGTCTCAATGAGAAGTTTGAAAGATTTCAGTTGGTTTAATGTTAACTAAGTCATGATCTGATGATGATCTACGAAAACTCGAGGAAACTCTTCAAACTTTATTTTTACACGCTTTTTATTAGCTTCACTTGTATATCAGTTTGTCAGTATGTCAGTATATAACTCTCCGTGGGTAATGTGCGCGCCTGCGGCCTTCCTTGGTTCTGGTAGCTGTTTCTCAGGCTCCCTCTCCGAAATTGAACTCTGATTCCCCGTATTTATAATATTTATTAAATAATTATTTTATTCTCACTAATAAATAAATTACTAGCGACTGTGTGGCCGAGCGGTTTAAGTGCTAATCTGCCCGTACAACAGTCGCTCAGGCGTGGGTTCGAGCCCTGGCAGTCGCAGTTTTTCTGCGACTTCCAAGGCTCGCTCCCGTGCCGACTGTACTCTGGCCAGGTTTCTGTGGTTTCCTTGGTCACTGTGCTAAGGGTGGGGCACAGGCAAATACGGGTACAGATTGTAAGTAAAAATAAGAATTGTAAACATCGAATGTGAATTCGATGTCGACGCTTACTATGAAACATAGTATGAATATTTTTGATAATCAACAAATAATAGTTTAAAAAAACTAAAAAATCGCGCTTTTATAAATAAACCAAACTAAAAAGTAAAAAATAAATAATAGTTTAAAAAAACTAAAAACACGCTTTTCATAGAAACCCAAACTAAAAAATAGAAAATAAATTTAAATTAAGAATAGTGTTAAAAAAATCATTAACTATAAATTAAGAATAGTGTAAATAAAAAAAATTATTTTATTTTAAAAAAAGCGTGGGGTGCTTTTTAAGATATTATCAAAATGATAATCACTCTACTCATATCTGTCAATAAAATATTTATAACTATATTGACACCATGCACCCCACGCTTTTTTTAAAATAAAATAATTTTTTTTATTTACACTATTCTTAATTTATAGTTAATGATTTTTTTAACACTATTCTTAATTTAAATTTATTTTCTATTTTTTAGTTTGGGTTTCTATGAAAAGCGTGTTTTTAGTTTTTTTAAACTATTATTTATTAATTATTCAGAACAAAGGCTTTTTTATTCATTACAAGTTAGCCCTTAACTGCAATCTCACTTGATGGTAAGTGATAATGGAATTTAAGATGGAGACAGGCTAATTTGTTAAGGAGTAGGATTAGTAGTAGGAAAAGTAGATTCATACCGGTTTCGGTTTCTACGCGACGATTTACTGGAACGTTAAACCGCTTGGCGGTAGGTCTTTGAAGGTAGAGAGGTAACTAGCCACGGCCAAAGTCTCCCACCAGGCAAACTTTTTTTTTTTATTGACTACAAGTTGGCTCTTGACTGCTGTCACACCTGATGTTAAGTGATGATGCAATCTAAGATGGAAGAGAGCTAACTTGTTAGGAGTAGGATTAAATCCACACCCCTAACACACCACACACAAACTTGGACCAATTAAGAAAATCTTAGTAGACCTAACGAAGGTCGAACCCAGGACCTCCTTCTTGTAAATCCAATGCGCATACCACTGCGCCACGGTGGCCGTCAGATTATATACGGATTAGATATGAAATTAAAATTATTATTTATTATATGGAGCTTATACGCTGGTCTAATGCGAATCTTTTGGAAGTTCAATATTTTAGAGTCTGACTCGATGATCCAAAGCCACATAGAAAAACTACAGGGAAAACACTATAAAAACGACGTAATACATTTATAGTGTTACATTAATACATTACCTATGTGTATATACGTACTTAGAATTGATTATTATACTCGTAGTGAAGAGAATTTTATGTGAAATGTATTCCATCGATTACACAGTGATGGTTTAAAATTTTCTAGAGTTTTCCAATTTGAACAGCGGCGAAGAGTCCATTAGTAATATCTTCACGGTACGTGGTCTGAATCGCAAGTTGCGGATCTGCCTTCCCTTCCTCTTAAACGCGCATCTTTAAAATTCCCCTACTCTTACTGAATTAGCCTCACTCAATCCAATTAAGCCTTAACTCCGAACGGTATGCGGACTGGACTAGTGCTCACATTGAGAGTTCTAGGTTCAAATTTTGAACTATGATACTGCATTTCATCTTTAATCCTTAAAAATATTTAAAAATCCTTTGATAAATGTGACCTTTTTACCCAACTGCGTCAGAAGGAGGGTTATGTTTTTCGATCGTATGTATGTATGTATGTCCATTTCTTCGGCACGCGCTACAGCCTAAACGACTGAACGGATTTTGACATGTGAGGTGTCGTTGAATTCATCAAAATTGTGATAGTGACATAGGCTATATAAATTTTCAAAATGGCGGCTGTAAATGGGGGAAAAAAAGGGGGAAATGTGTGTATTTCTTTCTCTTATCTTAGCAATATGGGTATTAAATGAAAGGTCGTAAAAAGGTCGCAAAAATATAAATATCATATCATGTTTATATTGCAGTTTTGACAAAAAATGGCATAAAGTGTACCGTGTCATTTTTATACCATAAACTAAAACAAAAAAGTTTCAAATGAAATTATTAATATAAAAACAAAAATTCCAACTGCATAGAAGTTATGAACTGAAAAGAGAAAAACAAGGATCACTATATCTATATAAAATTTTTAATACTTTATGGTGCTGCAGGCGGGGACAAACGTAGTTTTGGTAGATCTTTCTTTCCCCGCATAAAATACAATAAGTCCATAAAGTCGAATGGTTTGCGGCCTGGGCTGATACGTGCGAAGTTTGAGGTTCACATTTCGCAAGTCGGTCTATTAATGTGTAGTAGGTACCTATACTCTACTGCTCTTCTTTGAACATCAAAACATTATATAACAATCGAATAATATTTCGCTCTGTTTTCGGGATCTCATAATTACCATCTGTAGTAATGTTTTTTAATTAACTGCAAGTTGGCTCTTGACTGCTATCACACCTGATGTCAAGTGATGATGCAATCTAAGATGGAAGCGGGCTAACTTGTTTGGAGTAGGATGAAATCCATACAACTTTCGGTTTCTACACGACATCATACCGGAACGCTAAATCGCTTGGCAGTACATCTTTGTCGGTAGGGTGGTAACTAACCACGGCGAAAGCCTGCCACTATCCAGACAAATAAAAATTAAGAAAAATCTCAATCTGCCCCGCCGGGAATCGAACCCAGGACCTCTGTCATATAAATCCAGAGGCTGTCAAAATAATGTTACAAAGCTGAAGATTTTGTTTATTCGGTTAAACACGCTAATCTCAGAAACTCTGCGACAGCATATTATTAATAGTTGTGTCGAAAGAAAACCGGAATTGCTCGTACAAATATTACTTACTAGAGGACGCCCGCGGTTTCACCCGCGTAGTTCTCGTTCCCTTGGGAATTTCGGTATAAAATGTAGCCTATGTGTTTTTCTGATATGTAACCTATATTATTGTGAAGTTTCATCAAAATCCATTCAGTAGTTTTTGCGTGAAAAGGTAACAAACATCCATACATCCATACATACAAACTTTCCCCTTTATAATATTAGTAAGGATAAGAATTGCTCATTATATAGCCATATAAGATGCTAGCATTCTTGGACTGACTGGACTGAAAGTCGAGGTCGATTTCATCGACCTCCAGTCAAGAATGTTATGTTCAATTCTAAAATATGGCTTGTGTAACTTAAAATAATTAGATTAGACTCTTACGTACGCAAGCACCCATGAGCTACTGACGCAAAAATTTAAATAATTGAATTTTTATGTAAGCGTCCACTTACTTTTTCAGTATTAAAACAGAAAAGGTTTTCCATTAGTGGGTGTTAGTTTAGTGCTTTTTTCAACTGTGGATTTAAAATATTCCCGCGACACTCAATCATGTGTCAGCGACATTTCGACTACTAAAAACCCAGCTTGCTGCTGTGTACATGCAATTGGCAATTTTCCAAATCGTTTGGACACTACTATCTGGGATGATCCATTGTTTACTTTGGGCGTTACTTAAAAATTAAATTTTGTAACTTGATCATTCATTAAGTGAATCTGTAAGTTGGATATCAGCCATCAAGGATATGGTAGCTAGTGGTCACCCCATGAGAAACTTCACAAATAGATCAGCGGATGTTAGAAACAACATTATAACTCCGTTTATCTTTGCGTGATCGAATCAGTGATGATTGATGATGATAGATGCATAAATGTTTGTTTGTGTCGCCATAGTGAAATAAAAAGTTAAGATGGAATGTGTTGGATATAGAAGAAATAGGTGTTACGTAGGTGGTCTGTGAAATTGCGATGTAGTGTTCATTCATTTTTAACCGACGAAAAAAAACGGAGGAGGTTCTCAATTCAACACGCATAAATTTTTTTTTTTTGTTATCGACTACAGTTGGCCCATGACTGCTATTACACCTGATGTTAAGTGAGGATCGGACAACTCTGTAAATTTTTAAATAGTCCGATTTTGATAATCCTTTTTTTTAGAAAGAGCATACTTCCAAGGTGGTCCCATTGTCATCATGTATGGATCTGATGATGATATTCTGGTGAAATTGAAGGAACTCTTCAAGTTTTGGAGGCACGCTTACAGCGATTTCGGTTTTTGTCTCGGTATCGGTAGCTTTTTGGCTACTAGTGCCATATAATATACTATGACAGTATAGTGCGAGTACGTTACGTGGCGATAAATCACTAAAAAGTAAGGACTAAAAATTTTTAACAAAAAATAGAACCGACTCAAATCAGCCAAGTTTAAGGAACGTTTATTTTACGTAGTAAAGCAGTTTTTTGTCAGTTCTAGGTAACGTCCTTAAAATAGAAACCTTGGTTGGCACCGACTTCTAGATATGCTTAAGTAAATTAAAGCAACTAAATGACAGTTATTTTTTACTTTTTAGTGCGTTTTGAGGCGGTTCTATTTTTTGTTATTATTTTTCATGTGGTAGAAGTCCTTATGAAAAAAACTGCTGTTCTGTGTTTGGCAAGGCGTTACTTCCCCATAAATTCCTGAAAGCAATTAGTATGTTGAGGCCCGCCATAGCAAATGCACTTCGATTCTTTTAGATCTTTGTACTCGCCCCGCCCTTACTTCTCCTATATCAGTTCAAACGCCCTCTCTAATAGTTGGATGGATGCTTTCTGGTTGGAGGCACATTAATCCTCTGGTAATGGATTTACATACGTTCCATCATATTCACACAAAATGTGTTCCATGGACTCTGTATCTTCATTGCAAGCCCTGCAGATAGGATCCTCAGAAATACCCATTTTGCAGAGCATAGATCTAGCGCCTATAGTGAAGCACTAAACATTACTTCGTGCTGAAATTTCTGGTTTTATCGGTCTTGTTATTTCTCTTTCCATTTTATTTTCTTCTTCTCAATAAAGCTGGGCGTACTACTGCCACACGTATTCTTTGACGCCATGTCTAATATCTTATGTTTACCAAGTGATGTTTCTTTGGCAGCTGATCTTAGGTCTGGGCCTGTCTTTTTTTTTTATCGACTACAAGTTGGCCCTTGACTGCTATCACACCTGATGTTAAATGATGATGAAATCTAAGATGGAAGCGGGCTAACTTGTTAGGAGTGGGACAAAAAACTACACCCCTTTCGGTTTCTACACGACATCGTACCGGAACGCTAAATCGCTTGGCGGTACGTCTTTGTCGGTAGGGTGGTAACTAGCCACGGCGAAAGCCTCCCACTAGCCAGACCAAGACAAATTAAGAAAAATCTCAATCTGCCCCGCCGGGAATCGAACCCAGGACCTCCGTCTTATAAATCCACCGCGCATACCACTGCGCCACGGAGGTCGTCAAACTATGTGTCTGTCTATGTGGGTTTACTGACGGTAAAAACGTGTCGCAGGGAGTTGCTTACTACAGTCGGCTACTATTAATGGGCTATGTCAGAGTCCATCAGCTGAGAAGATAACCATTATATGGAAACACTAGCTGAGTCCAGTAGTTCCAAGCGCGTAGATCCGGTTCCTGTTGGCATACATCGTATCATTGTTTCGGCAGCATACAGTATGTACACACAAAAGTACTGGGGATTGGTCACTTTTGTGAAGGTAATTTTTATGTGAAATGTATTCCATCGATCAGACATCTGAAGTATCAAACGAAGTCGAGTTTATAGTTCATAGATCTCGTGATGAGTCAATAGATCAGTCAGTGATAATTCGCATAAACCTATATGTGTAGGTTAAAGAAGTCAATTGAAGCTTATATGGTCCTTAATACAATTATTAGTTATATTTGTATCTATAATTATGAAAAAGTACGGATTAGAACAGTTATTTTTGCTGACACTCTATCATGTATGGCAAAAAGCTTACTTTCTACTATGTACATGCTACTGGCAATACTCCAAATCGCTTTCACACACAAATGGGGTTATCCAATGTTTGGTTTGGACGTTATTTGGACATAAGCTACTACGAAAAAATGTTTCACTGCTTTCGAATGCCCTTTGGATACTTATTTTACTTTTAAAATGTTCATGAATTTTTAAAACATGCATTTTTCCTTTTAGTCCTTTTCAGCGTACTTTTTAAAAAACATTTGTTAATTCGTTGATTCTAGTACTGGGCTGCGTCTCATTAGCAGCTCTGTGGTGGGAAGTTAATGTGATAATACTCTCGTGCCTTGAAGAGTACTTTAACACATTCACAGTTCCCTTGCGGATTTATTTGACCACCCCACAAGAAATTAAAAGGTAAGTATTATGAGCTCACATTAGGGCACGGTTTGATGAGAAAAACTGGTGGTAGCTCACTTTGGGCTAACTGGATGTGTTAAGCCGTCGGCCCCTATCACTACCTATTATTAAAATATGAGAGCATTGAGGAGTATGTGCGGGTTAAAACTGTGTGACAGAGTTAAAAATAGTGTGATAAGAGAAAAGTGTGGTGTAAAAGAAGATGTAGTGACAAAAATTGAGAAAGGGATGCTTAGATGGTTTGGGCATGTAGAGAGAATGGATGAAAGAAGATTAATGAAAGAGATTTTTTAAGGCGAGGACATGTTGGAAGGGGAAGGCCTAGGCGAATGTTTCTGAACCAAATTCAGGACATTTTAAATAATGGCCAAGCCAAGAGAATCCTAAGCCGACGAACTTGTATGAAAGGATTAATGACAGTGGAAGAAGCTAAGGAAGTATGCAAGGACCGTGTCAAGTGGAGGGATGTGGTCTCTGCCTACCCCTACGCGAATAAGGTGTGATGGTTTGTATGTATGTATTAACATAGTGATGGTTAGTTAATACCGAAATAACTCTCATTGAAGTAGTGTAGGTTAGCTCCGAACCCTCTTTCATCTGGTCCTAAAATGAGGTCTACAGATTGTGGATGATAGTTAATAGAAAACAATACTTGTTGATGCGTTTAGATTCACTAAAAACCCTGGCTTTAATCATGAAAAAGGAAACAATACAACGTAATCTATAAGGGTCATCAGTACAATATCCCGTGCAAACATATGATAGTAGTAGAGAACGTTGATTTATTACTTCTGTATTTATACAGATTTTATGGATGAATTCCATACGTATAGTGAGCAATATTTTTCACACGTTGACAAGTTAAATGGATCGGTCATACGTTAACTGTTTCGATTCCAGTTTTATGGCGTACATTCGTCAACGGTATACGGTTGTGATGTTCCATTTTTGGTACGCTGCGGAATCTGACCGTTTTTGTTTGACTGTTATTCAGTTTAAAGCCAAAGTAGACCGCAAATTCGTTTTATTAAGAGATGAATATCTTAGCATTCCATGGATTCACCGTGGGTATGCTGGGTCCATCGTGTGGCTGAGAGAAAAACTCTGAACAGAGCCCGAGACTTGTGACGCGGGTGTAGGTTTAAAAGAGATCTCTTAGTGATAGCCGTCAACACTCACCTCTTCTGTTCAAGTTATTCTCCCTGACCAGCCAAATTCGGAATGACACTATTAGAGCAGCTTTGGATACTCGTTCCAATATGGAGCTTACTGCACTTCTAATAATACCAAGGTCTTTTACCAGGTTGTAGAGAGACTTCGCTGGTATACCCCTCGCACCCACTTCTAGCGCGTATAAACTAACCACATAGCCATTTTTAGTTAATTCATTAGTAAGGTCATAATATTTAAGAATATTAACGTCAATTTGAATTTGTTTTCTAACAACTAACTAGCCAAAGCCGAAGCAATCCATCAGCCAGACTTGAACCAATTAAAAAAATCTCAATCGGTGCTGAGAATTGAAAACAAGACCTCCGTCTTATAAATCTACCGCTCATACCACTGCGCCACGGAGGCCGTCAAAATGAAACTATAGTTTTCGAACTACTGTACCTAAGCAACACATGTTTTTGTTTAGGGCTATAAATCAGCTATAAGGAAATATATTTGTATTTCATTTACTTCCTTAACTATCGTATTTAAAATGCAAATATCAGACGACAGGGCAAATAAATAAAACAAATTGATACAAGTTTAATAACGTTTATTTAATACCGCAATAAAACACTGAATATTACTCAATTATTATAACAATGAATTCGTTACAAAACTTTAAAAAATCTTGTCTATTAATCTAAAAGGTTATTAAATGAACAAGTAAATCATAAATTACTTATTGGCGTTTAAAATTTTTATTCATTAAAATTTTTGAAATTCCTAGTTAAATAAAAACAGACGAAATTTTGAGGAAGTTCTTGAACAACAAATTTATTTTGCTATTTTACAAAAGACACTTTTATTCAAAGACAATTTGACTCTTGACTGCAATTTCACCTGATGTTCAGTGACGATGTTAGCGGGCTAACTTACTAACTTAGAGGAGGCACGTTTTTTCAAACTGTATTTTCAAATTCAAATAGTATAATAATGTCTTTGCCAGTAGGATAGTACCACTAGAGTAATCCTTAGCCAATATAGAAAATATAAAATCATAAATTGACCCTGGAGATCTAATCCAGGACATTTCTGTTGTAAGCCAAGATATTACTAACAGCGCAGTCAAAACGTATACCACTTTCAACTATCTTTTTACGAAATTTCGCATTTAAATATTGTGAAATAGATATTTTGTCGACGCTGTGTGGACAGATTGATCAGATTTTCGTCAACAATAACAAATCAAATTTGTTATTCATAGAACGGATTGCCACTATAATGTAAATAAATTCATTTGTGTTACATACGAGTGTTTAGCCCTTGTGGCAACTAGGCTTTGTAAATTTAAACTAGTATTTTATCAAGTGACGCGCAATAATACGCGTCAAAATTTAATGCATTATTAAACCTAACAAATCATTTTGGCTCTTCTACACCCTTGGCATTGATACACGAGTAAAGATTGGGCACATAAACGTGATTCTTGCTCTACCGAAGTTCCTTTCGTCAAAAAATCGACACAAAACTGGTAACTCTTCATCGTCATCAATCAAGAATTATTGTATGTAAATATGATGTATACGCTCGTTTAGAGGTATTCGTCAATCATTTCCGATGGTGTAGTGGAGCCATTAATTTTTGACACTAACACAGCCATTATTATACCTAAATTAACTAGCGTCTTATAGATATACAATGTAGAAGTCGCACTATACAAACTTCTTATGATCTTAGATGACTGATGGCCAGACCTTCAGTTATTTTATTAATGCTTAAAGTTTATCTGCTCCTAGTGTAAAAGAAGATGTAGTGACTAAAATTGAGAAAGTGGTTTTTAAATGTTTTGGATGAAAAAAGATTAACAAAAGAGATTTATAAGGCGAAGATAAATGGAAATATTGAAAAGGGAAGACCTAGACAAATGTTCCTGAATCAATATGGACAGGTCAAGAGTACCCTACATCGACGAACTTGTACGAATGAGAGTGGAAGAAGTTAAGGGAATATGCCAGGATCGTGGCAAATGGAAGGATGTAGTCTCTGCTTACCCTTATATTAATGAGGCGTGATGTTATGCACTTATGTATGCTCCTACCATAGCTAATTACGGTTACTATGAAGTTTATACTATGGTAGCTTTGGGAGGTAGCAGATTTAAAAAGATCCAGGCCCCTTGGATATGTAAGTATAAAGTGTAGTTTTATATTTTTTCCGGATAGTACCTATAAGTAAGGAACTCTATCCTCAATCGTCAGACAATAATCATCTTATCCACTTAATTTTTAGGTTTATAAAATAATGAAAGTTTAGCCATCAAAGTTCTAGCTCTATGTTTATAATGATAACAATCACTAGCTAATCGGTTGGATTTAATACCTAAAATTGCCGAAATGGCAAATCCGTTTTAAAATAACTAATTTGGATTTTCTAAAGTTTACGGCTGCTGCTTTTGTTATTCCGTAAATTTTTAAACGAAGTGTGTTTTTATTTGTTTGTGCATACTTATGACTTATGATTCTAATACTGCTTATAAAAAAGCTTAGATACCAATCACAGCCTGTTTTTGGCTTTAAGAATCATTACTGACATTATTTGATAAAATTTCAATTCTACCCGCACTTGTAGAGTAGCTGACATATCACTACATATTATAAAACAAAATCAACCGCCTCGTTTGTCTGTCTGTTTGCGATAAACTCAAAGATTACTGAATGGACATTCATGCAATTTCATAATTAGCTAGAGAGATTACTGTGAGATATAATTTCCCAAAGTTAT
Source organism: Mycalesis mineus (assembly GCA_034621355.1). Taxonomy (NCBI): domain Eukaryota; kingdom Metazoa; phylum Arthropoda; class Insecta; order Lepidoptera; family Nymphalidae; genus Mycalesis; species Mycalesis mineus. Next base: position 4,010,579 of record CM067897.1, read on the forward strand.
TAGTTAGTTATTGGAATTGTCGGAAAAACTGATGCTGCTTAGTCTTTCATTGGAAACGCTGTCTATTGCGATTTTTGATCTTATTAGGACTACAAAGAAGTCCGCGATGGCATATCTTTTAGGGACAGCTATACCTTTTCTTCTTCGAACAGTGCGCGTTGTCAGTGATGACCTACGGATCCGAGTCTTGGTCGCTGACTGCGGACTTCATAAGAAGGCTCAGAGTCACCCAGCGGGCGATGGAAAGAGCAATGCTCGGAGTATCTCTGCGTGATCGAGTCAGAAATTAGGAGATCCGCAGAAGAACCAAAGTAACCGACATAGCTCAGCGAGTCGCAGAACTGAAGTGGCAATGGGCGGGGCACGTAGTTCGAAAAGCTGACGGACGTTGGGGGCCCAAGGTGGTAGATTGGCGACCCCGCACCGGAAAGCGCAGCGTTGGTCAACCCCCAACCAGGTGGACTGACGACATCAAACGTGTCGCAGGGAGCCGCTGGCAACAGGCGGCTCGGGATCATTGTGTTTGGAAGTCCCTAAAAAAGGCCTATGTCCAACAGTGGACGTCTACAGGCTGGTAATGATGATGATGATGATGATACCTTTTCTACAAATAACATACAATTTTTGGTGTTATTGGAAAATTACAATAGACTAGATTTTGCAGACGAAGTCGCGGGCGTTATGTAGTTTCCAGATAAGTTTAAGAATCTCCACTGTCCACGGGCAGGAACTGCTGTTGCGCCACAGATGACAGCACCATATCAATAGGCTTAGTGTCGTCGTACAGAGATGGCGCCTCGCACAGTATGGCGAAAGTGCCCACTATCGACGCGATGGTGAAGATCCAGAGGAACAGCCGGTCCAGCACCATGGCCACGAAGCCCCAGTCCTGGTCTTCCTGTTAGTGAGAAGTGATGCTTTAATTCCGTGACTTAATATACGTAACTGTCACCACGAACAGATGAATTTGAAGTAACAAAAGTGCTTGTAAATTGAGTTTGAAAATAAAGAAATTTTGATTTTTTTTAATTTGTTTTCAACTCTCTAATATTTATTCATACATAAAGGATATATGTCAGACCAGACCTGAATCGCTTTGTAAAATTAAAATGCTTTTTATACTTACTAAAATTTTACTTATTATAAAGGCGAAAGTTCGGATGGATTTTCGGTTCGTGAAAGTTCGGTTGTTTGTTACTCTTTCACGGAAAATCTAGTGAATGGATTTTGATGAAACTTTACGGTAACATAGCTAACATATCAGAGTAACACACAGGCATTTTATCTCGAAATTCCCGGGCACGAGAACTACGCCGGTGTCCTCTAGTTTTAAACAAATGATAAACTAATGATAATGATGATTGCCTCGTTGGTCTAGTGACTACCTCGTTGGTCTAGTGGTTAGCCTATGTGGCTTCGATCACGAGGTCCTGGATTCGATTCCTGGGTCGGGTCATGGAATAATTCTGAGCTTTTTCATTCTTCTATGAAATATTCAGTATATTCCAAGCCCGGAGTTTAAAAGTTGGTGGTGTTACATCTCCGTGCCTCGGAGAGCACGTTAAGCGGTCGGTCCCAGTCACTATCATCAACATCTGATAGTGATCGTTAATAAATAAAACATTATCACCCAAAGCCCGCCAACCCGCATTGGAGCAGCGTGGTGGGTGTACTCTCCATATCCCCTCTCCTACAAGGAGGGATGCCTGGCCCTGTAGTAGGCCGCTAATAGGCTGATAATGATGATGATGAAACTAATGATTACGTACACACACAGAAGATAGAGACAACATCCTCTCTAGGAAACATAGACTAACTAATTGATATATACCTATATGAATATGTAAGTAAAATTTTAATAGAAAACTCAAACAGCCAGTCCAATAACAACACTGAAAGAAATCTAATTTCGTAGCAAGTTTCTAAACCTCCACTTAATACACGTGACCTCAAGTTGAATAACGCGAGTGTTTCCTTCAAAGTGTATGCCAACGTCATTACAGGTCCCATTTATGTTACAGGTCAACCGCTTGCAAACTAGATTTTGACGTAGGTAGCTTTTTGACCAGACATACTCGTATTATGCTATAAGTTGTAATTAATTTATCACTGTTCGCCTATTGAAAAAGCAGAGGCGTAAGTTTGTTTGTTATTTCTTCACGCCGCTATGATTGACCCGATTTGAATGAAATTTCGATCAATGATAGTTTGGTGGCATGGATTGCAAGGTAACCGGGTAAGACCGCGAGCACAGCTTATATAAAATAAATAAATACACATACCGCGTTAAACTCGTCCTGGCGTTGCATGTGGTGTTGAATGAACATGACATTGTGGATGGCCTTCTCCAGCTCAAACGGGTACTTCTTGCGAGGAGTGATGTCACTGAGGGAATCGTCCAAGCCGGACATGACTGAGGGCAGACCGTTGTACCCTGCGCCGAGACTGCCCAGTGCTCCCACTAGACCGCTAAACCTAATAACGACAACAACAAATAAACATCCATGAATACAGGAAAATATCTAAGCACATCAGACAAACATTTTTCAAGATATGAAAATCGAACCCACGGCCTTGAATGCATAAGGCAGCTACTATCCACTGCACCCCTGAGGTAACACCGCCAATATCACAACTCTGGGAATTGACACTGAGAGTTTCTTAAATTGAATTCGCAGAATGTTTTTTTTGTTTCCCGTCGCTAAACTATTATTTTATTTATTTATTTTAATAATTTTATTGCAATTAATATAGATAAATATAGCAAAAAACAATCGTTCGTTTACGTATTATTATACAAACGACGATATACGACACTGCAGTAGGATCATTTTTAGCAGCATTACAATAAATTTAGTATTTAATTCAAGTAAATATTGTCGTGAAGTTATAACAACTTGCCTGTTTGTAGCTGTAGTAGAATGTAAACCGTTACATCCCCCAGGCAGATGATGACGCAAGGAATCCGGGCTCGAAGCATTGGAGTTGGTCTGATCAGCAGCCAGCGCATCCTTGAACTTATTCTTCTTCATACTCCTCCCGGCTATCTTCTGCGCTGCCAAGTCTCTAAGCAAATCCTTTGGCACTCTCATCAGGAGCAACTTTGGTAATTTTGTTATGAAGAATTTCCTAACCCAAGGCGCCATTTGATGGGTACTCGGTTTGCGATAGTGTACGTTGAGTATAACGATGGTTATGACAACAGACAGGCCGACAAGTAACATTGTGAATAACAGATATTTTCCAAGTAATGGTAAAGCTAAGGAAGTCGATGGAATGATTTCTGATATGAGGAGAAAGAACATAGTTTGGGAGAGTAGGATAGATATACTCAAGGCGATCTTTTCGCCGGAGTCAGCAGGCAAGTAAAAGACAAGGACAGACAGATATGATATGCCTACGCAAGGGACTATCAGGTTCACCGTGTAGAATAGGGTTTTCCTTCGTAAGGTGATGTTGAAGAAAATATCTGGAACAAAATGTTTAAATTAACATTCTTGCTTAGTTTCAAACTATATGTATATTAAAGTAGTGGAGCTTTGTGGGACAGAGCTCGACCGGGGAAGTACTGCCGCCTTGGTCGTTTTTTAACACCAAGCGGTCTGGAGAGCCGGCAGGAAAGGATATAGGCATAACACTTTACCTCAACTTGAGAGACAAGGCGCGGCAATTTGCAGGATGTATTGCATGTTCTGTGTAATGATGTTTCGTTTATAAGCAATGTGCGTGTACTTAAGATCAGGTGGACGATTTGTTTGGTCTATTAATTATCCATATAAATACAACAGCAAAAGCTTGTGTGTACACACACACAAGCTTTTGCTGTTACTCACTCCTTCACGCCGCAACTATAGAACCGATTTGGCTAAAATTTTGAATGGAGATGGACGATACCTTGGATTAAAAAATACGTCCTATCTCAATATTACCACGGAAATGGGACGTGGGTGCTAAAATAATATTCACGGAATCTCGGAATATGAAATCTCAGAATATAAAACGAATTTTTGTAGAACTTTGTATGGTCATTCGCTCAGTCGACATAGACAACAACCGAACCGAGTTCATTGGATTTCCATTGTATGAAAACACAATGTCGGACTTTGGAAAAATCAGTGCAGCGCATCCAAAATAGATATGCGGCGTGAAGCAAAAACGAATCTATACTGGTACACCGACCACAGTTGTGTATGCCAGGCAGTGCCCAAATATAAAAATAAAAATATTCAAATAACCCGAAAAAACTCAATTTACCCGAAAAAATAATTGTCTTTTAAAATGAAAAACTTATTAATTATATTATTGGAAAAAAAATATATACGGTCGAATTGAAAAACTCCTTTTTTTTTGAAGTCGTTTAAAAAATCAGGCGTTACTTTGCGAAAAATCACTGTAAATAATGAATGATTTCCTTATTTTTCTATTATTCCGTATAAGCCAACAAATTCATGCGACAAACTCACATAGATTAATTACCAAATGGAAAACTTCGTAAATGCTGGCTAATTTTGTCGCTTGGATTCATTAGATGGATCGCAGGAAATAGCAAAATAAATAAATTATTAATAATTGTTTTTCAAAATTAGGACAACACAATAATAATTGTTTGTCTAATTCTGCTAGTAAGTAGCTAAATTTTACTCGAATTTAACGATTGTTTGTGGTATAAATACTATATTTTGCTAGTAAAGTAACAAAAACTAAATTATCCCGAAGATAATATTTAATCCGGCGATACATAAGATATCTTACTCTGTTGGGACGGAAATTCCAAACGGACGACGACAATGCAGGAATATATTCAACGCAAACCATATTTGAAAGTCCAATAAACTGAAATAGTTGATAATAATTGTTTGCTCCCGTATTCAAATAACTTCCGCAGTGCGAAACTAAAGTGATTGCCGACTGCAACTGGGATATTAAGTGACAATTTGGCTTGGAATTGTTTTATTGCTGCAATGATGGTGTCTAATGTGTCTAAAGCGGTCGGGACGGGACGGCAAAGCGACACTGGCGTGACAATGAAATCGTTATGGAATCTTTGCGTTTGACGTGACGTTATGTTTGACATGGCCTATAATACTGGTCGTCAAGGAGAAAAGAGACATAAGAGAGTGGATCGGACTTGATAACCCACAATTAAAGCCAATTTTGGATAATAGGAAAGCTTTTCGCATATTGACCGCTAAACTTTATTCGGAAGATAGCACCAAGTGATGATGATGAAAATAACAAATATAATGGATCACTAAGAAAGGATCACACGCTGAGTCAGTATGGTGTTGCTGTTCTGTCCCGTCCGCTGTGTGGTGAAAATATGTAAGTATGTCTATATATTTGTTACTACTTCACCCCGCATCTTATAAACTGACTTGACTATTTGCAATGGAGATAGATTATACCATGGATCTGAATCTGAAATCAGAAACGGGATTCGCCCAAGTAAACCCTCGGGACACAGGTTACTATTATCATTTTTATCGAATAATTTCTATCATAAACTTGTTGATACAGATGCAATCTCCCCAATAAGCACTTCCAAAAACGTGACCCGGCTAAGTCTGTGATGTAACGCGGTCGTAAATACCGCGGCGCGTCGACAACGCTTATCTATGCTAAGTTACTGCTCACCGCCTAACAGGTTAAACGGTTGTTTTGTAAATGCCCCGCAAAGAGCCCCGGCCCGCTGCGTGAATACTGATACCGAGTGTCACTGATTAATGGTAAGGCCCTTTTCTTTTAGGAGCGGATTTCGTGAAAGAAATAAGGAAATTTACGTAGGATTCGCGGGCGATTGGGATAAAATCCCACCGCTTTGTTTGTTTCTTTATATTGTAGAGTCAACTATTTTTCTGAACTTTTCTTTTTCGGCGTCAATTTGTTTTTCAAATAACTCAGCGTTTATAGACCAAATTCTTCGAACGGCTTCATGTTGTCAGTGATGATATAGGATTTGAGTTTTGTCAGTTAACAATAGATCACATAAGAAAGCTCAGTGTCACTCGCGGGTGATCGAGAGAGATCAAATCAAAAATAAGGGAATCTGTAGAACAATCAAAGTTTCTAGTTGATATAATTCGAGTATTGCGTAGTGCCTCGAAGGCAAAGTGAAGTTTGCGGGGCAAATAGTGCAAATAGAATTACTGATAGACTATACCTAAAGAGACAAAAAGGATTCACTGGAAAGACGGTGTATAACGGTTTCCGTGGCGCAGTGGGTTTTTGACGGAGGTTCTGTATTCGATTCCTACATGGGCCGATGAAGATTGTCTAAATTGGTTCCCTACTCTACCCTACCGACGAAGTCATACCACCAAACGATTAAGCGCCTTCTCCTAACAAGTTAGCCTACTTCCATCTTAGATTTCATTACCACTTAGCCTTAAGGTGTGATTGCAGTTAATGGTTAACTTGTAATCAATAAAAAAAGAGGATTTAGATCATCGCAAAAGATGTTACTGCTGAATTTACCATAAATAACTGATTTACTTAATCCGCTTTGTTGCTGTCCCACAAAACTATTCAAAAACACCACCTAAATCCAGACTCCTGGTCAAGTTCTCTCAAGGACTCAGGATGTAACTTGTGTTTAAGATATTGCAGTAGGTAGTATAGTACAGTAGGTATGTACTAATTTGATTCGCAAATTTCAATTAAGCAGACGTATTCGATAAGCCCAGCTTTAGTATACTGAGCCGTTTGAATTAGTATATGTAATTTTATGGTAATGCGGCATTAGTGTGGGTGTTACGGTTCCGTACAAAGCTTATTGAGTGATTTATATTGTTATTTTAAGATTATAGAATTCTTACAGATTTTTCCGTAATCTATACACTGAGAACTAATTTCTGTATATTTTTCAACATTTTAAGTTTTATATTTTCACAAACGAGATGGTAATTTTGTTTGGATTTCATGGATCAAATAAATTGTAATATGGGTATCAAATTGGGTCTGTGATGTTAGGGTTGCATTTTTTTATTTGGACGGATATAAAAAATACAGGTGGGGAAACATCGATAAATATCATTTCACAGAAAAGAACTAGGTGTAAGCATAAAGGTTATACGAGTAGGTACAACCAGGATATTATGGTAAAATGACATCGTAAAGGGGTATACAATGTTTACCCACCACGTGTGTATAACGGCACGTGACTTATCTTGATTGGATATTATCGATTTAATAACTTCGCTTATGAGTTGACATGTAATAGCTATAATATTTGAAACATCTTTGAAGTCTCTCCGAACAATAGGGTAATAGCATTGACATATTATTAGTTAGTACTAAGTAAATTGGTAATGGTATGTAACGAAAGTAATGAAACCTTCCATACTGTTATTATAGGGCAAATTAATATGTTTATACCTTTGAAATTATATCTCTTTTGTATGTATGCAATTCCAATGAATTTTCATCTCAAGCCCTTTTAATCGTGACTCTAGGTACATAAGCATAGCGATGCTTATGTACCTAGCTTAATGTTGGTTTGTTTGTTAAAGTTATGACATATAATGTATGCCCAATAAATGAATTTGAATTTGAATTTGTAAAACGAAATCACTCAACCACTATAAGTACCAAGTGCACTTTTTAACCAAGTTTTAAGCTATCTAGAATTAACTTTGAGAAATTCATATCAAATAAACAGAACAGAAATTTAAACAGAAACTATACTAATATAAGTAGAAACACCCTGCACTTTAGTTACAATATTTAATCCCAAAAAAATGTGTGCGTACACTCGTAAGAATTGAAACTTTTTTATGACGTTATTTTTCAAAAAATAAAATGTTTCTCGCATTCGCTCTGAAGCTGTTTTTGGATAACCAGGAAGAAACAAGTTGTGAACAATGCCGATGATGGACATCAACTTGAACAGTAACTGCATACTTCCTCAGGATTTGGCGAAAATTAATTTATCAATTTACAAAAAATATATATATACATATATATAAGCTTAAAAACTTGAAAACTTGAAAAATAAATAACAGAAACACCCACGTGCTGGTCTAACGACAAAATTAAGAAACTGAGGTTGACATTGAATATTTTAGAAAAATAAATACCACAATCAACATTCAAGTATTAGAAAAACCCGACATAAACAAGGTTAGTGTATTAAAAAATACAATAAAAAACTAAGGTTAATTTTAAATAACGTGTAAAAATAGATACCATAATTACCCTTATTATATTTATCACGTCACTTCCATTAGTCAAAGATGGCGCGTAACGGAAAAATGTTTTCCAACCCCGATAAAGAAGTTTAACCCCAAAAAACTAATTCAGAATTTTGAACTTGAAAATGCTAGTGAACTTGAAATATAATATTTAGATGATATTAAACTTATGACTGCCCTCCGAGCCGGTGGTAAAACTTTGATTTATTTGATGTGTTAAAAGTAGCTCTACTAGAACAGAAATAAAAGGAAACTTACCTGGATAAGGCTCCTGGCAGCAGGGATAGTATCTCTCATGTCGTTCGGCCGGGACTCCCAGAATGTCCCACTCTACCGATGGATAGTACTCGCGCAAGTCGATACCCACCTCCACCATATCACCTTTCTTCTGGTTTATATGCTTCAAGTCGATCTAGAAGAAGAACTTTTTATGAAGTAGGTACAATGAATATCTTAAAATTAACTTTTCTGCATTCTTTTAATTTATTCGCTTTTCTTCTGTCTCCATTATTATGCAGTCACTACTTTATTCTTTCCATGTTAAAAAAAAGTAAAGCTGACTCACAAGATGCCTTAAGATTATTGCGGTAATCGGCATTAATATATCGACATTAATCGGCATAGGTTACCTTCAATTGGTTTTAATTTTACCTGATCTCCATCATAGCTCCAGGATCCAAATTTGAGGAAGCAAGTCTGCTGGTCGAAAGGAAAGTACCGCACGTCGATCTCGCAGGAAGACTTGAAGATGGCGGGCGGAGTCCACAGAACTTTGCCGGTGTGGTGGAGCACTGCTTTAGTCATCGTCGTCACTACGTACTCTCCATCGGCACTAGGAATTACAAAAATATTAAATGTCAATAAAAAATATCTCTAAACTCGAAAGAACATTAAGGAAAACAGAACTTAAAATTTTCTACTATTTTCTAAGAAAAATCTTGCAATTAATATTGAAATTATTATTGTATATCTAAGCTTATATAAATGCTTATTTAACTAATGTATAACAAATTGAAAAATGGCGATTAATTTTTTGCGGATTATCGTTCTTCAGAGAGTCTACTTGTCTGTTTGTCCACATTGATCTTTATAACTACTAAATGGTTTTCCTTTCGGTTTACAAATATCACTTTGCTTAATTAACCTCATGTACCTTAACAGACAATATTAATATAATCTTATCACGCGAACGACTATATATATTTATAAGGTACCTATTTCTAAAATAAAGCGCCAAAGCTCGAGATAGAAAGCGCGTCGTTCAAACGACTAATAGACTATCTATCGTGGAAATCCCACCATTTGAAAATACGCGTGTGTGTATCTGTACCATAATATATCTCCACGATCTCCGCCGTCACAGTCGCTCGGTGCCTCCGTAGCCGTCAAAAGGCAACTCGCACATAAACGAGAGAACATACGCTGTGTAAACTGTGCTTCGCAAACTATAAGATGAAGCGATTGAGTGTTCTGGAACTTAGGTTAGTCGTGCGTGGACTCAAATCTGAAAGTTTCTATGTTTTATGCTATTATTTTACTATTATCGTATCCATTCCTACAACTTGATTGGACTTGAGCCCATGATTTTATTAAAAAAAAATTTGTTGTTGCAAGCTGAGCTTTGTGTCAAATTCTAACTGTCAATTGATAATTATGTAATCAGCTTGATAATTATTTGATTTATCTTGTAGTGTAAAGACAAGGTTAGTAATATAATATAAAAATAGAGTCAGACCAAAGAAAAATGTCTTTTGTTGTTTCAAATAGTCAGACAATCTGATAAAATAAGGAAGAGACGAGATTCATTCTCATTTATTCGGACTCGTCAACACACAATCGCTTAAAATATTGTTAATCTCTCTTAAAAATGATTCGGCGTTGAGGTGAAAGATGCGTTGAAAATTTTTAATAAATTATTTTCGTCGAATGCAAAACAAGCTTAATATTCATAATGAAATTATTAAATGATTCTTTGGTTTGACGGCTTCGAATCAAAAGTTCTAATAATATACTTTGTAATATTTAGTTTCCTTTCCTTCAGAAAATATCTTAGTATTTTAAAGATAAAGATAAAGATTTTTTATTTGCTTAAATATGGGTTTAAAATACAGTTACATTATTTCATATTGGTTCCAACATATTTGCCGGTCAAATATCAGTATTAGATAGAAATAATTTTAACTAACTTTTTAATTTAATAATTTTTGGTTTTGAATCACGTGCCCTGTCAGGTCAGGATATGAGATACTGGACTTTGCTTGCTTATAAGTTCTCAGTCTTGTTTTTTAACTGAACGCGCCCAATACTTCGCAAATAAGACTCTGACTTGTCATGAACTGCGGCAGAAAAGTGACAGAATGGGAAGTTTAATGGTCGGGGGCTGGAAAGGGAACGTGGTCGAGAGAATTGATAAGAAATGTTAAAAGCTGGCACAAAAGGAACCACGGGGAGGTGGATCGCTGGATTACTCAGGCGCTAAGTGGTCACGGAGTGTTCAACACCTACCTCTTCGCAATAGGGAAAGCGCCTACTCAATACTGCTACTTTTGCGGAGAGGAGGACACCGACACGCTATTTTGAGTGTCCGGTCTTTAATGACCTGAGATCAGCAGCACAAGGAACCAATAGCAAAGTGGACCCAGACAACCTAATTGAGCGTATGCTCTCCGGGGAAGTCGAGTGGAACACATACGGCAAGATGCTCCGGAAAATAATGATGAGGAAAGAGGAAAGGGAAAAGGAAGAAAATAAATAAAATAACTTAAAGGCAGCCAGCACGATGAAATGCCACGCGGTACCGTGCTGACTCGGCAGTTAAGAGATTCGTCTCGGGGAAAAAAAAAGTTCTCAGTCTGAGATCAGCAATTGCACTTTTTGAGTTCGTGTCTCGGCAAACATGTTTGCAAGCGTTTGGCTATCACTATCATTACTTTGGACCTTGGAGATTGGCATGTTTAAAGCTCCTTATCCTCTTTCAGCAGGGAAGCCTAAGTCTATAGAGAAGCGTCTTCCAAATCCTTTTTCTCGAAACGAGATAGGACTGACCATTAATAATAAAAGTACCTGTATTACTCGTGTGTACATGTAATCCATCTCTTGTTTGACATAAAAGTGATAATTCAAGGCAACAATCTAAAACTGAATGTCTTGTGTGTAATTCGTCTCATTCAATGCCTCCTTGAACTTGATTTCAATAAACAGCTCAAAACTGCGTGTCTTGTGTATTAAGTCATGCCAGAACCGGCACAGCATAAGATTGGCCACACGTGCGTCTCTAGCTGTGATTAATAGTTCGCCGGTCTGCTCTGACACACTATGATGTATCATTCGGGGCTTTGATGTCGATACTTGCTATCAATTAACTTTATTGCTACAACTTATATGTGTTTGCCGTGTTGTGTGACCGTTTATTTTTTTAGTGCCGAAAATATGTTGTTACAAGGAACGACATAAGTGATTGCGAGGAAACGTTGATAAGGAAACACATATTTTTATAGAAATCAATAAGAAACAAGATGGGACTAACCATATAATAGTTTACTATCAATCGAACAGTGTATTTTATTTAAAACCTGATATTCATTCGAGGATATTATTTTTATAACACAATATAAACTGGTTAGAACTGGCCGATTGCACAAAATCGGAGATGTAAAGATTTCTCAATGAAACCTTCATAATTTTTTTTTCATCACCGTAGAGAAGTTAGTTCTCTAATGCTCGTTTGCCCGCTTTATTTTCGATAAAAAAAAAATGCTTCTACTCAGCATAATCTACCTACCAAACATATAGTGGTCACTACAAACACCTTTCAAACACAGATTAAACATCGGAGAATCGCTAGCGGAGCAAAATTTATCATTACTCTATACTTTCAAAAGAAGAGCTTAAAATAAAAGAATTTGAATATTTTGAATGGCACGACACAGACTCGTCCCGTCATGAACAGTAGCAGCTAAACAGATTAACACCAACGACAAAGTTTAAATATAATGTCTATTGAATAAATATATAGGACAATTACACACATCGCTATATAGCCCCAAAATAAGCATAGGTAGCTTGTGTTATGGGTACTATGGTAACTGATGAATATTTTTATATATATTATACATAAATACTTATCTAACATATAAAATCTCCCTGTCACAATGTTAGTTACCGTACTCCTCCGAAACGGCTTTACCGATTTTTACCAAATTCAGCAGGTTTGAGAATCGGCTATTATCTATTTTTCATACCCCTATGTATTAAGGGTTGTCCACCCCTAACATTGTATTATAATTTTTTTATAATGTGGCATTAAAAAATACATACAACCCTAAATTTTCACCCCTACACGATCAACCGCTATAAAAAAATGTTTCCTAGAAATAATATACATGGCAAAACAACGTTTGCCGGGTACAGCTAGTATCTATATAGATAAACACCCAGACACTGGAAAATCCCTGCTCATCACACAAATATTTTTCCAGGTGTGGGAATCGAACCCACGGCCTGGGACGCAGAAGCAGGATCTCTACCCACTGCGCCACTCGGCCGTCTTTTTTTTTTCTTTTTTTTTTAGACTACAAGTTGGCCTTTGACTGCTAATACATCTGATGTTAAGTGATGATGCAATCTAAGATGGAAGCGGACTAACTTGTTAGGAGTAGGATGAAATCCACACCCCTATTGGTTTCTACACATCGTACCGGAACGCTAAATCGCTTGGCGGTACGTCTTTGTCGGTAGGGTGGTAATTAGCCACGGCGAAAGCCTCCTACCAGCCAGACCTAGACAAATTAAGAAAAATCTCAATCTGCCCCGCCGGGAATCGAACCCAGGACCTCCGTCTTATAAATCCACCGCGCATACCACTGCGCGACGGAGGTCGTCAAAATCGTCGGCCGTCTATTGAAAATGAACCATTACGCTAAATTAGACAGCATAGTTTTAGTATCACAAGCAATTACTTTATCCGCATACAATTAGCCCAGCATGGCCAACATCCGATACCAAGAGACGGCGGATGGTATGTGAGCGTAATTGGCGCATAACAGCCTTCCACCGAACTTAGTTGCTGAACATTCATTAGGACATTACCTCGCACCAAATTGCATTGTACTAACTAACTTGTTTCAAACTGTTATAATTAGCACCGGGAACATCGACGTCTGCGTTAAAATTGATGGAATGACAAATAAGTTTGAGTTCGAGGTAATGAAGTAAGTGCTTAGTAATTTATACTTATATCCGTATTGACAAACGCACTGAATCAGAAAGCGTGTAGTGGGTTCCAGTGTTTAAAAATCGTTGTCACTTATTAATCTATATATATAAAAGAAAGTCGTGTTAGTTACACCACTTATAACTCAAGAACGGCAGAACAGATTTGGCTGAAAATTGGTAGGGAGGTAGCTTAGAGCCAGGAGACGGACATAGGATACTTTTTATCCCGTTCGACAGCGTTCCCGTGTGACTTGACATGAAACGTCAGTCACTATAAAACGTGGTATAACAAAAAAGAATCAGACTTGGAATAACAAAACGCAAATGACAGCTATGTAATTGACGTAAAATGACAGCTATGTAATGACGTATGGATGACAATTTGATATTTGTAAGAAATCAACATTAAAACTATTTCTATTAAATAAATAATTAACAAGTGGATTGAAGTGAAGTGAAGTTTAATTAATAATGCCGCGACCAAGACGATCGAATCTTTCCCGACAAAGCCGTAATGCAAGAAGAATACAAAATACTGCAAATGAAAGGACTGAAGAAGAACAAGAAATTGCACGTGAACAGCGCCGCGATAGTATGGCTCGACTTCGTGCTTCTCAATCACGAGAGCAAAGTGAAGCAGCCCGTGAAACAGCTCGGTTGGGAATGCAGAATCGTCGAGCGAACAACAGAAGTCAACAAATAGATAATTTGCAACGCAGAACAAGATATTTAGCTGATTTGAATCGAGCAGCGTTTCGATACGATTGCAGCAATGATTACAGCTTGCATCCTAGCGTTTGCATTGGGCAAATGGACGTTGTTTGCGAGTATTGTGGTGCATTAAAGTTTTCCGGAGAAACGCCTGGATTATGCTGCCTTAATGGTAAAGTGAAATTGCCAGTATTGACTCCGCCACATGAGCCATTGTATTCATTGCTTTGTGGCGAAACACAAGAATCACGCCACTTTCTTGCAAATACTCGAAAATACAATAGTTGTTTCCAAATGACGTCATTTGGGGCAGACATTATCGAAGAAGGAGGATTTAATCCGACATTTAAGGTATTTATTTTTGTACTTACATAGAATGTAGTTAAAGAATAACTTACTTTATCTATTGGTATGTATTACATTTGCTAATACTGAACTCTACTCTCCCACAGAAAAAGTGTTTATAACCCAGTTAATACTGTCTGGTTTTTATTTTGTAGATACAAGGACAGATTCACCATCGAATTGGATCATTACTACCTTTCGAAGATACACAGAATAAATTTTTACAAATATATTTCATGGGCAACATGGAAGAACAACTTGATCGACGCCTAGGGATCAATGCAGGAATGAAGCGAGCAATTCTTCAAGACTTGCAGTGTCTGCTTCATGAACATCATACGTTGGTCAGATTGTTTAAGAGTGCTTTAGAGCGCATGCCAAATGATGACTATAAAGTTGTCATCAAAGCAGATAAACGACCATCTGGAACACACGAACGCACATTTAATGCTCCAACAGTAGACGAAGTTGCCATCCTGATTGTTGGTGAACAATTGGAAAAACGCGATATTGTGCTTACACGTCGCGATACTGGGCAACTGCAACAAATATCTGAAACTCATCGATCATATGACGCATTGCAATACCCACTGATGTTTTGGCAAGGAGAAGATGGATATTATTTTAATATTAAAATGATAAATCCATTGAATGGTAAAGTATCAGTATCTTAATAATGGTTAATGTCTGTATTATTTGCCTTTGAAATGGTTAATTATCAATTTTTTAATTTCAGGTGAAGAAACTACAAAGAAAGTTAGCTCAATGAATTATTATGCATATCGTTTGATGATTCGTCAAAATGCTGACAACTATTTGCTGCGGTTTCGTCGATTGTTTCAGCAGTATTGCGTTGACATGTATGTAAAAATAGAAACGGAACGTTTAACATTTATTAGGTTGAACCAAGCCAAACTGCGTTCTGAGGAGTACATCCATTTACGCGATGCAGTTAGTACTGAAGGAAATAGAGCTAATATTGGTCGATTAACTATACTGCCGGCGACGTACATTGGTAGCCCACGTCATATGCATGAATATGCACAAGATGCAATGACATATGTGCGTCATTACGGCCGACCAGATCTCTTTATTACTTTTACCTGTAATCCAAAATGGATATAAATTACTCAATTGCTGCTTCCCGGACAAACATCAAATGATAGACACGACATCACAGCACGTATATTCAGGCAAAAAATTCGGTCCGTGATGAACTTTATTGTTAAACAACGCGTCTTTGGAGATACTCGATGCTGGATGTATTCAATCGAATGGCAAAAGCGAGGCCTGCCGCACGCGCACATTCTTATTCGGTTAGTGGAAAGAATTCAGCCTGACCAAATAGATGATATCATATGTGCCGAGATTCCTGATCATGAAGTCGATCCAGACCTACATGATGTTGTTACTACTAATATGATTCATGGACCGTGTGGTGCCATCAACCCCCAATCACCTTGCATGGTCGATGGAAAGTGCTCTAAACGATATCCACGGAAATTAACGGCGGAGACTGTCACTGGCAACGATGGGTATCCGCTGTATCGGCGTCGATCACCAGATGACAACGGTCGAACTGTCACAACGAAAGTGAAAAGAATGGATTTCGTTGTCGACAACAGTTGGATTGTTCCATATTCACCACTTATTTCTAAAACGTTCAAGACACATTGCAACGTTGAATACTGCAATTCAGTTAAGTCCATAAAATATATTTGCAAATATGTCACGAAAGGCAGTGATATGGCGGTTTTTGGATTGCAATCCTCGAATACCAACGATGAAATTTCGCGCTATCAAGTTGGTCGTTATGTGAACTGTAATGAAGCGATTTGGCGTATATTCGCATTTCCCATTCACAAACGTCATCCTACTGTTATACATTTGGCGGTGCATCTGGAGAATGGTCAACGAGTATATTTCACGGCTTCAAATGCTATGCAACGTGCTGAAACACCTCCAGTAACTACATTGACCAGTTTTTTTGCAATCTGCCAAAGCGATCAGTTTGCAAGAACTTTGCTTTACTCGGAGATGCCACGTTATTATACTTGGAATGCTTCATCCAAGAATTTTCAAAGACGGAAGCAAGGTGATGCTGTTCCTGGGTATCCAGATGTGCGTTCTACTGATGCTCTTGGTCGTATGTATACAGTTCATCGAAAGAATGATGAATGTTTCTATTTGCGGTTGTTGCTGGTAAATGTGCGTGGGCCAACTTCATTTGAGACACTACGAACTGTTAATGGTGTTATATTCCGCACATATCGTGCTGCATGTGAAGAATTGAACTTCTTAGAAAACGATACCCATTGGGATACGACAATCGCTGAAGCCATTATCTCTGCATCTCCAAGTCAGATACGCACATTATTCGCTATCATAATTTCGACATGTTTTCCATCAAACCCATGTAACCTGTGGCACAAATACAAGGATAGTATGTCAGAAGATATTTTACATCAAAGTCGTGTCAGTTCCAGAAATCACGATATTGAGATGAATGAGGAGATACATAATCGTGCTTTACTTTTGATCGAAGATATGTGTTACCTCATGTGCGGTAATTTATTAATCAGGTTAGGAATGCCAGCGCCAAATCGTGAAATGAATGACGCATTTAATCGAGAATTGGAACGGGAACGTGAATATGATCACCAGGAATTAGATTTAGTAGTTCAAAGGAATGTACCCCTGTTGAATTACCAACAAAAGGCAGTTTATGATACTTTAATGAAGGCAATCGCTGATGAAAATGGTGGTTTATATTTCCTAGATGCCCCTGGTGGAACTGGCAAGACATTCCTTATGTCATTAGTTTTAGCAACTGTTCGGGCGATATCCAACATAGCGGTTGCAGTTCCTTCTTCTGGAATAGCAGCCACATTGTTAGAAGGATGCCGTACAGCTCATTCAGCATTCAAATTACCGTTAAATCTTCAAACAAACTGCAGCTGACAACAAACATGAGAGTTACATTGCTTAATGATACATCTGCTGAAGATTTCTCGGAGCAATTGCTGACTATCGGTAATGGTCAAGTACCTGTCGATGAATCGAGCGGATTAATTTCATTTCCAAATAATTTCTGTAATTTTGTCTCATCAAAAGACGAACTTATCAACAATGTATTTCCAAATATTATTTCTAACTACAAAAATAATGAATGGTTGAGTGAGCGAGCAATTTTAGCGGCTAAGAATAAAGATGTAGATGACCTGAACTACATAATTCAAAATAAGATCATTGGAACAATGTATTCATTCAAATCTATTGACTGCGTCACAAATGAAGATGAAGCCACCAACTATCCAATTGAATTTTTAAACTCTTTGGACGTGCCTGGCTTACCACCGCACAATTTACGCCTAAAGGTTGGCTCCGTAGTAATCATGCTTCGAAACATAAACCAACCAAAACTGTGCAACGGTACGCGTTTGGTGGTTAGTAAATTGATGAACAATGTAATTTACGCTACGATAATGATAGGAAAATTCAAAGGTGAGGAAGTTCTCATTCCGAGGATCCCGATGATCCCAACCGATATGCCGTTTGAATTTAAAAGACTTCAATTTCCGATACGTCTTGCATTTGCCATGACCATCAACAAATCACAAGGCCAATCCTTAAAAGTTTGTGGTTTAAATCTAGAACATTCATGTTTTTCCCATGGTCAATTATACGTGGCATGTTCACGGGTCAGAAGACCATCTGCGTTGGTTGTTTTTGCGCCTGATAATAAAACAAAAAATGTCGTGTATCACAAGGTGCTTAAGTGAAGAGCAACCTATGTACCTACTAAAATACAGAAATAATAATGAATGATTAATGTAGTTATTAAATTTTTTTTTTGGATTTTTTTTCCAATAAAAAAAATCTGCTTATTTATTGCCATTAAGGCGGAACAAAGTTCGCCGGGTCAGCTAGTTAATTATTTAAAAATAAAATAGTTACTATTTTTAAACGACTTAAAAAAAAGGAGTTTCTCAATTCGACCGTTTTTTTTTTTAATTTACTTAATCACATCTATTATTTCGCCAAACGATTTAGCGTTCCGGTACGATGTCGTGTAAAAACCGAAAGGGGTGTTTCATGCAACTCCCAAAAAGTTAGCCCGCTTCCATCTTAGGTCATCACTTAACATCAGGTGTGATAGCAGTCAAGGGCCAAATTGTAGCCGATAAAAAAAAGAACTCATACTTTTACGTAAATCATACTTTTTTTAATCCCGACAAAATAGTCAAAAGACACGTACAATTTACAATAATTATTTGTTCACATCCAATCGCTTAAAATATTGTCGATGAAGTTAAAATATACGTTGAAATATTTTTATCAAGTTGTTATAGCTGCAAAAAACAAATAAAGGAAATATTCGCAAAGTATAGCTACTTCGTTGACCTGGCGGTTTCAATTCATAAGGTTCGAGTACAAGGGTTGGACTATGAAATATTGAGATTTTCTTTCTTCTAAGAAATGATACAGGTGTCTGTAGTGTTACAATGTTATGACTCGTAGAGCACATTAAGCCATCGGTTACAATCATTATCATTAACATCATCAAAGTACACAGTCAAACATCACTATCAGATCTGTCATCATCATCATCTCATCATTTTAAATGTTAGACTGTGTATTCACAGTCAAATATCATCACTCTCTAATGTATATTAATATTATAAAGCTGAAGAGTTTGTTTGTTTGTTTGTTTGAACACGCTAATCTCAGAAACTGCTGATTCAAATTGAAAAATTCTTTTTGTGTTGAATAGACCATTTATCGAGAAAGGCTTTAAGCTATATAACATCACGCTGCAACTATTAGGAGCGAAGAAATAATAGAAAATGTGAAAAAAACGGGGAAAAATATTCATCCTTGAGGGCTTCCGTTGCGTGCGCTGTGAAAACGGTTCAAGATACCATAAATATATGTATCAAAGAATTATTCCTCTTAAAATGATCTAAAAAATGTCCAGGACAGTATATATTTATCTTTTAAGATTAACTCACTAGAACCTTTTTTATGGTAGTCAAATTTGGTCGAAATTAATGCATTTGTTAAGAGTTATAAATATATGTATATTGTTAATGTTAATGTACTGTAATATCATACAATGTTTAACAAAAATGTAGATCTTTAGTACACGTGACGGAACGGAGGATATTGGTTGATGAGAAACTATAAAAAAATTAAATTGAGAGGGGTAGCGGGAAAAGAGCACACATTATATGAAAGTCTGTTTTTAAAATTTAAAGGATACCTAAGAGGTTTCCACGCGGACGAAGTCACGGGCGACTGCTAGTGTAATATAAACGCCATACTCTTTTGGAAACTATTAATTCATTCTATATATCCCCAACATAAGATATATGTACAAATATATAAAGAACAAGGCAAATATAAACCAGGAAAACGAACAAAAAAGCGATTTATAATCCACGTATAATGCGCGAATCCCCAAAAGAAAGCCTTAAGACCATAAATAAAGTAAAATGCTGAACGCTTTTTGTATCCACTTACTTGTTATACAGAACGATATCTGGAAGCCAAATGTGCTCGGAGGGCACATAAAGCTCCTTCACACCGCCGTACTCCAGGGGGTCCCATTTAAATTTGTGGTCCTCCCATTCCTAAAAACGTTTGTAACATTATTCATGTTAAGCGGCTTAATTTGGATGATCAGAACTATACACCACCCATTATTATTATTCATCGTCGTATAAGATTCACTAAATAATTTTGACCATGGAAAATAGTAAAATTTGTTTTTAAGTAACTTACATGTTCGAGCCAAACGTTTGTAGTCAGGATCTGGTCTTTGAGATTCTGAAACAAATTAAATACCTTATTTCTATTATCTGACCCTTACAATACGAAATTTTTAGGAGAAATACCTACAGGTTTTTTATAGTTTCAAGTCTTTTTATATCTATTCTTATTAAAAAGTGGAAAGCGGTTCTGTGGTTTATTATTTAGATTAAAATATTTGTTAGAATTTTATTATAAAACGAATGACATCTGCAATAAATACTTTTAGTAGAGGTTTCGAAATAACATCATCATCATTATCAGCCTATTAACGGCCCACTACAGGGCCAGGCCTCCCTCCTTATAGGAGAGGGGATATGGAGCGTATACCCACCACGCTGCTCCAATGCGGGTTGGCGGGCTTAGGGTGATAACGTTTCATTTAGTAACGATCACAATCAGATGTTGATGATAGTGACCGGGACCGACGGCTTAACGTGCTCTCCGAGGCACGGGGGTGTAACACCGCCAACTTCCAGACTCCGGGCTTGGAATGTACTGAAAATTTCATAGAAGAATGAAAAACTTCAGAATTATTCCGTGACTCGACCCAGGTATCGAATCCAGGATCTCGTGATCGAGGCAGTCTACAAAACAAAACAACACCGACATTCAAAAATATATTTCGGCCATGTTCAAGCCTAAATAATATTACCGAACATATGAGGTGACTGACGAAATCGCACCATAAGGCTTCTCTTTTAGAACGATACGCAAAAAGCATATCTGGGATGAGCTTGTATGCTTTTTCCCTTACTCTATCAAATCGATTGACCGTCACTGGCCATTTGCCAAGAAATACTAAAGCTGCGTCAAATGTTACAATATTGAATGGCACATGAAAAAGTAGCAACACAGCTATTATGATACACGTTCAGTGCTCGGTATTCAATGTAGTGACAACAATTTTGTTGTGTTCATTCAACCTTCGATAGCTTAATCAATATAGATAGATTGGTAGCTTAATCAATAAATTTTTCTTTTGTGTTCAAAGAATTTGGAGTAGAGTCCTAATCACTGTCACTGTATATTACTATACAAAGTCCCCCACCGCGTCTGTTTGTCTGTTAGCAATAAGCTCAAAGGCGTATTTAAAGGCACGTATTTACATGCGGTTCTCACCGATGGATAGAATTATTCCTAAGGGAGGTTTTAGTATCGAATTCGTTAAGATTCAAGGATAGCTTGCTACACCCACTTACACACACTACACTTTCTTTCATGAAAAGGGTCACACATATTTTTATGTTTTTGGAAAGTTTTATATACTATACTAGCTGACCCGGCAAACGTTGTTTTGCATTAAAAATTAAAAAATAAATTGGATAAAAATTAGATGAAAATTAGATAATAGCCGATTCTCAGACCTGCTGAATACGCATACAAAATTTGGTAAAAGTCGGTAAAGCCGTTTCGAAGGAGTACCGTAACTAACATTGTGACAGGGAAATTTTATATATTAGATTAGAATTTAAACTGTCGCGAATATTTTCCATATTATTAAGGTACAAACGGCTGAAACTCACATCACTGTTGTCGGAGTATGCCCAACTTGTGTCGGATCCATACGAAGTCCTTAGTCATGAGCTTGCTTGTTCTTGTAACGCGGCGTGGAGCAAACTCAAACTACTGCAACTAGTCGGGCAGACTCCGACAACAGTGACGTGAGTGACAGCCGTGTTATATACTATATTTTTTGCGGAGGAAGTCGCGGGCGTTTGCTAGTTAAATATATTTAAACGTAAAAAATATGTAATTGTATTTATTTAAACATATCTATGAAGTTGGTGCCATCCAATGTTAAGGAAACTTAATTTTGGTCGGTTTTATTTTTTAATAAAATTTTATTTTATATCTTACTTTTTAGTGATTTATCGATAACGATTATAAAGTTGGAACGTGTCACTATAAAAATACCGAAATCGCTGCATGTGTACCTATAAAATTTGAAGGGGTTTCCTTGACTCTCCTAGGATACCACCATTAGATTCTGACATGATGTCCATGATGATGATAATGATGACATGATGACTACCAGTCCCATAGTCATCATGTCCCAGAAATCGGTCCAGTAATCGCGAAACATACATACAAAAATAAATAAAAAGAACATACATTCAAATTGAAACCTCTTCCATTTTGAAAGTCGGTTGGAAAGCGCACGCCATCTCGTACGTTGTTGTATGTACTATCTCGTATGACGTACTCGTATTTGTTGAAAATTAAGGGCTTCATATTAAGTATCTCTAAAAATCTTAGAGATGGCGTTACCAGTAAGACATCTTAGTTTGATACTTTAGTAGCATTTGTACTTTTTATTAATTAACTGCAAAAATACACTGAACGCTGCTCAGTCAACCAGGTATTGATTTTAAAAATCCTATACTACGTTCGGTATTAGGAAGGCTTGGCCCGTTAATTGGCTGATAATTATGAAGTTGAGATCTCGTATGTCCTATAAAGATATCTATATATATAATAGATAAGTAAACAAAGTAGCACATTATATAATATGGATAAGGCGAAGTGTAGTACCTACCTACGCAGTAAATATTTTGTATTCCACTTTGTCTTTGGGCCCATAGTTAACATTCTCCGAGTAACCTTGCAGACGGGAGCTACGTGCGGCATTCGCCTTTTAAGTTTATAACGAAATTTATATGTTGATACAACCCTTTTAGGAGGGTTAGTACTTGCTGTCTACTGCTTACAGGGACTTGGAGTTTAGGACTCATATACAACATCACTTATTATTTTAACCCCCGACGCAAAAACGACGGGGTGTTATAAGTTTGACGTGTCTGTGTAAATGTATGTGTATGTGTCTGTCTGTGGCATTGTAACTCCCAAACGGATGATCCGATTTTAATGCGGTTTTTTTTGTTTGAAAGGTATATCAGTCGAGTGTTCTAGGTTGAGCTATGTTTGTTGGAAATCGGTTCAGGTCTTCAAGTTTTCAGGTCGTTTGTTAGGTGTGATAGAAATATTACACGCTCAGTTTGCTTGAAAGCATGTGAGTGATCTGACATTTGAAACACTAATGTCTTCTGGAGCCACTGAGCTGGTCTGATGATAAGGCTCGAAGGTAGGAGACGTAACCCTGGTCTAGCTTTTTAGTAAACCCATCGAGGTTGGGCTCGTTGAATTTGTCTTGACTGGTTCTTTTCATGTTTCTAATTTGGGTCGGAAGTTTTTAAATTTTAAATTTAATGTTTTTGTAATATCAAACTCACTCATTTTTTATCATTTTAATTTGGGTCGGAAGTTTTTAAATTTTAAATTTAATGTTTTTGTAATATCAAACTCACTCATTTTTTATCATTTAAATTTAAGCTCATCTTGACTGCTTAAAATTTAAATACTTAAAAGTCGAGAGCTAACAGCTTAGTTCTTGACTGCTATCACACATGGTGGTAAGTGATGATGCAATCTAAGATGGAAGCGGGCTAACTTGTTGTGGCGGAAGAATGAAATCTACAGTTTGTACACGACATCGTACCGGAACGCTAAATCACTTGGCAGTACGTCTTTGTCGGTCGGGTGGACCATTTTAGAAAATTTTAATCGGCCGAACCGAAAATCGAACCCAGGATCTCCGCCTTATCATTCCAATGCGCATACCAACGCGCCACGGAGACCGGCAAATAACAATTTGTATTTATCTCGTACGCATAAATTGACGTGTTTTATGATGGTGAAATAGGATATCATAAAATTTTTAACCGATGAAAAAAAACGGAGGAGGTTCTCAATTCGACACGTATATTTTTTGTTTTTATGTATGACCACGCATAAATTTTTACAGAGTAGCCAAAAAGCTACCGATGCTCACACAAAAACCGAAATCGCTACAAGTGTGCGCCAAAAATTTGAAGATTTCCTTCAATTTTTCCAGGATATCATCATCAGATCCTGACATGTTGGCAATGGGACCATCTTGGAAATGTGCCCTTTCTAATAAAAAAAGAATTATCAAAATCGGACGACTCTGTAAAAAGTTATGCGTGGTCATACATAAAAAAAATACGTGGTGAAACCTCCTCCGTTTTTTTCGTCGGTTAAAAATAACTGTGTCATTTAGTTGCTTTAATTTACTTAAGCATATCTAGGAGTCGGTGCCAGTCAGGGTTTCTACTTTAAGAACATTACCTAGAACCCACAAACTGCTTTACTACGTTAAATAAATGTTCCTTAAAATTGCTGTCATAGAAATGCTTAAGTAAATTAAAGCAAGTAAATGACATAGTTATTTTTTACTTTTTAGTGCGTTTTGAGTCGGTTCTATTTTTTGTTAAAATTTTTTTAGGAAACATTTTAGTAAATCGAGCATAAGTATGTAGGTATATTTTGTACTTTACAACTCTATTTTAATTCTATTTTAATAACCTATGTCTTGTATTAAACAAGACATAGGTTTTCCTGTATTCTACAAGTATACTATAGAACTAAATTATGTATGTATGTAGTATGTTGTACAACAATTGTGGGAATTGAACCTACGAACTTTCGGCTTTAACCAAAGCAAGAGCTTAAGCTATTCAGACTCTTTTTGTATTAACAAACTTTCGAAATGTATTTGATCTCAACCTAAATGTCTGACCGACAATTCAATAGACGTTGAATGTGCCAATTACTTGCAAATCAGGACATGTGCCAATTATACGAAACCGATCAAAGGAAGTCACTAACGAACCCCCTTCCTACTCGTGAGAAACTAATTCAGTATTAACTGCACTCCTAAATTAGGTATCACTGTAATTAAAGCGAATTGGATAACTTTAACCCTTAAATCGAGTCAACGGGCGATGGAGCGAGTTATGCTCGGAATATCTCTGTGATCGAATTAGAAATGAGGAGATCCACAGAAGAACCAAACTTATTGACGTAGCTCAACGAGTTGAGAAGCTAAAGTGGCAGTAAACGGGGCATGCAGTTGAAAACCGATTGACATTGGGACCCCAAAATAGTGGAATGCAGCCCCCGCGTCGGAATGCACTGTGTTATCTGTGCCTAGATGTAATGATTTTAATTCCAATTAATTTATTTCAAGTAGGCTTAGTTTACAAGCTCTAATAAAACGAATTCGGCTGGTGGGAGGCTTTCGCCGTGGCTAGTTACCACCCTACCGACAAAGACGTATCGCCAAGTGATTTAGCGTTCCGGTACGATGTCGTGTAGAAACCGAAAGGGGTGTGGATTTTCGTCCCACTCCTAACAAGTTAGCCCGCTTCCATCTTAGACTGCATCATCACTTAACATCAGGTGTGATAGCAGTCAAGGGCCAACTTGTAGTCGATAAAAAAAAAAGAATTTTTGGATTATTTTTAATGATTCTACCATCGACCGATGACAAAGGGTATAATGCCTCGTTGGTCTAGTAGTAAGCCTATGTAGCTTCGATCATGAGATCCTGGATTCGAATCCTGGGTCAGGTCGGTAAGAATAATTCTGAATTGTTAACTGACTTAAAAAAAGGAGGAGGTTCTCAATTCAACTGTGTGTTACACGACTAGGACTCTACCCGAAGGCGGCTGGACCGATTTGAAAAATTATTTTCGTGTTCGAAAGCGAATACTTTTGGGGTGGTCCCATATTCATCATGTGAGGATCTGATGATGGGATCTTGGAGAAATTGAGGGGAACTTTCAAAAATTGTTGGGATAACTAGTAATTTTTCTGTTAAGTATTTTAAAGCACTACTATTTAATAAAGATCTGGAGTCGATCTGATGATGGAGCCGAAATACAATGAATGAGCGAACTCCTCAACGTTTTATTGAAGTTCCCTTGTGTTTGGGCTTGATTAATTTGTCTTGGTGAGAACTTTACATTTAGTGGTATGTGACTGTTATTAAGGGTCTAGTGATGAAGACGAAGGACAGTTAAAATAATGATCTATTAAGAATTTAATATATATATTTAAATATGTGAAAAATAAATTTTTTATAGTAAAGTTACGAGTGGGAGAAAAATGCTTCACTACAGACTATAAAAAAATTAATCTGATATTAGAATATGGTCTAAGATGAGAAGTGCTCTATTTGTGCCTATTTAATCTCGCCGTAATGTTAAATGAATGTAAATTATAAGTGGCGGTAAATAATAATTATAAAATACTTTAAACTTTTAGGTTTTGGGTAAGTAGTACCTCTAGTTAATGTAAGGCAAAGTTCCAGTTTTTCTCACCAGGTCAATCAGCTGCGACAGTCGTAGCCCTAATTTCACGAGCACAGTATTATTGTTTTTATCAACAGGCCGAATCAGTCTGTTGTAATTGCTAAGAAGATCATCGTACAGCCTCTTAGCATCAGGATTGGCAAACACAACACCACTTACAACCAAAAACACAAACACAACCTTGGAAGACATTTTAAAACGCGCAAATCCGTTTTAATACGTAGCTACTAGTGAATTCTAATGGTTTTTATATTTTTAAATGTCATTTTCGATGTTAAACACTTTGTTATCTTGTAATAAACACTAAAATAGATTTTTTTTATAAGATTTGACAGCTACGCCCGAACGACGCGACAGTGGCGCCACTACTGGCGTGAGAGGGCATTAATTGTGAAGCTACTGCGTCGAATCCACTTTTTATTAGCCTGAAGGAAAGTTGTTATAGGCGATACAGTTATTTTTTTATTAGTTAGGATTATAAACGGTAGCTATTTACTTCAAGTTCAGTTTTAGGCTTAGTAGGAGGTCGATCAATGAGTTTTTTAGAATATTATCAGTATACAAAGTTGGTATGGTGTAATTACTATCGCATGACTCAAACCCACTCATGCTTAAACCCACCACGCTCCTCCTATCTTCGACAAGCTCTCTGAGGTAAGGGTGTGCAATAAAATAGCTGAAGCTCTTAACTTTAGGTTGCTGCTGAGAATTTCTTTAAAAATTAATTTACATTCTTTGTTGTAATCCGGAACTAGAAACTCAACTTCATAATGCCTAGTCGCAAAAGCTCACTATAGCTTAACAAAGCGTGTTATCCGTACAATATAAGTTAGTTTAATTCAGAACACTAATACATAATTTTCGTCAACTACCCACGTTTTCCAGTTTATTCTAAAGCAAGTAATTATAAGCATGAAAGCGTGGATTTCACCGCAAAATTATGTTATCAGCTATAATATTTTTGACGTCAAATACATTATTTACAGGCCGGTTTTGGATCGATTCAAGTACGCACGCGCGTTGGTTCATTCATTACTCGCATAAGTGCGTTACGCACAATAACAGATGGCGCTAGTTGTATTAACTAGCATTGAATAAACTGTTAAGTCGAAGTTGATGATGTTTACTGTAGCAAAACTTTATTATGTTTTTTTATTGATAGTAACTAGATTGAAGTGTAACTTGCTTATAATCTTAATTATTTTTTCATTTCATTCTTGACAGTTTTATGCTTTAGGCGATCTCATATGGTGTTTAGTAAAATTGTACTATTTCCTCGGATAAGCGGTTAGAAAAAGTTTTACTACTACTAAAAAGAAGGGATACAGTTCTCACCTTAAAAATAATTATGTCTATTCGTGTACGAGATTACGCTTCTAACTGCCTGGTTAGCCCAGTAGTAAGACATTGTTGCTTTGGATTATGAGGTTCTGGATTCAAGGACCAGGGTGAGTTATTAATTATTGAGCTTGAGAGGCCCGGAGTTGAGAAATTGGTGGGTTAGGTAACACCGCCTTGCCTCGGAGAGAAGTTAATCCATCGATTACAGTTTACATTATTATTAACATCTGATGATCATCATTACAAAGTCAACCCTTTTAAACTCACCAAGACGTATTAGAGCATCGTAACTCCAAATCCCCATTTTCCTATGAAGGGAGGCTTGGCCTGGCCATGTTGGCCTATCAAATAAGCAGAGTATCTTAATCCTCTACTGATTAAGGCGTGATAATGTCGTCAAAGTTAAGGCTCTTTAGCATCTCAGCTAAAACAAACTTGTAAGAACTCAGTCTATCAAACAGCACTCGGTTACTCGATAAGTAAAGTTGGATGAAACAGAACCTAACGACAATCCAACATTTGAAAAAGGGCCGAAACTTTTTCGTTTAAGTTTGGAAACCCCGCTTTTTATGTTCGCATTACCGACAAACCTTTTGGTCCTAGGGCCGGGGAAGGGACTTAAGTTTCTCATTCGCTCCGTATTTTTATAGGGAACTATAAAATTCCCAATTTTGAGGGCGGCTGGTTTTCTTTAATACCAGCTTGTTAGTATGTAGCTGATGGAGTGAGCCAGTCTAAAATATTTTTTGATAGCTGCCTCGTTGGTTAACTATGTAACTCGGATTTTGATGTTCTGAATTTGAGCCCTGGGTAAGATTATATAAAATATTGAACGTTTCTTTTATTCAAGAAATACCGTTCAGATTAGTGTATTTGGTTGGGTGTTTGGAAGTTGGTAGTATTACACTTCTGTGCCTCCGAGAGCACATTAAGTCGTCGATCTCAGACATTTAAATTTTTTTTTTATCGACTACAGCCCTTGACTGCTATCACACCTGATGTTAAGTGATGATACAGTCTAAGATGGAAGCGGGCTAACTTGTTAGGAGTGGGACGAAAATCCACACCCCTTTCGGTTTCTACACGACATCGTACCGGAACGCTAAATCGCTTGGCGATACGTCTTTGTCAGTAGGGTGGTAACTAGCCACGGCGAAAGCCTCCCACCAGCCAGACCAAGACAAATTAAGAAAAATCTCAATCTGCCCCGCCGGGAATCGAACCCAGGACCCCCGTCTTATAAATCCACCGCGCATACCACTGCGCTACGGAGGTCGTCGTATTATCATTAACATCTGATTGTGATCGTTATATAATCGTACATTAAGCTAAGCCCACAAACTCGCTTCGGAGAAGCGCGGTGAGACTGGGGCTCATGTTCCCTTTTGTATCAGGAGAGAGGCCTATCTCTGTAGCAGGCCGATGAAATAGGCTGATAATAGGCTTATCAAAATTGCAGGTTGCAGTATTTTTTCGAATATAAAACATTCCCCTATATTACTAAGTTATTGGGTACAAGAAGAAATTACTCGGAGCGGCTTCATATATCCGCTGCGATTTATCTTAATTTGATTGCTGCATCGCAATTAATGCAACGTCCCTCAGGAAGGTAAGCGAATTAAAGGAGTGCTCACAAGGTGCGCTTAGTGACCCACCGCAATGCAGTGGTAGTATGTGTTTTGCATTATGTATTGCTGGCTATTTGTAGTCTAGGAGTTTAAATACTTTTTAGCGGCACATGTAATACAAAAAGAAACGTTTTTTTTTTAATTTTATAAATGGTCTCGCCTGCTGGTAACTGCAGATTTTTTTTTATCGACTACCAGTTGGCCCTTGACTGCTATCACACCTGAAAAGTGATGAAGCAATCTAAGATGGAAGCGGGCTAACTTGTTAGGAGTACGATGAAATCTACACTCCTATCGGTTTCTACACGACATCGTACCGGAACGCTAAGTCGCAGATGTGATCTTAGGTGCAAACCCCTTGCCTATTCCCTTTTAGAGACGCCTACAATTACTTTTATTTGTAGTAGAGCTTTTTGTGATAGAGTTCTCTTGGAAAAATGCTAACATGTTATGTCTGCCAAGACTAATTGTTGTATTCCGGTCTGAAGGACATCGGTGCTGATGTAGGCTATAACTTAGGTTGATGTACACAGGATGGCATTCTGTAGGATCTTCTCTTTGCATATCGTTCGCTGTGTCGCTTTGTTTATGGACTTATAGGAGTTAGTACACGCACTCAGGATGCCATTTTATAGGACGTGCTCTTTGCATACCATTAATAATGCTGCTCAATTAATAGGCTTGGCGATGGTTTTCAACTTTGTCTCTCCGACTAGCGAAGGTTGGCTAGTTGGCGATCACTGTCACAGGGTGTTAAATTTCAGATGTGTGAAACTTCGTAAACTCAGCATTAATGCGTAGCGGCAGAAGTAGATAAGGTAGTGTTTCTCTGGACAAAGTTTTGTTCAGAATGACTTATATTTTGATTATTTAACAGCGCTGGCTCCTACACTACACGTACACAAAAGTTTATTCTGTAAATGTAGAGAAATGAGTGTTGTTGCGTCGAATTTAGTTCTCTGCGACTGTCCCCAGAGCTACGTTCTTTGTTTGCTTAATGAACGTTTGCCAAATAACTCCTTTTTGCACTATTTTTGTTTTGTGTCAACCGATTTAAATAGAAATAATTTTGGAGATGAATCAACATTCGTTTCGTTTTGATACAAGAGATCGCTGGTGAATTCTTCATTTTATATAAATTATAGCTTTTATTTCCTTCTAACTGAAGCTCTCGACTTTTGCGTGAACTCAAAATTTTCACGAGAAATCTTTACTTTTTCGGGATCAAAGTATCCGGTATTATTCCAGGGTCTTAAAAGTCTATCTTCATTATAAAATTTCAATTTTCAGCATATTGTGGTATGAAGGAGTAATATATGCACAAAAACTTTCTCCTTCTGCTATTTGTAGTACACGAAGTCCTGAGTTCAAGTCCTGTCGGGTCATGAAATAACGAGCTTTCATTTATTCCGAAAAGTTCTTAGTAAAACCCAGGATTTATTATGTAAGAAAGGAGTATCTTAAGAAAGAGATCACGTCAATGGCTTTACGTTATCTCCAAGGCATAGAAGAATAAGATCATCAACTCTAGCTTGACACGGAAAATTTCTTGATTGAATGATTTTTATTTTTTTTAAGCTATTGCATAGCGTCTATCGCGGGCCTTGTGCGTGGAGACCGAATCCCAAAATTAAATATTTTTTTTTGTTTTATTTTTTTTTATTTAAAAAAAACCGCGGCAATCTCCGAGTGCCACACGTCTTTTTTTAGCATAGTTACTCATTGTGCATTGTAGATGCTCAGTAAGAACGGATTTCACGGTACTTTCACGGGAACGTGATATATGCGGATAGACGTTTAAAAAAGGTATGACAAAAGAATCAATTTTTCGTTTGCAAGATGAAAAATAAATGAAAACAAGTTGACAGAACTGAAAGTTAGAAAATACCGCGCACGAGATCGAGTGTCCTATTGAAAAATTTACAACGAGATAGTTCATATTGGCAATCCGATATCTCGAACAGGGAGGGGACATTCAGTGTTTTGATTTACGCTGTATTCGGCCACTTTCTGTACGGAGTGGAATTGAATTATGCACGCTTTAATATGCGTTATTTGAAATTGGATACTCGCATTCTTTTGTGTACAATTGTGAATTATTTTTAAGCTGTTTATTTTTTTACAAATAGGCTCAAATTGCATATGCATGCAATGCATTGCGGCATGTGTTAAATGTCAAGTTTGTTGTTAGCTCTAGGTACTACCGGTACAGAAAGAAAAAGATTAATGAGAAGAGTCAGAATATAAACCACCTGTTACACTTTTGGAAATTAATCATTTAAAAATATTAGATATCTAAGTACTTAAATATTTGAGAGAGAAGATGTAGTAACTAAAATTTAGAAAGGGATGCTTAGATGGTTTAGACATGTACAGAGAATGGATGAAAGAAGATTAACAAAAGAGATTTACAAGGCGAGGGTGAATGGAAATGTTGGAAGGGGAAGGCCTAGACGAATGTTCCTGGACGAAGTGCAGGACATTTTAAATAATGGCCAGGTCAAGAGTACCCTAAACCGACGAACTGGTATGAAAAGATTAATGAGAGTGGAAGAAGCTATGGAAGTATGCAAGGACCGTGACAAGTGGAGGAGTGTGGTCTCTGCCTACCCCTACGGGAATAAGGCGTGATGTTATGTTTGTATGTATAAATATAAATAAATATTATAGGACAATAACACATATCGCTATATAGCCCCAAAGTAAGCGTATTCGTACGTAGCTTGTGTTATGGGTGCTATGATAACTGATGAATATTTTTATATATATTATACATAAATACTTATAATATATAGATAAACACCCAGACACTGGAAAACATCCATATTCATCACACAAACATTTTCCAGATGTGGGAATCGAACCCACAGCCTAGGACGCAGAAGCAGGGTCACTACTCACTGCGCCACTCGGCCGTCTATGTATGTAGATGAGTAGAGTACTATTAAAGAATTTACAACGATATGGTTCTTACTGGCAATCCGTCATTTTGAACAAGGGGACATTCAGTATTTTGATTTGCGTTGTATTCGAGCACTTTCTGTACAGAGCGGAATTGAATTATGCAAGACTTAATATGCGTTGCTTGAAATTGGATATTCGCGTAGGTACTATTGTCCGGTATCATATTTGTGTGTTGTGTTTGGAAGCCCCTAAACCCTATGGCGGATGTCCATCGGTTGTTAATGATGATGATGATGATGATACTTTGAAGGCTTGCATAAACAAAGATCCCCCAAATATCTGCCGCTCTGGCCCTAATAAACTGAAGATGGTAAGTTTTTTTGTGACTGTAATTTACTGGTAACCTATAATAACGTGAACAAATTGTTAATAAATTAAAAGCAAAAAAACTTATTAAAAGAAACTTTTATTTAAACGCTCTAAAAAGAAGAATATAAATTGTGCTTAAAAATTTTAACTATCAAATTATAACTTCATTAGGTATATTCAATTTATATGATCATAAAATCAAACGCGAATACTAAATTTCAACTCAATCGGTTGAAGGTATCTACTTCAAAATTGAGCTCGAAAATTCCACCCGAACAAACATACTTACAATGCAAGTTAAATTAAAGTTTTTAATAATACGAGTAATTTATGGCCTCCGTGGCGTAATGGTATGCGCGGTGGATTTATAAGACGGAGGTCCTGGGTTCGATTCCCAGCGGGGCAGATTGAGATTTTTCTTAATTTTTCTTGGTCTAGCTAGTGGGAGGCTTTCGTCGTGGCTAGTTACCACCCTACCGACAAAGACGTATCGCCAAGCGATTTAGCGTTCCGGTACGATGACGTGTAGAAACCACAAGGGGTGTGAATTTCATCAACAAGTTAGACCGCTTCCATCTTAGACTGCATCTTTACTGAACACCAGGTGTGATAGAGTGTCAAGGGCTAACTTGTGGTCAATAAAAAAAAGAACTAACAAAAAAATACAATCGACCTACTCCAGGATCCAGGTATGATTGTTACGAGTACGTAGCATCATCAATAACTGTAAAAACTATTCCACAAATGAGACAGTTGTATGACTATAATAGTATACAGTAGCTCATACTCTCGTATGAGGCACTAGGTACTTCTGTACCCCCTACGTCTACTACTGACGAGGGTAGGGCTGTTTATCATAATATCGTTCGTTGCTGTCAAGGTGCCGGCTAACTCTTATTAGTTTCGGGCCCTTACGTAACGTGTACAATATTAAAAGATTGTATCGATGTGTTTCTATGATGATGTAACATTGAGAGGTTGTATTGAAGTAGTTACATGTTACATTCAGAATAGGTAAACTTTACTCCTGGCATCTGCAGAAAACACACCGTTGCTATTAAACGCTGGCATATTTTTTTATCGACTACAAGTTGGATTTTGACTGCTATCACACCTGATGTTATGTGATGATGCAATCTAAGATGGAAAGGGACTAACTTGTTAGGAATAAGATGAAATCCACACTCCTTTCGGCCTTATTACCGACCCATTACTGGGCCAGTCCTTCCTTATTATAGGAGAGGGTAATATCTTCTTCTTCTTCTTCTTCTTCCTGGGTGTTTTCCGCACTTGGCCAACTTGGTGGCCGTTGTACGTGGGTCCCCTGGTGTAGGCTCCCGCTGACTCACTCCAGCCAGCCGAGCTCGCTCCAGAAGCTTAGCAGGCCGCCCAGGTCGCCGATTGCCTCTTGGAGTGTCGCTTTGGAGCCAATGTGTGTTGCACGTTGTTCCGATACTCCTCTGCAACTGAGCATGACGTGTATCGGTGTCTCGTCGTGTTCCAGACAAGCCCTGCATAGAGGGCTGTCGGTCAAGCCTAGAACTGAAAGGTGTTTATTTAGTGGACAGTGTCCTGTGATCAGTCCTATGACCGTTCTAAGTTTTGCACGGGTTAACCGGGTGAGTTTTTTGGTTAGTTGTGTGTCGAGGCGTGGTATTGCCTCTTTAGTGTGTTTACAATCGAGTGTCTGTGTCCAAATTTTGCATGTTTGTTGTAGGTGTCCTTGTGTAACCATGTTTTGTATTCACTGAAGGGTATAGGAACTATGGGGTTAGGTCCTATAACTTTCAGTGTTGATGCGCGTCGTGCTAGTTCGTCTGCTCTCTCGTTCCCGAGGTTGCCGTTGTGTCCTTTTATCCAATGTAGGGTTACTTTATTCTCCTTTGAGAGTTCCCTTAGTGTTGTGTGACAGTCAAGTAGCAGTCTGGAGGTAGACCAGTATTTATCTAAAGCCTTGAGTGCTGCTTGGCTGTCGCTGTGTATGTTGATATTGAAGTTTGTTACCTTTCTGGCGACCATTGCCATGGCCGCCGTTGTGATACCAACGCATTCAGCTTGGAAGACTGAGTTGTGTCTCCCGAGCGCCTGTTCGATGTTTATGTTTAGCTCCTCGCAGTGGACTCCAGCGCCGGTGCCCGTCTCGGACTTTGATCCGTCTGTGTATACGTTTATTTCGTTCGGCTTTGTGTCGTTCCTGGTGATTTCGTTTATAGAGACCTTGTAGGGTTTATCCATTAAGTAGTGTTTTGTAGTTTTGTCGCTTATCCAGCTCAGGAGTGAGTTGTCTGTGGTTGACATCTTTAGTATTTCTGTGTGGCCAGTGTGTGTTTCCTGCCATTGATTGCAGGCTTTTAGCCTGAGGGCTGTTATCTTTGCCTCTTCTTGTATGTGTAGGTGAAGAGGTGGTATACCCATTAGAGCCTCCAGAGCTGCGGTGGGTGTTGTGTTCATGCAGCTGGTGATGGCTAGCAGTGACTGTCTTTGGAATTTCTGTAATTCCTTTTGTGTTGTAGTTAGTAGCGTCCTGGGCCACCATATTATCGATGCGTAGGTGAGAGAGCTCCTCACTACCGTTGTATATAGCCATTTCACTATATGCGGCTTTAAACCCCATGTTTTACCTATCATGCGTTTGCATTGGCAAAGGATGATGGTGGACTTTTGTGTTTTTGTTTCGATATGTCTTTTCCAGTTTAGTTTCTGGTCTAGGAGTACCCCTAGGTATTTTACTTCTGTTGCTAGCTTTAGAGTTTCGTTGAATAGTGTTGGTGTTTTATGGAGATCTGGTTTTCTCTTGTTTGT
The DNA here is from genome assembly GCA_034621355.1 of Mycalesis mineus. Classification (NCBI taxonomy): domain Eukaryota; kingdom Metazoa; phylum Arthropoda; class Insecta; order Lepidoptera; family Nymphalidae; genus Mycalesis; species Mycalesis mineus. Next base: position 4,046,069 of record CM067897.1, read on the forward strand.
AAATATGACGAGTTCTGTTTTCTTTGGGTTGACGGATAGTTCGTTGGTTTTGCACCAGTTCTCTATCAGTCTTAGGGCGCTTTGCATTATTTCGCACAGTGTGTTTTCTTGTTTACCGCCGATGAGTACTGTAATATCGTCAGCGTATCCTATGGTTAGGAAACCTTTTTTGTTCATTTTTGTAATGAGGTCGTCCACCACCAGGTTCCACAGGAGTGGGGATAAGACTCCCCCCTGTGGGCACCCTTTGGCTACGATTCCTCTTGTTTTTCCGTTTATGTCTATTTGGATGACCCTCAGTTCTAGAAGGGAATTGATCCATTTACGTAGAGTTTCTGGTACTTTGTATCTTTCTAGAGATTTGTCGATGCTTTTGAAAGTCGTTTTATCAAACGCCCCTTCTATATCAATGAAGGCTCCCAGCGTTGATAGTTTGTTCCCTGCATTGTGTTCTATTCTTCTCACTACTGAGTGTAGTGCCGTTTCTGTTGATTTGCTTGTGCAGTAGGCATGTTGATTTGGGTGTAGAGGTGTGTGCTTCAATACACCGTCGCGTAGAAACCTGTCGCTCATTCTTTCTAGGGTTTTTAGAAGGAATGAGGTGAGACTGATTGGTCTGAATGATTTCGGTTGCGTGTAGTCTGTTTTGCCTGGTTTTGGCAGGAAGACTACTTTTACCTCTCTCCAAGGCACAGGAATGTGTCTGTGTGCCAGGCATGCTCGGTGTACCTGCATTATACGTGTTATTAGGTCTTCCAGGCCCCACTGTAGTAGGGCGGGGAAGATTTCATCTGTGCCCGCTGATTTAAAGGGGTGGAAGGTGTTGATTGCCCAGCGTAGTCTGTCTAGTGTGACTATCTTGTTGGCAAGGTCCCAGTCACACTCTGTGGGGTTGTAGCCTCCTTCATTATCCCACTGTATGTGGTTAAGGATTCTGCATCCTGGGAAGTGTGTCTCTATGAGGGTTTCGCTTATTTCTTTGTCGTTTTTTGTGTAGCTTCCGTCGTGTTTCTTTAGGGTGCTTAGTGTAAGGTTTTTATCCTTAGACAGTATTTTCCTTACCCTGTTGGCTTTTTCGTTTGATTCTATGTTTGTACAGAAAGAATGCCAAGATTTAGCTTCTCTCCGTCTTATGATTTTTTTGTAAGCGTTTTGGGTCGATTTGAACTTGTCCCAGTCCGAGTCTTCCCTGGTATTTCTTGCTCTATTGAAAAGGCATCTCAGTTTTTGTCTTTTCCTTTCCAGGTCCGGACTCCACCAGTTACTTCTTGGTGCTTGTTTGGTGGTGTGTTTCCTGATGGGGCAGGCTTTTTCGTAGCATAGTTTGATGGTTTCCGAAATATTTGTCACTATTTCGTCAATTTGGTGTGTGGTGGTAATCTGATTCTTTACCTCGAAGTTGGTGGTTTTTAGGTTTGTATTCAGCAGTGTCTTGTATAGTTTTCTGTTTGTTTTCCTTGGGTTTCTCCATGGTGTGTTTTGTGTCGTGGTAAGCTCCAGTTCGTATCTTATTCGACGATGGTCTGATAAAGTCAGCTCGTCGCTCACGTGCCAGTTTTCAATGTGGTCAGCAATGTTATTTGACGCCAAAGTTAGGTCGATTATAGTTTGATATCTACTTGAGACAAACGTGGGTTCTGTACCTGTGTTTACAATATTTAGGTTGGTTGTTAGTAAATAGGACATAAGTTGCTCACCTCTTTTGTTGTTTGCTGTGCACCCCCATAAGGTATGGTGTGCGTTGCTGTCGACCGATATTATTAGGTCTGTGTTTTCGTCCTCACAGTGTTTTATGAGGTCCATGACTTCTTTTGGAGGTGGTTCCTCTTTAATTGGTAGATAAAGTGATGCTAGAACCAGTGGCCTGGTCTCGGCATCTGTGTGTTGTATTCCGTTTTGTATTCTTACCGTAGTAAGGTCTCTGAAACAGTATTGTGTTAGTAGCGTTGCTTTGATGGGACGAGGTATATATATCCCTGTTCTTGGTGGTGTTTGTTTACTATCGAAAAGTATCTTACCAGTGCAACTGTTGAAGCCGCATATCTGGTTCTTCCTGACCCATGGCTCTTGGATCAGGACTACTGTGTCCGCTTCGACTTCCAAGAGTCCTCGTAGCGTAGCCGTTGCAAGTTGTTTGTGCTGGAGGTTTGTTTGTATGATTTTAATTCTGTTTTTGGTTGTATTTATGTTGACCATTGTATGGTTATGGTTACTTACATTCTTTTTATGGGAATCGTATGTTGATTGATAGGGGAGGGGGGGGGGGGGTTTGTTGGTTTTAGGGGGGAGGGGGAAATGGGTGGTGCCAAGAGCGGTAAGTAGTGTAAGAGGTTATGGATCCTTGGGGATCCATTTGTCGAGGAGTTCATGCAGCGGGATGTGTTTCGCTGTGTCCTCCTCGTCTTCTTCTGTATCCTCTGTCTCCATCTCCATCTCGATCTCGAGGTCCGACTCCTCCGACGCCTCCGGCGCCTTGTCCCATTGCGTTCCACTGCCGCTGGGCTGTGCGACGCTTGTTTCGGCGCTTGGTCTGGCGCTCGGTCCTGGGTTCGGTTCGCTGTTTTGGGGTATCACGGGCGCCGGGGCGGGTGTCGGTTCATGTTGGGTCTCTGTTGGTTGCGGTGCGTGGTCGTCACCGCTCGTATCTGCGTTTGATGTTTTGGGGGCTCCACTGGGTGGTATATCGCACAGTTCTGCGCCATCGTAGAAACGTACGTATATCCTCCCAGTAGAGTATCCTACCCTTCTATCGTTTTCCAGTATGGTCTTTATGATCTCCTGGGGTATTCCCAGAACCAGGAAGACCCCCGGAGTGTGACCCGTTGTCCTAACAAAGTTATATAGCGTCCAGGTTTGGACTTTGTACGCTGGGTTCTGCCGGGATAGGATCCTATGCAGTTTCCCAATTTCCCCGCTGTACCCTGGTACGTATAGAGCTGATTTGACACGGACGGGTATGTCACATTGTCTAATCAGTTCCAGCGTAGTTCCTTCGCGGGGCGACTTCAGCAGGGGTTTGACCGCCCTCAGCCACTCAAGGGCGAGGTCGTCGCCACACCACAGCTTCAGCACGCCCTCGCTAAGGTAGGCCTTACCGTTAAAGACGGGTGCTTGTGTCAGCGGGACACCTGGTATCGGGTCCCTGAAGCAAGATTCGAAAACCTCCGTTTGTAGTTGACCCTGCAGAGCATCGGCTTCCGCCTGGGTCATGTCGGCCCTGGGTGAGAGTGCGAAGGCCACATTTAGGTGTGGTCGGGTCGCACTGGCGTAAGATGTTTTTGGTCGCGTTTTCGTATCAGTTTTGAACTGTTTGTGTTTTCCCCGTGGCGAAATTGTGTCGTCGAGCCTATCGCGTTTTAACGCAGACTGGCCTGACGAGGCGCAGGGGTTGTCGCCCCTGTCGCCAGCAGCATCACCATTCCGCGCCTTCCGGTGTTGGGTATGCCGGGGCGCGGCGGGACGCTGCTGACGCAGGGCGGCATTGTTGTCAATGTCCAATGTATTTTTAGTTTTGGTGGTGGGCTCGGCCGGCTGGCTTCGGTCGGAGTCTTGTACTTGGGTTTCCTGCTTACAGCTAGGACCCGGGCGTGGAACGACGTTCCCGGCGGAGGGGCAGCCACTGTTTGTTTCGGGCCGCCCACTACCACTCGGTCGATGCAAGCCCCCCGCCTGGGTGTCACTGGTGTCGGTTGCTTCTGTACCTGGCTCCGGCTTCTGCCTGCTCGTGCCTGAGCCCGAGGGATTGTTGGGAGTTCCTATTGTGGTCGGTTTGTCAGTCGTCATTTTTGGGTGCTTTCGTGGCCTTCTCCGCCTGTGCCTAGGGACTACTTTGGCCCAGGCGGTGTCCAGCTCTGGTGGTGGGATGGCGACGGCAATCGATTGTAGGCTCATACTAGGTGCGGTGTCCGTAGGTCTGGTCAGGGTCGTGTCAGAGGGCTTGGGTTCGATTGTTGGTTTTTGCGGGCTAGAGGTAGGTTCAGGTAAGGTCGGTTTGTCTGTCCGTTGTTCATTGCTGGGTCGTCGGGTGTGCGCGGACGCACAAGGCGGGACTTTGCTCCCCCCAGAATACGTGGAGCAGCCTGCAGCCGCGCCGCCATCGTCGCCGTCTTTAGTGACAGGCTCGCCAGGCGTTGCCGCTGCAGAGAGGGATTGAACACCCTCCTGGGGTAGTTTGTTTCTTTTTAGTACCGTCTTCATGGTTTTTCCGGGATTGTGTAATATGTTTAGTCTTTGTCTGTATTAGTGTGTGTGTAAGTGAATGTAATGTTGGGGACGTTATAAAAGGGAAGGATTAAGGTTATAAGGGTGGGTTCCTATGCTACGGGGTCATGGGAGTTGGGTTTTAGGTACCTTGCCGGTGTGGGGAGTGTAAACCGGCCCGACCCCTTGTTCAGGGCCCCTCATAAGGAGGGACTATCGGCCATCCACAAACCGGCCGACCCGCTCGGTCCCATGGGGAATAGGCCGCTAACAGGGAGGTTGGGACTGTATGGCCACCGTGGCAGCACGCTACACCCCTCAAAACCCCTGCAAGCGCGAGAGGGTAATATGGAGCGTACATACCACCACCACGCTGCTCCAATGCGAGTTGGCGGGCTTCGGGTGATAATGTTTCATTTATTAACGATCACTATCAGATGTTGATGACAGAGACCGGGACCGACGGCTTAGTGTGCTCTCCGAGGCACGGGGGTCTAATACCACCAACTTCCAAACTCCGGGCTTGGAATGTACTGAACATCGAATCGAATCGAACCCTAGACCTCGTGGTCGAAGCCACATAGGCTAACCAACGAGGCAGTCGCACATATTATACACACTTATCTTCAATGTTTAGTTGTTAACATTATTCATTTGTTATATTTATATTATAACACTGTCACACTACACAATATATTTATATATCACAATTATTTTTATATTATAACACAACACAAATCTAGTCAAATTTTATGCTTCTTGGTCCACATAGCGAGCGGGTGAGGGGGCGCGCGGAGCGTGCGTGCGCAGGCGCCGGAACCAGCGTTGAAGCCGTGCGTAGCTGGGGCGGGTCGCTAGTGTAATATATACCTGCAAGTCTTACTACCACAGCTCAAAAAATCGCAAAACTAAACTCCAACCATTAAGAAGTTATTTTTCACAGACCTAAAGGCTAGTAATCTATATAATTATTTTTCATTTTAATGCATACCTGTAAGTCTTACTACCATAGCTCAAAGAAGTCAAACTCCATTGCTAATTTGAGTGGGTCACACAGTTCGAAGAGCCGATAGACTGTTGTAATAGAGTCTCCGTACCGGAGAAATATTGATCAATCCTCAGTAAATAGACTGACAACTCCAAGCGAGTCTCAAAGCGTTGCTGGATGTAGACAGTTAGGCCCGTGAGGTATAAAATTTCAAGTCCGTATCAAATCACGCATAGAGTGAAGTACTTACACACGTCAGAGATTTAAAAATAAACATTTTAATATAAAATTAAACCGACTTCAAAACGCTATGAAAAGTAAAAAATAAATGCGTCATTAGTTACTTTAATTTACTTAACCATATCTATAAACTCGGTGCCATACAAGCTTTAGGAAAGTTTATTCAACTAAGTAGCAAAGCACTTTATGTGAATTAGGTATCGTCTTTATAGTAGAAATCTTACAGATGCGTACCTAGCCCTCAAAAACGAATAATTTTCCATGGTTTTTCCACATTTTCCACTGATTCTTCGCTCCTATTGGTCGCAACGTAATGTGATATAGCCTTAAGCCTTTCTCGATAAATAGCACTAAAATAACACAAAAATATTTTTTTAATTAAAATCAGTAGTTTCTGAGATTAGCGCGTTCAAACAAACAAACTCTTCAGTTTTATAATATTAGTACAAATAAATACTTTCTCTTTTTTTCTCTCACTAAACATTTGATTCGTGACTATAAACATTCACTATCAATCTTCTCTCGCTAAATAATAACGAAATCACAGCTTAAGAAGTTTCACTTCAAAAGCCGACATTAAAATAGTTTTCAGCCATAATGTTGTAAAACTTTTCGCAGCAAGTCGGGTTGAAACAATGAAACATATAAATCCTTAATCAACTAGACAAAAGCACGTATTCATTTTTAGGATACATCGAATTGCGATCTCATTTGAAGTAGCTCCATATTTCGTTACGTTAATAAATATTTGATTGCCCCAAATCTACTTGTCGGTCCGTTCCAATTTCCATAGCGATTCACATATTTTGGTTCCGCATACAAAAACAATGGGACCATTGTAATGGAGTTTGTAGAAGTGCTCTTTGTCCAACAAGGCTGTGCAATTGCATTCTCTGATGATAATATATGCGGTGGAAGGATAAGCCACAGATTGATATGAGGCATAGCGGAATCTCAACCTTATTACCAAGGGCGGAAGGACGATAAAGTCATGTTTTACTCACAAAGTCCACCATATTACGGAATTAAACGGGGCCGCAATGCAGACGACGTATTTAAAACTCGCATGCTAGCCTGAAACTGATTTATGCTAAGGTCCCCGAAATTTATTGGGTTACGGGTTTGAGTTGTGGGTGGCGCCGGGTTGTGGTCTTAAGTGATGATTTTTTTTTGTAATAGAGCTGTGAAACGTGTGTCGGCGCCAAGCAGGCTAGTTAAGTCATAGACATTGTCGAAACCGCTAACAAACGGTCAATTGGTATAAAAATTTGTGTCCATTAATTATGAATTATTATAAATTATCTAAAATATTATTTAGTGTATAAAAAATGGAAGTATGTATTAGGTCCATATATACTAAAGTAAGTCTTAGGACGCTAAGAGTCCAAATAATTGTTACAATTGGTCAATTATATATTAAAAATGCTATATTATAATTATGCTAAAAAACTTGTTTCTACGTTATAATATCAGCAAAGGGTTGTAACATAATAAAAAATTTTTGCTCGCATTAAAAAAATACAGATTTTTCACATCCGCCGGCCATTCTGTAACGATTAACTTTTTAATTTCCACCCGAGTGAAAAAAGTAACTTAGTCGTTTATTGTTCAAAATACGCCCATATACCATTACTTCAATAAATCGTAAAGTAATCTTTTAATTTGCAACATCTTTATAAAACGGAACGGAATCTACACGCGAACGTTAAATAACTGGAAACCTGCATCGCTTCCTGCAATCGGTATTAATTTGTAACGTGGAGCTTAAGGCAGAGTACGCACGAACTACTCGCTAACTTGTTAGGCGGCACTTCGCAATGAGTTGCCATGGAGACATGATTAACGAGTTATCAAGTTAAATATAGACTTTATGCGTATATTGCTACTCCTGGGTGATCATTTTGCTCATTAACTAATCTGTAAAATGAGTGTGAGCATCTAGGTACGAGCGAAAATTTCTTAGTTTTACATCATTGCTTATCATCAGCAGAGATTGAAATCAAAGTTATAGTCAAAAATATTATACTTTATTAAAGTATTACCTAAAGTTTGTCTATATATATCTATAAAAAATTACTTTTTACAGTATCTGGTATGCCTTTATTTTGGTTTTTTTTTTACTGGGAAACCTACATAAAATACAAATCTAACTATGAATAAATTAATTTCAGATTTATAGAAGAGGAGGTAAATTAAAATCTTTGAGACACAAAATTAAAATACACATTCAATTATACACATTCAATAAGCTTTGTATTTTTTTTTAGATGCAAAATACAATACTTCGTTTTTAATGTATATAAATAAAAATTGAATATTTTGAATGTTGTCTTTTTTATGTGGTCGACCTTATAGCTCCCTACTTAAGTAATTGCCTCAATTCCATATCTCGCAGCTACTGCTCTGGTTTATAGAAAAAAAATCTAACTCCACATTGTACGTATCATAGAGTTTTATTTTTTTAACAGATAACTCCATTCACTTGCGCTCTAAGTCAAACAGATCTCTGTGAATGAGAAATATGCACCTTTGCCTTATTTTTTTGCTAGTTTACAGGTTTTGATTGAGATTTATAATCGCGTACTTTTCACCCGGCAACAACGAAGTCAAAAAAAATATACAGATACTCGTATGAACGATTGCATTTACCAACTTACGTACGAACTTAATTGTGGTATTTTCATTTATATTTTACTGGTTCGGGTTATATATTTATTATGTATTGTTACAACCTAGGGGTTGGAAGATCAACCAAACAAGAGAACAGTCTTTTATTAAACGATAAAATAATCACTACAGCAGATTGCGACGCCGTCGATTAGTGTTCCCAGGCCTCAATGAACCCATAAAACGCGATCCTGAGCTTCCTGGGCATCTCATAGCCCTCCCCACCCCAACAACATTGGGTGATGATTTCCCCCTGCTCTGTAAAATGTTTCAATATTTTCTTCATTGTAGTATAAAATAATTTAAATCGTTCTATGTTCTTTTAACTTTTTCCTTTTTATAACTGAATTATCTTTATTTCAAATGAAGAAATTATGTTGAATTCCAGTCGAAAATCTCTTCAAATTCCTAAATTCTCTGAGGGATCATTCGAAACAGTATCAAAAAGATAATATCTTGAAAATAGGAAAAGTTTAATATTTAATAGTAATAGTTTAATATATAATAGTTTAATATTTAATACTAAAATACCTTGAATCCGAACTTAGGAACCCGTAAGTAGAAACCATAAAAACTAATCACGGAGCAACGGGCGGTTGAAAAAGCACGGCAATAAAGCGTCTTTCAAATCTGCTAATATACCTTATATTGAAATTACGTAAACAGAAGAATTCAAATTTATTAAGTATTTTTTCGTATTTTAAGAAAAACAATCCGAGAGCGAAAGCTAGGTCCTACTCAAATTAAATGATAACTAACTGGCCTCACCACAATCGGGCAAAAACCGCTCTTAAATAAGTACCCTAAACCCTTTTTATTAAAGCACCCGCCTTCAGATCAGAAACCACTTTTTGTTTTCCCATTATTGTTCCTGACGCTTCCATTAAATGCGTACATTAAAACGAAAAGAGATAAAAAGAGATGGCATTACTCAAGATTACAGATTATGTCGCAGCCAGAATGGAGATTCACGTCAAAAGATTAATTATCTGGGACTATTCATAGGACTTTAATGCTTATATCTTGTTTTTTTCATCAGGCATTATAAAAGGAGCTCTATTATTACGAAAATCATTTGCAGGAACTATGTCGTTTCATTCCCTTGATTTTTAGGCTTTGTACTTCACTAGCGGACGCCTGCGACTTCGTTCGCCTGAAAATTAATGTTTTTACTTATTCTTTTCTTAGCGCACGTCTCCGTCATATGCAAAATAGCTGTAGATATTTATATTTGTGCCTTTTAGCTCAATTCGTTCAGTGCTTTGAGGTGTGCGTTGATAGATCAATCAGATATTACCGATTGTCTTTTATACTTGTTTACATAAACAGATTGCACCAGTGCTTTCTTGTAGTATTTATTACGATGGTTCAAGAAGATAATATCTGAAGACCTATCACAAAATTGTAAGAGGGGAAACTATCGTCTAAACAGTACAACATGCATAACATGAAGAGCATGAAAGGAATCAGACCTATAAAGTGTCGCCCTGTATCCAACCTCACCCTCAAATTGATGCGTAGGCGTGTCAATTTTCCTGTTACTACACCCTGCTGTGGTACAGTTCTGGCCAAGCTTTGACGTAAAAGCTCTACTTCTTCCATCTAAGAATACTTGTTCACGCAAGGCGTGACGTAGTCTGTGGTTTCCGGCTCATAACTACTGGAATCCTTGTCGGCTCACTCAATTGACAGTTAAAGTTGTCGAAGAAAATTCTGTTCTGTCATTCTCTCTGCTCAGCACAAAGTCGCGCACGCAAACTATTTCGATTAATTAAAAGTTAACTAAAAGTGTTGTTTGGTTTTGTGTAGTTGTTTAGTGGAATCCAGCAAGTTTTTCGTCCTTATTATAAACCCATAGTCGTGTCTAATTCAATACTTTAATAGCACTATTTAATAGACTCTACCTTTTGAACTGAGTGAAGAGTCACTATAAATAAATAGTTTTGACTTATCACAAGTATTTAGTAACTGACTCAATTTTTAATAAAAGACTTTAAAATGAATTAGAGATTTTGTTACAAAAAAATGTGTGCGTGTACTAGCATACACTCGTAAGAAGTAAAACTAATTAACTAACTTATCAACATTCAAGTATTAGAAAAAATTTATACTATAAATACACCCACGTGTTAGTGTATTGAAAAATACTATAAAAAACTGAGGTTAATTTTAAATAACGTGGAAAAATAAATACCATAATTACACCTAAGTATTAGAAAAAGAGATGTAATTACTTACTTTTTTTAGAAAGTCTCTGGAATTAGAATTAAAATAAACCCTTTGATTTTGCTGATCACTTCAATATAACACACACACACACATATATATATATATATATATTAACCACGTCACTTCCATAAGTCAAAGATGGCGCGTAACGGAAAAATGTGACGCGTAACGAAAAAATGTTACACTAAATTTTTTTCCAACCCAGATAAAGAAGTTTCACTTCAATATGTACAAGAATAGCCGCAGATTCCAACTAGTTTAAAGTATTTCTGCTAAGCCCGCATTATGAGCTCCCAGTCCCTCATTAAAACATCCTTTTGTCCTGCGCGCGGACCCTAATAACCCGTTATTGTTATTTTTTTTCTCGTTTTTTCTCGCACAGTTCTGCCTTTTTTTATTGGCGGGCCTGATTAAACCCAGATTTTGTAGTTTTGTTCATTCATTTCAAAGCACTGCTGTTCTATATCTCACTTGTCTACTGATTAACAGATCGTGTAGCCTTAGGTTCGAGTTAGTAGATGTGTTCATTAACACAGATATTGATTTATCTGTTACTAAGTAGTGTTTCTACTAACCGTTTTTACAAATTATGCCAAGAAGAGCCGATTAAAAACTTTGAAAGTAAATAAAATATCATAATTTTTTTCACTTCGGTGGATTTGCTCAGGAACAGGAACTCATTCCTTCTTCTCTCATCTGGCACTTAACAGGAAGATGCTCTAATCGTGGGTGACTGCCTGGCGGTTCGCACTAAACGTTGGGATTTATTTCTTATATGAACAAGTTGAGTAAAACACTTTCAAGGCAAGAGTGAATAGGTACTTCTAGAAAAGTGCGTACTGCCTTGGACTATCACATTGCTTTCCATCAGGTATGCGCAAGCTTTTATGTACCGTAATAAGTTTATAATTCTTTAGTTTATAGGTTTCATCTTGTCTTGTGTGCAGAAGAACGTACATGCGATATTTTTTTTATTATTTTTTTATTTTTTTTATTTGCAATAAGCTCGTGCTTGACCACGATCTCACCTGATGGTAAGTGTAGATGCGGTCTAAGGTTGGGCGTGCTTGCTTAGAAAATGCCTATTCACTCTTGTTTGCTTGCTTTGCTATTGCTTCCGTCAATAACCTCCACATTCCGACTCAAACTCTGGACCTTACCATCCGAAGCCGAACAAATTAACCACTAGACTAAAGATAAACCCGAAATAATATTAAAGCTGAGTCATACAGTACAAGTAAACAGATTTTAATGATAAACAAAAAAATATAACATTTCTCTCAATTTAGTACAATTCCACCCTCATAACACAAGCATAACATGTACTTACAGGCTATTTCTTAAATCCTCCAAAGATTTTTGGTTTTCAAATATAAATAAGTTATTTTTGCTACACAAGAGGCATCTCTATTGTGTTGGATTACGTATCATATTCGCGTAAGGTTAGTTTTTTTACCAATTTGCGAAACGGTCCCGGGGAAACCAGTTCACGTTGTCACATTAAATATAACATTGATGAAACAAAAGTGGCTTAAGCCGGAAAATAACAAATAGGTACTGAAAGAAATAAGAGTTCTCTATTTGGAAAGATATCTATATAATAAGAATGTTTAAATATATGTACTTAACTACATAAATTTTTTCTATTGCACTTTAGCTGTATCATTTAAATATGATCTATATTTCCTTTCCCTTCGAATTGGTAAATACTATATCAGGAGAGCAAACGACTATAATCTAAACGGCGGACTCTCGATGTAAAGTCCACCCCCTATGCCGTGGAGGCATGAAACTTGAAAAATTTAGTGTTAATGATTCATACTTATATGTTTATGGGAACAAACAATTTTAAGTAAAAATATGCAGGTATTGAATAAATGGTGATGAAGGTACATATATTTGGCAATTTACTTTTATTTTTTATACAGAGTTATTTTTGAAAACTGGCAATATTTCAGATGTAGAAAGCAATATAGAAGTGCATTTTGAAAGTTAAAGCCAAGGCTCAATTCCCACCGACGCAATATTAAAGCGTCGTGAGGCGTCAAGTTGTTCAACCACAACGCGCGACGATGCGTGTCATGTTGCCTGTAAAGCGTGTCACCATGCGAAATGTCGCGACGCGTTGTATTATTTTTCGCTTATTCTCATTCTCTATTTTCTCATGATTAAGGTACAAAGTTTTGTTACACAAATATATAATCGAGCGTCGATGTGCTTTGTAGTTGGAACCCTGTGTGTAATCCATTCCTTGTGTATTTCTGTACAAATTTTACTTCAAAAAACTTCCGAATTAAGGAGATGATTTTAAATCATCGACAGTGTTATCAATTTTGTACTATTTCTGAAAATGTTGTCTGTGTTTCAAAAGTAAAAATATATAGAAAAAGAAGGTAGAAAGAGAAAAAAAATACTGTTAATATAACTGAAAATTTGTAAATAAAGTGTTAGGCCATTGTTGTTCGCACGCTACTATTCGGGGATGCCCCCACAAGTGCGCGCTGGGTGTTCATACATAACTCATGAGGGGCTGCGCACCTATTAATATCGTACATTGTTTGACAGAAATCCCGTTCTGGCTATGATTATGATAATTCACAAGTAAACCGAATTAACGGTTTACAATCTGTCTATTGTCAGCAATCTTACTTTATTGACGATATATTCCAATAAATATTGATTTATCGGAGTTTTTAATCTGGTGAGATAAATCGCTGAAACTAAAGCATTTATTCATTCCTATTACAATTACATTTATAAAAGTTTAAATTGAGATTTATAAAACTTTAACAAAACAAACATTTATAAAACTTTAAATTAAACTATTTTACGATTTTAAATATTACATTTCATAATATTCTAGAGAAAAATAAATAATTTCAATAGTGATAAATGAATGCCGATAAAGGATCTACTTATCAATACGGTTTTTGTAATTATTCTATCCAGTTGAAAGAACTATAGATAGATAAAGAATAGATTAAATACTACATTGAGGGTAGTTATGAAAAAGTACCTTACTGCTCGAACACCAGTGATGTAGTAGTACGTATAATATAATATAATACCTTTAGTCTCAGACAAGCAGTGTTCCGAAAATAGAACATCTATACTCGTAGTTAGTAACAAAACAACGTGTTGTTAATTTGCCCGAGTTTCCTTTTTGTAGTCTAATTAAGTACAACCACTTAAGGGTTTACCCTTTTCAATTATCAAAAGGTACGGAGGTATAATATAATGACCCTAAATTATGACGCCGTGGGTCCAAAATCCACTTACAGCGAACACTCACTTATCGGACCCCAAGTTAGAAGTTGAGAATACAAATTATTGTTATTGTTTTGGGTCACTTTTATTTGTTCAAATACTGCAACTGGTGCATTGAATACAAAATGTTTTTTTTTGTGGTACAGTTTATTGTGATAGAGTTCGCAATATTTTATGGTCTAAATTCGATAAGCAAAAATTTGATTATGATATTTGTAATACAATTTTTTATTACTACAAATAATAATTAAATAATAAAAATTAAAGTATGGGATTTATTCTTCTATTAAAACTTGTAGATAATAATCAATGAAAAATCTAATTTGTGAAAAACATGTGCATGCAAGAATTTTTCGTTTATGTTATATTTATAACTGCTGTATTTATTCTTGAATTGCTGTATTTATTCTTGAAAAAAATACATCGTACGAACATCTCGCTTATATCTCTTCGATCATCCCACCTTCAGTTCCACTGTCAGTCCAATATCGAAAAATGTTATTGGAGAATACCGATTTCTGTTACAACGGCTTTGCAACACTAGTACATTTCGGCTTCAAACGTTTTTTTCAAGAATCGACAATCGATAGATAACCTTGAATTATTTTTTTTTTTATCGACTACAAGTTGGCCCTTGACTGCTATCACACCTGATGTTAAGTGATGATGCAGTCTAAGATGGAAGCGGGCCAACTTGTTAGGAGTGGGTAGAAAATCCACACCCCTTTCGGTTTCTACACGACATCGTACCGGAACGCTAAATCGCTTGGCGATACGACTTTGTCGGTAGGGAGGTAACTAGCCACGGCGAAAGCCTCCCACCAGCCAGACCAAGACAAATTAAGAAAAATCTCAATCTGCCCCGCCGGGAATTGAACCCAGGACCTCCGTCTTATAAATCCACCGCGCATACCACTGCGCCACGGAGGTCGAATTAGATGAACGAAAGGCTTAATATTACATTGATCATCCTAGGACCCGAATCCTGGACCTCACGATGAAGCTGCATATGCGGAACTTTGGAACAAGGAGGCAATTAGAGTTCTGAGATAAAATATTACATGCCATGTGTTTTCGAAAGTTGCTTAAAAAACTGTAAAGTGGTATAGGCCACTCAAGTACTTAAACAAGACCCTTTAAAAGTAAAATTCAATGTTTTAAAAGTATCAAAACGACCCAAAAACGGCGCCGCGAGCGAGGCTACCCCTTACCAGTTCAACCACATCCATCCATTAAATTGTTAATTTAAAAATCTGTCTTTTTTAGGGTTCCGAATCCTTAGACGGAATCTTATTACTAAGACTTGATTGTCTGTGTGTCATAGGCTGTAAAAATAATATGCGATAAGGATTTCGTAGTCGAAGAGATCTTAATTATTATTTAGAAACTACATGAAGGCCGGAAAATGTTTAAACGGCCGATATATGACTTCGTTTTTCTAGTAGGCTGTCTGACTGTTTGTCACTAGGCTATAGTCCGTGAATAGTGACAGTTGAAAATTTCACAGATGATATACCTATTTCTGTTTTACACAAAAATACTATAACAGAATAACCTAAATATTTAAGATGGGCTCAAAAAATGAAACGTAAAATTATTGCCGTTTTTTCAAGTACGCAATAAATCATCGACAATATTATTTGTATAGAACCTTCGTTGGTTGAGGCCGACTCGCACTTGCACTTTTTTATGCAAAAGATTGTCTTTTCACAGTGTTTCTTTGTGGTTCAGTCGGTTATAAGTTGCATAATGCATGATTCTCTCTAATGAGCTGGGCTTCAGAGTTCAGGCGGCAAGTTGAAACGTAGCGTGTTTTTGGTTGGTGAGGCCAACATGACCATAATATTTGACAGCCTCTGTGATGTGGATTTATAAGATGAAGGACCTGCGTTCGATTCCCAACCGACAACAGCGTGGCTTCGACCTTATCGGCAAAGACGAACCGCCAAGCTATTCAGCGTTCTAAAGGGGTGTGAGTGACAAGGCATTCCATTTTAGATGGCATCATTACTTACCATCAAGTGTGATTGTTTGTGTTGTCAAGGGCTAACTTAAAAAATAACCATCACATTTACCCGTAGTGCGGTAGTACATAACGTCAAAGGACACACTTTTTCATAAAATTTTATTCCCATTAAATTAAAAATTTACGAAACTTAGTTAGTGAATTTCTGACTTAAAATTATAGTTCAAATAATTATTGTTATTTTCAAAAAAAATCTTTTCCTTCCTCTTGAGGCGTTTCTTCTACTTTGAGGGACATTAATTATTATATTAAGCTAACCCCGTAACTACGTTTGAAATTATGGAACTTTTAATGCGGTATTGATCAATAGATTGATTTAAGAGGAAGATTTATAAAAAAGAAGGTTTATAAATCAGCTATTGCTAAACCGAGTTCTTGGAAATTACTTGGAAAATAGATGAAGGAAAATATTTCAAGAAAACATTAAGTACGAACCTACTAGGCACTTTGTTTTACGGCTAGCTTAAGATATTTTAAAGTAACAAGATATTTTCATATCTTTCCAAACTAAACACGGGCTGAAGCTCCGAAGTAGAAAGTCTGAGCGAGATACTATATAAGCTGACGGTACAAATCTTAAGCGATAGCGGATGGCTGTGCCAATCAATAATATTATACAACTTGCATCTTTATTTTTTTATATATCTTTTTCCAAACACAGCGAATGGGACGGACGACCTGTATGTCGATTCTTGAAAAAAACGTCAGTTTTGAAGCCGATGTACCACGGTTGCGAAGCGGATGTAACAGAAATCGGTATTCTGCAATAACATTTTACCATATTAAACTGAAAGTCGAACTAAAAGGGAAACAATAGACGAACTGTAAGCAAGATGTTCATACAATGTATTCTTTTCAAGAATCGACATGCTCTTGTTGATGCGAGTTATTGAGCTGTAATGTTCTAGTTATTATAGAATACGTCATTCAATACCAAAGGTTACACCAAGAGCGACGGTTGAATGTGACGAAATCTTAATAAGAGATATAAAAACTAAGTGTCGGAACCATGAACTTAGGTAATTTGACGACCATTGGAAATACATTGGAGTCTATAACAATAAATCACGGATTCATTGCAGTAGCAATGAAATCGGGTGAATTTGAGGTTATGTATATATGTTTTCAATATTGCTAATCACTCAAAACTCACTGGCAAGTGATTTCACTATCTTCATAGAAACTAGTAATATCAGGTGTGATAGCAGTCAAGGGCCAACTTGTTGTCGATAAAAAAAAACTAGTGCTCTTTCCTTTTAGATAACTATTTCCTCGCGTAAGTATATTTTCCAAGTGGGCTAGAAACGATTTAGAATCTATCGTGATTTATCACCAGAAGAGCTGCTTTTTTAATTAATTATCGTTATTAAAAAGGAAATTAAATTATAAGATGATTTCAGTAGCAAATAATTCCATATTTTCCCGATAGGTGTCGCTGAACTAAAATAAACTTCAACTCCACGTTCTCAGCTACACACAATAAGGAATAATTTCAATAGGGAACGTTTCTCTTACAGTATAGACCGTATTGTTAACAAACTTGTGCGGTGTATTCATACCAATTTACTGGCAACTTTTAACTGGCCAGATGCGGCTTGGGCCCGTCGGGGCATGAATGTGATTTGCTTTTAAATTAATATGAAACGAAACTTTTTAGGGATCTCTTGAAAATTATATTTATTATCGTTCCGTAATTTTCTATTGTTCCTTTTTTAACTGGCTAAATTTTGATATGTAACATTGAAGTTACGAAATTTATCTCATGTAATTAGGCACCTTTATTGTGTAACGATATCTTGGTGACTTGTTACTTGATAAGTTGAGTAATTAAAATGAAGTCGGTTAGTTAAAAATTAACGTAAAAGTACGTTCATGTTTATTATTATTCAGGAGAGTTGATGGATACTTTAGAGGTATCAGTACGCTGTATGTAATAATCTATTGTTTGTCTAGATTAACACGTTTTTCTAACTTCATAATATAGATAATATCCAGTTACGATACAGTAAATCGTATAGGTGCTACGATCATTATTATTAAAATAAACTTAAAAATTGTTTCCCAATTCAAATAAAAATTGTTTTACTTAAAATATAACATTTCTTTATTATAATTATTATATTATCATTCGTTTAATTAGGTGTCTTACTTAAATATTACCAGGAACTCATAACACTCCAGTGATTTTTCGTATTTAAACAAAAGGGATCAGACCCGGTGAGACCGCTGGGTTGAAGAGAGATTTCCTTACTTTTCGTGTTACATTGAGTCACTTTCGATGTGCCATTATGCTTTCTAAGTCACTTCTTTTATCAAACAATGTAATTAATTCAATGTTTGCTATTTACACTCAATGTTTTTGATTGATTTTATTAAAACGACAATATTGCAATGACTTGATGAGTCTAGGTAATCTAGAGTCGTATAATTCAGACTTTTTAATTTTAATTGTCATTGTTCATGGTAAAAGTCAATATTATTTGTTATAGAAAAAAGTGGGAATGAGTTATGGAAAGTTTAATATTTGGCATAACAGCAACATACCAATTTTATCTTAACCAGCTTTAATTATGGCGGCAGGTTGTTAATATTAATATGTATAATACATGCAGAGCTGTAAGGTTTCGACTTAGCAAAGACTTTCGTGGAGCCGACGGGAGCTTACGTATAAAATTATGAGATTTCTTCATGCAAATTACGTAAACTTTTACATACTCGTTCATCATTATTGCGCGATGGTCTGAAAACGTAAAATGTTAATTCCACTTGAATAAGATCTTGAAGTATAAGGTAAGTTTTGAATGAAGTAAAATAAGGTACGAGGGTGAATTAAATGGAATTAATTGGAAAACATGTTAAATGCAACATATTTATATCAACTACTTAGGTACAAGTAGTTGATATAAATATTTATTTTGCGGTAAAAAAAATCACACTAAAAACTAAGTCAAGTCTAAGGTTCCTTACTGCGATTTCTTTATTATTATAGTTAATGTTGTGTGACTTGGCCGTTGAACATTCTTTAAACGTTACTTTATACTCTTCAACGGCCAAGTCACACAACATTAACTATAATAATAAAGAAATCGCGGTAAGGAACCTTAGACTTGGCACGACTTTGTCTAGATTTCATTACTTTTCAGAGATAAACAAGCAGCTCCATCGAGACTTAGCTAGTTTTTTACAGAATGTTTTTGGTGGGATTTCACTTCTTTTTGTAGAAACTAGCAACATGGGCATATTAATTCATCTTATTAGATTTTCCTATAGCAAACATTTTCAAGCACGCACACACACACACAGTAGAAGGATGTCGTAAACGACTTTAACGCGGCCGGTTGCCTTGTTAAAATATTACCCCCCTTCTGACACAGTCGGTTAAAAACATACGTAAGCGCGTTTTAAAATACAGTCAGTGCCATCTAGCGACGTGTGTGGGTTTTACTGGCAATCTTAGTCCAATGCATTTTATTTTGACCACTTTTACCAAATTTGGAGCAAAATTAATATTTTAGTGTAATTAATTTATTTCAGTTGTCTAATGCTGCCTCGTTGGTCTAGTGGTTAGCCTATGTGGCTTCAATCACGAAGTCTTGGGTTTGAATCCTGGGTCGGGTCACGGAATAATTCAGACTTTTTCATTCTTCTATTAAATTGTCAGTACTTTCCAATCTCGGAGTCGGGAAGTTGGTAGTGTTACACCTCCGTGCCTCAGGGAGCACGTTAAGCCGTCGGTCCCGGTTACTATCACCAACATCTGATAGTGATCGATAATAAATGCATGCAGAGCGTTATTACCCTAAGCCCGCGAACCCGCATTGGAGCAGCGTGGTGGGTCTACGCTCCAAAGCGTAGCTCTCATATGAAGGGCCTGTAGTGGACCGTTAATAAGCTGATAATGATGAAGTTGTCTAATATTCGAGTAGAATAAAGTTAATCGTCCGACTATTCCTTCTTGTACACTTGTAAGTTTTGTTTTATCGAATACAAGTTGGCCCTTGACTGCTATCACACCTGATGTCAAGTGATGATGCAATCTAAGATGGAAGCAGGCTAACTTGTTAGGAGTTGGATGAAACACTCCTTTCGGTTTCTACAAGATATTGTACCGGAATGCTAAATAGCTTGTTTTTGTCAGTAGGGTGGTAACTAGCCATGGCAAAAGCCACCCACCAACCACACCAAGACAAATTAAGAAAAATCTTAATCTGCCCCGCCGGGAATCGAACCAGGACCTTCGTTTTATAAATCCACCTCGCATACCACTGCGCCAAGGATGAGATGAGTCTTCCACTATGCTGGATTTTTGCAATGACAGTCGATTTTTTATGTACCAATAGTAGAAGGAGGCATTACCAGATCTCTAATACAGCTGAGACCAGCTGAGGGTTCTTCATCAGATACTTCAGACCTTCAATTTTTGACATCAAATGAAGCGGCCCACCAAGTTGAATATTTTTTGTTAAGGCGGTATATGTCAATCTCTAATAGTTTGGTTGGGCTCTTGTGTGTTCTAATCAGGTTCACCAGGTACTCCAGATCTTTGAATATCCTAGTTTTTATAGGTTTTCCTTTATTTGGTTATTAAACCCTAACATTGTACCAAATTTAGCTCTCTGGGCTTATGGGAAGTACTAGTTCTATTTTGATGATTATTCTATTTTGACGATCATGAGTGAGTGTTGTGAATGCGAAACTTAGTTTTCGTTTAACTTCGGCACTGAATGACCTACAGACTTGAAATTTTGGATTTTAAGTAGGTATGTGATTATAGCTTACTGGACGACGAAAATTACAGCATTCTAGTCTTTTCCAAAGGTTCTCAAAATAGGGCCTGAAATTGCGGCCAAATGGTTCCTGTAAGGGTATACAGGCAGTGCTTGCTTCGTGCTCGACTTAGCGGGGGCACTGCCGTGCACCCTGATTGAAGTGTCTGTTTGCAATTTCAGATTAACAGCTACTAACTAAATGTATATCAAAATTATTACTTACTTTAATATGCATTTATAGGATAGGTATAAGGTGGTAGGTAAATAATTGTTCTATATATTGGTACGATAGGTAATTATAATAAAAAACAATTTAAAAATGGATGTCTGTAGTATGTATTGACTAATATTTAATCTACAAATTTAAATAATTCAAAATATACTTTTTAATCGAATTCTAACTTGCCAAGCAGCGATCTTAAAGCCATCGTCGAAAGAAGGTCGCCACACGTGTCGTAGGGAGCAGCTGGCAGGACCGTTCTGTTTGGAAGTCCCTATGTGTATGTGCGTGTGTATGTCTAGCAGTGGGCGTCCACCGGCTGATAATGATGATGATGAGGTATTATGATAGCAATAAAAAGTCAAACTCCGAGATTAACAAATGGTCCGCGAGAAAAAAGTTCCACCGTAATAAATTCCGCCAAAGTCGCCGCAGTGTACGAACGACACGTTAAATTTTATTACAGCCTCGGGCCTGGGAAGCGTTACATAGCCATTAAACTTTGGATATTATTAAAATGATCTCAGACAAAGGTGAACTTGGCGAGAATGTATGACTGGCGAAGTTTGAATGCCCGATCAGACGGCAAGGCGTCTTTGCGTTAAGTGAGCTTTGGTGAGATAAAATTTTAAGGCCTCTGAGGACAAACGGCAGGAGGATATTAGAGTGTAGGTACTAAAAGTGTGATGTGCCTGTGGATTACGCTTTGCAATAAGTATTGTAAATGCACTTTCTTCTTTAACAATAGTTAAATCTCCAATTATGAAACATAAATTAAGATGTCATGACCTTGTCTCTTGTCTGGTCACGTGTTTTAAGTACACATTTGTATGATTTTTTATGATAAATTTGTGTGACAGAATGTGGGAAAGTAAAATACTTTATAACACTGTAGAACAATATTTTATTATCTTGGAAAGTTTCCTCTTGTTATAATTTGCCGCGTAATAATAATACATCTGCCCACATCAGGCCATTAAATACACTCTTAAAAGTAAGTACACAATGTTGGTAACATGGAATTACTTAGTTGTGGGGATTAGACAAATACATTTTGGCAATAGTTCCGGGATATTATTTTACAAGACAAACGTTATTAATCTGGCTTTAAACATTAATTATTAAAATAAGATTTATAATGAATATAAAATAATATTTAAGCGTCAATAGGTAAACTCAAGAAATTAAATTATAATCAAACCGGATGTAACTGTATAATTGTTGAAGAAAAGAAATAACTAATTATGAATTTAACTTATGCTAAGTAGTATTAATATTGATCTAATTAATAATAACCAAATACTACATCCTATCGCTTAATAATCATTGCAGATAAATTGAAAATTAATAGTAACATCCGAGTATGGTGATGGCGCCATTTAAAAGATGGTGGAATGAAAGTTGGTAGATATTATAGAATCAATACTGACATCCGGCTGTCACGTGATGATGTCCACAGATTAGAAATGATGATGTTCACAGACTAGTAATATAAAGTACCCTTAATTATAAATATCCTCTAAGGATTAATGGTTGGTAACATTTGATAAATTTTGAAAACTTTTATTTTGTAAGGTCATAGGGTCATTATCATTATCATTGCAGCCGATGGTTTTAGGTACCCTAAAGGGAAGTTCCTAAATAGTCCTAGGTTACAGGACGATGAAAAACAATTTAGAATTTGGAGGACAGAACGACTGCAGTATTAGAGTCAATTTTATTTAAAAATCTCAAATCTGCAAGCATTTTCCAGTCCAAAATGTACAAAAAGTAAAGAAGAAAAGTGTACAAAATAAATAAAGAAAATTGTAAAACAAAACGAATAAAATGATGAATTTACATAAATATTTCTTGAATTTCAGTAAATAACTTAACGTAAGATACTGAATAAACAACAATGATGATATTCAATGATAATAATAATTATGTAAACTGAAAAAACACTAATTTGCTATGTATTTAATTACAACAAATAATAATACACCGACCTTGCTAAACTAATTAGAATATAACCCTCTCATCAAAGCAATGTAAATATTTTGCCCGAAAAATTAAATTAAATTCGTAACGAACTCGACTATTTGTTTCTGTTCTAAAGGCCGGATAGAAGGTAATAGGTGGAAATATACACGCAGTATGTTGCTTTAACTGTTTTCACGCGTATGCTGTAAGGATTATCAACTTTTCTTTCAAATTGAGGTTGTAAACTGCATTGGAGCAGCGTGGTGGGTGTATGCTCCATATTCCTTCTCCTATAAGGAGGGAGGCCTGGCCCTGTAGTGGGTGGTAGGTAATAGGCTGATAATGATGATAATGATGATGATGATGAAACGACGTTATCTATCGTTGGACCATCGAAACGCCAGTCGTTTTGAATCAAACAAATGAATCATTTTTGAAAATCTGACAAGGTTTTTTGATTACGAGCGATAAGGGCAGTGATAATACGTTTCATATATCGGTCCTTTGATTTAGTTTATTCCATTGATGCCTGGTTTGCACTTTATTCTTATCTGAACAAGAATCACTCTACGTGGCAAATCAATCATGTATTTATCTATATTAAAGCCAAACTCGATTGAGAATGCTTGTCAACAAACAAATTTAAAATGAAGATAGAAAATGCAACATATTTTATGCCTAATAAATTAAAAATTATGTTATGTTACTTTAAAAAATTTCATTTAAAAGATATTGAATATATTAATTAGTTTTAAGCTTATTGATCTAATTTATTGTCATGAATTCGTCATTAACTAGTTTATTACAAAAATTCGTTGTAAAATGACTAGTGATTTCTAACTTCATTTTTAATTTGTTTGATTTGTGACAAGCATTCTTAATCGAGTTTGGCTTTAGTATACTGCTTTATTGAACAAGACTCTAAACTTGAGTATACCTAAGTGGTAATTCATTTATGGGCATTTAAATATTTTTAATATTGTTTCTTTCTTTTTACACAAAAAACATGGATTTTACTTTAATACATAATTGAAAATCCTGTATCAGGATATTTGATTAAAGTTGATTTTTTTTTTCAGATTAAAATTTAAAGTTATAAAAAAATGTTATCAGTAGGTAATAGGTAGTGTAACCAAAAAAACATGAATCTTGAGGTCTAGTAATAGTACCTATTAATATACTAAAATCAAATTCGTTATGGAATCTTAATCAACAGACAAATGACAATAAATTTCATTAATAAGCTTAATTTTTAATTTCTTTGTTAATAAAGATTCCACGTCTAATTTGGGTACAGATATTAATTAATTCCTATTAATAATTTATAAGTCCATCTTGAAGACAATTCTCTGAAAATACGTTAAGGCTGTTCCGATCATTATCGCTCACATGCGTGTTAATGATTATTGGTAATAGGATGTATTAATAATTTAAGGTTATGAGTACAAATAGTAATATGAGCAGAATAATTCATTATAATAATAAATAAATAGCGTTTAGACTTTTAGACCCTTGAGAGGTAAAATGGGGTGGAATTTTTCTGTAGGGTGGGTCACGAAATCACCGGCTCCAATTTCGCTTCTATTTCGGAGATATTTCAATGTTCGGCATTCCGGAAAGAATTCGAACCTGTTTGGGAAATGTTTAATGGATGTAGAATAAATAAATAACTTTGTTAATTCCTTTTCAAAACAGTTATCTTCTTCCTTTCTCCGCGACGGATAAAATAATAGCGGAAACTTACTTTAAACCTTGACTGAATGTTTTTCACTAAACACTCAAATAATAATTTGTCGATGTCTGGATTTTTGTATAAGTTAAACAATCTAATTGTGCTGGAAAACAATCAAATTCACTTTACTCTCGTATCGTATCTCAATGATCAAAATAAATATTATTATAAAAACAAAAAACCCGACTGCTTAGAAGTAATGAACTGAAAAGGGAAAAACAAGTATCACTCTATTTATATAAAATTTTATATACTTTATGGTGCTGAACGCGGGTCCAAACAATACTTTTTACTACAGGCAAAGAAAGATCTACTTAAAGTACGTTTTTTCCCGCCTGCAGCAACATAAAGCATATAAAATTAAAGTATATAAAAGTGTATTAAAATATATCAATAAAGCCGCCTTTTGTATTCGACTTACTATATAAATATTTCTTAGTAATAATTGTTCATCTATAATTTTATGCAAATGCAAATAAAGCAGGAACGATGAGATTACTTCATCTTTATTTATTATAAAGATGAAGTAATCTCTATTTATTTATTATAAAAATGATGTAATCTCATCGGTTTTTTCTAAGAAGTGTGTTTCTGCCCTAAGATTGGTGGCAGATATGACCGATCTGACCCTATCATAACTTGTAAGGTTGTACGAGTGTAACCTCTTTCGTTGTTTAAATTATTAATGTTTTGCTTTAAAACGGAAGTTGGTTAATATTAACAGAGGAGGTAATTTATAAAGTGTAGATTAATTATCCCTGTTCTACCTTTGTCATATTAATATTATAGTATTGATTTATAACTTACTAGAGGACGCCCGCAATTTCACCCGCGTAGTTACCGTTTTGGTCAGAATCAGAATTTCGGGATAAAAAGTAGCCTATATACAAGCTGTATTGTTCTGATATATAAAAAGTAGCCTATATACAAGCTGTATTATTCTGATTTTTAAAAAAGGTATGACCATATTTCCGAGTTTCGCGATAGATTCAAGTGGCCCTCTATTCGCCTTCGTAGGAATACTCACATGCTATCCCTTTTATACAATGTCCTTTTCAATCCTACTTCTCCAATATATCTAAAAGAGCGATTTCATTTCCTCCATTCCACTCATTGTCGCTCTCTTAGATCTGAAGATAACCTACTCCTAAAAATTCCTTCTCACAACTCTTCCTTCTACTCTAAATCCTTCTCTGTTAAATCTGCTCGGCTGTGGAACTCTTTACCTCTAGAGATTCGGCATGCTCAATCACTAGTTACTTTTAAATGGCTGGTGAATGGGCATTTCTATCCCCCATAAATCGTAATGATTCCTCAATCAAATTTCGTACTAACTTATTTGTGTATATATTACATTGTCATTATTTGTTTACTCTCTCCCTTCAATATCGTCTAGTTTCTATTAATTTCATTTATTTTTTTTATTTACTATATGGGAACTTTTGTATGTATGTATTTATTTAGTATTTTATGTAAGTATATTCTATATTACATAATTTGATACAATAACTTCCTATACTTGACTGTATGTACACCCGAATCTCTCCAATGAGTGCACTTTTCCTCTTCAATATTGGTCGTCTGGAAGAGATCGCTCATTAGCGATAAGACCGCCAATTGTACATTGTTTTTTTTTTAAAGTTATTTTCTATTTGTAAGATTTTTATTATTTGGTGTACAATAAAGAGTAATTCATTCATTCATTCATTCATTCATTCATTCATTCATTCAAGGTAAAGGAAGGAGGAAATATATTATGCTTAATTGTCTAAGAAAAAACCAAACTTCGATGTTATTGCCTTATAACCGCTCTAAATATACAAAACTCACAGTCAACATCTCTTACTCGTAGAAAATTCAAAACAGTTCGAAGGTAAAATTCCAGTTAACGTTTCAATTATTCAGAAACGGGGAACTTTCGCCAACCTAGATTAGTCGTGTTTATTGTTTTGGGCTACTTAAAATAATTTAAAATTTGCAAACGTAACTTAAATTATATCTAACTTTTATTTTGTTTTAGAAATAAGGTTCCGTCTCGTATATTATGTTACTTCATTTGGCTACCTAAAAAGGCAGTGACGTTACAGTTTATTTAATTATTATTCTTTTTATTTATAGTTGATAGACCAAGCAAACAACCCACCTGATCTTAGGTCAATTGCTTATTAATAGTGTCGCTTCGCAGTACCTTATCCAGCTTTTATTGCGCCCTGTGCCAGCGTGATAAAAGCACCCCACAGACTTTTTACTGACTCTAAATAAGTTATTGTTATATACAAATTATATACAAGTCTGATAATTTCTGTGCCCCTCCAGGGTCTGCACCCTGTGCCTGGGTACCGCTGGCATTGTCCTAATTACGGCACTACCGCTTCGCAATGGAAATGTCAATTCCTATATTTCTTTATCCATCAATTTTCAACCTGAGGTGTAGGTGTTAAGTCTTATATGCATCTAATTATAACGGCAGCCATACTCTTCAGATCGAGTCACAAAAATGCTGCTTGGCGGATGTAATAAGCACGTAGTTTCTCAGATGGGCTGCCACTAAAATTTCTACAGGTTAAGCTTACGAATCTCTCGAAAAAAACAACTTGTTTGTGCAGACATGTCATTTGTTGTTCTTTATCGGCAGTAGCTTTATTATAACTCGTACAATTACTGAGTATTTATTCGTAAAACAATTACTGAAAAGTAGGAAATAGTAAGTATTTTATTTAAATACCTAAAAATCCTCTCTCAGTGCTCACTTGTTTCACTGGTGGAACCTGTGTACAAAGTTTCAAGTAAATCCATAAAGAAATTAAAATTTTCACTCCCTTTTCTCCCCTTAGTGAGGAAAAATTTCCAAAAATCCTTTCTCAATGGTCACTTGCGTCACTGGTGGAACCTTCATACAAAGTTTCAAGTGAATCCATTAAGAAATTAAAATTTTCAATTTACCCCCATTTTCTCGAAAAATCCTCTCTTAGTGGTTGCCTACTCTCCCTAACAAACGTACGTGCCAAATTTCAGCTCTCTACGGCCAGTAGTTTCGGCTGTGCGTTGTCTGTCAGTCAGTACATCACTCAGTAACGGAAGAGTTTTATATATTAAGATGTAATTATAAACGCAGTAGAAGCCACAGGCAGATGCAAAATCAGTACATATTTCCATAACCCATACATACAATACGGTGGGTTTCCTGAGCGCTGCATTAAGGTCTTCGCTAATTTATCTAAACGACTATCGATCATCGTTTGACAGTACTGTACTGTCGACAGCACAGTACTACTAACAGCAATGACGCTCTAGAACGAAGGCTTCCAGCTTTCAATCGAAGCATGCAGCGTGTTAATAACACATGGATAACGCGCATTTAGACAAATTAATACGAATTGTGGAGTCTTGAGAAATGGTGTTAAGCGATTTAATCGAACTTAAATTAAACTGGCGCAGACCTATTCTTAATAAATTTGCAAGCGTAGTTATCAGGTAAACCTGTGGAAGTTGCTTATTCACTGTAGAATTTTCTGTGTAACTTCTCAAGGACAGACTTAACTTAAAACATGGTTGTAGAGAAGTATACTTGAAATTTATTTGAATAAAAGTGTTGGTCGTTCATTGATTTTAAGTCGTAGGCACAATTTGCAGGTGAGGTAACTATTACTTGAAAGCTTGTAAAGCTACAAGGTTTCTCTTGTTTTAAAATTGCTTCCCTGTGCTAGAGTTACTAAATAGACAGGTTTAACGTATTAAATGTGTTTGTATTGCCACTGTGTATTCCTATTATATTGCTTATTGCCTTGAAATAAATTTGAGTGATGGCGCTGGTTGTTCATTTCGCCGTTTACTTCATGTGCGAGAACCTTTAAGCTCTCCCGACCTAAATTAGTTCTGCAGCAAAAATCCAACTGAATATAACACACGGCGCCATTCTTCTACGTACACTGGTAATTTTCTATTTCCGTTCGTGCTGAAAATTGGATAACCGAGTATTTTTGAAAAATACCGGATGCCGCTTTCATAGAATGTCGGATTTCATTAAATCATATGTTACATGTCACTCTATTTAAAAGTTATCATATGGTGACAATTTTAAAATTTTACGGCTGACACGGATAGGAAAAATTCGGGGCTACATTTTAAATAACTTTACATTAGGGTTTCTCTTTGAGTAATAATATCTATGATTTTATTTTAAATTCATAATTCATGATTTTATTTTAAATTCAGAAACTTGAATTAAGTACGTTTAAGTTTTTATAATTTTTTTTTATTTTTAAACTCACTAGTTTTAAAAAACCCTCGAGTTTAACATTCTTTTATTATCCAAGTCATATTATTCAACCTATTATGTTCAATCATATTTTTTCTGTCAAACGCAGTCAAGTTTTAAACTGATTATAAAAAATAAAATAAAAAATAAAGCAACTGCGTCAAAAAGGTTGTTAAAATGTACATTTACACTCCAGAAAATGATGCAGGTAATAGTCTGATATTTAATTTGGTACATCTCCCGCGCGGCGAGCGACGAGCCGCCCGTGCAAATAATAATAATTGGCATTTCCCCACTGGTGCAGTTAAAAATCTGCAGTGCGATGACATCGAAATAGCAAAGCTCAGAATCACGACCTTTATTTACTACAGACGTTTCTATATAAATATTTGAGAAGATTGCTCACCTACCTGTAGGAAAGTAAAACACCTTGCGCGTATAGAATCTTAAGTTCTAAAACCTAGTATCCGTGCTAATATTTTAATTAGCATTTCCCCAATAGTGCAGTTAAATATCTGCAGTGCGATGACATCGAAATAGCAAAGCTGAATATTCACGACCTTTGATTAGTACAGACAGTTCTGTAGAAATAGTTAAAAAGATTGCTCACCTACCTATGGGTACCTAAGCAAAAAACCTCATGCATTAATAATCTCAAGGTAATAAGTTCTAGAACCCAGCATTCGCACTTCCTCACTGGTGCAGTCAAAAATCTGCAGTGTGATGATATCAAAATAGTAAAGCTGAAATCTCTCTCTTTTTTTCAAATTCAAAATCTTTCGCCGATTCATGTATTTATTCTTACAAGAGGGATTTGGTGCTAAAAACTACTTGTTCTATTGTATATTCTGTGGATATATCAATTTACTGCAACGAGGGTTTGTGAGGTTAGGAATATGCTTTTGTAACGAATAGTAGCTGTCAGTTCATAGTTGGTAGCATCAGAATAGGGTAGGACACGTCAAACCGCATTGGAGCAGTAAGATGGGTCTACGCTCCATTTCTCCGCTCCTATACGGAAGAAAGAGAAGGACAGAAACGATACGACCTTATTATTTTTCTCTACCCCAATCGAATATCTATAAATTTACGTTTCAAAATAATCATAAAGATATCATTGAAAAACGACTTTAATTATCACTTACTTTCATAATGATCCAAATGAGTGATCCAAAGCCTAACAACTGAACAAACGAAGCTGATAGAAACTGGTTATACGATGTATCCGTAGGAATATGGAGAGACCAGTTTCAACCACTAGCGCCAATATATTCCACTTTTGCCGGAAAATCTTCGTAATTCTCGGGAATCCAATTTAAAATCACTCCTCGTCTGGCGCAAGATATACTGACCGAACCGACAAATGACATTTCCCTGCACTTCTGGTTGCAACTTGCAACCGATTGGCAATAAGGTAGCCTTGTACAAATCATTTGTTTTACTGTAATTGAAAGAGTAGGTATTAGCACAGAACAAAGTACATAATATGTAGTACAAGGTATTCCCTTACTACATCATTTTACTTTTATTGAGTTTTCTTATAAAATAAATAACGTCAATTTATGAATCTATATAGTGATAAACAAAAATGAACCGAACCTATTACCTACTTGATAATGAAATTAATATGGAACAATTTAAGAGGAGTAGCAGATAGAAAAATAAAGACTATTTTTTTGTTTGGAGCAAGATTTTTAAAAAAAATCAACCGCAAAGAGAAAAGCTTAAAAAAGTCGTGTAGGTACAATTTTCACGAATCATAAATTTTGTATCTACTCGTGCTCTAAGGTACGATAACTTCGATATATTCCTGTAAATTACAGAAATTAGCTGAAGTTAAGTCGTTGTGTACAATACAAGATCTCGTACGATGTATTCATAGTTTTATCAGCGATGTTGGCATTTCTTTAAAAACAAAATATTGAAGCAGGTATTTACGAAACACTTGAAACGGTCTTTCCCTAAAACAACTCAACAAGCTGTTTGCTTCGTCCTTACGCTTCAATCGCGAACCTTTCCCACTACTTCATTCGTATTATTCAGCAGGAAACGTATCTGGAAATATGGCGGAAAGTTACAAAATTCGTCGTTGCGGTGAAAGCGCTTTTGATATACGGGTATATGATAATGCACATATGTGACGGTGTGATGTGATTTGTAATAGGTTTGCGTTGGAGTTGATTTTAAATAATACAGTGCGATGATTAAAATAAAACGTTGTAATTCGTAAGACGTATAGTGCGAATCTATCTAAAGACAAATCATCATCATCATCATTTTTGAATTTGACGTTTGGTGAACCGGTAGGTACGTAGACCAATCGCAGCCCACGTACGTTCCGTTGCTCCAACACGGTGGTAAATTATTTTGCATGCATTAGTTAGAGACATAGACTTTATAGCGTTGTAAATGCCTCATAGGTCCTGTGGTATGCTTTCGATTACTAGTTTCTGGGTTAAGCTGTGAAGCTTTACTTTCTATCGAGAAAGTTAAGTATTAACTCTTCGGAAATGCTCTAGCAATGATTCTGGTGTTGCAAATGTTTATGGGCGGCGGTAATCGCTCAACACCAGGCGACCCGCATGCTCGTTTGCCCGCCGTATAAGATTTCCACCCGGATTAGGAAGGTATGTGTGTGTTACGTTACTAGTGTTATTAAAATAAATTTATTAGTGTTCGTTATAGTATGAAACGTTATCATGCTGAGCTCACCAACCCGCATTGGAGCAGCGTAGTGGATCTAGTAATGGATCTAGTAATGGATATAGTAATGGATGAATGGATCTAGTAGTAAGCTCTAAGTATATCGTCTCTCGCTGTAGTAATTAGGCAAAATAAATAATAAATAAATATTAAAGGACAATTATACACATCGCTATATAGCCCCAAAGTAAGCTTAGGTAGCTTGTGTTATGGGTACTATGTTAACTGACGAACAATTTTATATATATTACACATAAATACTTATAATATATAAATAAACACCCAGACACTGGAAAACATCCATGCTCATCACACAAATATTTTCCAGATGTGGGAATCGAATCCACAGCCTAGGACGCAGAAGCAGGGTCACTACCCACTGCGCCACTCGGCCGTCAAAAATATCCTGATGTTGATGAAATATATAGAAATTAATATAAACGTTATATATAACATATTATAATGATTAGCTCTAACGCATTCTAATTTTTTATTGGCTCAATACCTACGTCTATATATATAAAACAAATTGGTAAGAAAACGTTTTAATGACTTTTAAAAAGCAATATTTTAATTAATATTGTGTTTAATGACACATAACGTGAAATACGGGCCTTGCCCTGTAGTCATCATCATCATAATCAGCCTATTAACGCCTCACTACAGGGCCAGGGGCCAGGCCTTCCTCCTTACAGGAGAGGGGATATGGAGGGGAAGTGGGTCATTAAAATAGGTTGATAATGATAATATAACTTGGAAATATCATTGTACTAAGCCAAGCGAGTACGGAGGTCTTCGTTTTCTAAAAAGAGTAGTTCATAACAATTACTATTACGATCACTGCATAGTATAAAACACAGTCCCCTGCCGCGCCTGTCTGTCTGTTTGTTCGTTATAAACTCAAAGACTACTGAACAGATTTTCATATAGATGGAGTTATTGATTCCTGGGGAAGGTAAGTAATTTGTTATTATAATGATACGCTGCCTAAACTACTTGAGATATATCAACAGAACAATAGGTGGATTGTTCCTCTTTATAAGGGCCACTAAAAAGTCTACGACGGCATGCATCTATTTTTCAAAGATAGCTTGCTATACTCATTAAATAAAGGGTGACGTTTTTATTGCTGTTTTTGGCGTTCTTGGATATTTGCAGAAAACTATTTTGTTCGCGGGCGTCGGTTAGTATACACTTATATTAAAATAAATTAAATAAGATGTTAAAACCATTAGCACTGATAGCTGTACAGTTCAGATTTCAATACGGATATCAATAAGTCGACCCGCTTGTAGCCCTTGGTTTGCCATTTAGGGCTATTGATTCCACGTCCCCACCCTGTAGGTGTGACGTGGCAATCTGAAGTACCCTCAGGCCACTTTGCCACAAAAGTCGGCAGTTAGCTCAAAATGTCTCTTGTATCGAGGGCCGATGGGAACAAAGCTCTCGTTTACGATAAAGGTGCCGTATCTCGTTTTGTTTAAGCCATACAAGCCATTATCTGAAGCCATTCTGTGGCCTGTGTATGATTTATTGGCGGTGGCTGAGATAATCGATCGGTTTTATTATATCGTAAACAGGAAGCCTTTTATTTAGGAATGTGTACCCTTTTCTTTGTTTTTCTTCATAGGATATTAGTCTGGTTTTGATTTTATATGCGGTACAATTTAATAGCCGTCATGACAGTATGGTAGTGATTTCTATTGATATTGATAAGAGAGTAGAAATAAAGTGTATGTACATTTGACACAAATTTACCCAACTACCAAAAGCTGACATGGATCAGTAGTTGAAGATTAACACAAAGAAACTTTACAAATTTTTTGCCTTTCGGTCTGATTACGCTAATCTTAGAAACAAAATCAACGTGTATGAAGTCAGAGGCTTATATTTGTTTAAAGACAGCGGATCACTTTAATCATTTCATTTCCTACTTATTATATATAATTAGCTCGAAGTATGCATCATTGTGCTCCTAGCTTTACGCCCAAAATCTTCAAAGTTAAATTCTATGTACAAGTAGTGATGTAAAGGGATTTATAATAATAAAAAAGCTATGTTCAACGTGGATAAAATCGTAGCCGCGCTCTACTATCCTATAAGATCCATTTTAATATAACAAATGCAAAAATAGGATTTTCAGATTTTCAAGGCCAAACTTTAACCGATATAGATAGAAGATATTGGATAAATATGACTACTACTTTTGCGAAAAATGGACCCTTAAAAACAGATTTTATCATTGGCCATTAGTATTCGTTATTTAATAGTCATTTAATTATCTCTCAATTCAAATCCGACCAGTTAGTTAATTTTCAAAGATAATTTTCATGTGAAAGTAGTGGATCAGTAATAAAAAAAACAGAATTATTGTGGTTGAAGTCGCAGGTGTCCGCTAGTATTTAATACTATTTGAAATGCAAAGTTAATCTGTCTATATGTTACGTTTTTTGGTTAAACCTAAAAAAACAATTTTGATGATTTAAGGCACTGAAATAACTTGAATAATGTATCCTTGAACGAGAACATAGACTACTTATTATTGTCTAATATTTCAGCTCAAGGGAAGAAAAACACAATTTCTCGCTGTCCACTAGTTAGTATTAAATTTTACTCAAAGACAACAGATGTTTAATTAAATCGTATCTCATATCAAGTTCGAACAGTGCATGAGTGTGCTCCTAGCTTTAGACACAGTTAATTTCCAAAGATAAATTCCCAGCTAAGTCGCAGCTGTGCATCGTCAAACCACATTTTAAAAACATTTTCGTCTGGTGCGCTGTAATTTGTAACTTTCCCTCTAAAATCTATTGAGTGTCGTCTGCTACTGAATTTTTTACACGGGACAACTGATGAAAAGTTTTCGAATTAGGACGCGATGTACTGTCGGGATAATCTACTTTTATGGCGTGTTCAACGTTCTAATGCTTACGTAGGTCGAGCCTTGTAATAAGCTATTATTAGAAACATTATGTTTTAAAGAAATTTTCTTTATTTTTTAAGGGAAATTTCTTATGTGGCGATTTAGTATTCATTATATATACTTTAGATAGTCATTAATAGAAAAGCTTTTTATAACACATTTTGTCTTGGTTAGTACTACGGTCTTGGTTATTTCATTTGCCAAGCAAGGTTGCCCAGAAGAAAGCTCTACTAAGCGATAAGACCGCCCTTTGTACCTCCACTTCTTTCATAAATAATTTGTTTGTCTGGAAGGTATGGATGCCAATTAATAAGCGCATAGACACTAATCTGCATTGGAGTAGCGTAATAGGTATAACCTCCCCCCTACATCCACTTTTATATATAGACTGGCCCTGTAGTTGGCTGTTAATAGGCTGAATATGATGAGGTTCCTGGATAATGAATTATGAAAAAGTATAATTTTATAGCTAAATTGCAACACGTAATAATCATGCTTGCCCATAATTAATTAAAAATTCTTATATTGTTTACATTTCTATAAACAATTTTTTCCGCAAATAAATATTTAATAAATATAATTTTACTTCACAGAAGCTGCTGGTCTGGTTGTAATTAGGAGCTGATTGTCCTAATTTAATTCAAACCAAACAAAGCGCTATCCTGAATAAATAGAACAAAATTAAAAATTTTGCTTGTACTAAGCATAATAATTATAAAATTGTACCTTATTCTGCTTTGTTCATACATTCAAGATATTTTAAAAATAGTAATTAGTACTCGTAAGACAATATTTAGATATTTTTCATATCAGATGGTACCTAAGTGATGATGAAATCTAAGATCGAGGAAGGCTAACTTGTTAAGAGTCACCCCTTTCGGTTTTTACAAGACATCGTATCGCTTGGCGCTACGTCGTTGTTGGTAGGGTGGTAACTCGCCGATGCCTCCTTCCAATCGAATCTGGGACGAACCAAATTTCAATAGCTAGGATGGAACTCAGGACTGCCGCCTTATAAATCCACTGCGCATACTCGTACTTCACCCCGGAGGCCATCAGTACGTCAATAATTTAATCGAAGAGGTACATTCATGTATTTGTTTATAGCAAGTTTGTACGAAGTGCCTGTTACTCGTCAACACTCGCTCAATTTATAGCTTGCGGTACAGGTTGAAGTGCATTGGGAGAGTGCTTCGTCTAATTTTATTGCGTTACGGCTGTCGCGTTCAATGTACAGTAAACTATCAATCAATTAGAAAGCAGTTGATATAGTTACTAAACACACTCGAATACTGTACTAATTACAATGTTTCGTGTAATATAGAAGATACAAACTGTCTCATTAGTCTAGTGGTTAGCCTTTAATTCCGAGTGGGGAAGTTGGTGCTGGTTCAACCTCCGTGCCTCAGACAGCAAGTTATTGATATTTGTGAGTGACACTCCCATCAAAATCGGTTCGAACCTATTTTTTATTTTCATTTTTATCAACTACAAGTTGGACCTTGACTGCTATCACACCTGATGTTAAATCATGATGCAATCTAAGATAGAAGCAGCTAACTTGTTAGGAGTAGCATGAAAATCCACACCCCTTTTTTTACCGACGAAAAAAAACGGACGAGGTTCTCAATTCGACACGTATATTTTTTTTTATGTATGACCACGCATAATTTTTACAGAGTTGTCTGATTTTAATAATTCTTTTTTTATTAGAAAGGGCATACTTCCAAGGTGGTCCCATTGTCATCATGTTAGGATCTGATGATGGTATCCTGGGGAAATTGAAGGAACTCTTAAAATTTTAGAGGCACGCTTACAGTGATTTCGGTTTCTGTCTCGGTATTTTGGCTACTAGTGCCGTATAATGTACTATGACAGTATAGTACGAGTACGATACGTGGCGATTAATCACTAAAAAGTAAGAAATACAATTTTTTAAATAAAAATAGAAACGCCTCAAAACGCACTAAAAAGTAAAAAATAACTGTGTCTTTTAGTTGCTTTAATTTACTTAAGCATATCTAGGAGTCGGTGCCAGCCAAGGTTTCTACTTTAAGGACGTTACCCACAAACTGCTTTACACTTACTTCACAGATATGATTAAGTAAATTAAAGCAACTAAATGACACAGTTATTTTTTACTTTTTAGTGCGTTTTCTGATGCGAGAACCGTATTTCCTGTCACATGCATTTAGTGAAAGGCTATTAATTTCTTTGACTTTAGTTATTTTTATAGATAGCTATAATTGATGATCTATAAATGTAGTCAACCTGAAGGTAATACACCTGGTGATATACTGATAAGGATTTGATAAGGACAAATACATAATCGAGCTCTGTCAGTCTTCAAGGTTTCATGTACCTCTATCTTATTCGGTTACAGTATCTTTCATGTCAGACCCTTGCTTGGCAGTAGAATTTCAAACTCTGTCACAATGAGCTTTGCTGGTGTTTCATTTTTCTTTTTTCGTGCTAAGTTTTTAATTTTTCGTTTTTAACGGCATAGATACGATAACTTCCCAGTCCCTGCTACCGTTTTTACAATATCCTACAATTTAAGTGTCTGCAAGTCTAAAGTGTGTTCCAATATAGTTTGCATCTTCAATTGTTATTATTATCAAGGGTGATTGCAAACTCTACAAAATACTATATTGGAACACTTTACTTTTCTTCATACTTAGGTATTTTCTATTATTTTTTAGCGTCCTAAATGTCGATTCTATCACGAAATTCGACAGTGCGATTCTCTCTCTCTGTCTTACTTGATTCAATAGATAGTGATATAGAGACGAAATCGAGACTCGCACGGTCGAGTGTCGTTACAGAATCAAAATGCAATATATGAATCAAAATGACGACAGAATCAAAATGCGTAGAACAAACGATAATAATATAGTCAGCAGAAGAGAGCCGTTGATACCGAAATGAAAATGGCTTCAACTTTGTAATGGAGCCATGTTTTGAATGTTTTATTGGCATCTAGAGCAAGCAGGCTTTGTAATTCCAATAAGGCATCTTTGAACCTTAATACGCTTTAAAGTAAAATATGTCTTATCTGCTCGCGTTAGAGTTGGTTTTAGAATTTCAACTTCAGCTCCCGTGCACCGAAATCCACGCTGAAACCTGAACGATATTCTTGGCTTTATCAATAAACACTTGTCTTATAAGATTGAAGTTAATCTGATAAAATAATTATAATAGAATGTAATATACTGTGTAGCTTCGTAAGCATCTACCAATTTTTAACCGACGAAAAAAAACGGAGGAGGTTCTCAATTCTCAATTTTTTTTATTAATGACCACGCATAAGTTTGTACAGAGTTGTCCGAATTTGATAACTCTTTTTTTATTAGAAAGGGCACACTTCCAAGATGGTCGCATTGTTATAATGTTAGGATCTGATGATGATATCCTGGGAAAATTGAAAGAACTCTTCAAATTGTATAGGCACACTTGCAGCGATTTCAGTTTTTGTGTACAGAATAGTACGAGTACGTTACGTGGCGATAAATCACTAAAAAGTAGGAATTAAATTTTATTAGCAAAAAATAGAACCGACTCAAAACGCACTAAAAAGTAAAAAATAACTGTGTCATTTAGTTGCTTTAATTTACTTAAGCACATCTAGGAGTTGGTGCCAGCCAAGGTATCTACTTTGAGGACATTACCTAGAGCCCAAAAACTGCTTTACTACGGTAAATAAATGTTCCTTAAACTTGCTGGCACCGACTTCATAGATTTGCTCAAGTAAATTAAATCAACCAAATGACACAGTTATTTTTTACTTTTTAGTGCGTTTTAAGTCGGTTCTATTTTTTGTTAAAAGTTTTTATAACATGCCTGATGACTTGAGACTTTATTAAATTCTAATTATTAATTACCTGTGATACCTTTATCCTCAGGTCCCTCCAAGCAGTCTTAAATTTACTTGAAAACTGTGGTCTGTAGGCTAGATTCCGAGATTTGATAAACTGGCAAGAGATTCAGTATGCAAATGTTTCGAAATTTATAGAATTAGGAATTCGGATTTGGGTAGTACTCGTAAGACAATGTGTGTTTGTCTTCTTTGTTTGACAGCGTTCGTCCAGAGAACAAATGCCAATGCTTACAAGGTACTGCTGCGATCACCAGCTAAGGACATGAGAATTAACAGTTACGCCTAAAGTTAATAATAGACATTATACTATGTCTATTATTAACTTGTTTTATTAAAAATATCGCAAGAAGAAGATGACGAGGTCCTAGATTCGCAACTTAGGTCAGGTTGTGATGAATTTTGAAGGTATTTTATTATTCAAAGAATTTTGAACATGAAATTCCGAGCCGGATTTGATTGTTTTATACTCCCGTGCCTTGAAGACTACTTTAAGCCGCCAGACCTGGGCATATTGATCAACATTTGATAATCGTCGTTATGAATTATGAATGGTATATGTTATCATAAGAAGAGGCTTACCTCCATCCCACAATGTGGTGAGTTTAAGCCTCATGTTTCTTCTCCTGAAGTCTGAGTCTTTGAAAAGTAATAGGCCAATAAGGCCATAACATAAATTATCTACAAAAATATTCACAAGAATAATTAAACTCTTAAAAACTTGCAAAATAAGTTACACAGAAATATTATGATCCCAGCAAGTCTGTTGTGATAAAGTGAAGACTATCTGAAACTTACAAGCGTCTCACAGCCGCGGCCGATCACAATTTATATCAGAATAAACATGCCGCTTGTAAAACTTTAAAGAAAATCAATTTATAGAGAGCTTAAACGGCTGTATCGTTAGCACATGATGTGTTTCTCTATCATTCTTGTGTTAAAATAAATAGCTATGAGTAAAGGTAGAAACAGACTATTGTGTTCTGACGCGAAACGACACAACACGACGCGACGTATGTTTTTTTTATCGACTACAAGTTGGCTCTTGACTGATATCACACCTGATGTTAATTGATGATGCAGTCTAAGATGGATGCGGGCTAACTTGTTTGAAGTGGGACGAAAATCCACACCCGTTTCGGTTTCTACACGACATCGTACCGGACCGCTGAATCGCTTGGTAATACGTTTTTGTCTATCTTGGTATCTAGCTACGGCGAAAGCCCCCCACCATTTAGACCAAGACAAATTAAGAAAAATCTCAATCTGCCCCGCCGGGAATCGAACCCAGGACCGCCGTCTTATAAATCCACCGCGCATACCACTGCGCCACGGAGGTCGTCAAAATGTCGGAGGTTTCTTGTTTT
The DNA here is from genome assembly GCA_034621355.1 of Mycalesis mineus. Lineage (NCBI taxonomy): Eukaryota > Metazoa > Arthropoda > Insecta > Lepidoptera > Nymphalidae > Mycalesis > Mycalesis mineus. Next base: position 4,085,494 of record CM067897.1, read on the forward strand.
CAGTTTCGTAAATAATCTGGCTTGACAGAATAGAATAGTCTTTTTCTGTCTTCCTTTGTATATATTCATATATAATCTTATAACTAATAGTATACTGTAGTAGTACACTCAAAAGGGTTGTCTTTTTAAAATAAATTGAATTTGTATTTGTTGGTTTAAAAGGAAAAAAAATATCATTGTATAGATTTTTTGTCGGTACGAAGTCTCTTGGGTACGTGTGTGGTAGGGAGGTGGAAATAAAACATCCTGAACTTCTCCGAATCTAAAATCCAACATCATTAGATTGCACAATGTTTATATGTATTATTTGATAGCGTAAAGCACACACATTCGATGTAAACTTCGAGCCATTAGTAAAAGATATTACACTTTGTATAATGATACACTTATCCTAATTATTTGCTCAATTGGTCATTAGAAATAAGTTCTTAAAATAAATAGGATACGACTATAACATTTACTGCTCTGGTCATAAACGCTATAATCCTCTATAGAGTAGTTATTCCGCATTAACGATACATCGAGCATTGGCAAAGATACGCAATAGTCGGCATGCCTTATCAGATCAAATTAATGCAAGTAGAAATAACTATCTTAATTCATAAAACTTAGAGTCTATATTGGAATGTATCCAATTTGAAGATAAGCTTCCACACAAAGTGGAAAAAGGTCTTGGCGACAGGCCAGGCGAGGTACGATACTTCCTGTACTAGAAAACCATTTCGTCGTATTTTTTTGAAGGCGGCAAGTGTGAAATAATGACTATCTCTTTCTAATGGGAAGACAAATTGATGTTTGAGAAGGAGGGAAAGGTTTGGCATATCTGGTTTTAGGTTATGTCTGATAAGCAGGGGATAACGTCCTGAGAATTAATTGATGACGTAGAAGATTAAGTTTCAATTTAGGAACGGTACTTTTCAATTGGTCATAGAATTGCTGGTTTGTTCGTTTTATCACAGGTGACGAGGCCTCGAGTTTTTAGACTTGGGTCGCATTAAAATGAATTGGACTTGACTAAAGAAACCTTTGAAAAGTTAATTACATTGAACTAAAATCTTAGTCATATTTCATTACCTAGCAGAGATAATAATTATTATTAATTAATTTTAAGCCTTCACAAAGATGTTATAATAAACAAACACTGTCAAATTAGTCCTTTGTTTGTATTTTGGTTCGTTTATATTATTATATATTCTAGTTCGGTAATAATAATTAAATATTGTAAGTAATTGTTGAAAACAAATAGAAAATTTTTTCTTTTTTATTTTTTTTTATCGATGACAAGTTGGCCCTTGACTGCTATCACACCTGATGTTAAGTGATGATGCAATCTAAGATGAAAGCGGGCTAACTTGTTAGGAGTAGGATGAAATCCACACCCCTTTCGGTTTCTACACAACATCGTACCGGAACGCTAAATCACTTGGCGGTACGCCTTTTTCGGTAGGGTGGCCGAACTAGCCACGGTAAAAGCCTCCCACCAGCCAGACCAAGACAAATTAAGAAAAATCTCAATATGCCCCGCCGGGAATCGAACCCAGGACCTCCGTCTTATAAATCCAACGCGCATACCACTGCGTATATTATATATATTATATTATTATAATAACTAACATTAAGTCTTTATAATTAATTCTACCTAAAATCCTTTACTGTATATTATCTTAATAAGTAGTAATATTTTAATACTCCCAAATAATTCATAGCAAAACAAACTTACAATATTTTTAATATAGCACACACCTACACGCCTATTTGAAGCATAGTGTGCTCAGGTAACAACAACACATTAAACTAAGTAAATATAAATAAAATATTAACTCGCCTGCATATTTTACCGCAATTCTTTACAGAGTATTAATTGGCATTAAACGAATAATGATGGAATTTCGTCGGCTATACGGGCAACTAGTTGTTGGAGCAATGCATGCGGGAAAAATAAACAAACTTTGTTATTATCGTATATTACGGCTGAGTGGCGCAGTGGGTAGTGACCCTGCTTCTGCGTCTTAGGCTGTGGGTTCTATTCCCACATCTGGAAAATGTTTGTGTGATGAGCATGGATGTTTTCCAGTGTTTGGGTGTTTATCTATATATTATAAGTATTTATGTATAATATATATAAAAATATTCATCAGTTCTCATAGCACCCATAACACAAGCTGCTTGCGAGTACGTTTACTTTGAGGCTATATAGCGATGTGTGTAATTGTCTCGTCTTATAAATTTCCATTTTAAAGGATTTAAACGACCGTCTTCCTAGAAATGGACATAAGTTAGTCATATCAGCTTATCGCCTCCGAAAAGTGCAAAAATCTTTCGTAGGATTGGGTGTACTCTTCTACAACAAGATGCCCAATTCAGTTTTAGATCTGCCATTGCATAAGTTTAAACAATGTATTAAAACTCACTTACTGAGTCAGGGTTATTATACTATCGATGAATTTTTAAATGACAAAGATGTTCAAAGGCAATTGGATAGGCTTTCAACTTCACACAGGAAGTAAAATAAATAACTTTATGTAACAACACACTTAATATTGTAAAATTGATAATATTATAAAAAGAGCAACTGTTGAGTTTCTTGCCGGCTCTTCTCAACAGGGCCTGCCTTCCGAGCCGGTGGTAGAGTCACTACAAATAGTCCAATTTGACGTTTCAAAAGTGCTTGTAATAAGCCTACTTGAAATAAACGATTTTGAATTTGAATTTTTATTTTTTGGGACTTTTTATTTGATTTGTCAATAAATTATTCCTTACAAAAAACAATTTTTAATAATTTTTTGCGTGTAGCGTGTAGCTCGCTACGAATCTTATCTAACAGAATTTCATACAAACCAACACTGCAGCTGCGATACGTGCAGTCGGCTAACTATTTGCACCTTTACAATTACTTTCAATAAATATCGAGGAGTTGTGGCAATGTAAACCTTTGGTGTTATAATTATTATTCTTTGATATTATCCAATATCCAACCCACATACTTCGACACATCGGTGTAAACCCCAGGGAACTGTGATCCACAGGAACTGGGTCCAAAGGAAACAATGCCAAATTGGACCAGTCGTATTGATTCATCAAAGTCAGTCTCTACCATCAGAGGACCACCAGAGTCGCCTCTGCATGAATCCTTTTTTACTGTACCAGCGCAAAATACTTTGTCTATGACGTTTTGGGTTTCGTATCTGAAATGAAAAGTGTAATGTGTTATTTTATTTTATGATTGAAGGACAATTAATAAACGAGTCATTGCCCTCTAGTAGGTCTTTATTAGACTGATAATGATATCCTAGAAAGTGAGATTTTTATATGCTCATGAAGACTTTATGAAAATATTAAAAAAATATGAAAACATGGTGTAATAAACTAAATTGAAGAATATTTTCAGGTTCAAGCTTGTCTTTATACTACCGTATTGTTAGGAGAGATAATATGGAGCTTATACCACCACGCCACTCCAATGCGTATGCACGAGCTTAGGGTCATAAAGGTCATTTTATCACTATCAAGATGATAGATACCAACGGACTACCGTACTATCATGGAAGAAAGGAAACCTCAATATCACATTGCCTGACCCAAGACTAAGTTGAGCCTTGTGTCTTGTGATTAAACCCACCACTAACAATTTGACAAAGGAGGCAGCTGTCATTGATATATTATAATAATATCAAATTACCTATTGTAATAAGAGTTGCAGGCGTCACCAGATTTAATTGGTATTGTGACCTTCATCAGTCTGGTGGACTCCGTTTGGTTCTCTGTGATCCCCCAGCCAGCCACGGTTCCGTTCAGGCCCGCGAGGCTCATGGTACGAAGGTTTTCGTACACTGGCAGGCATACTGGACCCGCGTTATCTGTAAGAGGATTAAAATATTAATCACCATAATTTTAATAGTGTTTCATATATATTTTTGTAGTACATACATTGTTAAAAATGTAGAATTTTAAAGAAATATAAATCAAAATAAATGAGAGTAAAAAAAACCATAATTGATATAACCTTTGTTGACCCAGATGAATGAATCAAATGGTTAGCCTATGAGTGTTCAGATTACAAGACCTGGAATAATACGTAGGCGCTGTGGGTAGTGACCCTGCCTCTTCGTCTTAGGCCGTGGGTGCGATTCTTAAATCTGAAAAATGTTTGTTGTTGTTGATGAGCATGGATGTTTTTCAGTGACTGGGTGTTTATCTTCATATATGATAAGTACTTATGTATAATATGTGTAAAAATATTCATTAGTTATCATAGTAATATTAACACAAGCTACCTACGCTTGCTTTATACTTCTATACTAATATTATAAAGAGGTAAAGTTTGTAAGTTTGTAAATAAAGTTCTGTCAGGGCTGATCTTCGGAACTACTGATCCGATTTTAAAAATTCTTTTACCAGTAGAATGCTACGTTATCGGTGAGTGTCATAAACTATATTTTATATTTGTATTGTGTATATTACCCGAGTTATCACAGTTTTTGTCACGCGAGTCGGACCGTGATATTTATTAAATTGGCGTAAATCGCGTGCGCTGCCTTTGCATTTGGATATAATTGAAAAAATTGTATAAAAACTTTATGCATCTTAAAAAGTTCTACTAAAAAGTCTGGAATAGCATATATCTATCTTTCATATTTTCGCAGATATATAACTTTTTGTGTTTTAAAAAATCATTTAATTCATATGCTTAAGTTTACGTCATTGAAAACATTGTATGGAAACAATTAAACCTAAATCTTTATCAAAATAAATTATTTAATAATCACAAGGATATTATAGAGATAAGATTTGCCTTTTGCAGTAAGTTAATTAGTTATATAGTTTTGGAGATATTACAAAATATCTAAAAAACAACACTGTCGCTATATCGTCAAAATTAAGTTGACCTCCTGCGTGTTATGTTATACGTACTGAATAATGGGTCAACATTTTGGTACTGATATTCTATGAGAATTCGTTCTTTGATCTTTTCTATCATTTTATTTGGTATGGCAGACCATATTTATATAATATACGAAAAGTTTGTTCGTTTGTTTAAATGGGCTAATCTCTAGATCTGCGTGTAAATTATTTTGTTTATTATGAAAACTAGAATCAAAAGTGAAATAGACTATTTAATACAAGCTATACACATCAGCTTGACATAAATAAATATTGTTAATGTTAATGTACTGTAATATCGTACAATGTTTAACAAAAATGTAAATCTTTAGTACACGGGGCGGGACGGAGGATATTGCTTCATGGAAAACTATAAAAAAATTAAATTGAGAGGGATAGCGTGGAAAGAGCACACTTTATATGAAAGTCTGTCTTTAAAATTAAAAGGGTACCTAAAAGGTTTTTACGCGGACGTAGTCGCGGGCGACTGCTAGTATTATATAAAAAATATTACAAAATACTAACTATGCGTAATGATAGGTTCCGTGAGACGGAGTAGCGCGATGTCTGCAGATATTGGCTGTTGTTCATTGAAATTCTCATGAGGTATTATTTCTTCTACTTCGATATCCTGCGGTAAACAGAAAAAGAACTTCATTTTAGCAATGTTTCATATAATTATTATTCATCGTAAATTATTGATTTATAAGAGTTAATTCGCAAAGTTACTAATCAACTTTAAACTGTATGAAAATATAGATTGAACAAAGCCAAGCACAAAACTACTGATAATATTTTGCTCGTATCGAATTGATGATATAACTTATTAGCAAGTATAAGCTTAAGAAAATCGTAATACAAATTGATAATTATTAACAGACTTTAAGAGCCCAATATTGGTCCAGGCCTCTGTTGTCATAGCAGATGAATTCTGGAGCTCTAACCCACTTCGTTACTTTTATACGAGATGGCTGGGAAAGGTTTGACTTGGTAACTATGAGAAGAGATCTTAATAATGATGACCGGGACCGCCGACTTGATCTACTATTTAACACCATCTAGAATCTTAATCTGGACTGCATTAATACTGCCAATTTCTTGAAAGTACAGCTCAACATTAGATTGTCCAACCCAGGACTCGAATCTAGACCACCAGTCAGAGCCTCATGAGCTAACACCTGGACCAGTGAAAGGCAAATCAGAACACAAAGTACCTGAATCTTAGTCTCACAAATCATGTTCATGCCGTTTCCTTGACAATCCATATCCGTGCTATAATCTATCTCTCCGATGCGTACACCTGCTATGTTCTTCTTAACACCATCACGGATAACGCAGTGGGCGGCCGTTAGTATATATCTCGAGTTGATAACGCTTCCTCCGCAACGGAACTCAACACCTCCTCCTGAAATTATTAAGAAAATTATCTTATAAAGACTGTCCCATAAGGTCATCTTATAAAGGCCTATGTCCAACAGGAGACTTCTACCGGCTGTTAATGATGATGATGATTGGACAGTTTTCAAGTAACCGTTTTTTTTGAAAATGTTCATCTCATTATTGATGTTGGGGCCAAACAGGTGATACACTTCGACCCTATTAGATCTTTTGTACCTTCCATAGATTTTTGCGCACATTAAACCACATAGATCAGCTACAACTTTTATTCCAATGTACAAACCTTGATAAGATGATAATTCTGAAAATTGCTTAGAAAAAAGAAAACTCAATATTATATATACTAAAGACCCAAGACTCGCACCCAGAAAGAGAGAGAGAGAGAGAAAAGTGCTTGTAAACTAAATCTCCTTGAAGTTAATGAATTTTTGTAATTTGAATTTTGATTTTTTAATTAGTTTACTTGTATTATAAGCGATGAGCGTCATCCATGGAAACTCGTACAGCTTGGCAACTTCTCCATTGTAGATGCGCGTGCCGTCGATATCTCCGCAGGTGCTTGGAAGTAGATGAAAGTTCTTATGTGATTCGATAGAAGGAGCAGAGGTAGATTCTTCGCTCTGTTCATCTGGTACCCCTGCACGAAGTCCCGTAACTATCGGAAAGTCTGAGCAGCACACCTGGATATCATTATATTTTTTTATTTTTGTGTACATTTACAACAAAACTTTCAAAAGATAATGTATGTGAAGAAGATATAAATAAGGGTAAAGGCGGCCATAATTATGGCTGCAAGCAATCTCTTATAGGTAACACCTCCTGTTGACAGAAATTTCGGAGCTTAAATGGGATGATGAGAGCTTCATTATCATTAACGGCCCACTACTGGAAAAGGCCTCCCACTTTGCAAAAGAGGGAATATAGAGCTTAGACCAACCACGCTGCTTCAATGCGGGTTGGCGGGCTTAGGGTGATTTTGCTTAGTTCATTAACGATCACTATCAGATGATAGTGACCCAGGCCGACGTTTTAACTTAATCTCCGAGGCTGTAACACCATTTCATCTCCACTGCCTATCTCCAAGAACTTACTGAAAATATCTCAGAGGAAAAACTCAGAATTAAGACCAGGATTCGAACTTAAGACCTCGTGATTGAAGCCAAATAGGCTAGCAGTCACTAGACTAATAAGACAGTCAGATGAGAGCTTACAGGGCATGAAAGAACAACAAGTTAGTTATTTCATTACCTACTTATTAACAACGTATCATATTTTTAAATGGTAATATAAAATTATAATCACTAACTAACCTTTGGTATATTATTATCATAGCCACACATGGCGTCAAAAAATACTTGTCTTTTTTCATTTGGCAGAGAACCATCGTACAGCCTACTTGCGAAATTAAGGGCTGAATCACACGATTTGACAGAAACGCAGTCGAAGCAGCGGCGCATGTTACCTGCAAAAATACATTATATTTTTAATTTTAATGTCATCATATTATTATAAACTAGCTTTGCCCCGCAGATTCACAATCATAGATCCCGTTCCTTTCATTGTAAGAATATTTGGTATGTTGACATGCTTTACTCGATAATAATCTACCTCTTTGCCAAATACTGTACTCATTTAGTATGGAAAAAATTCAAGCCCCGACACAAACGAAAGGTTTAATTTGCTGGTGGGAGTCTTCGGCCTGGCTAGTAACGAGTACCACCCTACCGTCAAAGACCCACCGCCATGCTATTCAGCGTTCCGGCAAAATGTAGTGACAAAACTGAAAGCGGTGTGGATTTCATCCTATTCCTAACAAGTTAGACTGCTGCCATCTTAGATTGTATCATAATTTACCATCAGGCGTGGTTGCAATCAAGGGCTAAATTGTTATGAATAAAAAAAACATATTTAATTGAGTAAATAGTTACTGCATATATCATTATGGAAATTGATAACGTAGAAATCACTAGTCATTTTACACCTATTTTTTATAATTAACTAGTTAGGCTAAACGTGTGATATTGCTTTTTCGTTTGTGTCAGGGTGTTCATTGTACTTAAATAACCGGTCAAAGCTTAAGGGGCAACCATATGTTTAAATTTAACATTTTAGGCATTCAATAATAATCCAAACATTTTCCTGTTGTTTTGCAATTATTATTCTTCCCATATATAGGTATCATCACTGCGACCGCAAAGTAAATAAAGTTCGTGTCAGAGGCAAAATACATTTATTCAGTGAAATCATTATGATTATTTTGAATCGACATTATGTAATTATTAGATTATGTAAAATTTATGGTGATAATTAAGGTCGGAAACTTAAAATTAAAGCTACGAGGGTTCAAAACGCGCCTTGGTCCGAGAAGAGCCCACAACAGTCAGGCCATTTTTTACTATAACCATCTTATATTTAAAAACTGTAGAACACCCGGCTCTTGTTAAACAGAATATCAGCCATTATAAATAAAAAAATTATACTAACAAACGAATTCCCTGGTTACAACTCAATACTGCGTTTGAGCAGAGTACGTTATATGTATAACAATTAAATGTTTAATCGATTATAAATAGAATATTATATATTTTTAAATTATTACACTAATCATTTTCTATAACTTAAGATTCTTCAATAAGTATTGTCTGGAGAAATGGCTTTTAACGATAAGTCCGCTTTTGCGCATTTTACTTTGTTTTCTGTTTTGTCTTGATATTATCTTATCTTATGTGTGCAAAAAAGACTTCATCTATCTACCTATCAATATACTTCATATTTTGAGTAAAAAAAATCAGATTGAATGAAAGTGACCCAAAAGTTCTATAAATTTCCTAAAGTCCAGTGAAGGCCTTTAGAATGAAGTTGCACGAGTGCTGTAAAGCATGATATAAAGTCATTTACATGAGCACCAAAATAAACATCAAAGAACTTAATTAAGAATTTTAAACCTAACAAAGGTTATGTGTAATAAAATAGTTCTTAGGAAATAATATATTTTTAATTTTTTTACAACAAATTAGATAAATATGAAAAATATATGTTATTTCGATACTTTTTAATATTATTACAAAAGTTTTAAAATATGAACGTAGATAAAAGATACTTACGATTCTGTGCGAAAGTAAACAAATTTTCGCTGCCGAAGAGCACAAAAATGCACAACAAAACTTTAAAAGTCACCATGGCTGATTATGTGAAAGTTATTGTTTATATAATTTTACTATAATTGCTTAAAATATAATTTAATGGTACATAATTTATAAAGAAAATGTGCAACTGTGATGAGATGATGTTTTATACTGACTAAGACGATTTTAGTTATTTTTGTTATATAGGTATTACGTTGTACTCTTGTGTGAATATTGGGGTGAGCATAGTATATAGGTATATAGGTATATTTTGCGGATAATTCTCTAGATATATTTTATTTATTAATAGCAACTGCAAAATTTTAACGTCCTCTTATCAGCAGGTTTTCCCATGAAGTGATATCCCGCTTAACTTTTAATAATAACATATTGAAAAGGCTATCAGTTGTTACAGTGATTAATATTATTACTATAATATTAATCACTGTAACAACAACTGTGCAACAAGTAGGTAAGCCTACCTACTTACCGAATAGTAAGATGATAGTGGTTGTTCCTGATTGGTTCTAGTACCTATACTAGAACCGATCAGGAACAACCTGTCACTTTCACCCACCAAATCCAGATAGTTTAAATATGCAGTTACTTTTAGCCCACAAATGATTTCTGTACTCTGTTCAAACTCAGTGCCTACCGGGAAAACTATCTAAGTTATGACTATGTCTAAAGATTCATTTGTTTGTTTTTTCTTTGATATACCGCTCAACAATTAAATGACCTTACAAAGTAGAAGTAATGAATTTTGTCAATATTTTCAAGGAGAGATATTAAGAAACTCTTATTTTAAATTGTTTTCAAACTACAGTAATTTTATAAAGGCGAAACTTGTTTGTTAGTTAATATTTTGTTTGTAACCCTTTCAAACCACAAGCTAAATTATAAATTGGATTAAAATATAGGCTACTTTTTATTTTGATAACGCTACAGACTACAGTTCAGGATCATAAAGATTAAATCGTGGGGCACAGCTTCAAAATAAGATTAATAATAATAATATCAAAAATAATCAAAATGAATATATTAAAATCCACATATTTCAAAACTGTTGGTAATGATACAAATAGGTATGGCTTGTTTGATAGTGATGCTACATTGACACGAGGTCAATACGATAATGTCGTCAGTCGTACACATCAGTCATAACAATCGATTCCTACGACATTCTCGGATTTTCCCATCAGCTGTTATTGTAGTTAAGCGTCACTTAGAATTTAAATGAAGAGATGTTCTAATTGTGTCATTTCTTATAACATCCACATATTTGTGTTTTATACACTTTCTTGTTAACATTTAATAGATTGGTTTCAGAGTCATACTGTTAAGTCAATTTTTTATTTACGGACAAAATCACTACTTAAAGTCATTCTTGTGTCCATAATATATAAAATTATTATTATGAAAACAAAAACCCCACTGTTTAGAAGTTATAAACTGAAATGAGAAAAACAAGGATCACTATATCTATATACAATTCTAAATACTTTATGGCGCTGCAGGCGGGAACTAAATACTTTACTGCCTGCGGGGAAAGAAAGATCTACTAAAACTATGTTTGCTTAACTGAATATAACTTAATCTTTAGCCACGCAGCAAAAAAGAGAAGTTGGCTGGGAGGCGTTAATGCATCAGCCGTAAATTCCTGACCCTGTACCTTCTGAGTTCTACCTGTTTCGGTCTCTTCAGAATTCTTTAGGCAGTTTCAGTTAACATCGTGAGAGGACTGCCAAAACCACTTGTCGCGGTATTTTGATCAGAAGTCCCAACATATCTATAGCAATAGGATCATGTCTCTACCGACAAGATTGCAAAAAGTTATCAAACAAAATGCTATCTACATACTTTAGTTAAATATAAATAAAATATATTAAAATATGTTTTGTATTTTCTTAAATAAATGTGAAGAAACTTTTTCCTTAACCTATTATATTAGTATAGGTAATTGGAAGTTGGGGTGAGCATATTATATATATAGGCCGTATAATACATATAATTGTGCAATTATTATTTGACTTCTTCATAGCAACTTCAAAGTATAATTCTTTTCTATCAGTGAGTGTTCCCAGTGAGGGAATCTATGTGCGTTATTAGCGTTTTGTCGCCCTATCCAAAAAACCTTAATAATTGGAATTGTAATTAAGGTTGCCTTGTCTTTAAGTATGCATTTTTATAAGCTGCTCCGATATTTGTAGTTGTTTGTGTGTTATAGTAGCTGACAATTTTATATAAATAGTGTGATTTTATTAAATTTGCGAAAGTTTGTGTGTACGTAATTGTGTGTATGTTTATTACTCCTTGACATATGTCGCATATACACTAGATGTGCCCCGTGGCTTTATCCGCGTAGATCCTATTTAGGTGAAAATAATGGAAAATCCGTTTTTAATATACTCTGCATCGTCAAATGAGTAACTATGTTAATTAAGCGGTATTTCAATTTTATTTTTTTATGTATGACCACGCATAACTTTTTACAGACTTGTCCGATTTTGATAATTCTTTTTTATTAGAGAGGGCATAGTTCCAAGGTGGACCCATTGTCATCATGTTAGGATCTGATGATGATATCCTGGAGTCCTGATGATGATATACATTGAAGAAACTCTTCAAATTTTGGAAGCACGCTTACAGCGATTTCGGTTTTTGTCTCGGTATCGGTAGCTTTTTGGCTATTAGTGCCGTATAATATACTATGACAGTATACTACGAGTACGATACGTGGTGATAAATCACTAAAAAGTAAGAAATAAAATTTTTTAAACAAAAATAGAACCGACTCAAAACGCACTAAAAAGTAACAAATAACTGTGTCATTTAGTTGCTTTAATTTACTTAAGCATATCTAGGAGTCGGTCCCAGCCAAGGTTTCTACTTTAAGAATGTTACCTAGAACTGCTTTACTACGTAAAATAAAGGTTCCTTAAACTTGGCTGGCACCGCCTTCATAGACATGCTTAAGTAAATTAAAGCAACTAAATGACACAGTTATTTTTACTATTTAGTGCGTTTTGAGTCGGTTCTATTTTTATTTAAAAATTTTTGTTCTTTAGTTTGCAAAGAAGTACTTTCAGTCAGCATACAGGTTTTTACTGATGAAGTTTAGATTAATAGTGAAATATTTTAGGGTTAACATAGTAAAGTAAGGCTCCACTCAGATTGAAGCGAAGCGATGTGTAAAGTTTGTCACCTACAAATTATATTATACATCTCTATTTCAACATCATTTTGGTACAAAGTTGTCCTTTTCCAATATTGAATAGAGCGATTGTATAGAGGGAGTCTTGCTTTCATTATAAATAAAAAAAAATTACAATACGACACGCAGATCCAGACCGTAGTATAGATATGGTCTGCTTTGCCAAATAAATAGAACAAAGATCGAATTCACAATCCAACACCGTATTAACGTTTCTATCATGAAAGAATATCTGTACCAAAATGCTGACCCCTATTCGGTACTTTTAATGTAAAACGATGGAGTTCAACTTAATTCGTCGTAGGTCGTCATAGCGGCGGTGTTGCGCTTTAATAGAAATTTTGTACTATATCCTAAACTACAGCCGATTAACATACCTAAAAAAAAAGGTAAAGTTTATTTCCATAATGTTCTTGTAATTAATATATTAAATAACTTATTTTGATAAGGAATTTAGTTTAGCTGTATAAATAAGAACGTAAACGTAAGCAAATGAATCAAATGATTTTTTTTCAACAGAAAAAGTTCTATATCTACCAAAATATAACAGATAGATATATGCTATCGCGGATTTTTTTGTAGACATTTTAAATGTGCAAAAAATCTATATACAATGTTTTCAATTATATCCAACAGTTAAGGCAGCGCATGCGATAAACTTTTCGCTCCGACTTGCGTGACAAAAACACGAATATAAAAAATAGCCTATGATACTCCCCGATAATGTAGCTCTACCGGTGAAAGAATTTTTTTTAACGGATCAGTAGTTCCGAAGATTAATCCCTATATATCTATTTACAAACTTACAAACTTTACCTCCTAATAATAGCAGTATAGTTATAGATATAGATGAGAAAATAAAGATGAATTTGTTATAGGCTAAATAAAAGCGCATCGCTTCGTCTCCTTCCCTGCCTGAGTTAAGCCTGAAATTGCAAAGGGAGAACAAGAAAGTAACAAAAACAGTCCAACTTTGTCTTATGCTTTAATATTATCTAATATCCAATCCATGTACTTCGTGACGTCCGTATAAACTCCGGGCTCTGATGACCCGCACTCATCGGGACCTTGAGAAACAATGCCCAATTGGACCAGCCGTGTTGAACCGTTGAAGTCAGACTCAATCATGAAAGGACCCCCTGAGTCACCCCTGCTAGAGTCTTTGTTTATTTCACCAGCGCAGAATACTGTAGAGTTTTTGTAGTCTGTATTACTGAAATTAAGTATAAACAGAAATTTTACTCATTTGAAAAAGGTATGTCCAACAGTGGATGTCCCTCGGAGTCAGAATCCCTGAAATTTGATATTATTCTAGCTGCTCTAACGCGCATATCTCTAAAGATATGAACATTAGATCTTCAGATTGAAATAATCTATACTAATATTATAAAGAAGTAAAGTTTGTATGTTTGTAAGTTTGTAAATAAAGTTCTGTCGTGTCTTCGGAACTACTGATCCGATTTTAAAAATTCTTTCACCAGTAGAATGCTACGTTATCGGTGAGTGTTATAGGCCATATTTTATATTTGTATTGTATATATTACTCGTGTTATCACAGTTTTTGTCGCGCGAGTCGGACCGTGAAATTTATTTAATTTGGCTTCAGGCGCGTACGCTGCCTTTGATGTTGGATATAATTGAAAACATTGTGTGAAAACTTTATGCATCTTAAAAAGTTCTACAAAAAAAAACCGCGATATAGCATATATCTATCTTATATATATTTTGGCAGATATATAACTTTTTGTGTTTTAAAAAATCATTTAATTCATATGCTTACGTTTACGTCATTATTTATAGATCTAAATTTAAATCCTTATCAAAATAAATTATTTAATAATCATAAGAATATTATAGAGATAAAATTTGCCTTTTACAGTATGTTAATTACTTGTATAATTTCGAAGATATTACATAATTTCTAAAAAGTGCGACTCTGTAATAAATCATTTAATTCATATGCTTAAGTTTACGTCATTATTTATACAACTAAACTTAAATCCTTATCAAAATAAATTATTTAATAATCACAAGGATATTATAGATATAAGATTTGCCTTTTACAGTATGTTAATTAGTTATATAGTTTCGGAGATATTACAAAATTTCTAAAAAACGACACTGCCGCTATATTGTCCAAATTAAGTTGACCTCCTCCGTGTTATGTTATACGTACTGAATAGGGGTCAACACTTTGGTACTGATATTCTTTGAAAATTCGATCTTTGATCTTTTCTTTCAATTTATTTGGCATGGCAGACCATATTTATATAATATACAAAAAAGTTTGTTCGTTTGTTTAAACGGGCTAATCTCGAGATCTGCTTGTCGGATTGTAAATGATTTTGTTTATTATGAAAGCTAGACTCAAAAGTGAAATAGACAATTTAATACAAGCTATACACATGAGCTTGCCATAAATATATATTGTTAATGTTAATGTAATATCGTACAATGTTTAACAAAAATGTAGATCTTTAGTACATGGGACGGGACGGAGGATATTGCTTTACGGGAACCTATAAAAAAAATAAATTTAAAGGGGAAGCGGGAAAGAGCACACTCTATATGAAAATCTGTCTTTAAAATTAAAAGGGTACCTAAGAGGTTTTCACGCGGACGAAGTCGCAGGCGACTGCTATATAGCTATAATGACGTAGACGAGCGCTAAGAAACGATTTAAGGATAGGAAAAACCTATCCTCACCTCCTTAAGGGGTCAAACGGGAATGCAAATCTACACCAAGTTTCACGCGGACGAAGTCGCGGGCGTCCGCCAGTTAATTTATATCAATTGACACACAAACAGTTTTGAAAGGTCAATCATATCAGTATGTCTTCCACCAGTAATGTCTTTTTATTTAAGTTGATAAAATTACAATTAAGATGTTTTCAGCAGCTTAGCTGAAGAAAACATTTCCTTTAAAAATAATAATTTATCCAGAAACAGAAATTATGCTTTCAAGAACTTTTAAATAATTTTTAGTAAGGCTATTCAAGGTTTTTCAGTTCCACTTTTTCTAAATGAAGCTGATTTTATATTTTACTTTTGGATAATTCATATTTTTTTTCAGTCAGATTAGAAAATTATAAATAGACAGATTTAGATTAGAATAATAAGTTGTCCCTGATTTTTATTTACTCTAAAACTTCTGATTAATTAATAATTTACTTGTTGTAGGAGGGGCAGTCGCCATCCGTTCTAATCGGAATTATGACTTTCATAAGTTTATTCGACTCAGTTCTGTTCTCAGTGACACCCCAGCCAGCCACAGTTCCAGTCAGACCCGTGAGGTTCATATTACGTAGTTCACTATACAATGGCAAACATATTGGAGCCGCGTTATCTGTAATACGAAAAAATAATTTAAAAAACAGCACTTATATAATGTAGCATCGAATATTTGCCGAAAAAGTAGTTAAAGAACTTATCATTATAAAAAAGCTTATTTCCACTACCAATCAGCTAGTTTGCGCCCAGAGGAGCTGTTTATGCCACCTTTCAACTTTATCATTAAACCAGCTTCGTGACTTTCGACCTTCACATACAAGCTTCATGGATGGCTGGAGACTAAAGTTAGTATTTAAGAATTGAAGACAATTGTTGAAGCGCATCCAGCGAAACCACGTCCGAGCTAGCTGCAGGCTACTGTCTTAGTGATAAAACTATTTTAATCCACTTAAAGGAAATTTGGAAAGTAAAAAAGCTTTTGGGCACCTCATGAATTGAGTGCAGACACAAACGCATGTCGACTGCTGCGTTACATTACTCAAACGGCACCATAATGAAGGGATTTTAAATCGCAATACCTGTATTGAAAAGTGAATCCTGTTCGATAATCGGAAATGCCTACGTAATATCTGAACCTTTTTTTTTTTTTTTTTTTGTCGCTGGGAAATGCATTTACGCATCCCGGTCGGAGGCTGCGCAGACAGAACTGCACAGTCTACGTCCGGGTATGTGGGACTCGCTGGCTGGGAAGCAGACCAGAATACCCACTAAAACCCAGCGGTGCCATCCGCGTCCCATTTGAAGCGCCAAAGGATCTGAAAAATTAAGCCACTTTGACGCTTCTACGCGCACATCTGTGCACTCGCTGGCGTCTAAGACGACATACGAGCATCCTCCCGCGCTGAACTTCGTCTCTCACTGGCCCGCTGCTGAGAGCCAACCACAACCGTAGTAGAAGGGGGGCAACAATTTTTGCCCCCCATAATGTGATCTGAAGGTAACCCCGCATCAACGCAAATGGCACAGCGAGCAATGTTGGTACAGTTTGCCGCCTTGTGCCCTACCTCTCCACACCTGTAGCAAAGTGTGCTCCTGTCAGTCTTCGAGGGGCACAATGACCCCGTATGTCCCAGACCCATACATTTGAAGCAGCGCAAGGGGTGCTGCTTGAGAACCTCGACACCAGCTGAACTCCAGCCCACCAAAAGCCGCCCAGCTTCACAGATCTTCTTTGCGATAACCACCGGGCTGTGTGCTGTGACCGATGCCACCTTAGGGCCCTGCTTTATATCCCCAACTTTTATTGCAGAGACTGGGCAATCGCCGAACCGGGCTATAGCTGCAGCCACCTTTTCTGCCGTAGCCGAGTCATCCAAACCAGTGACTCTAAGTGTCACTAATTTGGATGGGCAGGCCACCTCCGCCAAGCCGTCTAGAGCCACCCGTAATTGGCCAGCTAAGATCTCCGCCTGCTTCTGGGTTTTCTCGCTAGGTAGCTCAAGGAGCCTAGCCCCTGTGGCTGTCCGGCGGATTTTCACGCCCGTTTCAATACCAAACTCCTTTAAGTCAACCCTACGCTCAGCCTGCTCAAGGAGCTGAGCGTAGGTTACTCCTTTACATGCCGCTTCCGGAGCCAAGGTTATTATGACCGCAGCGGTTTTAGGGACATCCAGACTGGCTTTCGATGCAGCCGCGGGGGCCTCCGGTGTAGCCGTCGGGGTGATAGGAGCAGGCGCCGCTGAACGAGCCTTCTTCCCCTTTTTACCAGCAACTGTGGCCCAACTATCAGTAACTGGTGTAGCTCCACCAGGACCTACTGTAGACGGCGGAAATCCAGGGGAAGCCGCCGGTACCTCATCAGACAGTTTCAACCTCCTGTTATCTTCTCCCGAGAGCGGGCGTGGAACGTTCCGAGGAAGGAGACGCTCTTCGATTCCTGCAAAACGGGCATCAAGCATGGTACCGACTGAAGCCAAGATGGTGGCTTTGAACTCCTTTAACACTTCCTTGCTCAAAGTGGAAGCCGATGCGCTTTCTTTTGCTGCCCCTTTTAAAGCAATTGCTGCACGTATTTCATTAAATTCGCCAGCAGCGGCTTTCAACTCCGCCTTGATTTCCTCCATTTCTGCTCTCAGGCGCTTATTATCAGCCCTTAGCCTCCGCGTCTCGTTCCCCTCCGTCCTAGATGCCAGGACCTCTACTATATCTTGGAGCTCCGTGGCCGCCTCCTTTAAACGCCGTGCGTAAACTCCTTTCAAATTGCCAGAGCGCGAAGCCATCTGCATGATGGCGGTAGCACTCCGGCCCGCTACAGCCCGCAACTCTTCGGCTGTGAGTTGCAAGGGGTCGTCGCGGCACGAGGTCCCACTTACTGTCCCCTCATCCGGATCCAGAATCGGCTCAGCTAACTCCCGCTGTCCCACAATCCCACTCCCTCCAGGTCTCGACGTTAAAGATCGCGAAAAAGATGATTCTCGCGAGCTAGGCGAGACCGACTCCTCCTGACGCAAGTAACGCGAAGATAGCCCGTTGGCCTGGCGACGACTTCTGCGTACAGACGCCTTCTCCATACCCGACGACTGCTCATCGGCCATCTCCAAACATTCACCCGTCTGGCAAGCCAGGCGGGTCAAAGTTCACAAGCACCAGCAAACAACGAAAACAAATAAAAACAAGAAAGAGAAAACTACAACTAACAATATACTTTTCCGTCTAGCATCGCAGGCTGATCAAAAATTACCCACGTAATATCTGAACCCTGGCAAACCAGCAAAATTCTGCCCTGAGCGAAAATTGTAAAAAAAATACTTGTTAGTGTTTTGTGGTCTACAGCACATTTTTTAAATCTGGCCATAAGATTACGAGGATGTCTATTCTCAGCAACTGCAAACCATGATGGAAAGGCTAGCTTCTAAATAACCGAGGCCGGTCTATCGCTCTAGGCCACTGGTGCTTCAGGATAGCGCTAGACCACACACTGCATAACAGACAGCTACCAAATTAGAGGAGCGTCAATTAGAATGTTTCAGATATTCATATTACTCCCCGGACATTGCTCTAACAGATAACCATTTTTGTTAAGATATTTTGGAACCCATATAGGATCACTTTGTTGTCTGTCTATCTTTCTGTCTGTCTTAGAAACACGTGGAGATATCAAGCTGAAATATATAAATTATTTAAATACACTGTTTCTTAGAGCTGTGAAACTTCTAAGCCAACGCAAGAAAAAATATAGCTCTTTATTCCGCTAATTTGTGCAAAGTTTTCTTCACTAACAAGGGAATCGAAACCTACAGGGTAATTTCCTGATTTAACCTAGAATCTTGGAGTTATGTACAAAACAAGGTCGCAAATAAAGAAAAAATTGCGAATTCTGTACATTATTAGTTAAATCATATAGTATAAATATTGTTAATCATTTTAAACTTACTTATTAAATTGAATTCATAGCAAATACTCCATTCTATGAAACCTTTAAGCTGTCACACAATTATCTATGTAAACGCAATCAAAAGAAACAGCAATATAAGCCGCATATTTAACACGTAACTATTCGTAAGTAAATCAAAACGTACAGTATAGTAAATCAAAACGTACAGTACAAACGTAGTAGTATCTTGAAATTTGGTAAGAAGCAACGTCATTCGTGTATTTATACTTACTGTACATAATAATCGGTTCGCTGAGTCGTAATAACGCGATGTCTTCTTTTGGTTGAAGTGTAAAGAAATATTTATGGGGTATTATTTCTTCTAGTTCTATATCCTGGAAAGTAAAGATAATTTTTCTAAAGCATTTGGATTTTCCTGTTCCTCGGAGAACACGTTAAGCCGGCAACAGCAATTATTATCACTTGAGAGTACCATTTATAATGATCAGACATTACCTTAGTCTGGTCCACTAGCAATGGTGGTGGGTCTAAGCTCCATATTCCCTCTTCTGAATAGGACGATGTTTTTGGCTTATTAAGAGCTTTGATGGTGTGTGGCGTAACACTGAGTAATAATTATTTTTTTTACCTGTATCTTTGACTCGCAAATCATATCAGGGTATCTTCCTTGACAATCCACACTGGTGCTATAGTCTATATCCCCAATGCGCACTCCAGCTATCTTCTTAAATTCACCAGTATAGGTATTGATAGTACAGTGAGCGGCTGTTAGGACGTATCTTGAGTTAATAATGCTTCCAGCGCATTGAAATTTTTCTCCATCACCTAAACATTTTTAAGAGAATTAGTTTTTGACACTTAACTTATCTTTACGTAGGCTTAATCATCAGTTGTATCAATTTTTCCATTATTACTTATGTTAGGAGCTAGTGATTATTAATTAAAAGATTTTATGCGCAGCAGTATTGCGTCTACATAAAACTACAAGTTAATTTTCAAAGCAAAGCCATCAAGACTGGTCATATAGGGACACCGGATGCGATGGCTCTATATAACATGCTTTAAAAAGAAGTGTCATGGTAATTATCAGTCTATGGGCGTCTACTGCTGGAGATAGCTTTCAAGCACCACGGTCTTAAGCCACATTTGTATCCTGTGTGTTTTCGGTCTATACTACGTATTCTGGGGTATATATCTATACGTGGGGTTGCCATTTCCACCTTGCACCCCAACGTTCATCAACCCATCGTATTAATTGTCTCACACACTGTTCCTTCTGCTTTGCGATTTGTTAAGTTATGTCTGATTCTTTAAGTCTTCTGCGGTTCTGCGGATCTAATTTCTGATCACGCAGATATATTTTGAGCATTTCCCGCTCTATCTTTAGCGGAGTGACTGAGCCTTCTTATAAAGTATAATTTGCGACGAAATTCGGATCCATAGGTCATCACTGGCAAGAGGCAGTGTTTGTGCAAAAAAGTGTATTTATAAAAAATGTGAACTTGTATTATAAACGATGAGCGCCATCCAGGGGAATTCATACAGCTTGGCGACATCTCCATTGATGATGCGCGTGCCGTCAATTCCTCCACAGGAGTCTGGCAGCAGACCGAAGTTGCGATGTGTTTCTATGGGGTCCAGGAAAGGTACGCGCGATAGTACCACAGGAAAGGCAGAACAGCAAACCTGGACATTATTATCATTTTATTATAACAAAATATTTTTATAAGCTGCCTCGTTAGTCTAGCTTATGTGGCCTAGAATCTGAAAGAGGTTGGTAGTAGAGAGTATGTTTGGTTTTGTATGTTTTTTAATCTCATTTATTTTTATTTACATATTTTTTTTTTAAATTTTAACAATGTTATATAATACAAAATATATAAAAAAACACTATTAAAAATTTATAAAAAAATAATCTGCTCCTGCACTTGCGAGGCCTTTGCGGGCCCAAGCACTCTCGGTGGTCCGGATCCAAAGTGAGAAGCTTCTCAAATACGCGCCGTTTCAAGGACTATTGCCTTCTGTAAATGACTATCGAAACAATAATATTTGACTCAACATTCCACATGGCGGTAATCTCGTGAGCAAGGTCCAAGTATTTTGATACTTTTTCCTTTTCGGCTTTCACGAGGTTAGGCTTTACGTCATGAGGAACAGTAATATCAACAATTATTGCACGGCGTACTGATCGATCGACTATCACTATATTTATAACACAATATACCTGATATTGGCTACAATATACCTGTCAGTGATAATCGTTCGATCCCAGTAGAACAATGCACTGTTATTTTCAAGAACTGGCGCTGGGTCGTCGGTCGTAAGGTACCTCAAAATCGACAAAGCCGTACTGAAGAGCAAGTTGTTGGTGGATTATCCTGGCTACTTGATTATGTCTGTGCAAGTATTCGCCGTTAGCAAGATAAGGACACCCGGAAACTATATGTCTGAGGGACTCCCCAGGATGATGACACGCTCGACATATGTCTAGAGTGCCATCTTTCATAATATGTCTCCGGTAGTTTCTCGTCTTGATCACTTCGTCCATAATTGCACCGACCAAACCCTCAGTTTCCCCAAAGAGGTCATCTAATTGCAACCAAGATACTGATGTTATTTGTCTTTGTTTATTTGTAAAATCATCCATGCAACTTCTTACTCCTCCATACCTCCACGCGATCTGAGTTACTAATTACTTTAGGCTTGCGCCAGTTCTCTTTGCCAAGAGATAGCGGGGTAAGTTCCTTGTCCACTGCAACAACATTGTTTGTTGTTGTATTATAATAGGTTGGGGAAAAAGTCTTTTCGCGTTATAGTATGTATGATTTACTATTTGTATCTGGTTGGGTTTGGCATCATTGAACGTATAAACAACATAATTCCAAATTTAGATTAGGAAGATGCGTGATTATCATTTATTTTCATATTGCCAAGATAAGTGAATCTAATCTCGACAGATTTTAAAATTTTACTTCAAAAAAGGTAAAAATACAACGCAAGCCGCGAAAAAAAAATTGCGATGTTTTATGGACCTTTTGCAGTGTCTATGAGAGTAGCACAAATTTGGTTTAAGTGTTTTCAATCCCAAAATTTTGATGTCAAAGATGCACGTTGCTCTGGTCACCCTATTACGTATAAAATGGATCCCGTTTTTGAAAAAATGGAGCAAAATCGGCATATCAGTATTTACGACGTAGCTATTCACAAAAAAGCTCAATATTTGGGTACCTCACGAGCTCACTGATAGAAATCTAATGAACCACATGGTTCATTTATACACGAGTTCACAATCAAAAAAAAAAATTACACACTCGGTTGTGATTCTTTATTACGACGTAATGCAACCGAACCATTTTTGAAAAAGCTGATGCTGATGAACTAGTGTTGAAAAGTGGATCACGTACGTTACGAACGTGCGAAAAAGGTCGTGGTCAAAGGCCGGTCAGGTTCACAGACTGTGGCGAAACCCGGGTTAACTCGCAACAAAGTGATGCTGTGTGTGTGGTGATTGGAAGGGCATTATTCATTATGAGCTGTTACCACAAGGCAGGACCATCGATTCTGAACTCTACAACGAACAATTGATAAAATTAAAGCAAGAAGTTGAGAGAAAGCGGCCGAAATAAATCAATAGTGGTGTGGTTTTTCATCACAATAACGCTAGACACACATCTTTAGCCATGTAGCAAAAATTAAGAGAGTTGGGAGGTGTTAATGGATCCGCTATATAGTCCTGACCTTGCACCTCTAGATTTCTACCTGTTTCGGTCTCTTCAGAATACTTTAGGCAGTGTCAGGTTAACATGACGAGAAGACTGCCAAAACCACTTGACGCGTTATTTTGACCAGGAGTCCCAATATACTTTATAGCAATGGGATCATGTCCCTACCTTCAAGATCGCAAAAAGTTATCAAACAAAATGGTACCTACATACTTTACTTAAATACATAATTATGTTGAATAAACTATATAAAAAATGTTTTGTATTTTCTTAAAAATGCAAAGAAACTTTTTACCCAACTTATTATTAACGTTAAATGTTTATTTTAAAGGGTCACTTTACTACCACTACCACTACAGGGTCTTTTCTTAATAGGAGAGGGGATAATTATGGAGCTACCCACTCCACCATGCTGATCCAAAGCGGGTTAAAGGGTAAACGGTTAAGGTTGTTTTGAAACCATCAAAAAAATTACTATCGCGACCTAACGTGCTCTTCAAAGCAAGGGGGTATATTATACCAACAACTTGCCATTTTTTTTCAGAATTTTTTGAAAGAATGTAGAACAACATTAATATACAGTTTTATAATGCGATGCCATATTTGTTTTTATTCATTACTAGCAGTCGCCCGCGACTTCGTCCGCGTGAAAACCTCTTAGGTACCCTTTTAATTGTAAAGACAGACTTTCATATAAAGTGTGCTCTTTCCCCGCTAGCCATCTCAATTTAATTTTTTTATAGTTTCCCGTCAAGCAATACCCCCCGTCCCGTCCCGTGTACTAAAGATCTACATTTTTGTTAAACATTGTGCAATATTACAGTACATTAACATTAACAACATATATTTATGGCAAGCTGATATGTATAGCTTGTATTAAATAGTCTATTTCACTTTTGAGTCTAGCTTTCGTAATCAACAAAATAATTTACAATCCGACATGATTAGCACTTTAGATCTAGAGCGTTTAAACAAACGAACAAACTTTTTCGTATATTATATAAATATGGTCTTCCATGCCAAATAAATTGAAAGAAAAGATCAAAGATCGAATTCTCAAAGAATATCAGTACCAAAATGTTGACTCCTATTCAGTATGTATAACATAACACGGAGGAGGTCAACTTAATTTGGACGATATAGCGGCAGTGTTGTATTTTAGAAATTTTGTAATATTTCCGAAACTTTATAACTAATTAACATACTGTAAAAGGCAAATCTTATTTCTATAATATCCTTGTGATAACTAAATGATTTATTTTTATAAGGACTTAAGTTTAATTGTATAAATAATGACGTAAACTTAAACATATGAATTAAATGATTTATTACAGAGTCGCGCTTTTTAGAAATTTTGTAATATCTCCGAAACTATATAACTAATTAATTTACTGCAAAAAGCAAATCTTATCTCTATAATATCCTTGTGATTATTAAATAATTTATTTTGATATGGATTTAAGTTTAGTTGTGTAAATAATGACGTAAACGTAAGAATTAAAAGATTTTTTAAAACACAAAAATTTATATATCTGCCAAAATATAAAAGATAGATATATGCTAATAACTTTTTAAGATGCATAAAGTTTTCATACAATGTTTTCAATTATATCCAATAGTTAACGCAGCGTTCGCGAGAAAACCGATTTAATAAATTTCACGGTCCGACTCGCGCGACAAAAACAAAAACTCGGGTAATATAAACAATACAAATATAAAATATAGCCTATAACACTCACCGATAACGTAGCATTCTACTGGTGAAAGAATTTTTAAAATCGGATCAGTAGTTCCGAAGATTAGCCCCGACAGAACTTTATTTACAAACTTACAAACTTTACCTCTTTATTATAATATTAGTATAGACAAGTAAGCAATTGACTGCTATGTTATCTAATGGTAAGTGATTATGCAATCTAGGATAAAACCGGGTAACTTGTTAGAAGTAGGATGAAATCTACACTCCTTTCGGTCTCTACTAGTGGAACGTTAAATTTCAATCAGTCCTCCCGGAAACACTACGTTGCGTCACAGAGGCTGTAACCATCAAACCAATGTATATAATACAACATATGTTAAACATATAAACATATGTTATAATACAACAAATGTTAAAATTTTAAACATGTTCAAGTCACAAGATGAAACCACAGTTACCCACTTTTGGTATACGGGAGTCGTCGACATCATAACCACACATGGCGTTAAAAAAGGTTCTTCTTTGTTCTACAGGCAGAAACCCTTGTTCAACCATGAATGCAAATTTGAGGGCCGATTCACATAATCTAACTGAAACGCAATCGTCGCATTGTCGCATACTACCTGTAAAATAAATATATCTAAATAATAATTCGTGTATATAAAGTACCTAGGCTTAGTTTACAACCAAGGATAAAGTGCATTAAATGCGTTAATGCGCAAAAAGTGCATCTTAAACAATTGGGAAAGCGCGTATCGTGAAAATGTCACCGACGGACTTTCGTATTTTTTATATGTGTTAAGGATTGCAAAACAGGTCCAAAACATGATAGAGTTTTATAAGTTAAGATTATTAAACCTTTAAGCTATAATAGAATTAAATTTCTCTGTCAACGCAAATAATATAGCAGTTCATGCCGCATATTTCCGCAATATAGCAGAAGACCACGACATCGCTCGAAAAATAGTTCATACTTTATACTTTCAATAATAGCTCGCAAAGCGCGACTCTTCCGATGACCCAATTGTATAAACATAGTCAGACAGACAGACTGACGGACGCGGTGGGGGATTTTGTCTTATGATATGTGAGTGAAAACTTACGATACATACGAGTCCTGGCAAAAGTAAACAAATTTCCAGTACCGGAGAGCACAAAAACGCACAATAAAACTGTGTAGGCCTTCATTACTGATTGTCTTATGAGAGTAATTGCTTTATTTTATGTTTAACTCGTTTTTTTATACAATATTTAAAGAAGTGTGTAACTGTGATGATAGAATGGTTTTAACTGACAAATACTTAGATATAAATACAAAGAATTTAGTCATTTATGTTATCGTTATATATATTGTAGTGTAGGTAGTTATGATTGGGAGTTGGGGTCAGCATATTGCGTAGACCGTATAGTGAATATTATTGTACAATTATTATTTATATTTAACTTCTTTATAGCAACTTCAAAGTATCATTCTTTCCTATTATTATGAATGGGTATTCCCATTAAAAGATAACTATATTAAGAACCTATATGGAACTTAAGCTAACTTATCCTAATAACTATACAAATCATGCCCACGTGGAATGTGGCAAGAATACTGGCTGCATTTCCGCGTTGGATAGCCAGGCTAATCCTTTGCGCAAAAAATGAGCCAGCCCTTCGGTCACCAGTTGAGGCAATTAGGCGCGGTGAAATGTTACGGAAGAATTTTTTGGCACTGCGATGGCCATGGCCTAAGGCTCCACAGCAAAAGGTACAAATATGTAACTCTCTGTCAGAGAATACTTGTGCCATTTACCAGTTTCAGCCTTTTCTGCTGCGGCTCCCGGTCTTGATTCTGTCTCCCTGATATGACACGGAGCCAATGTGTCAACGCAAGTAGCTTCCCACATTAGGGCCCGTCCCACTTCCCAGGGAACTAGCGTCAATCCATCCGGTCTCTTGCCATCATCCCGGCTTACAACAAACAACCTATAACCTACCTATATTACACATTGTTAGCATTTTCCGTCCTGGCCAAAAAATCCTTAATAATTCGAATTGTAATTTAAGTTGCCTTGTCTTTTAGCCTGCATTTTTAGTAGCTGTTCCAATATTCGTTAGCAACTGGTAATTTAATAAAAATAGTGTGATTTTATTAAATTAGCGAAAGTCCGTATATACGTTATTTGTGTGTATGTTTATTACTCCTTGGCGCCGCAAATACTCAACAAATTTGGATGGAATAAAAATAGATTATACCTATTATCTTGTGTTAAGATATGGGCTACTTTTTAGCCTCATATTCAGAGGGGTACAAGATCCATGCGAGTGAAATCGCGGGCATAGCTAATTCAAAATATTGTTTTGAAATCTAAATATTATAAAACTGTTGGCGCAAAGACAAATGATTAAGGTTTTACCGAAACGTAATCGTTAAAATAACTAAACAACCGCTCGCTTACTTGGTCACCACAGCCGATACGCTGATTAAGAGCCTAGATCGGTCGGTTAACTTAAACGAGTTCACATATTCCGGTTATTCTTCGCTTACAGTGTTCGATCGGTACCATAAAACATTAAATTAAATCAGTGTTTAGTTTCAGATGCCTCGTGACGCGTCAGTGGTATTTCACTTATACTATTTATGTAGATTGAGGATAAGGCGAAACTATTCTAAATAAATTAGAATGTTCTATTTATAGTTTTTAACGTAACTAGGTACCCGGGTATGGTATCCACGCAGATACAGATTGTAATTAAAAATAAAAAAAGTAAAACTTCAAATATTGAATAGAAACATTACTTTATATTTTAATGGGAACAAAGATATGAATTTGTTATAATTGAAATCAAGACTCAACGCGTCGCTTCATCTCTTTCCCATTCTGAGTTAAGCCTGAAGTTGCAAAGGAGTAGAAAAAGCAAAAAAAAACAGTTAAATTTTTTCTTATTCTTTAATATGATCTAATATCCAATCCATATACTTCGTGACGTCGGTATAAACTCCGGGCTCTGATGACCCGCATACATTGGGATCTCGAGAAACGATGCCCGATTGGACCAGTCGTATTGAACCATTGAAGTCAGACTCAAGCATGAAAGGACCCCCTGAGTCACCCCTGCAAGAGTCCTTGTTTATTTCACCAGCGCAGAATATTGTAGAGCTTTTGTCGCTATTACTGAAATCATAAACAGAAATGTTAATCATTTGAAAAAGGCTAATGTCCACCAGTTCTAATCACATCGGCCGATCAGTGAATCCCTGAAATGTGCAAATTAATAGCTGCTTTATTGCGCATGTCTTTAAAGACATGAGATAAGATAAGATTCTAATTAATTGCTGTTGACAGTCAGTTTTGAAAAGCCAATCATATCAATAAGTTTAACATTACGGATAGATGTCTTTTTATTTAAATTTTTACAATTACAATTAACGTGTTTTCAGCAGCTTAGCAGAAGGACACGGTTCTATAAAAATAATAATTTATGTAAAAGCAGAAATTAAGCTTACGAGAACTTTTAAATTTTTTTTAGTAAGACTATTCAAGATTTTTTAGTTAAACTTTTTGTAAATGAACCTGATTTTATATGTTACTTTTGGATAATTCATATTCACAAACCTTGCTTATTTTTTTTAACATATCAGATTAGAAAATCAGTTAAAAAATAAAAAAAAATAGATTAGAATAATACGATGTCCCAGATTTGGATTTATTCTTAAACTTCATCATTAATAATTAATAATTTACTTGATGTGTGAGTGGCAGTCGTCATCTGTGCTAATCGGAATTTCGACTTTCATAAGTATAGTCGACCGTGTTTTGTTCTCAGTGATACCCCAGCCAGCCACAGTTCCACTCAGACCCATGAGGTTCATATTACGCAGTTCACTGTACAATGGCAAACATATTGGAGCCGCGTTATCTGTAATACGGAAATATATTAAAAATCAGCATTTGAAATGAAATGAAAATATACTTGACAGGAAAGATATGAAACAAGATACAATAGATGCAAGAATTTGCGTAGCACAATTATAGGCAGCCTTATAGCCGGCGATTTCTTTCAGGCAACCTAGTTAAGAAACCTTTAAGGTGTTAATCAAAAGAAACACCTATATAAGCCGCATATTAATCACACAAATATTCGCAAGTAAACCAAAACGTACAGGGAACCCGTGAACTTAGATTGTTGTACTAAAGGACCATTTTTCATACATCGCTGGCCCCAAAATTTGATAAACTGTTACAATGCAAAATAAGTGTTATTCGGTACACAATAATATCAATTTTAAACATGTTTAATTTCAGTTTAATTGACAATTGCATTATCAAGATATAAGCACAAATACACAGTTAGGTTATATGGGTTATTTGACATAATATATGTACGACTGCAATTATCAACCTATTTTTATAGTCAGAATCTGACGAATAATTGAATTTCAATACTATTTCACTATATTATAATCTCAAAATAGAGATTTAAAGATAATTTATTAGTCAAATTGAATTGATTCCATTCAATTCAATTGAAAACCATAAGCTTTCAATTAAATTGATGACATGATATTGACATTAAGTAATGGAAATTGAACGATTACCAGTGTTACCAGTTTCAAATATGCCGGACTCACCCACTATTATGTTATTATTTGCAAAACAAAAACCTAAAATCTGCAACACGTTTTTAAATGTGTTTGCAATTGTGAATTCTAATTATTTTGAGTGATTTTAGTTTATAAAAAAATAAAGAATTTATGAAGATACATTTTATTGTTGTAACATGTTGGGCCTGAAATAGTCAGTCTCCTTTGGTTCGAAGCAACGCCATGTAGATTAATTGTCATTCATGTATCTATACTTACTGTACATAATAATTGGTTGGCTGAGTCGTAATAATGCGATGTCTTCTTTTGGTTGAAGTGTAAAGAAATCTTCATGGGGTATTATTTCTTCTACTTCTATATCCTAGAAAGTAAAGATAATAATTTTTCTTAAGCATTTGGATTTTCCCGTTTATGGTCCAATTAAGCAACTTATTTTTTGAAGTCGTTTAAAAAACAAACGCCGGCATTGGTAATGGGGTCTCCATACTAACTACATAGTGGACCGTTAATAGGCTGATAATGTTGACAATATTAAGAGGTGGTGTGTGGCGGAGCACTCAGTAATAATTAATTATTTTTACCTGTATCTTAGACTCGCAAATCATATAAGGATGGTACCCTTGACAATCCATACTGGTGCTATAGTCTAACTCTCCAATGCGCACTCCAGCTATCTTCTTAAATTCACCAGTATAGATATCGATAGTACAGTGGGCGGCTGTTAGGATGTATCTTGAATTGATAATGCTTCCACTGCATCCTAATTCTATTCCATCACCTAAACATTTTTGAGAGGCTTAGTTTTAGACACCTTACATATCATAACGTACACGACACACGACGATACTAGTTGAACTAATTTTACTGTTCTTACTTATGTTAGGAATATGAGTTGACAATCATTGATTAAAATCTTTTTAACCGACGAAAAAAAACGGAGGAGGTTCTCAATTCGACACGTATATTTTTTTTATGTATGACCACGCATAACTTTTTACAGAGTTGTCCGATTTTGATAATTCTTTTTTTATTAGAAAGAGCACACTTCCAAAGTAGTCCCATTGTCATCATTTTAGGATCTGATGATGATATCCTGGGGAAATTGAAAGAACTCCTCCAATTTTGGAGGCAAGCTTACAGCGATTTCGTTTTTTGTCTAGGTATCGGTAGCTTTTTGGCTACTAGTGTCGTATAATATACTATGAGAGTATAGTACGAGTACGTTACGTGACGATAAAACACTAAAAAGTAAGAAATAAAAATTTTTAACAAAAAATAGAACCGACTCAAAACGCACTAAAAAGTAAATAATAATTGTGTCATTTAGTTGCTTTAATTTACTTAAGCATATCTAGGAGTCGGTGCCAGCTAAGGTTTCTACTTTAAGGACGTTATCTAGAACCCACAAACTGCTATACTACGTAAAACAAATGTTCCTAAAACTTGGCTGGCACCGACTTCATAGATATGCTTAAGTAAATTAAAGCAACTAAATGACACAGTTATTATTTAGTGCGTTTTGAGTCGGTTCTATTTTTTGTTATAATTTTTTATAAAATGATGAAGGTGTCAGGCTCTTAGTTCAAAATGATCAAAAAGCGTGGCACTGAATGCGATGGTTCTATGTAACATATTCTAAAAATAGTGTCAGCGTCATTATCGGCCAATAGACGTCTACTGCTAGACAAAAAACTTTTTTAACGACTTTCAATCACCGTGATCTTGAGTCGCATGTATCCAGTAGTCTACTTGATTTCGACGACCACCTAATGGGGTCGGTCAACACTGCGTATTCTGGCGTGGGTTGCCATTTCCACCTTACACCCCAACGACCATCAACCCTTCGTACTAATTTCCTCACACATTGCTCCTTCTGCTTTGCGATTTGTTGAGTTATGTCGGTTTCTTTGGATTTCTGAGGTTCTGAGGATCTCATTTCTGATTCGATCACGCAGAGATATTTCGAGTATTTCTCGCTCTATCCATAGCGGAGTGACTGAGCCTACTTCTGAAGAATAGTTTGCGACCAAGTTTCAGATCCATAGGTCATTACTGGCAAGACGCAGTGTTTGTGCAAAAAAGTGTACTTGTAAAAAATGTGTACTTGTATTATAAGCGATGAGCGCCATCCAGGGGAACTCATACAGCTTGGCGACACCTCCATTGATGAGGTGCGTGCCATGGATTTCTCCGCAGGAGTCTGGCAGCAGACCGAAGTTGCGATGTGTTTCTATGGGGTCGTCCAGGGGAGTTACGCTAGGCATCGGTCTTACGACAGGAAAGGCTGAGCAGCAAACCTAGGCATTATTGTCATTTTATTAATATAAATTTATATTTTTATAAACTGCCTAGTCGGTCTAGTAATCAGCTTATGTAGATCCGGAAGAGGTCCAGCTATGAAATTTAGTAATGCATCAAGAATAATTTTGACGACCTTCGTGGCGCAGTGGTATGCGCGATGGATTTATAAGACGGCGGTTTTGGGTTTGATTCCCGGTGTGGCAGATTGAGATTTTCTTAATTTGTCTTGCTCTGGCTGGTGGGAGACTTTCGCCGTGGCTAGTTACCACCCTACCAACAATGACATACAGCCAAGCGATTTAACGTTCCGGTACGAGGTCTTGTAGAAACCTAAAGGGGTATGGATTTCATCCTACAAGTTAGTTGTTTTCATCTAAGATTGCATCATCACTTAATATCAAGAGTGCAGTCAAGGGTCAACTTGTAGTAGATAAAAAAAATATTGTGGGTGTTGTATTATATTAACATTAAATATTGATTTAATTATATTAACGTAATATATATATATAAAATTTGGATATGATGGTAAAATTCAAAACATACTGAATCCTCTCTAATTTCCTCTTAAGGACACATATTCTAAGCAATATTATTGTGGTATTATGTTGCGTGGTTAAAGTGTTTCCTGTATTTCCTGTTGTATGTTCCCCGTAGGAAATATAATTAAGTTTAGATTCAAGTAAGTCCTCAGACAAACTTTAGATCAGTGGCATTTTTTGTATGAAAGATGGTCGTACTTGTTTGTCTGGGCCGCGCTATATAGCAAAGTACCTCGCGAAGCATCTATTGCGGTTTACGCAGACAAATTTCGTGAATTATGATTATTTTTTTCTGTTTTAACTCATGCGATCAGTCTGAAGACTATGAGCAGAGGCGTTGTAAGAAAGTTGGCGACCAGAGATAACCTCCCCAGCGAGAGATGCTCTATATAAATTTCAAATGCAGCTTTCCCTTCAGTCTAGAATTTGCTGTCGCTTTAAAACGTCGAATCGCCTGTGGTATCGTTAACTGCACAGCCAGATGATTCGGATGTTTTATGAGTCTAGCTTTGTAGTTGATGCTACTTGCTCTTATTTCCTCTTTTGCTGTTGGCATTTGTAGATGTTCATAGATTTCAGACATTTTTAGAAACCATAGCACGTCAGGACATAATTCAGTACTCTCTGTATTACGTTAACATTAGAGTCGCATGCTGAGCCCCATAGCTGAATGGCTGGCTTGATTACAGTTTTATAGAGAAGCAGCTTGTTTTCCAGAGACAACATTGAGTTCCTCGAGAGCATCCAATAATTAATTTCCTATATTCTATTGTAGATCTCATCCCGCTTGGTTTGGATATGTCTCTTCCAGGTAAGTCTTCAATCCAGATACAAGCCTAGATATTTAGCGCTGTCAGTTTGTGGAAGCTGGTTGTTGCCTAGCGACACTGGAAAGCAGTTTCCTCGTCGAAGAGTGAATGTGACATGTACTGATTTAGCGGCGCTGGCTTTTATTTTCCATTTAGCGAGCGAGCCATTTATTCATTTGAAGAAGACTACGTTGCAAGATTTCTGATGCTTTTTCAGGGCAACTTTTACGGGCTAACACAGCGGTGTCATCCGCAAATGTTGCTATGACAACATCATGAGGTAGGTCACATGTGTAGATGGTGTAGAGAATTGGACCCAATACTGAACCTTGCGGCTCGCCAGCTTTGATTGGATAGAATTTTGAGGTGTATTCTTCTTCTTTCACTTGGAAGATTCTCTCACTAAGATAAGACTTAATTATTCCAAAGAATGTATAGTGTTTCTCTTATGGTTCTACATACTCTATCGATCTGTTCGACCATTCCATGTTGCTGTCGAAAACAAATTTATGGTCTGGAATAATGTGTAAATGGTATTTTCGAAGTTCCTTCCAAAGTCTATGCATCAAAACCTTTTCAAATACTTTTGAGGTTACCGGTAACAAACTAATTAGTCGATATGAAGTTATTTCATGGACTGGCTTACCTGGCTTTTCGATCATTATGATCTGTGAAACTTTCACCGTGCTGGAAAATATCCGATTCTCATGATACCGTTAAACAGAGTACTGAGAAACACAATGCCTTTTCTGGGTAATTCTGACAGAACTTTTTTATCTATAAGATCGTAATCAGGTGCCTTTTTATCTTTCATATGTTTAACTGCGTTAAAAATTTCTATTGGGTTTGTTGGTTTCAGTGGAAAATGTAATTGATAGGGTTGACCAAGAGCCGCTACTATTTCGTTATCTTCGGTGTCAGATTCATGTGGTGTGAATATTTTGGATAGGTGTTCTCCAAAGGCATTTGCTTTCTGTTGATGACTTCGAGCCCATAGACTTCGTTCCAGCTTAATCGGTGGTTTAGGTTGTACTTATGTTTATTATATTTTTTGCAAGCCTTATAAAGTGAGTAGTCAGTAGTGCTTGTAGCTGTAAGGGATTCTAAATATCTTTCTATATCAGCATCATTTACTGCAGTTTAGGTACTCTTGAGACCTTTTAAGGCTTTGTGGAACGTGGCTTTATCTTCTGGGTGTCTAGTATTGTGCCAAATTTTACGCAGCCTTCTCTTTTCCCTTACACGATATTTGATTTCAGACGGAACCACTTGGTGTCTTTGTTCACTTTTGTATTAGGTTTTTCTGGAGTTGAATTCCAACAAGCACTCTGCGCTACAGTCATAAAAATATGGGTGGCTCCATCTATATCATCCTCCGTTTTAAGTGTTATTTCAAGTTCTAGCATGTCAGTCACCAGAGTTCGAAATGCTTCCCAGTCTGTCCATTTGTTATAAAGTTGGAGCCTCTCTGACTTGGTCACAACTTTTGAACTCATGTTTAATAGAACTGGGATATGATTAGATGATCCATCCAAGGTTGAGTTGATCGTGAAGAAGTGCCGAGACAAACCCTTGCATATGTAAAAGTCTAGCACATCTGGCAGTCTGTTCGGATCTGTAGGCCAATGCGGAGTTGCAATAGTAGTTAAATGGTTTTTGTCTACACTGTTCTATAGTCCCCTACCGCGGGTGGTTGTTAGCCTCGCACCCCAATGAAGATGTTTGGCGTTCCAATTTCCTCCTATAATGAAACTTTCTTGAATGCAGCCATCATAGTGTCACAACAGTCCTCCCAGAACCAAACCGCACGGCGGAATCCCTGCATAAAATTACTCACACGATTCTTGTGATTACAATCTAATAATCGATTCTCTCGTAGAGGCCTTGAGCCTTGTTTTTTAAAGTTTAGTACAGAGCCTGATAATCCGAAGCCATATTTGTTTTTATTGATTACAAGTAAGACCTTTGCTGCTGTGACACCTGATGGGAAGTGATAATGCAATCTAGGATAAAAGCGGGCTAACTTGTAAGAAGTAAGATGAAAATATACACCCCTTTTGGTTTCTACTGGCATCATAGTGGAACGTTAAATCGCTTGGCGGAACGACTTTGTCGGAAGGGTGGTAACTAACCGTATTATGTAAGAATTATATTAAGTATGGGTGTATGTTCTGTTTAAGTATGTTTATAATAATGATTGTATATAGATTATAATAATAATGACAAATTCGTGTTAGTTTGGTCATTGCTCCTTTGGACATTTGTATACGTCTTCTGACGTCCTATTCACTTCCACCTTTGTCCGACATTAGCGATCCAAGGTAGACAAACTGCAGGTCAGAGAGTTCCCCGGTTCTTTCTAGTTGACCAGTTCTGATGATTACACATTAATATACAAAAATATGAATATAGTATATATATATACATATTAAGAGCATAAAAGGTATAAACCTTTTATACTCTTATTTTTATATCCACATTTTTGTGTAATAAAGGGTTTTTATTACTGGATCTATTAAGAAAATCGCAATCGGCCCTGCGGCACAGATGCCGTAACCATTGGACCAATGGGACTGGTATAATACATATACATACAACAATAATGTTAAAATTTTAAACATGTTCAAATGACAACATGAACCACAGTTACCCACTTTTACATCATTTTTTTTGACATCATAATGACCACACATGGCGTCAAGAAAGGTTTGCCGTTGATCTGCTGGCATAGACCCTCGTTGGACCATGGTGACAAATGTGACCGCTGATTCACACGATCTAAACGAAACGCAATCGTAGCATCGACGCATATTACCTGAAAAATAAATAAATCAAAATCATAATTAGTGTATAACAAGTACCTAGGCTTAGTTTACAAGCACGCAGTAGCAAGGAAAAGTACCTACTTTAAAATGTGCAAAAATGCCATCTTGAATAAGGGGGAAGGCGCGAATCGTGAAATTGACACCTTCTGACTTACTTTCGTATTAATGATTGCAATACATGTCCAAAACATCTAATAGAGTTTTATATTTATTAAGTTACTATTATTTATTATTTTAACGACCTCCGTGGTGCAGTGGTATGCGCGGTGGATTTATAAGTCGGAGGTCCTGGGTTCGATTCCCGGCGGGGCAGATTGAGATTTTTCTCAATTTGTCTTGGTCTGGCTGATGGAAGGCTTTCGCCGTGGCTAGTTACCACCCTACCGACAAAGACGTATCGCCAAGCAATTTAGCGTTCCGGTACGATGTCGTGTAGAAACCGAAAGGGATGTGGATTTTCGTCCCACTCCTAACAAGTTAGCCCGCTTCCATCTTAGACTGCATCATCACTTAACATCAGGTGTGATAGCAGTCAAGGACCAACTTGTAATCGATAAAAAAAAACAATATTTACATACAATGCATTAATAAATAGTGAAGTTTAGTCAGGTTTATTCTCAAGAGTTATTGAAAATCGACTACTCTTATAATGAAGAATGTTAATAGGTATACAAAATCGCTTAAAACTATTGTCCTAGTAGGGCTTGTATGTTTACAAATTCACTAGTTTTTGTTTCATTGAAAAAGACCAAGTATTAATGAATTTATAGACATTTCAAATTCTCGTAAATTTTGCGTTCCGTAGCAAGCGCGCGTGAAGCGTGTGACGTCATAACACAACGCGCCCCCGCCACCGCCGGCCGCTCGCTGGCAATCCGCGCCTGCCGAGTTACTTATAGTGATTTATATTGCTTCTTCCGTACATTGAGTAATATTCAGTTTAATTAGTGTATATATGGTATAATGGATGACGGATTTGAAAAAGGGCAATCGGATAACCTACCTAAAATAGATGGACTTATGGTTGCCTACTTAACGAAGAATCCCGTGTGGAGTTGGCTGCTCTCCCATCGGGCGCGTCCCCGGGTGGCGGATAGGGGAGTTCCCTCACCAGACCCGTCTGGCGGGTACCAGGGAAATAAAATACCTGGCGCGGACCAAAAGCAAGCAACACAAATCCAGGCAGCGTCTGTACTCGGAGCGAGCGGCTTGCCTGGTACCAGCGTCTGTTCCATATTGGGCGGCTGGTTTTCTCTTGGATGTGAGTAGGAGGATAGAATTTGAACATGGAAGCACAACTAAAAAAATACTGTCCCCAGGCGGGTCCCGGCAACGGGGAATCCCGCCCCCTGGAGGCCTCGGCCGATGATAGGGGCTGCCCCTCGTATTCTGGGGGGGGCGAAGTTTTGCCTAAGTGGGATAAACCATTTGCGAGATCTGGCTTGCTGAAACGCACGCCACCAAAGACGACAACACAGGTACGAAGAATAATGG
This sequence comes from Mycalesis mineus, assembly GCA_034621355.1. Taxonomy (NCBI): domain Eukaryota; kingdom Metazoa; phylum Arthropoda; class Insecta; order Lepidoptera; family Nymphalidae; genus Mycalesis; species Mycalesis mineus. The sequence goes on from CM067897.1 coordinate 4,122,717, forward strand.
AAGCAGACACAGAACAAACAGAGACTGAGGATGGAGTATCTACTGGCGACGAAGGCGCACACTACCGAAGAGCGACATATGTAAGCCCTCTAACCTTCTTTTCACCTTTGGCGAGTACGCCGAAGAACAGGGGAGAGTGCAAACGGAAGAAGTCGCCGACCAACAAAGAGATGGAAACTCTGGAGGAAAAAGAGGACCGCTTAATGAATGGACTGTTCGATAACATCGTAATAGTAAACTCTCTCGTGGACAGACAAGGGCCATATAAAAATACGGCTAATGAAATCAAGATAAAACTACGCGAGCTACAAAAAGCATGTGGAAGAATTATGGATGTAAGAAGAATGAGAGCTGAAAATAATGATGAGGAAGGGGAAAGGATCCCAAAAAGGGCCAAAAGAGTACTGTCAGTAGAAGACAAAGAAACAAACACATCTACAGGAGGTGAAATGGATGGACTGGAATGGGATGATGATCTGGGAACAGAAACAGACTGGAAGGTAGTAAAAACAAAAGGGAAAAGACTGCGCTACAAAGAGAATACAAGACACGATGGAAGGAAGGGAGTTTCTGAGGGAACGCCACAGAGGGTTAAAGAAAAAATAAAAGACAAAGAGGAAAGACATAAGATATCAGTCAAAACGCAGAGAAAGGAGAGCACAGAGGCTCCGAAACAGAAAGGAAAAAACTATGGTGAAGGCAAAATAAAGGCAAAGCCAAATGCCCAAGCTAGAAAGCTTATAGCGAAACCGGAAGCAATACTAGTAGAAGTAAAAGATCGGGACTACGCTAGCGTACTGAAAGAAGTAAAATCAGGCCTAGCAAATGAAGAAATTGTCTTCTCGAAAGTAAGAAAAACAAGAAAAGGGGACATCTTGCTAGAGCTAGAAAAAGGACCAAACGGAGAAGCCTTACAAATAAAAAATAAAGTGGGAGAATTATGTCCTACCTTATCGCTAAGAACGCTTAAAGAAGGTGCTGATGTTATAATAAAAGGCTTGGATCCCACAATTCAAAGAGAAGATATAGAGCAGGCGGTTAAAAAGAAAGTAAATGAATTCCGCATTAAAAGTTTCTGGGAGAATAACTATGGAGTTAAAACAGCAATACTAGAACTGTCAAAGGAAGAAGCCCAAAAAATTGTAGAGGAAAAGAAAATAAAAATAGGATGGGTCAGAGCATCGATTAGCCTTTTACAGCACAGAAAAAAATGCTATAGGTGTCTCGAGTACGGTCACTTTTCTACCGGGTGCCCAGGCCAGGACAGAAGCACTAGGTGTTACAACTGTGGAATTGAGGGACACAAAGCTAAGGAATGCGGTAATAAAATGGCATGTGCTATATGTAAAGATAAGGGCAAGATTAATACAGAGCACAGAGTCGGCTCCAGAAGTTGTCCATCTTGGAAAGAAACGGTGCCTGGTGTAAGAATAACGAGACCAAAAAACGGGGCGTAACAGCAGGTAGTGGACTATCAGGGTCACAGCTCAAGGTATTACAAATTAACCTTGACAGGATACGATCCGCCCACGACCTGCTGGATGTGACTGCTAAAGAGCACAATATAGATGTAATTGTAATATCGGAGCCAAACAGGAAAATTACAGAAGTACGAAAATGGTTAACAGATGTGAGAGGAGATGCTTCTCTAGTCTTGTTTAACAGCGGGATACAAGCAAAAGTTGCCGCTCGGGGAAACGGTTTTATTGCCCTAGACCTATCCGGCATTATTATCTACAGCTGCTACTTCTCGCCAAACTATAGTTTTGAAGAGTTCGAAAAAGACCTAACAGAGCTTTTTGAAAGTGTCCAGGCACAACAAGGTGATGTAGTGGTAGCCGGAGATTTCAATGCGTCCTCAAACGTTTGGTCCACCAAAACCGAAAACGCCCGAGGACGCCTTATTTTGGAATTTTTAGCTAGCACAGACATGGTGATAGCCAACGTGGGCCTAGCTCCAACATTCCAAAGAGGGACCAAAAACTCTACTCCAGATATCACATTTGTGAGTTCCAGTCTGAAAAGGAAAGTTACAGACTGGCAGGTCTTGGAGGAGGACAGCATGAGTGGGCATCGATACATAAAGTTTGATATAAATCACAACGAAATAAAACCACCCATGCAAGCACCTATTGGTTGGCGCCTAGAAAAACTAGATAGGACAGAACTGGAACGAATTCTGAAAGAAGGAAACATTCAATCACCAGCTGAACTGACGGAAATCACTACAAAAGCCTGTGAAAAGGCTATGCCAAGAAAAGTAATGTCAAAGAAAACCCCGGTTCACTGGTGGAATAAAGATATAAGGGAGAAACGGGAACACTGTACTAAGTGCCGTAGGAAATATACAAGACGAAGAAGAAAACAGGGTAAACAGCACTCAAGTACATCAGGTCAGGATGACAAGGAAACAGAATATCTGAAAGAGCAATACAGATCAGCAAAATTAAACCTACAGCTGGCGATACTAAAGTCCAAAGAAGAACAATGGAAAGGGATTTGCGAGGAGATTGATAGGGATCCTTGGGGGCTTGGTTACAGGATAGTGACTGATAAGATGCGAAGAAGTCCCCCAAGACTTAAGATGGACTTAATCAAGTCAGTAGTCAAAGTGCTATTTCCGGTCCACAGGGACTTCTGTCGAATTTTGGCAGCTCCCGAAAAAGTAGAACTGACAATAGAGGAAATAAGTGCAGCTGCAGATAGTTTGAAAGTAAATAAGGCGCCAGGACCTGATCTTATTTACCCAGAGGTGGTAAAAATTGCAGTTGAGGTCATTCCAGAGACAGTTCAGGAGATCTTAGAGGCGGTTCTTTCATCTGGTCAATTTCCTCCAGCATGGAAGATAGCAAGCTTAGTACTTCTCAAAAAGGCAAACAAGCCGGCAGACGATCCGACAGGATACAGACCTGTCTGCCTATTAGATTGCTATGGGAAATTGCTGGAAAAAATCCTCCTAAACAGAATCGAGGAGTTATTGCCTGAACACGGCGGCCTATCTAATCATCAATATGGGTTCAGAAAAGGTCGCTCCACTCTAATGGCCATAGGCAAAGTTGTAGACATTGCCAAACAGGCTAAGCAGAGCACTCATGGGAATCGAAAGTTATGTGCACTGATATGCCTGGATGTCAGAAACGCTTTTAACTCCGCACCCTGGATAGAGATAGTACTCGAATTAAGAAAGAGACATTTTCCTGGATATATACTCAACTTGGTCAGTAGCTATCTTGAGGGAAGGTCCGTTAAGGTTAAGGACTACAAGGGTAGCGAGGAAATCATTACAGTTAGTAGCGGAGTGCCTCAAGGATCAATTCTCGGCCCAACACTTTGGAACCTGTTGTACGACGGAGTCTTCCAGATAAATCAAGAGGAGGGAGTCCAACTAGTAGGCTTTGCCGATGATCTGGCACTAGTGGCTATAGCGAAAACAGAGATAGCGCTCATGGTGAAGGTAAACACAGCACTTAAGCTAATAAATAGGTGGATGCAAAGTAAACGGTTGTGTTTAGCTCCCGAGAAGACCGAGGCCATAGTTTTCAGCGGGAGACGAAAATTAGATCCCATCAAATTTGTAATTGAGGATGTCATAATAACGCCAAGAGAGTCCATTAAATATCTGGGAGTATGGCTGGACAAAAACCTTAATTACAAAAAACATATAGAGGAGACAGCAAAGAAAGCGCAGAATATGACGGAGGCACTGTATAGGCTAATGCCAACCAAAGGCGGCCCTAGAGCAAGTAAAAGAAGGGTGCTGGCATCGGTGGCCCACTCCATCATCCTCTACGCAGCGCCCATCTATGAGAGTGCGATGATGGTTGAGCTCTACCGGAAAAAACTTACATCGGTACAAAGGCGACTGGCGATTGGTATTTGTGGGGCATATCGAACAATCTCGACCGACGCAGTGCTCGTGATTGCAGGATTAGTCCCCATAGATAAAATGGTCAGAGAACGTGCCCTTCTATTCAGAAGCAAAGAATTGAAGCCAACAGCATTGCGGGAGGAAACCCTAAATGAATGGGAAAACGAATGGTTGGGCATAGGCAAGGGAACGTGGACGAGAGAACTAATTAAAGACCTGAAATTGTGGATAAATAGAAAGTTCGGAGAGGTGGACCGGTGGCTCACGCAAGCGCTAAGCGGCCACGGGGTGTTCAACACGTATCTCTTCGCAATTGGGAAAGTTCCGATAGAGAAATGCTACTTTTGCGGGGAGGACGACACTCCGAGGCATGCGATATTCGAGTGTCCGGCTTGCATGGATTTGAGAGTGGAGGCACAGGGTAAAAACACCGATGTTAACTCTGAAAACCTGATACCGAGAATGTTAAGTAGCGAGAAAGAGTGGCAAACATATGCCAAGATGCTGCGAGACATAATGCGAAGAAGGGAGGAGATGGAACAATCAGAAAGGAGGAGAAGAGAGAACACGGCAGATGGTTGGCATGAAGAAATGTAGTGCGGTTCCGTGCCAACCATGGAGTCCAGGGGAGGTCGTTTTAGTCCGTGCAAGTCGGACATACCCTGCTGACATGCAGAAATCCGAAGGGATTTTTTCCTCCTCACATATAAAAAAAAAAAAAAAAAAAAAAAAAAAACTTAACGAAGAATAGTGATTTTGTTGCCGCTGAAATGCGAGGAGTAAAAATGCAGAGGTAAGAGTTAATTTTTCTATCATCTTATTAATCTACCTACCTATTTGAAAATCGATTTGGCTTTGATCTATTTAACTAAATAAATTAATGTAGGTAGTAATATAGTATAAACAGAAACGTTTTTACCACGACGAAGGGCCACGCGCGCTCGTATTTTTCAAGAACTGTACCTAGCAATAGTTGTGGCTCTCTAGATATGCATAAAAGAGCTGCTTTTTGCATATAGTTTCTGAAAACATGTTTTTCGCTTTCTGAGTTATCCACATCTGAATCTAAATCTTCATCAGGATTCAAGGAATCTTTATCAGGGGTATACATTTCATGTGTGGAGAGAGTAGAAGATAAGTCAGTCATACTACGAACTGATACTGTATCTGGACATGATATTGTTTTCCTCTCTTTCTTAAAATATGTTTTATTAGTCATGGTTGCTTTATGAGCACCTTTATCTCTTAGCTTTACTTGTACCCCTTTACTTTTCTTTGATATTTTCAGACACTGGTCATTATTTTTAAAGCTAAGTGGACCTTCTGTAACTATTTCGTCTTCACACCAAGCAGCAAATACCTCTTCTGGTTTATCGGTTGCCCCTGAAGTCGAAGTAATCGGTTCTTCGTCTTTGCTTAAGAGTTTCTTAAAATATTTTATTTTATTCCGTTTTTGTACAGCAGATCTTTCGGGTATATCTACCTTTTCTTGTTGACATTGAAATTTGTGAGGAACTATCCCATTTTTAAGTTTAAGTCTTCCTCCAACCAGCTTATATTTAACATAGTTCTCCATATCAGTCTCAATCTGAAAAAAAAATAGTTATCTATTATGATGTTTACGCTAGCAAAAACGTAGGTAAATAGTAGTAGGTATTAGACTGTGTACTTATGTGCAAATAAATAAAACAAACGCTAACGTAAATAGTAAATTCGTTTTCAAGATAAATACATATAATAATAGCAACCTTGTTATTATTTAACACCAAAGGTTTTGCACCTCTGACCTGACAATGACAATAGGTATAACTATACCAAAAAATTCAAACTACTAAGTAGGTATCTATAATAGATATAAATATGTATACATTTAAGTATTAAGATATAAATTACTTACAGACATACTTACATCAAAATGATCTTCACAACAATAAACTGTACTTTTAGCTCCAAATGAATCCAACCTCTTCATAGCTTTTATCCATTTCTTTCGCATTTGAACATCCTTTGGAACGTGAAAAAACAACTTTTCTGGTGTCTTGGTGGTTGTATTTGTACATTTTGGCACAACACATGATTTTCTAGGATGTAGATCAGACATTTTTACACTTTAATAGTAAAAGGTACGAGCAACGCGGCGTTACCGGAGCGCGCGAGTGGACTGACCGAGTGTTGCGTTGTGCTGTGACGTCATCGCGTCGAGCGCCGGCCTGGTGGAACTCCGAATCGCGCACTTATTTTGAAATTAAATATCTTGGAAACTAAACGACGTATCGTAATCATTTTTTCACTCATATTTTTTATTTTCAACCGAGTTTACGCGGAGCTAAAAAAAAAAATTAGTGAACATTCTTCATTCTAAAAAAAGTCACGTCTGTCAGTCTAGCTGTTCGCGATAAACTCAGACACTATTGAACGTATATTCCTGCAGTTTTCACCAATAGACAGCGCGAACATGAGGAAGGTTTTAATATATTTTATAATTAAACCACATTTAATATACTTGATTGAAATTTGGGGAAGTGCTACGAAAACAAGATTCTGATTTCTCATTCTGTGCTCATTTGCAAACTGACCAAAATAAGCTACCAAAAACTCTATAAAGATACTTAAATTCATTCATATTCAGTATCTTTATTAGGAAATGTATAAATAAAACAATGCACACTAGTATAACTTTTACAAAAACTAAAAACAAAACCCGTCGAGCCAGTTTTCTCACCCTTGCTAGAACTAGAACAAATTACGGTAAAAATTCCCTTACTTACGAAGGTGTATAATTTTATTTTAATGTAACGCAAAATGCAACCTACTTTTTTAAACGTAATTTTTAACTACAAAGTGTCTTAATTATTCGGAACTTATTAACTTATTAAACAGTGCCCATCAGGCTAAACAATAGCTAGTAGCACAGTTGCTAAGACTTTCGCTTTTATAATATGAGTGTGAATTATTTTCACCACAATAGAGAAATGCTTCGGAAATGTGGTGCTGGAGAAAATTGCTTGGTATATTCTGGACACAGTTTCGAAACAACGTTTCAATCCTCCAGGAACTCGGCATCAAACAGCATCTGTCCTCCATCGTCTAAGTTCGCATTCTCACCTTCTTTAGGCATATTAATGCGCTAAACCCACCAAATGATGATTACCGTAAATCGAAGTGTCCACGAATGCACTAGAAGCGCTGCAGTACGGGAGCAATGGCGACCGGTTGTGGAGCTTGCCACCACTCCTGGTGTAACGACCACGACCGCTCTGTCGAGAGTGTCACGGCGAAAAAGAAGAATAGAGAAACGCTGCGATAGACTTATCGATTCTTCGTGGCATATATCTTTCTAAGATATATTCGATCGATTCGATTTCGTGCACGTCAGTTTTCAAACAAATAAAAATCGTATTAAAGTCAATTGTCCCCGCCTGAAGCACCATAATCAAAGTATTTAAAATTTTTTATAGATATACTCATAGTGATACTTGTTGTTCTCTTTTCAGTTCATTACTTCTAAGCAGTCGAGTTTTTGTTTTTATTTTAATAAATTTTTGCTCTTTAGTGTATGTAACTATGTCCAAAGTTAAAAATAAAAGTATTACAATACTTACTAGGGATTGTGTAAGCAAACAAATTTTGACACCCGGAGAGCAGCACAAAAGCGCACAAAAAAGATTTGAAGGTCATTATACCTGTTTTAATAATAATCAAATTATTAAGTTAGTTAATTTTTTGTTTAAATTAATAATAAATAAGCAACATGTGCACAACTAAGTAGACATAATGTTGTTGTCTGACTAAAATGTTTTTACAATCATCATTTAATATGTATTTATGCGTATATATTTATGTAGCGCTTATGTAGATACCGTACTTTGCAAACATCTTTAGGTTATCTGTTTAATCTTATCATGTTCTGGTTTCTCCAAAGTTGATGCATCATACTTCAACAAATTTTTAAATAATAAGGATGGCAATATATAAAATTTTAATGTTAAATGAATTACTAGCGGACTCCATCTGCGAAAAACTATGGTTGCGTTTTTGTACAGGCACTGCAACGCTTGGATAGTACCGGTAGTCCATTTGACACCTAAGCAATGATCTTAACACATGAAGCCTCTGGAAAACAACTTGTAGACATGACTCAGCAGCGAGATTGGTCTATAATTCTTCAGCAAGGTATTGTTACCCTTTTGGAAGAACAGAAAAACCACGCTCCTGTGCCACGAATAAGGCGTCTTGCTCTAGTGAATGTCGGAATTGAGCAATCGCTGAAGGACTTCAAGCACCAGTTTACCAGTACTATCAGGAGTTTTGATGTGATTCCGACATCACATGTCGCCTTGTTGTTCCAAGTGATCGAGAGCCATACTAAGGGTCTGTTCACTTAACTACGATGCAACGCCATGCGAATTCGCAACGCAGAATTGCGACAGGAATTGCTGCGATACGATTTCGTGCGGCGAAGCGTCTTCCTTCTACGACAAGGGTAACCATTCCTTCTAGTGTCCCAAAGAACAGGGCACTCCTTAATCAGTGAATTTAATTATTTGCTTCAATTTAAGCATATCTATGAATTCGGTGAAGAAGCAAAGCATTTTGTGGCTGGAGTAACGTCCTTACAGTAAAAATCATTTTGAATTCGGTTAAATTTTTTTATTGTTTTATTTTTTTTATTTTTTAGTGATTTATTGACATATAACCTATTCGTACTATACTATTAGAGTACCATTATGCGACACTTGTAGCCAAAAAGCTACCGACACTAACCAAATACCGATATCGCTGCAAGTGTGCCTATAAAATTTAAAGGGTTCTTTCGATTTTCCCAAGATCTCGTCATCAGATCCTAACAAGATGACTTTTAGGCCAATTTGGAAGTGTACATTAAAATAAACGTCTTGTGGCACACGCCGTCTCAGAGCCGACTAAAAAGTGTTGTTAACAAGTGTGACGTAACATCGCAATAAAGTGCGATGCGAATCAATTCGCAAGTACTTGCGATGCGACGTCACAGCGCAGTTTTGTGTACAAGCCCTAATCTCGTCTAGGCTGACGTCCGGGATGTCTTCGATAATACTATAAAATATCGGGTCAATTTGGCTCTGCGGTCTTTGGCCAAATTTTCAACAAGCTTTTGAGTTGAAGTATACAACTGCCCATAGTGCTTCTCGGCCTCACCCAAGATCTCGCGCTTGAAAGAAAAGATATTACCGTCATCGGTTTTTAGACGCGTCAACTGGCTACGTCTAATACACAGATCTCTCTCAATCACTTTTAAGCCACGATTGTATTTTATTGTATCTATGAAATGTGACTTAGGCTGTTTTAACACCGAGCATATGGTGTTAAAATAGCCTAAGTCACATTTCTGCGACTTCAAGATCGGTCTATTGATGCGACGGTAGTTCAGAGCGTCCCCTAAAGACTGTAATCACATTTCTTGTCTTTTTTCCATAAGCTTGAGTGTTTGGTCTGAGAATTTCTTGTGGGTTTTTGCGCGGTGGGTCTTACAGAATTTAGACCCAATCAAATGGACAGTTCCCACTACCACAGTCTGTTGTTCAGAGAGTCCACATCAATACAATTTGCTAGGCAATCGAAACGGTTTTGAAGTCCCAGTTGGAAGCTTTCGGGGTTTTGGATGTAGGCACGAGCAGGTCGGAGCGTTGACTTCACCAGTCGGTACCGTTCCTGTACATTGATATACAACGTGCCTGTACATTGATATACTCTTACCAGTCGGTGATCACTGCCGGTTCCGACCCTATTGATGTCGGAGACATCGTTGAATATATGCCGTCTGGTCGACAAGATGAAGTCAATCTCATTTCTCGTGGAACCATCGGGGCTCAACTAGGTCTATTTTCTGTGTGGTGGTTTCTTGATGAAGGGGTTCTGCATGAAAATGCCCTCCTTCTAGGAAACTTGGAAATACACAGCCAAAACAAAAACCAAAATAAAAACTTGCCAACGTGGACTAGAATGTAGCATTCTAAAAATAAAAAGAAAAGATAGATTAAGACATACAAAAATAAGGTCTATTACAAATGCAACTGACGCCCTGAAAGATAACCAACTAAAACTGTCCACTTTTCTGCTGTTAATCAAGTCAAAATGGCGTCGCGTCCCCACTCTTGCACTTACGCGCCCTGCTCTGTGATTGGTCGCAATACTATATCACATCCTATTGGAGGCGACATATCAATACACTAACTTTAAAAATGATAAGATGAGATATTACAAAATATTGCACGCCACAACTTAACTTAACACAATGTTTCAAGTAAGCGGCTATCTCATATCTCTCATTAAATAATTAACAATTAGTTCTATTTTGATTACTTTCATAAACAATCATAAACAATAATAGTTCTATAGACAATAAAAATCCATAGACGATATCTATCACAATTGCAACAATCTACTCAGAGTCTATTCTAAGGCTTCACATTAAATCCTCCGACATAATATATATTTAACGTCTTCAAAGCAACTTCAAAGCCATTCATCATTGGTTGCTATTAGTATCCGTGGGTATTCCCAGTAAAGTAAGTAAAGGTTATCAACCCTGATGAAATGGTCGTTATTAGCATTTTGCCGCCGTTGACAAAAAAAAATTAATATTCGTTCACCCCAGCCGGTACGCTGGTAAGAATCTAGATCGGTCATTTAACTTAACCTTCTTCTTTGGCCTAGCCTTTTCCGGTTCAATCGTGGTCGGCTTTTTATCATGTGGTGCCACTTTATTCTGTCTTTTGCGTCATCTTCTGAAAGGCCAATTTCTTTCATGTCCTCACGGACCCTCGTCAACCACGTTGTCAGCGGTCTTTCTTTCCGCCTCTTCTTCATATTCATGATCTTTCAGTCTTCGCATCACATGGCCATACCATCGCATCCTAGACTCTGTAGCTTTATCCGCTATTTTTGCGACTTTAAAGCTTCCCCTGATATATTCATTGCGTTTTTTGTCCTTCAGTGTCACTCCTCCCGATCATCGTAGCATACGCATTTCAGTTGTGTGAAGTTTTTGCTCATGGGCCTTTTTTATCGCCCACACTTCACTATCAGTCAGTTAACCGAGCTCACATATTCCGATTATCGTTCGCTTACAGTGTCCGATCGGCACCTTGAAATATGCCTGGGCAAGTTGATAAATGCCCAAAATGAGAGGCAGTTTAATCACAGTTATTATTTAAATTATCAAATTTCTCCAGCATTATGTACAATGCTTATCACATACTAGCTGCACCCCGCTGTTTCACTCGCGTAGATCACGTTCCGGTGGGAATAATGGGAAATCCGTTCCGTACTATCCAAATATTGAATAGGGCGGCGCATGGCGATTAATTAAGTCATTTTTTGTAAAACACAACTTTGTACTTTAATGAGAAAATAGAGATCAAGATACGACGCGTCGTTTCGCCTCTGTCCGAGTGTGAGTTAAGTCTCAACTTGCAAAGGAGTAGAAAAAGCAAAGAAAACAATTGAATTTTTTCTTATTGTTTTATATGATCTAATATCCAATCCATATACTTCGTGATGTCCGTATAAATTCCGGGTTCTGATGACCCGCAATCACTGGGACCTCGAGAAACAATGCCAAATTGGATCAGCCGTGTTGAACCGTTGAAGTCAGTCTCTAACATGAAAGGACCCCCTGAGTCACCTCTGCAAGAGTCCTTGTTTATTTCACCAGCGCAGAATATTGTAGAGTTTTTGTCGCTATTACTGAAATCAAAAACAGAAATGTTACTCTTTCGCAAAAGACCTATATCCAGCTGTGGACGTCCATCGGCCGATGTGATGTGATTAAAATCAGTGAATCCTTGAAATTTGATGTTTTTTATTGCTGCTGTAATACGCATACATCTAAAGATATGAAGATTGGATCATCAGATTCAAATTAATTTAATATATATTAATTGATATACTGTTTAGTCAATCACATTAGTGTATTTAGCACGTTTACTATTCTATTAAAGTTTTTTAAATTAAAACTAAAAAGAAAAAAAACGGTTCTTATAAAAAAATAATTTATCCAGAAGCAGAATGAATGCTTTTAAGAACTTTTAAATAACTTTTGGTAACGTTGTTCAAGTTTTTGCAGTCACATTTTTTTATAAATTAAACTTATCAAGGTTAACTTATTTTTTTACAAATCTGAGCAGAAAAACATTTAGATTTAAATAATAGGTTATCCAAGATATGGATTTGTTCTAAAACTTTAAATAAATTAATAATTTACTTGTAAGAGTCGCAGACATCATCCGTGCTAATCGGAATGTTGACTTTCAAAAGTTTAGTCGACGCAGTTTTGTTCTCAGTGACACCCCAGCCAGCCACAGTTCCACTCATACCCTTGCGGTTCATATTACGCAGTTCATTGTACAACGGCAAACATATTGGAGCCGCGTTATCTGTAATATTGAAATATATTAAAAACAGCACTTACAGCATGTAGCACCAAATATTTGTTGGACAAATAGTAGTTAGAGAACTACTAAGCTTATTTCCACTACTAAGCAGCTCGCTTCCGCCCAGAAGAGCCATGTCTTCATGGCGTAACTATAAGCACATGAGGTATCAGTTTGATCGATACTTTTCATAATTTTTTTTAACAAATAATAGAACCGAAACGCACTAAACAATAAAAAATAACTGTTTCATTTAGTTGGTTTAATTTACTTAAGCATATCTATGAAGTCGGTGCCAGCAAGTTTCAGGAACATTTATTTAACGTAGTAAAGCAGTTTGTGGGTTCTAGGTAATGTCCTTAAAGTAGAAACCTTGGCTGGCACCGTCTCCTAGATATGCCGAAGTAAATTAAAGCAACTAAATGACACAATTATTTTTTACTTTTTAGTGCGTTTCGAGTCGATTCTATTTTTTGTAACAAAATTTTTATTTCTTACTTTTAGTGATTTATCGCCACGTAACGTACTTGTACTGCACTGTCATAGTATATTACATGGCACTTGTTGCCAAAAAGCTACCGATACTTACACAAAAACCGAAATCGCTGCAGGTGTGCCTGTAAAATTTTAAGAGTTCCTTCAATTTTCCCAGGATATTATAATCAGATCCTAACAAGATGACAATGAGACCACCTTAGAAGTGTGCGCTTTCTAATTGAAAAAAGAATTATCAAAATCGGACAACTTTGTAAAAAGTTATGCGTGGTCATACATAAAAAAATATATGTGTCGAATTGAGAACCTCCTCGGTTTTTTTTTTTCGTCGGAACTCTTCAAATTGTATAGGCACACTTGCAGCGATTTCGGTTTTTGTAAGTATCGGTAGCTTTTTGGGTACAAGTGCCGTATAATATACTATGACAGTATAGTACGAGTACGTTACGTGGTGATAAATCACTAAAAAGTGAGAAATAAAGTTTATTTATTTAACGTAGTAAAGCAGTTTGTTGCTGGCACCGACTTCATAGATATGCTTAAGTAAATTAAAGCAAATAAATGACACAGATATTTTTTACATTTTAGTGCGTTTTGAGTCGGATCTATTTTTTGTTAAAAATTTTTATTTGTGATGTCAGTTTACAGCAGGCAGCGGTTACTGCTATCTGCGTAACTATGTTTTTATTATGACATTGTGAGTTTCAAGAATCACGATAGACATAGAGACAAATTCGTTAATAACACAAGTAAAGTTATAAAAAAACACACTTACACAATAGCCTCTCTCTGGTCAGCTATGTACGCGGTGATAAATATTGCGCAAAACTAATTATTCTCATTCGTGTATCTATACTTACTGTACATAATAATTGGTTCACTCAGTCGTAATAATGCGATGTCATCTTTTGGTTGAAGTGTGAAGAAATCTTCATGGGGTATAATTTCTTCTACTTCTATGTCCTGGAAAGTAAAAATAATGTTTGTTTTTTTCACATTTTTCTACATTTGATCTCGGATCTCGGAGAGCAAGTTGTACCGTCGATCACAGTCATTATCATCAACATCTCATAGTATCGTTAAAACATCGAACATTACGTCAGCCTCCTAGCATTGGTGTTGGGTCTAAACTCCGTATCCCCTCTTCTATAAGGTGGGAGCCTAAACCTGTAGTGCGCTGTTAATAAGCAGATATCATTGACGTTATTAAGAGTTTAGTGCTGTGTGGCGAAACATTAAGTAATAATAAATAAAATATACCTGTATCTTGGACTCGCAAATCTTATGAGGGTAGCTTCCTTGACAATCTACAGTGGTGTTATAGTCTATCTCTCCAATGCGCACTCCAGCTATCTTCTTAAATTCACCAGTATAGATATTGATAGTACAGTATCTTAACGTTGTCATAATCTAGGAGAAGGAGTAGGAGTAGGACCTAATGATTCTTAATTTAAAACTTTTATAAGATGACGAAGGTCTCAGGCTCTTTCAGTTGAGTCTAGATAAAACTACAACTACTGTTTTAATCTAACTGTATTTGATCATTTTATTTGCATCACGACGCAACGTGCCGTGGTTCCCACTTTGTATTGAGTGGTTGAACCCCTTAGACTCTACACCTGTTGAGATCGTTTATTTATCTCTAAATTAGCAGAATAACATGGGTTTGAATGAATCGATTGACTAATCAGGAAATAACATTACTAAATCAGATAATCAGTCAATAGAGAAGTACGATTTTGTAAAAGAAGATAGTTTTGACGACCTCCGTGGCGCAGTGGTATGCGCGGTGGATTTATAAGATGGAGGTCCTGGGTTCGATTCCCGGCGGGGCAGATTGAGATTTTTCTTAATTTGTCTTGGTCTGGCTGGTGGGAGGCTTTTCGCCGTGGCTAGTTACCACCCTACCGACAAAGACGTATCGCCAAGCGATTCAGCGTTCCGGTACGATGTCGTGTAGAAACCGAAACGGGTGTGGATTTTCGTCCCACTCCTAACAAGTTAGCCCGCTTCCATCTTAGATTGCATCACCACTTAACATCAGGTGTGATAGCAGTCAAGGGCCTACTTGTATTCGATAAAAAAAAGTCATATCAAATTCTTTACTTTACCTATATGCATTTATTCCTAACAAGTTAGCCAGCTTTGCATCTTCTTATATTGCATCATCACTTAATATCAGCTGTGATTGCAGTCATGGGCTAACTTTGTAATGAATTAAAAAAATGCTTTTATTTAGTGCTTACCCTGAAAGAAATACTTGTGCACGCCACTATAGGAAGCTTTCTTTTGTAGGTAACCTATGTGCCTTGGGAGAATGGACCCAGTCATCCAAATGTGGGACTTGGATATTGAAAACTGTTTGGAGCCAGCGTTCAAACTTGTTACTTGTATTCAAATAGGGACACCGAATGCTATGGCTCTATATAACATGATTTGAAAATTGGTCATTACTGGCAAGACGCACATATTGTGCTATAAAGTGTACTTGTAAAAAATGTATAGGTACTTGTGTTATAAGCGATGAGCGTCATCCAGGGGAACTCATACAGCTTGGCGACTTCTCCATGGATGATGCGCGTGCCGTCGATTCTTCCGCAGGAGTTCGGCAGCAGGCCGAAGTTGCGATGTGTTTCGATTGGGTCTCCCAGAAAAGATTCATCGCTGCCCCCTTGTCCTAATAGTCCCCGCACTGCAGTTTTTACAACAGGAAAGGCTGAGCAGCAAACCTGGATAGCATTATAATTATTTATACTTTATGTTATTAGTACCCGGTTGGTACAGCTTAGCTCGGTATTTGTCTTTGTAAAATATGCGCTTTCTAAAAATTAAACATAGCTAGCTAGCTGACAATGCGGTTCGGAGCACTTAGGGTTGATGTTCATTTGGAACGTTCACTATCAGACAGAATATGATAATATATTTCAACATGTACCTACGTAGCACGATTTCTTTTCTCTATATTTGTCGTCACGGGCAGAACCTATTCCTAGTCCTGTTAGCAAAAATTTCACGCTTTTTATTTTGATTGCTTCGGAAAACAACAGTTACAACGTCGCTTCTGCTATTAGGTTTAATGCGGCGTTCCTTTGGTTTGCAAACCCGTTACTAACCAAACTCGTACCAAAACACAACGTTGTACACTTTCAAATATATTATTATACCAATCACGAAATTAATTCCAAATCATCAGTTAAAAATTCACACACACTGTCAGTTCAAATTCAATCACACTGATGTTCATGATAAAAATAACTATAGGCAGCCTAACGTTTCATAAACGAAGGTATTGCACCAGTAATTTGCCATTTCCGGGCTGTGAATTGGGTCTTCGTCTTAGGAATCTACCGCGCATATCACTGCGGCACAGAGGCCGTAACTATCGGACCTATGGAACAGGTATAATACATAAACATGCAACAAATGTTATAATTTTAAACATGTTTAAATCACAACATGAAACCACAGTTACCCACTTTAACTACACGAGGTTTGTTGACGTCATAACCACACATAGCGTCGAAAAATGTTTGCCTTTGTTCTGCTGGCAGAGACCCTTGGTAGAGCATGGTGGCAAATGTGAGGGCAGATTCACACGATCTAATTGAAACGCAATCGAAGCATCGACGCATATTACCTGTAAAATAAATAAATCAAAATCATAATTCGTGTACATCAAGTACCTAGGCTTAGTTAACCAGCACAGACATTAGACATACGAGTATTTAGAGGACAAATTACATTAATGACAATGTGAAAAAGTGCATCTTGAATAACCGACAGGCTTACTTTCGTATTTAGGATTGCAACACTGGTCTAAAACATCTGATAGAGTTTTATATTTGTTAATGTACTATTATTTACATACAATGCCGTGAAGTTTACTCAAGTTTATTCTCAAGGGTTATCTTTATAAAATCGACAATGCACATAACTCCAAAACGAAGTCACCTCATTTTACATCTGCCTGTCTGTTAGCGAGAAACTCAAACACTATTAAACGTATATTCTTGCAGTTCTTACCAATAAATAGCGTGATGCAGCACGAGGTTTTTAATATAATACTAATGCTCTGCAGTTGCGATAATTCCTGTTTCTTTGGGAATGTGTTCAAGGTTTTGGGTTTTGGTTTTTTTTAATCTACCTCCATTCTAATTTCACCGGGTGAATAGATGTGGCGTGAATAAGTAACATACATACATACACAAATTTGTAGGAGTTAAGTATATACGAATATTACGAAATAATCATTAACGCATAATTTCGGAAGTCGCGGTATGATAGGACCCGTGGTTCAATGCTCAATGCTCTAGCCACAATAGCCCAAAGCCCATGGGTTCGAATCCCGGCTCCACAATTTTGAATATCAAGTTTATTTTAAAAATTTTCGAAATAATGTAACACGAAATGCTGCCTATTGTTCTACTGTGAGCAACGTGATTTACGAACGACACGGCAGACAGCAGCTCGTATTATTCGTCACTGTACAATTTGTGAACTAGTGGCTTGTAATATTTAATGTATATAATTATCGTACTTCAAAAAACATTAAAAAACTTAGTAAATAGTACCCGTCAGGCTAAACAACAGGTTGCACAGTTCTTAAGACTTTCGCTTTTATAAGGTAAGGTGACTGGTGAATTTTTTTCACCATAATAGAAAAACGGCGTTTGAAAGTCGATCGGTACTAAACATATTACTATACATACTAGGACACGGTCAGACACGTCAAACTTATGAAGTCCTTCTTTTTAACCGACTTCTAAAATAAAAAATAATATTCTTCACGCTTTTCATTTGTTTTTAATGTTTATTATCTCAACTGATTTAGAAAAATGTTGTTTTATTTAAAAGGATTGGTTGTTGGTATTAAATAGATATGCTTAAGTAAATCAAAGCAACTAAATGACACAGTTATTTTTTACTTTTTAGTGCGTTTAGAGTCGGTTCTATTTTTTGTTAAAATTTTTTATTTCTTCGTTTTTAGTGATTTATTGTCATATAACGTACTCGTACTATACTGTCATAGTATATTATACGGCACTAGTAGCCAAAAAGCTACCAATACTTACACAAAAACCGAAATCGCTGCAAGTGTGCTCTTTCTAATAAAAAAAAAGAATTATCAAAATCAGACAACTCTGTAAAAAGTTAAGTGTGGTCATACATAAAAAAAAATACGTGTCCAATTGAGAACCTCCTCCATTTTTTTTCGTCGGTTAAAAATCGGTTCAGTAGTTTGGCTTTTAATTCCAAAGAAGATGGCACAGCAGGTATTCACAGATAAGATTTTATTATGTATGTATGTGTATTATGTCGAAAGTTAAAAATACAATACTTACTAGGAAGTGCGTTAGCAAACAAATTATGACTCCCAGAAAGTTAAAAATACAATACTTACTAGGAAGTGTGTTAGCAAACAAATTATGACTCCCAGAGAGCACAAAAACGCACAAAAAAACTTTAAACGTCACCATGGCTGATGTAATAATAATAAGTTTAGTTGAATTTTTGTATAAATTAATTATAAATAAGCAACATGCGCAACTAAGCAGACAGCATGTTTCTGTTTGACTCAAATGGTTTTATAATCATCATTTTATATGTATATATGTGTTTACAATTATGTTATGCTTAGGTATTGCGATGTATCATAAATATGAGTACTTATGTCGATATACAGGTATTATATTGCAAACATTATGGGTTTCCTGTTTCATCTTAGTGTTCTGGTTTCTCCGATGTTGATGATTAATACTTCAACTATTTTTTTAATAATAATTACGGCAATGTTTAAAATTTTAATGTTTTTATATTTGCCTCACGATCTTTAAATTGCGTGATAAAATAATATCAATTCGGAGAAAATCGTTACCTAAAAATTATATTTTCATAATATAGTGGGGTCATCAATTAATATGAATTTGTTATAATAATACTAGGCTTAACAAATTTTGAATAGAAGCAGGTGTTAAAATAAATAATTTATTACTTTGCTATTTTCTGCAAAAAGCCGACGAAGCGACAAAGTCACTCAAATCCGACAGAACCAAAGCATCCTCAGGAGATGTTGACTCTACAATGTGCAATTCCGAAGTGACTTCGTCGGGTTTTCGTGGAAAACAGCAAAATGAAAAATTATTAATTATTCAAATTGAGACGACTTTCTTTACGAAATTATTCAAAATGTTTTTTACATCAGTGTTATAAAATGCAATAGGGAATTTCTATTGTAAGTATTTTAGTCTTGCCTACTTGTAATATAATAAGGGAATCATACCATTATATTGGACAGGGTTAACTCTGAGACTTTTATAGCGGAGTAGATTGGCTTATTTTAGTGGTTGTGGGGCTTACATTAGTAAAAAATAATTAAATATGGTAACTTAATAATTTTATTATTTTTCACTCATTTATTTATTTACAATTATTTTAAAAATTTTTAACAATGCTTCTAAAATTATAAAAAAAAAACACTATTAAAAATTTATAAAAAAATTCATTCCGCCTGCTGCGGGGCCCGGGGGTCCAAGCAACCGGTGGTCAGGGCTCCAGAGTGAGAAACCTCCTCACAATGCGCGCCGTTTCGAGAATTACTGCCTTCTGTATCCGACCCTTGATCCAACAATTAAGCGAAAGCTTTTTAAGATGTTCGTCAAAGCTTTTCGCTATAAGACCGTTGACTGAAATTAAGTTAACGAATTTAACATTACAGTTCATGTTCTAACGCCTCTTTCCTATAAAAATGACCTCTTGTACTGTATTATTAGGAAAGGGCAACTATGTCTTCCTGATCACGGGATTGCCAGGCTGGTTTGAGGAAGGAAAAATCATGGCGATAATACTTCTCGGGAAAAACTGTGCATTAACAGCTATACTACGAACTACTTCTTATTCAATTATATTACATTCTAGAAAAAACAGTTCGATTTAATCAACTTTTCAACGGCGGCTTCTGTGGCGCAGCGGTAAGCGCGGTGGATTGTAAAACGGAGGCTCTGAGTTCGATTCCCGGCTGGGTTGATTGAGATTGTCATAATTGGTCGAGATCTGGCTGGCATTGGTTCGGAGGCTATAGTTAGTTACCACCATGCAGGCAAATACGTACCGCTACGCAATTAAGCTTGCCGGTGCGATGTTGTGCATCGTGATAGGGGTGTGAATTTCTATTCTAACATCTTATAGTCTAAGATCCGAACTAAGATCGACCTTCACCGAACTGATAATAGGATGAAATATATTTCATTACAAATTTAGTATATCAGAAAATATATTAAAAATAGGTTGCCTAAAAAAATCCTGGACAAACTATTTTTATTATTTTTAAAAAAAGTAATTTTTATACTCTAGTAAACAGTAAGCGTTATTTTGGACTAACTTATGTCGTGAGTTGTAAAAAAAATAATAAATTCAATTGTCAATATAAATATATATATAAATTTTGATAAATATTTATTGATTTAGCTGATTTTATATGGTGTCATATTTTAGTATTATATTTAATATATATGATTTATATTTATTGAATTAATTATTTTTTTACAACTCAGAAATAAGTTGCTTTAAAATAACACTCACTGTTTACTAGAGTGTAAAAATTATTTTTTTAAAATAATAAATAATAGTCTGTCCAGGATTTTTTTAGGCAACCTATTTTTAATATATTTTCTGATATACTAAATTTGTCATGAAATATATTTCATCCTATTATCAGTTCGGTGAAGGTCGATCTTAGTTCGGATCTTAGACTATTAGATTCTATCATCAGCATGTCGATTATGTGACCAAATTCAGTGCAAGTTTCGACCTAAACTTTTATCTCTTTATTTCTTACACGGTACTATAGCCAAAGAGATACAGAGACAAGGTCGAGAGTCGTACAGTCAAGTTTCGTTATAGATTCGACATGCTAGTGGTATTGCAGTTAAGGGCTAACTTGTAGTCACTTAAAAAATTCAGGTGTACCAATTCAGTAGATTTCCATTAGATCAATGTGGTACCTAATTACAATTGTAAGCCAACAAATAAAGATAACACGTTGATATTACGGGCCGACCAAAGTTCAGTATTGAGGGCTAAAGTGTGTAGTTTTCCTGTATGCCTACACTGAATTACATTGCAATTCCCAAATTAGATTTGTGTCTCAATATAAAACGATATACAGAAATCGACCATTTTTATTACTTACCTGACGAGAATGTGAGTCCCCCCTTGTGTAATCCACCTTAAATAACAATATACTTGATATTATTATTCTGTGAAGACATCAAAGAGCACAGAAGGAGTTTGATTTCCTTTTTTTCTTTACAGATAAATGCCTGATGGTAAGCGTACATGCAGCTTATACCCTCAGATAGCAGGCGTTGGTGAAATAGACTTGAAAACGCCACCACGCGATTGCCTAAAAGATGCCTTTCTACTTGAAGACAGCATTGTAGGTGATAAAACGATAGCTGGAAGTGTATTTCATAACTTTGCAATTCGAAATATTACGAATATTTAGTCCACGTTCACGGAATGTGGATTACATAAAGGTGCATGCTACTGCGATGCCTAGCGGATTCCATAATATTACAAATGTGTGGACGACATGATCTATGTGGCTAGTGTAAGATTTTACCGCGTCGATATCGAAAACAGTTAAGGCAAATTTTATATGACACTGACACTCACCCATTTGAGTTTTCTCTCGATACTGCCAGGGGCGCTGTTTCAATTCCATTTAAATTTTGACTATACGTGAATGTGAAGTTTTCGATTTGTTTTGGTGAGCTCATACTAGGCACTCTGTTAAATCTGATGGTTGTTGTTAGTATAACAGCCATCAAGATGATAGTGGTGTATTAATTTTTATCTTGTCTTGTTTTGACTACAGGCCCTTACGTTACTTGATTTACTTACACAAATGTATCCTCGGTACACAAATATTCTTATATTTCAAAAAGTATTGTACGGGCATAGGCGGATTGAGCCATCCCAGTAATTTATAATGCTTAGCCCAACTGGTTATCCATAAAACAATCAAGACAGTTCATCTGTTCATATTTACAGATGTTTTAATTATTTAGGTTATTACCTGATAAAAATCTTCGGGATGGCGCTGCAAGTAGGTGATGTAAAAATATTTTTTATCGCAGTTGCTGAAAATACTATTTAAATACGGTTCAAGAAGCAAAACCTTTTTAAAATACAATTTTTATATATCCGTAATTTATATTCACCCTTTCTCGAGATTCCAATACATATTAAGATATGTGCAAGATTTGCTCCCTTTAATATTTATATTAGATATAGATTAGGAGGAATTGGCACGGGCGGGTTCAATCACGCCTTAGTTAAACAATGTTAACTTGAACGTCTTATGAAAATTGTAAAACATGCATAGCTCAGTAACTAACTACGAACTATACGGATATGTTCCGAGCCTGCCAGCTATAACTCCGACTTGCGGTTAAGGATTAATTCATGAAACCTACACGTATATCCTAACGTGCCTTCTTGGTCCAGTGGTTAATCTATATTGCTTTATATTAGGAAGTCCTAGACTTTACTTCGGGGTTGGACTATAAAATATTAAGCTAAATTATTAAAAAAAATTAGCAAAAAATAGAACCGACTCAAAACGCACTAAAATGTAAAAAATAACTGTGTCATTTAGTTGCTTTAATTTACTTAAGAATATCTATGGAGTCGGTGCGTGACCAACGTGGGATGTCAAAATTTTTCCCTATTATTTCAAAATTATTAAATAATAGGTAATTTTGAAATAATAGGGAAAAATTTTGACATCCCACGTTGGTCACGTAGGACCTATTAGGTCATGTAATGATTTGCACTGTTTTATCAAGCTTGTTTTTAGAAACATATACCTAAAAAGGTTTAACCTGGGAATATAAGCGTCATCATCATCGTCCTTATCACCTTATTTGAGTGGCCTATTACAAACATAGAGATCTTTATGAGAGTTCTTTAGATATTAGCTTCACCATGCGGCTCCGTGCGGGTTTATTATAGTTAAGTATGTTTAACTCTGTAATCTCTATCAAATATGAATGATACTGATTGGAACCGACTTGCTTAACATATTCTTCAAGGCAAAGATATGTAACATTACAATCTTCTTAAGTCCGGGCAACTATTGAGAGTTATTTTTAACCGACGAAAAAAAAACGGAGGAGGTTCTCAATTCGACACGTATATTTTTTTTTATGTATGACCACGCATAACTTGTTACAAGAGTTGTCCGATTTTAATAATTAATTTTATATTAGAAAGGGCAGACTTCCAAGGTGTTCCCATTGTCATTATGTTAGGAGCTATGACAGTATAGTACGAGTACGTTACGTGGCGATAAATCACTAAAAAGTAAGAAATAAAATTTTTTAACAAAAAATAGAACCTACTCAAAACGCACTAAAAAGTAAAAAATAACTGTGTCATTTAGTTGCTTTAATTTACTTAAGCATATCTAGGAGTCGGTGCCAGCCAAGGTTTCTACTTTAAGGACATTACCTAGAACCCACAAACTGCTTTACTACGTTAAATAAATGTTGCTTAAACTTGCTGGCACCGACTTCATAGATATTCTTAAGTAAATTAAAGCAACTAAATGACACAGTTATTTTTTACATTTTAGTGCATTTTGAGTCGGTTCTATTTTTTGCTAAATTTTTTTATTAATTTAGCTTAATATTTTATAGTCCAACCCCGAAGTAAAGTCTAGGACTTCCTAATATAAAGCAATATAGATTGACCACTGGACCAAGAAGGCACGTTAGGATATACGTGTAGGTTTCATAAATTAATCCTTAACCGCAAGTCGGAGTTATAGCTGGCAGGCTCGGAACATATCCGTTTAGTTCGTAGTTAGTTACTGAGCTATGCATGTTTTACAATTTTCATAAGACGTTCAAGTTAACATAGTTTAACTAAGTTTAACCCGCCCTTGCCAATTTCTACTAATCTATATCTAATATAAATATTTAAGGGAGCAAATCTTGCACATATCTTTATATGTATTGGAATCTCGAGAAAGGATGAATATAAATTACATATATATAAAAATTGTATTTTAAAAAGGTTTTACTTCTTGAACCTATATTTAAATAGTATTTTCAGCAACTGAGATAAAAAATATTTTTTTACATCACCTACTTGCAGACCCTTAATATGCAACCAATAATTCATACGAGATAGTATGGAGGTTGGAGATAATACATTGTTTAAGCACCAATTTTTGGGTTTGCACTGAAAATTAAGGGCTTTTTAATAGCCGTACTGATGTTTCAAAGATCTCAGAGATAGCGTTACAGGACACCTTAGTTTTTACTTTTTGTAATGCAATAAAAATACGAGCGTGGCTTTGTAAACCTGGTACAATAAAACAAAGTCGGGTAATGGTGAATGTTTAATTATCCGAGTAGCACGCAATTAACAAATCCAATTTAAGGAGGCCTTATACATCCGCACGCAAAAAAATCGACTGCGTCGAAGAAATACATGAGCGTTGCTTTGTTATGCGCAATAAAAAATATAGTAATGACAGATATACTATTTTACTTGCCGTAAAATTCTGAGGTCAGAGTCGGGAAAATGGTGGTGTTACTGCTCCCTGTCTCAGGAATCACGTTAACCCCTCGTCCGTCCGTCATTATCATCAACATCTAATAGTGATCGTACTGATTTAAACATTATCAATCCTAAGCCCGCCAACATGTTATTATAAGGTAATTCTTATTCCTTAATGTGATCTAATATCCAATTCATATACTTGGTCACATCTGTATAAACTCCGGGATCTTGTGATCCGCAGTGTCGGGGACCTTGAGAAACGATGCCATACTGGACCAGCCGTTGATAACCGTTGAAATCAGACTCTATCATGAGAGGGCCTCCTGAGTCACCCCTGCAAGTGTCTCTTGTTCCACCGCCAGCGCACAGTATTTTATAGTTTTCAGTTCCATTACTGAAATCATAAACGGAAGTTTTATTTATTGCTTCAATAGCTATAACTGACTTTTAGTGATTTCCTGACCATCACCATTATGTGTGTTAAGACATATTAATATTAAATTAGTGGTCGTGTCCTCAACAACGAAATTTGGACTACTGAGGATTTTGTAGGAATCCAGTAAAGAGTCTAAGACATATTGTCTAATTCAGAAATTAATATGAAGCGTAGATTTTTTAGTATTTTTTTTTTTTTTTTTTTTTTTTTTTTTATCGGCTACAAGTTGGCCCTTGACTGCTATCACACCTGATGTTAAGTGATTATGCAATCTAAGATGGAAGCGGGGTAACTTGTTAGGAGTGGGACGAAAATCCACACCCCTTCGGTTTCTACACGACATCGTACCGGAACGCTAAATCGCTTGGCGGTACGTCTTTGTCGGTAGGGTGGTAAGCCAGACCAAGGCAAATTAAGAAAAATCTCAATCTGCCCCGCCGGGAATCGAACCCGAGACCTCCATCTTATAAATCCACCGCGCATACCACTGCGCCACGGAGGTCGTCGTATGACGCCAAAGGCGAATATTTTTGTTTGTTTAAGCGTGTAGGTGGGTATTTGTGTTTAGGTTAATTAATATTTTAAATACTAAAGAGATTCTAGTTCCCGCAAGTTAGCGAAAATTCTGAATTCTAAATTCTAAATTCAGATGAAGTGACAATCAGCCAATTATATATAAATAAACAATATACAAGATATAAAATTAAGAAATCAAACATCACGCCTTGTTCCCATAGGGGTAGGCAGAGACCACATCCTTCCATTTGCCACGGTCCATTTGCATACTTCCTTAGCTTCTTCCACTCTCATTAATCCTTTCATACAAGTTCGTCGGTTTAGGGTACTCTTGAGTTAGCCATTATTTAAAATGTCCTGAATTTGGGCCAGGACCATTTACCTAGGTCCAACATTTCCATTCACCCTCGCCTTGTAAATCTTTTTTGTTAATCTTCTTTCATTCATTCTCTCTACATGTCCAAACCATCTAAGCATCCTTTTCTCAATTTTAGTCACTACATCTTCTTTTACACCACACTTTTCTCTTATCACACGGTTTTTAACTCTGTCACACAGTTTTAACCCGCACATACTCCTCAATGCTCTCATCTCTACCGCATTTATTTTACTTTTGTGCTTCTTCTGACATACCCAACTTTCACTGCCATACATAATGTGGGCGCCAAAACACCTGTATGCACAGCCAGTCTTGCCTTTTGGGACACTTTCTGGCTGTTCAATAAACGCATACAGAGCACCATTCACCAAGTTCCCAGCATTTACTCTTCTTTCAATATCACTCTCACACGTTCCATCTTTCGTAAATTTACTACCCAGGTATACAAACTCTTTTACTTCTTCCACTTTTCCTCCATCTATCACAATATTACAATCTGTCACATGTTCATCTCTTTCAAAAACCATTACTTTCGTTTTGCTAACATTCACATTCATTCTTTTCCTTTTCAGAGCTACATTCATAATATTTATCATTTTCTGTGGCTCATTAGCAGACGATGCAAGTAATACTTGGTCGTCGGCATAGAGAAGACATTTGATGAGTAACTTTTTCATTCTTAAACCAAATACACTTTCTTTCAGATCTGTCAAAAAGTTGTCCATGAATAAGTTAAACAGCCATAGCGACGCTACACATCCCTGTCGTACCCCTCGCTCCACTGGGAACCAATCAGCCCCATTTATTCTGACACAGGCACTAGATTTTTATAAACAGATTTCAATGCTCGGATCAAACTGCTGCTCACCCCATACGTGGACAATGTTGACCATAGTTCATTCCTAACCACACGGTCATAGGCCTTTTCCAAGTCAATGAAAGCACAATAGAATTTTAAGTGTTTAGCTAAGAATTTCAACGCTTTTATAATCTCTTCTATACTAATCTCACTTTCATTATTTTCCGCAGGGGATATGTCAGTCCTTGCTTCATCTCTTTCAAATAAACTTTCGAAATGTTCCTTCCATCTCTTCAACATGCATTCTTCACCTTTTATCATACTACCATCTGATTTTCTGATTTTACTCAGATCCGAGGTAGTGGATCTTCCTCGAGCATACCGTATGGATTTCCAGAAAAACTTAATGTTAGACTAAAAACAAACTTAATGTTAGACGAAAAACTTAATGTAGAGATATGTATGTAAGTATCCTATCATACATATCTCTACATTCTTCTTTCTTTCTTCTCACAGCTTCCTTAAAGCGCATTTTCACTCTTTTGCAGTTTATTCTTGCAATAAAAAATAGTATAAAAAATAAAGCTGACTTATCCTAATAACTTTAGGTACAAAACATGCCCACGTGGAACGGTGGCAGAAATACTGGCTACATTTACATGCTGCTCCCGGTCTTGACTATGTTTCCCTGATATCATACGCCTATGTGTCAAGTAGACACCCAAATAAGATGTCCCCCCATTTATCAGTGTGGCTAGTGTAAGATTTTACCGCGTCGATATCGAAAACAGTAAAGGCAAATTTTATATGACACTGACACCCACCCATTTGAGTTTTCTCTCGATAGTGCCAGGGGCGCTGTTTCAATTCCATATAAATTTTGCCTTTATGCGAATGTGAAGTTTTCGATTTGTTTTGGTGAAAGCTCACACTAGGCACTCTGATCTCTAGTCACTATCCCATCTAAATCTAAAGGTTAGGATTTAGATGGGATATTAATAATAAAAATAATTTACTCATTGTTAGAGTAGCATTCGCCACGCTTGCTTATTGGAATTTCGGCTTTCATTAGTATAGTCGACTCAGTTTTGGTCTCGGTGGCACCCCAGCCAGCCACAGTGGCAGTCAAGCCCATGAGATTTCTCTTACGCAGTTCACCATACACTGGCAAACATATTGGTGCCGCATTTTCTGGAACAATTAATTTAAAATCAATATTTTAAAAAATCAAACATATATATTATCTAGCATCGATTCTTTGCTAAGACAAAATTAACCAAGAGTCGAAATTCAATTTGTTCATCTCGTTTCGTTTTAGACTTCATGAGGCCAACTTCTGACTCTTCTGATAATTGCATTGTCATTAAAATTATTATGTAAATATGCCAAATATAGAATAAATATTGGTTTTGCTCCGCTCAACTTTATTAATCTTGGTGCCAAAAATAAAAAAAAACATATACTAGTCGAATTGAGAACCTCCTCTGTTTTTTGTCGGTTAAAAATAAAAGTTTCATAGCGGAGGAGCAGATATTTTTATATAAATTTTTAATAGTGTTTTTATAGATATAATTTTTTGTATTCTATATATTGTTAAAAATGAGAAAATTCTGTGGCATAAAGTTACAAACATTACGCAGAAAACAGTACTCAGAACGCTTGAACTTTTTTACTCTGGGTGGGAATTTGAAAGTTCAGTATTCGATTCTCGAAAAAAATCGACATAAAAGTTAACGTACTGTATGTCGATTCTAGAAAAAAAAATATCGTACAAACATCTCGTCGATCATCCCACCTTCAATTTGACTGTCACTCCAATTGGGCAAAAAGTCATTGGAGAATAGTGATTACCGTTTTATCCTCTTTGCAACCTTCAACGGCTTCAAAAGTGACATTTTTTTTAAGAATCGACATACTTTTTTCATTCATATAGCCCAAAACACTTACTACTTGGAATAATAGGTTCGCTAAGGCGGAGAAGCGCAATGTCGTTTTCTGGTCGTTGTTCAATGAACTTTTCATGCGGTATTTTATCTTCAACTTCTATATCCTGGAATAAAATCAAAGATGGCAAGTCAACGTTAAAAGTCATAATTAAGATGTGTAATTAAAAAATATATATTTCAAAGTTCTCTTAGATAAAACCGCGTTTACTACTTAATATATTTTAGGATCGAAATGTTGAAAGAAAATACATTAGTCCTGTGCTGAGTTTCATATATAGGACTAGCGGACGCCCGGGGTTCACTCGCGTAGTTCCCGTTTTCGTGGGATCGTCAGAATACAACTTAGCCTATGCCACTCCCACTCACAACATGAGTTGAACTATCACATACAAATGAGTTTTTATAATCGGACTGAAAAATTGAAATTTGATTTTTCGTGACTACGTCTTATAAAAGTACCCGAAAAAACATGACTCATGCGGCGTTAACAAACAAACATACAGACGGACAAAATATTAATTTATATTAATTTTAAATTAAAAATTAATATATTTATTATAAATTTAAAATATAAATTTATAAAATCAAAATCAATTATTTTATTCATTTAAATTAATATTTATAAAAATATACTTAAATTAAAAATTTTAATAACCAATTAAATGCTACCATTCCATCAGTATTTTCTTAAGACGTTGTCACGTTCAACTATCGTCAGTAAATCGATTTTACAGACAACCAATTTTTTTTACGAAAGTGCAGTTTGTAATTTGAAATTATAAACAGCCATTTCAAGTTTAGTTTGTATATGTTAAAAGCATTAAGCAATCGAGCCATGGAGGTCGTAAAAGTGATAGAACAATTTTATTTTGACGGCCTCCGTCACGTAGTGATACGGATTCATAAGACGGATGTCCTGGGTTGGATTCCCAGCTGTATTAAGCTTCGGCCATGGCTAATTAACACCCTACTGGCAAAAACGTCCCGCCTAGCGATTTAGCGTTCCGGTAAAATTCTGTGTACAAACCGAAAGTGGTGTGGAGTTTATTATCTTCCTAATAAGTTAGCCCGCTTCCGTCCAAGATTACTTACCACTAGGTGAGATTGTAGTCAAGGGCTAACTTGTAGTAAATAAAAAATATACCTGTATACTATCAGTAGTCTCGCAAATTTTATTCGCGCCGTTTCCTTGACAATCTATGTCAGTGGCATAATCCAGTTCTCCAATACGTACACCAACTATCTTCCTCAATTCACCAGTATTCGAATTGACAGTACAATGGGCGGCTGTTAGGATGTATCTTGAGTTGATAATACTTCCACCGCAAAGGAATTTTGTACCAACACCTAAGCATGTTTGGAACAAATTAGTTTTGCATAATTATCATTAATGGTTAATTTAGGGCTAGGCCTCTCTTCTGTGCCAGACTTCGAAGCAGTGTTAACCAGCGATTTCCATATATCACGACATAGACTGCGTGTTTCTGTTCTGCATAGCCGTCCGGTGTACGTTTTTTAGACATACACAGACAAAATAAATGGGAAGCATATGGATCTACCCACCACACTGCTCCAATGTGTGTTGACGGGCTAAGGGTGATAATGTCTAATTATTTAACGATAATTATCGGATGTGGATTATAGTGTCCACGGTTAACGGTTTTACTACACTCCGGTGCGTCAACATTCTACCCTTAACTACTGCTGTTTAGTTTTGTTTAATAATGGTATTGTAAAATGGGCGTGTACTTGTGTTATAAAGGATGAGCACCATCCAGGGGAACTCATACAGCCTGGCGATAGATCCGTAGGTGATGCGCGTGCCGTGAAGTCTTCCACAGTCGTCAGTCAACAGACCGAAGTTACGATGTTTTTCTATGGAAACTTCGTCGCTATTCTCTTGGGAGTCTCTCCGGGAAACTTCGTCGCTATTCTCTTGGGAGTCTCTCCGGGAAACTTCGTCGCTATTCTTTTGGGAGTCTCTCCGGCAAACTTCTTCGCTACTCTCTTGTAGTATGCGCACTTTCAATTTCCCCATGGGAAAGTCTGAGCAACACACCTGGATACCATTACAACTACTAAAAACTTGTCGTGCCCCGCGGTTTCAACTGCGTAGATTCTGTTTCTGTGAGTAGTCTATGTTATATACCAGATTATAATCCATTTCTGAGCCATATCTGGTTATAATATATTATAATTCACACCCATTCAGCCGTTCAACCAGATTAAGTAATAAATATCTATAAAATAGACGTATTATTGTTAAATTGTCTAATTAACCGCGCAATTTTCTTTCGTAAGAATCTTCTCCCGATTAACCCCGATTTCCCTTGGACTTAGCGTGACACGTGAACGGCTGGACCTATTTCTTTAATTCTTTTTTGTTGTGTTTGTTTTAAACAGGATACCACTTTGTAGAATACTTTAATTTTATTTGCTTTAGGCTTGAAAATGACCTCGCGAAGGGTGTCAAAACATCATAAAATAAAAAAATAGGAAATTCTAAAATATCTGTTAAAATAAAAAAAAATGATTTTTTTTTATATTTCTGACGAAATAAATCGGAATGCATTTTCGTGCCAATGAATTAATAAATAGAAATTATTCAGTTGGCGGAAAATATGAAATATGGTACAGAGATCAATTGTTAAAGTCAGGTATAGCATAGGCTACTCATAGAATCCGAATCTACACGGGTGTAACCTCGGGCACTGGGGCGAGGGTTAAGTTTAATGACGATCACTCCTCATAAGGAAACAGCGCTCCAAAAATCATTCAAAACATACCGAAATTTCAAAATGTCGACCTAAGAAAAAGAAGTAGTTATTTGGGTTGAGAGTGTTATTTTGAATATTTTTTATTCTAACAGCAATACTGTAAAACCTTTACTTTCGTTGATATTGTAATAAAAAATGCTCAAAATAATACCCTTAATCCAAAAAACTAATTTTTCATTGGCCGGCACTTTAAAATTTTAGTATTTTTGTATGGGCCGTGAATGATGTCCTTTGTGGTAGAGCATCTGCTTGTAATAAAGAATAACCACAGTTACCCACCTTTAGTTTGTAGCCATCGAAACCACAAAAGGCGTCATGTAATCTATATTCTTCGCTTCGGGGCAAAATCCCATAGTAGATGAATTTAAAAAAATTGAAGGCCGTTTCACACGATCCAATTGAAACGCAATCGAAGCAGCGGCGCGCTTTGAGTGTAGCTGTAAAATAAATAAATCTTTCTGTCAAATTAAATCTTACTTAATATTTAGAACCATCCAAGATGTTCTTTTTAAACTAAAATTATTGTAAAGGTATTGTAATCGACGCTTTCGTTTAGAAGCTACCGTGCGCAATAAACACAATAAGACATGTCGAAATTATAGCACTGCTATTTTTATTTGACGGGTAAAAACACAGCAGGAAATACTTACGGGAACTTGCAAAAGTAAACAAATGTTGACTTCCGGCAAACACGAAAACACAAAATAAAACTTTGAACGTTACCATGACTAATTCAATATCTATTAAATTAATAATAAATTAAAAATATTAACATTTAAACAATCTGTACTGTTACGTAGTAATTATCTCGTATTCTAATGAAAATCGTCATGAAATGGCCGTTAAATATGTTTTAGTATTAACATATTATTATAAAGCAATGTCCCTAAACGCGTCTGTCTGTCCGGTCGCGATAAACTCAGAAACTACTGAACCGATTTTCTTACGGTTTTTACCAATAGATGGAGTGATTATTGAAGAAAATTGTAATATACAATTTGTTAAGTTTTTGTAAATGACGATCGGAAAAACCGCACCGTCTTAGAGCTTTAATAGTAAACGCTGCCTGTTCTGTTTGAGATACAACAAAAAAATGTATAGAAGAATTATTTCTCTTTATTTAGACTTAAAAACATTTTTAAAAATCGTGTAAGGAAACACTACCTAACATTTTAATAAGTAGTTCATGTAGATATTAGATTAAAGATTACTTTGTTAAATATATGTACTATGTGTATAATAAATATATATGTATTGTACAAGTAATATATATGTATATATATTAATATAATGTGTATATATATGTATGCCGTATTAGATGCATGTATATTGTAGTTTTACTTTTTTTATTTTTGCAATTTCCCGTCTCACAGAATATTTAGAACCTGTCAGTAGGTTGCCTGGAAGAGAACGCTCTTTGTGATAAGGCCGTCTTTTGCCAATTAATGTTACCCTGTTTCTTCTGCTATGTTTATCTTTATAATTTGCAATAAAGTTTTTAAAATAAAAAATAAAAATAAAAACGGCCATGACGGCATATATAAATATTTTGGAGATAAATTGCTATAGTCAAGGATAACGTATATTTATTGCGGAAGATTCTTGATGTTCCCGGGATCCAGTCATAAGGCGATGAGATGGGACATCGCTGGGTTTTAGTGGGTATTTTGGCTACTTCTTAGCCGAGGAGTCCCACATACCCCCCCGGAAACAGCGCAGCAGTGACCGCTTTGTTTCCGGGGGGAATGCGTAAACGCATTTCCCAGCGTTAAAAAAAAAAAAAGAGGATAACGTATATTTATTGTTTTTTGGTGTTCTTGAAAGTTTTTCGACGGCCCAGTGGCGCAGTGGGTAGTGACCCTGCTTCTGCGTCCTAGGCTGTGGGTTCGATTCCCACATCTGGAAAATGTTTGTGTGATGAGCGTGGATGTTGTCCAGTGTCTGGGTGTTTATCTATATATTATAAGTATTTATGTATAATATATATATAAATATTCATCAGCTAGTACGCTTACTTTGGGGCTATGTAGCGATGTGTGTAATTGTCCTGTAATGTTTATTTATTTATTTATTTATAATTCACTAATGTATTATGATCGCAGCCAAAGTCGCGGACGTTTGCTAGTTAGTTTTTAATATTGTATTTAGTGTTTGCGTAATATGATAAGCAAATTAATACTGTATATAGAAATTATATGTATTATATTTTGCAAATATCGTTTCCTGTTTAATTTTGTTGCGTTTTGGTTTTCCGCAATAGGTTCTAAGCTCAATTAAATTAAATTTAGGTGAAATTTAAATACCTAAGTGCAATATTTTAACTCTATTATTAAAATATAAACTAATACTAATAAATTGTCGTAGGATTCCCGTCTAATTTCGAAACCACACGGGGCCCTTAGTCATAAACTTGCTTGTTCTTGTTGCTTGCATTTTCTTGCGATAGTTACTAATATTTTTTACTCTTATATACCTCTCTATATATAGGTATATATAAATATTAATACCTATTTCTCTTGGTCGCGGGACATGCGTGAACGGCTGAGCTGATCTCGTGAATACATTTTTTATTGTCCTATTGTCAGAGGTACCCTTTCTATTAAAAAAAATTGGTTGTCTGTAAAGTCGGTTTACTGACGATAGTTGAACGTGACAACGTCTGAAGAAAATGCTGATGGAAAGGTAGCATTTAATTGGTTATTAAAATTTTTAATTTAAGTATATTTTTATAAATATTAATTTAAATTAATATAATTATTGATTTTGATTTTATAAATTTATATTTTAAATTTATAATAAATATATTAATTTATAAGTATATCAATTTTTAATTTAAAATTAATATATTTAATATACGGATGTCGAACGCTGCTGAACGCCAAATCCAATTGTGCTTCTTTGTCGCTCGTTTCGCGCTCTCGCTTGCACTTCAAGCCTTACATGGAACGCCTCAAAGCGAGGTAACGACGCATGACGTCATGTTTTTTCGTGCGTGCAGCCGGCTCTATCGAATTATAAGACGTTTTCACGTCAAAAAAGAATCATCAAAATCGGACGTCTCTGTAAATAGTTATGCGTGGTCATACATAAAAAAAAATATGCACGTCGAATTGAGAACCTCCTCCGTTTTTCCTCGTCGGTTAAGATAATAAACTAAATTAATGTTTCCAGCCGTTTTCAAGTTTTTCGCTCAGCAACACAGCGATTAATTTTTTTTTATTTGACTACAAGTTGGCCCTTGACTGCTATCATACCTGATATTTAGTGATGCAGTCTAAGATGGAAGCGGGCTAACTTATTAGGAGTAGGGTTAAATCTACACTCCTATCGGTTTCTACACGACATCGTACCGGAACACTAAATCGCTTGGCGGTACGTCTTTGTCGGTAGGGTGGTAACCGCGGCGAAGGCCTCCCACCAGCCAGACCAAGAAAAATTAAGTCTCAAACTGCCCCACCGGGAATCGAACCCAGGCCCGTCCGTCTTATAAATCCACCGCACATACCACTGCGCTACGGAGGTCGTCAAATTTTGATCTTTAATCAAGTGTTTAGTAGAATTCCATAGGATACATGTGGCAATTATGACTCTATAAATAAACATAATGTCAATAATATGACCTGTACAGCGGTCAAAGTGAAAGTCAAAGTTTTCCTGTATACCTACACTAGTACATTACATTACAATAGATTACTGATATCAAAATACTGGTGTTTAATATTCTTCTTTAAAACGGGATTTAATAACAAATAAACATATGAAGAAACTTATTAAATTTTTCAAATAATTATCCTACGTATCCTACTATGACATCATAATTTGTAACACCGTAGTAGCTCAGTACAAATTTTGATTTTGAACGCGACAGAATAGGTACCCCTAAGTAAATAAAGTTGGACATCTTTGTCGGATTTTAAATTAATTTCCACTATAGAATCATCTGTCTTATTCACAGCTATTAAGTAAATTATGATTGCCTCGTTGGTCTCGGGCCTAGCCTTTGTGGCTTCTGTCACGAGGTCGAGGTATGAAATAATACTGGGTTTTTCTTTATTGCAACAAATTTTCATTAAAATTCTAAGCCAGACAAAAGCACGTCTCTGTATCATCGTCACCTGATAGTCACCGTTACATAATCAAAAATTATTATTGATTTTTGAAATAAACTCAATATCGCCTTTCCGATAAGGAGGGAGTCGACAGTGCGAGTCTCGACTCTATCTCTCTCAGTCGACACTATAGATAAAAATATAGAGACGAAGTCGAGACTCGCACTTTCGAGTTTCGTTACAGGATCGCCCTGTAATATGAGGTTGATAATGATGAGTAAATTCAACACTATCAAAAAAACTGTGCTTTTTTATCACTTGAATGATTAGAAAGCGAGCTACAGGTTCTCCTGATGTTAAGTGATAACCTGCCCATTGCATTTAAAGCATTGGAGAAAGTGCTGTTGTAAACCCTTAAAGTATTTATTTATGCACCCTGTAAATAACCCCTATATTATAATAACTGTGTGGAAATACCGCAGCAAGGAGCGTTGTTATTGTTTTTAGGGTTGATCACTTTGTTGTCCGTCTAGCCGTCCGTCTGTCAAGACCCTTTATCTCTTATTAAATTGAGTTTTATGTTTGTTAATCTTGCAAATGATTAATGAATTTAAAAGTATAGTATTACAAGATTAAATTAAAAATTGATCAATCCCGGTCAAAAATGTAATTCGCCATTTTTTCGTCCCTGCCAACTTGGGCTTGAAACTTTTCATAATATTCTACTAGTTAATAATATGATAATAATAATAATAAAAGCCATTTAATCCCAAATCAAAATTGCAAAAATAGACAAAGAAAGATGGTTTTTATCTTTCTTTGTCTATTACAGGTACTGAAGATAAAAATAAAATATAAGAAATTAACCTTACAAAATGAACTAATTTAAATTAACAATAACAAAAGTAGCAACAATAAAAGTAGTAATAACTAAGTCTATAATTTAATGTTTATATATATATATATATTTTTTTTTTTATTTGGGTACCCATTTTCGGGTAAAGGCCTCCTCCATCATGCTCCAACGAACTCTGTCGGCAGCAGGCCTCGTCCATGTGTGACCACTGACCTGCGACATCTTCAATATCATCTCCAACGAGCGTGTGGTCTACCGCGCGGTCGGATGCGATCACGCGGCCACCAGTGCAACACTCGCTCGCTCCAACGACCGTCTCTAGTGCGCGCTACATGACCTGCCCATCGCCATTTTAGTTTGCATGCTAGTTCTGCAGCATCAATTAGTTTGGTCTTGTTCCTTATGTCAACGTTCCTTTGACGGTCGCTTAGTTTCAGGCCTAATATACTGCGCTCTATCGCTCGTTGGAATTTTTGTATTTTATCAATAATCCGCTTGGGGAAAAACCAATAAGTAGTCTGTGATCTGTAGAGTAAGTTGTTCTTATAACCTGGACATTCAAGATTGCTCTAAAGTTTTTTGTCAGTATGTAATCTATTTCATTTCGAGTTTTCCCGTCGGGAGACAACCAGGCACAGCGGTTTTTTTGCCTTCTTAAAAAATATAGAGCTGGGTTTGTAAACAATATTGAACAAGAACTTCACCCCTGTCATTTCTCGTGCCGTATCCCCATCTACCCATAACTTTGCCATCCTCTAGAGTTGGTTTCCCAACTTTGGCATTGAAATCTCCTAGGACAAGGGTGTGTGTAGGCGTTCTTTCGAGGCTTAAACTAAGATCGTTATAGAATTTCTGTAGCTCATCCTCTGAGGCTTTTTTGGTAGGTGCGTATGTTTGGATGCAGGTTATTTTTACATTTTCTATGGATACGTCTAGTCGTATTACTCTATCGGATACAGCTATAAAGTTCGTTATATGGTTTTTTAAGTATTTTTTAATCATAAATCCAACTCCATTGAAACCGGCTCGTTCCCCATTATAGATGAGTATATATTTACTGTATTCTAATATTTTCAAATTTTGTTTTTTAATATCCGATAACCCTAGAATATCCCACTTGATATTTCGAAGAAGTGCCGTTTTTAAAAAAATCCATTGTTATAAAAATAATGTGTACTGCATGGCCATAAAAATATATGACTATACTTTGGTAAATTCATTAAGACGCGCCCCACTATTTCTCGCGAGGGAAAACCGAAGGGAGCGGGGAGTACAGTTCGAACATCAGTCTACGCGGGCTATTGTTGGTTGTATCGCTGCGTGTCATGACCGAACGGAATGATGCTCTACTTAATTTTTTTAATAATATTATATTTATAATGTCAAAAAAACGTATCGTATGATGATAAACTACACATTTAAATGGGACTTAGCCAGAAGAATCGTTCCGTTGCCCATTCCTTCAGGTTAACCGACTCGACTTTAATTTTTCTACAAAGGTCACTTGATTGGTGGTATTGTTCTGCCAATATAGATTTTCTAAATTAGCTTAGCAAAATAGCTTTGGTCATTGGTACTATCCTACTAAAAAAGACGTACCCTCAAGCGATTTAGCGTTCCGGTACGGTATCGGGTAGAAACTATACAGGAGTACAAATAAGTTTCCTCCGTTTTTTAACACAAATTAAATATTTATTATAAAAGAACGGTAATATAAATTTATTTAAAATATTGCCTATCACTTGCAACCACTTTTTTCCATCTCTCAGGCAGCATTCGAATCCCACGTCTGAAGAACTACTTGTCTTTTGAGGCTATCTACGAATCAACCCAATTTTTGGTATCCTCATAAGATGTGAACCGCTGCGTCTTCAGAGCATGTGCCATGGACCGGAACAGGTGATAATCGGACGGTGCAATGTCTGGTGAATACGGCGGGTGGGGTAACACTTCCCAATCAAGTGTTTCCAAGTACTTTTTCACGGGAGCCGCAACATGTGGACGAGCATTGTCATGCAGAAGAATAATTTTTTCGTGTCTAGAATAGTATTGAGGGCATCATTTCACTTAAGCATAATCGGCGTTCAATATCTCTCGGCTTTAATTCGTACGGAACCCAATTTCCTTGTTTATGAATAATTCCTAATGATTTTAAACGATGTGAGACTGCTTGCTGAGTGACTTCTAATGTTAGAGCAAGTTCTTTTTGTATTTGAGATGAATCTTCCTTCAATAATTCCTCCAATTCTGCATCCTCGTAAATTTTTGGCTTTCCACTGCGATCTTTGTTTTCTACGTCGAAATCACCGTTTATAAACTTTTGAAACCACTCTCGACACGTTCTCTCACTCAAAGCACCCTCACCATATGCTTCTACGGGCAATTGATGCGCCTCAGCAGCAGATTTCTTTAAATTAAAGAAGTAAACTAATATTTCCCGCAAATGACGCTTACTTTGCTCAAATTTTGACATTTTCAACTTATAAAAATTATATTTTACCAATATAAAATCAATAATATTATTAGGTTATGTTGTTCTTGAATGTCCAAACTATTTTTTAAGCCGGTTATCATCTGCGAAAGCTAACCGAAACTCCGTACCGCACCATCTACAATAAAACGGCGGAAACTTATTTGTACTCCTAATAAAAAAATGTAGATTTTAATGCTACTCCTAACAAGTTAGCCCGCTTCCATCTTAGTTTACATAAACTAACTTGTAATGAATCAAAATAATAATAGATATCATGGGTTCACGCTTTACAAAAACACTAGGGGTATGGTAGACAAGACAGCGTGGAGTTGAGCTCAATCATTAAACTGTTTAAACAAAAGAAAAATAGATATACTAGGTACCTATCTGAGATGATTGTGGGTATGTGTGTTTTTAAGATATTGTTAAATTGTCTAATAAATATATGTCGAAGGAATTAGACTAGAGACTTAGAATAGATTGTTGTAATATTGTAATAGATGTCATTGTTTATGGAAATGTTACTGTCTGTGGATGTAATTATTTTTGGTATGTCACGAGTTTTTTTATGAAAGTAATCGAAATAGAACTAATTGTTATTTAGTTAGAACTACTTGTATCGCACAGACAAACCCTTCGGTTTCCCCAAAGAGGTCTCCGAAGCGCAACCACTGCACGGACGCTTTTCTATCAATATGGGGCTCATGAAGAGCCTTAAAAAAGCGTCCGTGCAGCTCCTTCCCCTTCCATACGGTCTCTCGGTCAGAAGTGCTCAGTACCACCGGTTTCTGCCAATCGCTCTTGGCCAAGGATAGGGGAGTGAGTCCTTTATCACATTCTATGACTTCCATATGCATCGGAGACTCCCTTTTCGTCTCGAAGTAGGTCCTGAGGCTGCATATCTCCCGATTATGCATGGTTTTGGCGCTGAGTAGGCCTCTGCCACCGCACTTTCGGGGGATATACAACCTCATGACAGACGATTTTGGGTGATGCATACGGTGGAGAGTCATAGTCGTGCGGACTCTTGTATCCAGGACGTTAAGTTCGGTCTGAGAACATCTGAGCACGCCAAAGGAGTACATTATTATTATTATTATTAAGAGATTGTTCAAGTTCATTAAGTCTCCCTTCTGATACAAGAGATCTTATGTTATAGGTAGCAATGTAGAGTAAATTACTGATGGAGGGTTTTGGTCTGAGACTCCCCCGGCGACCACCCGTACGGGGAGCTATTCTACTAGTTAAGTCTATCCATTTGATGTCCATATTGAGAAAGTTGTGAAAAAATATGTAATCCGCCATTTATTTTTTATTCCGCAGCTATTTTAGACCGTTTTTCATCAAACACAGCTCAGAACCAACGCCAGGAGGCTTTAAAAAGAAAAAACTGCATCGAAATCGTTCAATCCGTTTAAGCGCTACGATGCCACAAACAGACGACAGACGTTCAAACTTATAAACCCCTTCTGTTTGCGTCGGGGGCTAAGAAGAGAACAAAGTTTTTTTTTAATTATAGTTTTTATACGTTTTTGATGAAAACTTTAGTGAACCTAAAATATACCACAACGCATTAGCGGTTTCCAGAGTATGAACAACTCTCGATCTAAATTACAAATTTGCTAACTTTACCATCGACTTTTGTAAAGGCAACTTTTGGAATAAAGGAATTCAATGCATGTCACTTATACGCAAGTATACTTTGATATAAAAGTTTCAAATTTTCAGCAGTATAAGTTTGGGAACAAACTTTATACTGCTTTACACTATAGCGAAGCGAAAAACTGCCTCCGTGGTGTATCAGCTGTTATAAGATGAAGGTTCGATACACAGCTTGGTGAATTGAGATTTTCCAGATTGGTCTAGGTCTGGCTGGTGAAAGGCTTGCCGCGGCCAGT
This sequence comes from Mycalesis mineus, assembly GCA_034621355.1. Classification (NCBI taxonomy): domain Eukaryota; kingdom Metazoa; phylum Arthropoda; class Insecta; order Lepidoptera; family Nymphalidae; genus Mycalesis; species Mycalesis mineus. Next base: position 4,163,191 of record CM067897.1, read on the forward strand.
TACTACCCTGCCGTCAAAGACTCACCACGGCCAGTTACTACCCTGCCGTCAAAGACTCACCACGGCCAGTTACTACCTTGCCGTCAAAGACTCACCACGGCCAGTTACTACCCTGCCGTCAAAGACTCACCACGGCCAGTTACTACCCTGCCGTCAAAGACTCACCACGGCCAGTTACTACCCTGCCGTCAAAGACTCACCACGGCCAGTTACTACCCTGCCGTCAAAGACTCACCACGGCCAGTTACTACCCTGCCGTCAAAGACTCACCACGGCCAGTTACTACCCTGCCGTCATAGACTCACCACGGCCAGTTACTACCCTGCCGTCAAAGACTCACCACGGCCAGTTACTACCCTGCCGTCAAAGACTCACCACGGCCAGTTACTACCCTGCTGTCAAAGACTCACCACGGCTAGTTACTACCCTGCTGTCAAAGACTCACCACGGCTAGTTACTACCCTGCCATCAAAGACTAACCACCCAGAGATGATATAGAGTTCCGGTACGATGTCGTGTATAAACCGAAAGATGCGTGGATAGCTTTACATTCCTAACAAGCTTACATCTTAGATTGCGTTATCACTTACGAGTACATCAGGTGTATTCGCATTCAAGTATTAACTTCGATTTTATAAAAATTTAAATAACCCTGAATCGACGTTATGCATTTCGGTACATTTTAAATTCTAAATATTCTACAATTTTCTGAACCAGTGTCACTACAAACGTATATATTTGACTTTTCAAAAGTACTTAGTAAAGTAGGAAATTATATCTGCTTCAAATAACGAATTTGTTTTGATTTATTAAATAGAACCGACTCAAAACGCACTAAAAAGTAAAAAAAAAATTAAACAAAAAATAGAACCGACTCAAAACTTCCTTCAATTTTCCCAGGATATCATTATCAGATACTAACATGATGACTATGTGACCATATTGGAAGTGTACCTTTTTCTAACAAAAAAAGAATTATCAAAATCGGACAACTCTGTAAAAAGTTATGCATAAAAAAATACATACGTGTCGAATTGAGAACCTCCTCCGTTTTTTTTCGTCGGTTAAAAATTGACGGATAGGATATTCGTAATTATATGTAAACTTTATTATAAACAGTGGAAACAAAATCCCACTGATACAATGTAATCGAGAAATATCGATAACAAAAATAATATCCAATTGTCAAACTCTCCCCTTTCAGCCATTTACTGTCTAAAACAATTTCAGAATCATATCACGATATTTCTAATTTTTCCAATAAAGTTGCCTGGAGGCCACTTATCCAAAAAGCAATAAATATAATGGATACTGGAAATGAAAACCAATCGCCTGTGTATCTATACTCAGCTGTTATGTTTGCAATATTATTCGACCTTACTCTTGTTGTCAGAGGGGAGGATAGGGTTTTTGGCCAGGGTAAGTAGTCCAAACATTGATAATGGGAAAATACATTGAAAGCAGTACAACCTTGCTTCCTAGATTTTCTCATTGGTCTAGTAGTTAGCTTATGTGGCTTGGATCACAGTTAGCTTATGTGGCTTGGATCACAGTTAGCTTATGTGGCTTGGATCACAGTTAGCTTATGTGGCTTGGATCACGAGGTCCTGGATTCAAATCCTAGATCGGGTTGTGGATTAATTTTGAGTTTTTCTTCCTTCTAAGTAATTTTCAATTATTAAATTCTAAACCTGGAAAAAGGAAGGTGGTCGTTGTAACGCTGTACCTCAGAGAGCACATTAAGCCGTCTGTTCTAAGAAATATTTTAAAACATGGTTAATATTTTTTTTATGAAATGTAGATTCACGACCTAAATTTCACAATTTCTGGCAGTGTTACTTATACACCGTTTCGCTGGACGCCTTCTGGTAATGCATCGCAAGACTAACACCTTCAGACGTGTTACTTTATACGACGCAGCAGGTTACGAGTTACTGGCTCTTAAACTAAGTTATGAAACATAATAACTCGGTGGCATAACCGTTGCTTGGGGTAGCACAGACTAACGTACATTGTTAATTCGAAGTAATTGCTTGTAAGAATCATTGTTGGTGATACTAAGAATAATTGATGGACCCAGTAGATGGCTTTAGAAGGTACTCGTAAGTGCAACACTTCTTTCTGTTTTCAACAGCTTAAGGCGTAGGTGTTATGCCTTATGTGACTGTATTGTTTGTATATGGGTTGTTAACTGCATTATTGTCAAATATTTGACAATAATCAAATTATAAGAGTTTCAATATTATACAAACTTGTTTACAAAGCAAATAAAATTATGAAAAACTAATTAAATTGATCAAAAGTTATAAGCAATCTTGAATCTAATACCAAGCAAATCTTGCCAATAATCTGATTTTCGGATAGGGCTACAAAGATTTTTATAAAATTAAAATTCCATTTTAGCGAAAAGGGGACAGAACACTCCTATTTCAAAAATTCAAGTGCATGTAACTGCATATCTGTTAATTGATTTTTCACTGTACCTTATTATTTTTATCGTAGTTTATAATAAAGTAATGGAAGAAATTGAGTCAAATACATTTATGCAGCTAAGTAGCAATGCTACTTCTTTTTTATTAACTGCAAGTTGGACCTTGACTGCTATCACACCTGATGTTAAGTGATGATGCAATCTAAGATGGAAGCAGGCTAACTTGTTAGGAGTTGGATGAAACTTTCAGTTTCTACACGACATCGTACCGGAATGCTAAATCGCTTGGCGGTACGTCTTTGTCAGTAGAGTGGTAACTAGTCACGGTGAAAGCTTACCACCAGCCAGACCAAGACAAATTAAGAAAAATCTCAATCAGCCCCGCCGAGAATCAAACCCAGAACCTCCGTCTTATAAATTCACCGCGCATACCACAGAACCACGGTGGTCGTCAAACTTGGCTTCATAAATGAGAATGGCGGTAGTACTTTGAGCCTTGTGTCAAAATAACTACTTTATGTACCTAATAATATTTATGTTTTGCCAAATCAAATGAAAGTAATATTTTACTGTTACTATACTTAAATAAAAAGCACGATTTGAATAAGTCTTCAAAAATGTCGAGGCCTTAATCTCCTCACAGAAAGTAATAATATTGTGTTAACAATAATTTAATATTGGAACTGTTAATTTTTATAAATGGAAATTTATGTGTTTCTGTAAGGTTTGAAAGAAAACTGTAATAAACCTACTTGTAATAAAAGAATTTGAACTGAATTGAACATGAATGACACCTGGAGTCGCAAACACATATTTACAGAAATTACATCCGTTGACGTATGGTAGGTGTCCTGATTTATCCGTCTCAAGAACATAGATTCAAAGTTATCCCGACACTTTTGTCTTAGGGCAGATGTCGTAAGTGAATGTCGCACACAACTGTGAAAGTTTGCTGCGGCGACGTTTCTTTGCATGCACTTTGGGGATGTTATGAGAATACGATATTCGGTTGTCTGCCCGCATCTTTATGGCATGATAAAGTTTAACCATTTACAAGACTTTTTACTGTTTTGTATTAACCTAGTTTTAAAAAAGCAAAAGACCGTCTGAAATGTTTTTTACTTGCATTTCATTCTACAGTTTTAAGCAACTGAATATAATACCTTAAAAGTTCTCTCATGTTTAGACTTTGATTTTTTAATTCATTTTGAAAATTAAATTTTAAGTTAATTAAAAAATCAAAGTCGTTCATAAATGTTTGTTCTTTAACATACATTTTTAAACTGACTGTGATAAAACTTTAAATTCAAACTGTAAACTTATCTAGTATGAAAAGGTCAAATGCTTGATTTGTTAGTTTTAATTTATCAACGGAAGGGCCGCTCTTCCCACACGATGATGAATGGATGACCAGCTGAAGGAAAATAATAAGATGGACTTCTAAAGCCGGTGGAAAAAATGGACCCTTTCGTGGTTGGGATTCTACCAGGACTATGAAACTTCAGAAATAAAGGAACGACTGCAGATAGAGATGACTATTTAAACGAATGAAATAGGAACTATTCAAATGCTGTAGTTAATTAATACTAAGCGCACCGGCATAATTAGCGGACCATAAAAAAGGTCCATAATGAAAAAATATGGTTTTATTTTAAAATCTACTTACTACACTTCTTTTGTTATTTAAAGTTTAATTTGTTTTACTTAAAATGAGATCACATTAAGAACAGATTTTGCATGTAAAGGCTATTAAATGGTACATTTTTGAACTTTTCATGTAACCGAGAAAAGTGAAAATTAATATTAAAATAACAATTATTTAAATTAGAAAAATGGTGATTGATATCGCGTATTTCCTCCACATGCTCTTATTAAAGTTTGTACCCGTCTAAGCATACGAGAATGATGGTCTACTGGTTTAGTCTCCGTCATTCCTCAACTACGGCGATTTACGGTTCACCCACGTTGGCAGGAGCTGGAATTCTTGACTTAACTTTTCTTTTCAGCAAGACTGTAGTATGTTTAGTCGGGTGACTTGTCAATCACCCAGTAATAAACGAGCTACAGAGCGAGTTGGTCGTTTTATTAACACCTACCGATACACCAAAGACCCAAACGTGCTCTATTGGGTTCAAATCCGGTGATCTCGCCGGCCACTTCATAACAGTAATATTCATATCAGTAAGATAAGCTTGAGTTACCCGAGTGGTATGCGGTCGAGCATTATCCTGCATAACAACGAAATCGTCACCGATATATGGGGCAAACGGTATGACATTTTCTTCTAAAACTTATCTGATATGGCGGTCTGCAATCAGACTCCCTCTGTCAATCATTACCAAGTCTGTGCGAGGTCCTAAACAGATGCTCGCCCAAACCATTAATGATCAACCACCGAATGCAACTGAAGTTTCAAAATTTGTCTGAATGTATCGTTCTCCTTTGCGTCTGTATATTCTTTGTCTGCCGTCAATTTGATTTAGGAGAATTCTGACCTCTATTTATATAGAATTCTGATCACTAAACGATACCTTACTCCAATGGTCCGCGTTCCAAAGTCGATGTTCCGCTAAATATGCCGGTGTGTGTAGTTGTGCCCAGCCGTGTGATCCATGTATCTATTTCTCGATTCCGTGGAAGTATCGAGAAATCAGTTAACAGTGATCGCTTACATCGTGAAATTAGGAACTGTGCCACATGTAAATCGAGTTTATAGGGAAAGAGATCATGTGATGTGTCAGTCAGTGGTGTTTCATTCATACACATAAAGAGTACCCACCGGTTCACTCACGTCGACCCCGTTCTCGTGGTAGATCTTAGTGAGCGCCTGCATCTCGAAATGTGTAACTATGTATTTCAAGCAAAACGAATGTATAGTTCTAAAGATAGGTCAGTCGCTATACATGTATATTTCATTTATAGACGTATAGATAAAAGTTTTAGATAAGCTGCGGTTGCGGATATTGTTCTATCGATTGTATTATCACTATCGGCACTAAGCGACAAGTGATTTAATAAAATTTGAATATAACTCATCAAGTGTCACAAATAGTTACATAGTTTCAGTTTGTTTCGTACAAGGAAGGCTAAAAGCCCGCTGGATGACAGAATCCAATCTGCCTGTGTGCCAGTCGAAACTGTTTTGACCATGTTCGTGGATTATGTGAATAAAGTGGGACTGATAAATCGAAATCATGCTATTTTATCACAATATTTTAACAACACAAAAGTGTGATTTTGGATATCATATCTTTTCTATATTCTGTTATCCAGTAGGCCTCCGTGGCGGAGTGCTATGCGCGGTGAGTTTATTAGACGGAGGTCCTGAGTTCGATTTCCGGAGGGGCAGATTGAGATTTTTCTTAATTTGTCTTGGTCTGGCTGGTGGGAGGCTTTCGCCGTGGCTAGTTACCACCCTACCGACAAAGACGTACCGCCAAGCGATTTAGCGTTCCGGTACAATGTCGTGTAGAAACCGATAGGGGTGTGGTTTTTAACCTCTTAACAAGCTAGCCCGCTTCTATCTTAGATTGCATCATCACTTAACATCAGGTGTGATAGCAGTCAAGGGCCAACTTGTAGTCGATAAAAAAAAATTAACTTGTTCAGGGTCGCCCGTAAAGTACTACCCGTTTGGGATTTATAATCAAAAGTAATAAATGTAAACTAACATTTAATTTTTAATGAAAAGAATTTCATATAACTAATAACATAGTAGTTTTGTAAATTTACGCAAATTTAAACATTCTTCGTAATGTATAAAGAGATTGTATATGCCAGTGTCATAGCTGTCCGCCACCAGTAGGTGAATACCGGATCACAGGTAATTGTTACATATTGGTTGGTAAATAAGGATTAAGGCGCCGTTACCATACACCATGGTCACCCTACAACCCAGTAGACAATGTTTGACAGTGTCGGAAAGGTTAACTAGGTTTTGCTACCTAGCGAAGTATCGGAAAATAGTTGGTATCGGCGTTCGTTTGCTGTAAAGTGTTATAACAACAATACTGAAATGGTTTGGCGATACATGTCGGTATCTAAGATAATGTGGACGCCATTTTGACTGTTAGGCTTCGAAGACTGGCTCAGAGCCGAAGCGAAGCTTCGCATCATCATGGTTATACACATTCGTCTCTATTTCCCTATCACTAAAATACAAATTATACAAAAATGGAATCAAACGAAGCGTCACGCGTCGTCAAGATCTAAAAATATAAATGAATTAGAATATGTTGATGTTGAGGCGTAGCTTCGCTTCCTGTTTGTGTTGAGCCTTATTTTAAGGATATATTTTTTTCGGTGAAATTTTGGTTGAACGTGGTAGTCTGTCTAGGATTACTGTAAGATAAATAATAATAATGAAGGAAAGAATTCGAACACGCACAAACTCATAACCAAGTTATCTCGACGTTCACTCTTCGACACTTGGTATCAGATACATTTCCACCGCCAAACTCCCGGCGCACTTATTAGATTGGCAAAATCAATTCGCCCTTGCAGCGGTAACCTAATATTTCCATTACCGATCTATGACGGTTTTTTCCTTTGCCGTTTCCGTCTCGACGATAAATCTACCTCGACGGTAGATTTGATTGTGTGCATTTGTTATTTTTGCTGTAACAAAAGGTCGCCTGGTATAGATCGCTACTAAGCGATAAAACCACCTTTTCTATCGTACTTCCTTTTATTCTTTTATAATGTGACGTACAATTTGAAAAGTGTAAATAAATAAAACTTTTGAAAAAAATGTGATAATTGCTGGCTTAGTATTAGCGATCATGAGGTCCTAGGTTCGAGCCCTGGGTTGAACTATGAGATTTGAGCTTTTCTTTTTTCTAAGATAATCACAGTAGCAGAAACGAGATGGTAAGCTGACAGTGCTCTATTCCCTAGCTCGATAAGTATATATATAGTCGGTCCCGATCATCTAATAGAGACAAAATGTTGTAACCCTTTTGCCAACCTGTATTAGAGCAGCATAGTGGGTTTTGCTTCGAATCTCTGCTTTTAAAAGTAGAAGTTTTCGGTCCATCGGATTTAGTTGATGATTTCGCTAGCGTGTAGAATCTGTACTTTTTTTCGTCAGCTTGTAAGCCCATTGTGTTGATGAGCAGCGCCTTGTTGTTTTTCCGATCTTTAATGTCTCACTCAAATTGGATAATAAAGAGGATTATTTAATTCTAGACTTTAGTCAATCGATTGAAATGATGAAACTATAGTCGACGCATTTTAAACTGAGCCCAACAGATTTGATTCAGAGCCTACCTTAGAAACAGTATAATGAATATTTTATACTCAAGTTTCACTAAAATCAATGTCAATAAAAATATGTGGCACAAAGATTATAGTCTAGTACAGCACATAGGCATGTTACAAGCTAAAATTTACACAGAATCTGCGCAGGTGGAAGGAAGTAGGCTAGAAGTATAATAAATATTGTAATGAATTATGCGTTTAAAGATGATTTATTTGTAGTTTCACGTTGTCAGCGGTCGAGTTCAACCCGTCATCTTGGGGAATTTCACGGGTGTAAATCCCAACAGGTTTACAATCCCTGACTTGACAAACGACTAGGGTTTTCATAATAATACCGCTTAATTAATTATTACCATTGCCTCATTGGTCCAGTTAACCTATGTGACTTCAGATAACAAAGTCCTGGATTGAATAATACTGAATTTGTTTTACTTCTAAGATTTCAGTGAAATTCCAAGCGCTAAGTCAGGAACTTGGGGTAGTTTTACACCCGAGTGCTCTAGAAAGGACGTTTAGCTGTATGTTATTGCTGTATTATAAACATCTGATAGTGATCGTTAAATAATTTTTACTGATAATGTGACAATTCATCCGTTGGAGTATCGTCGTAGACACTCGTAGCAACTCGTAGCAACTCGTAGCGCAAGGTTTAGTTGGAAAAGCAAAGAAATGTTTGAAAATTTCATTTTTGTCTCTCTAATTTGGAAAACTCTTCTTTGTAGCTAGAAATTGGCGCACAAAATTCGTCAGCGTGAAAAGTGATTGAATATGTGTATGAACCACACGACGATGTTAAATAATAATATCAGTTGCATTTTTTGCTTATACTCGTGATTTTTTCATGAAAAGTTGTGAATTGATTGCAAGTAGAAAAACAAATAACTATTTTTATAGTTTACAAACTTAATAAATACTTTCAACGTACATTTCACTCCAATAACTATTCCTTCATAGTTAAATCGTTTTAAACCCCTTCAAGGCAAGAGTGTAGCCATATTTTAGGCAATTATCAAGACATCATCGCTGTTTCCCATCAGGCGTGAATGTTGTTAAGCTTTATCTCTCATAACACTATCAGCTGATGCTTATGATAGTGACGAAATATTTACGTCTTCTCATTGTAAAAGTGCCAATTTTTACAATCGAAAATTTTGAAAGAAAAATATCTCAATTTTTCCAACAAAAAAAAATTCGCCCCTTTACACTTATTAAATGAGTAACGTTTTTACTAAAACAAAATTTAAAATGAACTTGGTATATTTGTAAAAAAAATCATTGAATATATCAATGATTTCAATACTTGGTTTAAAAAACTCAGAGTCCTTGTATGTTGAGATTTTTATTTTTCAATTGGCACTAGCTACATAAATAAATGTTACGTGGATTGTAATTCAAAGCATCTGTTTGAAAAATAAATTGCTATAATACTAACAGGTTATGTATTTAAAACTAGAAATTTATACATGCCACAGGATAATGGACTCTAAAGTGATTTTAATAAGGTATGTCGTGACTGCAGAAATTCCTTACAGCATACCATAACATTCGCTCGTGGCGCATCCTTTGCATCGATGTAAAATTCATGAAACTAAAATATTGAATATTTTGGTACTTTACAGATTATAAACTTAACTTAAACATCGATAGCTCTACGGTTAAGGGAGTATCAATTTAGAAAGTCTAGATTTGGATAAATTAAGTAATTTAGTGAAAAATGCTAGAAAAATGTTCGGAAGTCATTATTAGAATATATTTTTAAAAATGTTACTAAAATGTTTTACTGGAAAAGATAAAACTGCATTCTGTAGCAGGTGTAATTAAAAATAGATCACATGATAATATATTAACAAAAAAATGATGTCTGCAATAGTCAATGAAAGAGTAACACTAACATCTTTAACTATCAGGCCCGATTGCCGTCAAGCACGAGCTTTGATCATAAATAAAGCTAAAAATATAAAATAAATAATGCTGAAACTTAAATTATAATATCGCCTCTTTACAAGAACAATGTGGTATTTTAAAAACAGCAACTTTACAGGAGAGCAATTTTAAACATTTAAGCGTTGATAAATTCTAAAATATTAATAATTTTACTGTCGGAAAACAACTGAATTGTTGCGGTAACTAATGTGCTTTCTACAAACAAGCAAAAAAAACACAGTTTAATATGAAATATGTAAGAAAAACTGATTTAAAAAAACAGTGTCACACATGTCACGTTTTTAATGAAAATATGTCACAAAATGCTTGTAACATATTGATATATCACATTAAAGCTGTTAAATTTAGATGTAAGGTGTGTTTTATTTTACTTATTATACAGTGACAAGTAAAATATAACACACTATCAAAGTAAAAGATCTTGTTTTTAAAAAATAAAAATTTACGAAAATAATGGCTTATTTACACCGTAAACTTAGTTCAAGGCACAATAATCAACAAGAGATCAATCAATCACGTCATAATACTCAGTACTCGGTTTAATTAAAATTATAAGGTAACTAAAAAAATATTTTCACACAAATAAAAAGAGTAAACTGTACTTAAAGTTATGTAATGGTAATTAACGTCTTCTAACACAATTATGGCATCCAGTTTTATAGTACTTAGAAATTCAAAATAGGAACATTGCTACCGCTCTTCATAAACATAGAATCACAAATTCTCTTAATACTATAAAAACACTATCATTTTAAATATAGCAATTAAACATTTTTAAAATAATAGAATTTAAAAATTATTTGTATTTATTCAGTCTTATTACAACGAGTCGTAAAATGGCTTGTGGTATTTCGGAATGAGGTTTTTATTGACCAAATCCATGAGATCAGCTTTTTTTTCTCTCTGCTAGTCCAGTTTTGAAGATATGCCTTTTGCAAATTTTAATTGTGTTTCTATTACACCTAAGCTCCATTAGTCATTTAAAATTTTAACCCACATTTAAATTTACATTTAAATTTATCTTTATAAGAAAGTTTCAATTCACGACTTGGCATATTTTTTTTTATTTGGTACATTGATGAGGCTTCTGTTGGAGGAAATTATTCCTCAGGTGTTTAGCTACACTGACTTTCCAGTTTGCTTCATTTAGCCTTCTTTTTTAACAGTTTTAGTTGGACTAGAACTATACACTATTGGACTTCAGCATTTTCGTTACTTGCGTTTTTAATTGCAGAAGATTCACTGTTCTCTATAATACCGAGATCGTTGAATAACGTAGCATGTTCGTTTGTAGACGAAAATGGTTCCTCGTAGTTTTCAATGTTTATTGAAACCATATAAGATGTTACCAAACTTTGATCATCCGAAACGTTATTTGGTATTATTAGTTGGTAGTGATATTTTGCTCCACGTCAGTATCAGAAGAATACTCAGCACGTTTTGTTGGCTGGGATTCATTAGGATCCTGAACTGAGTCGTCGCTGTCTGAAACATTATAAATGCAATCAATTTCTTGAAGTGTAGTGGTGTTGTAACGGTTTGGTCAATTACCCTCGAATTTGTGAACAGTGCATTTCAATTCAATTACCTTGATACGTAGATGGGCCACTTGAAGAACTGCTAGAACTCGATGAACTGCTAGAAGTAAAGGAACCGCTGCTACTAATTGATTTACGATTATCGATTCTACGAGGTCGGATGGAATCTACTGCGATATCTTTTTCTACAAAGAGGATTGATATAAAGAAATTATAGGAACATAGCTAGAAAAAAAATATCAGTACAAGTATAAAAATACCTTTGGTCTAGCATTTGGCATTTTCATTCTCGTTTGGTTTTAAAATATGTAAATGTAGGGTTTAAATCACTCTTTTGTACACTTAAATTATTTTTAACACTTGTATCTAATTGAACTAACATCCTAGATCATGCCGCCATCTGAAAAACTAACTTGTAAAAAGTACTTTATTTTAGCATGTATAATGTGACATTTTAGCATAATTTAAACGCAAACTTAACGGTTTTCAAAAATAATGATGTGAAATAAAATAACCCATAGTGTTTGAAAACGATTCATCAACAACATGGTTACATTCAAAGATATCACAAAGAAAACTTGTAACTTTTTCATCAATAATGTGACAGTATTCAATATCTCATTATTAATACTTGCAAGTTTTACAACAAAAAAGAGTTAAATAACTAATATCACATTATTGAAGTTAAAGTTAATAACAACAAGAAACATACCTTTGCACTAAAAACCTGGTATAATCGTAATATCACGTTTTTTAAGAAAAGCAGGAACAGTTCACTCGGGTTAAACTAACAAGTCGCATTGTCGAAGTCATGCGCCATACCAAAAGAGACAACGTGATAACGCCTTTTGTCACAGTGGTGTTGTCTATTTCACTCATAGCTCCCCGAATATGCACTTTTAAAATGCCGCGTTTTTATAGAAAATAAAATTCGACATCGCGGTTTTGAATATCAAATAATAAAAAAAAATGTTTTTGTGAGATGTCACATTGTTCTTGTAAAGAGGCGATATATATCTATATGTGTTTTGTTCTACTAAAATCATTTACTAATCGTCGTAGTTTTTCTTACATAAACTCACAAAGACGAATTTATAAAATAGACTGATTTTAATACCGTCGCATACAGATAATGCGGCGATTTTACTTTTCAGCGGAATTCAGTTTACGCGAGCTGTTGAATGTAGCGTACAATTACGAGTTATTCCGACACGTGCTCCTTGCATGACTTTACAGAATGGAACCCTATGGAAGTGTACCTTCAAAACGTACAACGCATCGTAGAATAGCTCCTATATTGCCTGTAACATAGTTAATGAACAAAATAGTCCAGTTTTCCACAATTAAATGTAATTATTATAGGTTAGTGTCTTTGTTCAGCCAGTGGAGACGGCCTTATCGACTGGGCGGCGCCGTACGCGTTCGGCCGCGCTCGGTGTCGCTACACTCGCCGCCTCTCGGCAACTTTCGGCTACGCTCGGGACTTACCACTGTAAATTTAAGGGCTGTGTTACCGCTTTTCCGACGCGCGCCCTGAGTTTTCCATACTCGTATTACATAACAGAGTGACAATATCGCATATGAAAGTCCTGAGTTGCTTCTGTTGTAACGAGTATATGATGTCAGAAAAATTGGAAGACTTTATATAAAAGTAAATATAGTAGTAGAATAGCTTAGCTTCAAAGCAGAAGCGGTCAAAGAGCTCGGCTCAAAGGAAAACGCGGCCAATTTTCGTCGCGCAAAAAGACGATAGTAGCAATTTCCCTTCGCCGACAACCCTTTGGTGGGTCTTCGTTCGGACACATGGCGCGCGGGGGCGCGGGGTGCGCGGCGGGGCGCGCCCGGGCGCCCCTCCTCAGTGGCGGCCTGCAGTGCCGAACGCGCGTGTCGCCTCCGACGCTCGCCCCGCACCGCTCTGCTCACTCGCCAGCGACGCCGCACTCGGCGCTGGCAGCCCGCGGCCCGGCCGACGCTGCAGCCGGGCCGGCCCGAGCTCCATAGCCCGCGACCCATGTGACACCTCGCCAAAATGATTGTGCCGATTGTTTACGTTAACGCTAGTTGATAACCGAGAGGCCGACGCTGGCATGCTAATGTGAGTATCTGAATCGATAGCACGAGTACGCCATGAGCTCCCGAATGTAAAATGTTGATGTCGGCGACGAGACGTGGCGTTGCCGCGAATGGAGCGCTCGCAACGTTACTTCTCCTGCAATGCGACAATGTGGGAACGCGTACCGAGAAACTTTTCATACATAATTAAGGTCCGGCGCGCGTTCCTCCGAGTAGGCTCGCTCTTGCATTGTCGGTGACCGTGTGCATTGTCGGCAGTCGGACTGTTGGTGGCGAGACGTGGACTGCTCGGCGCGGCGACGCGGCACGGGAGTCGGGAGCTCGCGGGGAGTTCGCGCGCGACGGGCGCGCGGGGAGCGCTGGCGCGAGGAGCTCGCGCGCGAAGAGTGGACGCGCGGGGAGTTCGCGCGCGCGACCTGGCGGCTTGGCGCCATGCGGTAGCGCGGCGGCGCGGCCGAGCGGCGGGCGAGCACTCGTGCGCTCTCGGCTATGTGCCCCCCTTGCGCTACATTGTGAGTACTATTTTATATTTATTGATTACATGCTACAAACTAGGCTCACACTTTCACACGGGTTTTATATCATCTCATGACTTATATCTACTTTATTGACATTTAATTTATGAAATTAAATGACATAATAATATTATTATGTCATTTTCACGTTCATTATTAAATTAAATAAAAAACAAAAATTTAAATAGGTATAGATTTTTAAACAGAAATCGATTGAAAAAATGTTTTTACTGATGTAGTAAATTTAGTAGTGCTGAAATCATAATTTTCATTAGTATCTTAGATTGATATGATTAGAAAGATAAGAATTATAAAAAAAGACTTTTAAATAAATCCATTTTCTATTGTCAAAATATAAAAAAGCATAATTTAATACATTTGTTAGTACCTAGGTACCGCACTAACAAGTGCAAGTAACAATACACAAATATTTCTCATACACCTAAGAATAATTTCTATAAGAATCGCATCGTGCAATCTATCAAAAACTTTCATGCTATAAATACGTTTAGGATAAAAGTAACTAAAAACTCCATATATTTGGTATGATAAATGTTGCTCGTAAGGCAACATAAAACTTCGGCTCCTTTGCCATAAAAACTTGGTCTAAAAACCCAGTTATATTGCAATAACTTTGTCGGTATTTAGTTAATTGCAAAACTTCGAAATTGTAATTTAACGGTTCAGAAAATACTTTGATAATAATTAATTTGGTTTGTGAAGTTATATTATTTTTGAGTAGGGAATAGTAATAGGAACTTTTTGTAATTTTAACAGCAACCTGCCTACCGAGCCAGTGGTAGAGTCACTACAAATAGTCCACAATCATGATGTTTCAAAAGTGCTTTTAAACTAAGCCTACTTTAAATAAAAGAATATTGATTATGATTTTGAATTACGTAGAAATACATGAACAATATAGGTTGTTATAATATTGAGATTACTGATGTCGATATACTAGATATTTATTTATATGAAAAATTTCATATGATGCCGATATACTAGATAATTAGTTATATGAAAAATTGTAATTTAAGATTTCAAAAAATATTTTGTTTGATAGTAATCTAGTTTGTGAAATTATATTATTCTTGAGTAGGTAGTAGTAATACCATCTATACATATTTTTCTAATATTAACAGTTGGTACAACACGTTATACAAGCTGTGCCTAGCGGTTTCGCCCTCGTAGATCGAGAAATCAGTTCTTAGTGTCTATATCACGAAGTGGGAAACTATGCTAAATTTTAAGTCAATCGAGTATTTATTTAAAGATATTATCTCTAAATAAATACTCGGCCCAATTGGTCACTGGTATTTCGTTTGTATAATTATTAGCTTTCTTATAATTATGTATAATTATTAGCAATTTCTTTTCCTGTGGGAATATCGGAATATATGAAAAGCCTATCCAGGATATAATCCATCTCCGTTTCAATTCATCATTGTAATCTTTATGTGGGATCTGTTTTGTCTATAGAAGCATTAGGAAACGTCTGATGAACTTTAGAATTCCACGGAATTAAAAATTCGGGTATAACTATTTATTTTCTGATCAGTAACCAAACTTATAACTGTTCAGAAAATAATAATTTTTAATTTGTGATATTTCTAGAGAAGCGAAGAATATTTCCCATTGTACATCAATTTTAACTGTACCAAAAATTAAATCTATATAAATTATATTTAAATACATACATTTATATAAACACAGATATTTTAACTAATTCTAGTATTTTCCATACTTATATTAGGATTACAATTGTATTGCAATTGGTATATTTTTTGCGACTGACTGTTTTTCATATAATTGTGCATCCAATTCGCAGCTTAAAGCTAGCTGACAACCAAATAAAACTATTTTCCTAATGTGTTCAAAGCCTAACATTATTTCAGAATTTACAAAACAAACTTTATAATTGCATTTAATAGTAAATAACTACTTACCCTATATCGACAAATTACTGTAATGTATCTCCTCTCCTTCAAGGACGAAGGCCTGTTTCTGTATTGGGCTTTTAATAAGCTGATAATGTTGACGATGATGACTGTACTGGACGCTATTATGTCACACGTGTAAATCTCTTTTTCGTCAGAATATCATACTTTAAATTAGCCAATGCGGCATTTCAGACTATCTTTGCGCCAACAGTTATCCAAATTGGTTAAGTTTTCGTGCGTTATTCAGTACCAAACATCCAAACATATATATTTTTAATGTAGTATACCAACATTAAGATCACCCAATCACTACGTATAGTCAGCGATCGGCTGCATCTCATATAATTGTGCATCCAATTTGCAGCTTAAAGAGCTAGCTGACAACCATATGCAAACTATTTTATTAATGTGTTCGAAGCCTTAAATTATTTCAGAATTTTCAATACAAACTTAATGGCTTTATTTAGCAGCAAGTAACGTTTACTTTATATTTATAACCTTACCGCTTAATCAAATTAAATTAAATTTAAATTCAAACTTAAATTTGTTTATTTCATTTAGGTTTAGTTTACAAGCATTTTAAATATCTACATTGCGTTTATAGTATCAAACTTAATCTGAAAGCAGATTTTACTGTATTTTTCTACTATTAAAATAATACAAGTTACAAATCAATATTATCAGCTGCAAACCCGAAATAGTGTCTTAAAGTAACGAAATCATCTAATGTCAAATAAAACAAACTAAAAAGTTTAGAAATGAAACGTTGAGATGTTTGGGTGTTGTTTATTCAATCACATAATTACTGACCGGAGTTTATGAAAATCTAGCACAAACATAGATTACAATCTGGAACGTAAGGTATACGAGTACATAATGTATTTTCTAATTCAAAAACTAAAACGTTCCTATTGTATTACGCATGTATACGAAATAAATAGCTGTATAACGATTTATTTTAGTAGAAAGCACTTTACAAAATAGGTTTGTTTCTATATATACTGACAAGTTTGTGGGCATTGTTTACAGAAATTTTATGAGAATGACGTCATATAAACACATCAAAAAGTTGAGGGTACAAATAACTTGATAGGAAAAGTCCTTTGTTTGTGTTGTTGTCCTCATCCCATATTCGCGAGCGATCGAAGGAATTCATATAAAGGAAATAATATAATAAGACGAAAACCTTATTAACAACAATATAACTTGGGCCTCACTTAAGGGAAAACCTTATAAGAGTTTTATTTTATTACTTTTTTAATAAGCAGCCTGTTTCAATAGCATATTACGTTTATGACTACCTCCGTGGTGCAGTGGTATGCGCGGTGGATTATAACAGATATAAGACTTGGGTTCGATTCCCGGCGGGGCAGATTGAGATTTATCTTAATTTGTCTTCGTCTGGCTGGTGGGAGGCTTTAGGCTTTAGGAGGTTAACATCAGGTGTGGTAGCAGCCAACTTGTAGCCGATAAAAAAAAATTAAGTTCGTTATTTAGATTTTGATAACACACTAATATATAATGGCAAATGTCTGGGCAGTTGCAGCATCAAGCAGAATCAAATAAACATGTTTAATACTGCTTCATGCTGCAACTATTGACCTCATTTGACTGTATAATAGAGGTAGATGGATGGCATACACATTTTAGGGTGAAATTGTTAGAATATAGCATAGGTGATCGAAATAGTGCAAACTTAAAACAGTACTTAGAAGAAAGAATATAGTACTGTGTAAACAATCTAAACTGAGTAAGTTGAGTGCTTGAGTTGCTCAGTTTCGAAGAGGCCACATCTTTAAATAACATTAGTTTCAAACGTTTTTATTAGATTCTTGCCTATTAACACCAACAGACTACGATCGACTGACCCGACGACTCAGTCTAAAATGCGTCGACTTATAGTCTGGTCTCAACTGTGCGTATTGTTTAAGAAGCTTTATTTCTCATTTGTTTGATTGTTGCAATACTTGTTACAATAATTGTTTTTGACGGCCTCTGTGGTTATGCGTGGAGGAGTTATAAGACTGAGGTCCTGTGTTCGATTCCCGAAGGAGCAGATGGAGATTTTTCTTGGTCCGGGTGGTGGGAGGCTTTCGCCGTGGCTAGTTACCACCCTACCGACAAAGATTTTCCACCAAGCGATTAAGCGTTCCGGTATGGTATCATGTAGAAACCGAAAGGAGTGTGCATTTCATCATACTCCTAGCAAGTTAGCCCGCTTTCATCTTAGATTGCATCTTCATTTAACATCAGATATCGATATCAACATCTTGTTTGTACGTTACATATGAATTACCTAGTTTTTTTAAGTATGATATGAGATCTCTTTTGATTGAAATAATAAATGTCCACTTAAATTTGAGAGTATCTACATAAACTGAAATGCATTATGGTGAAGTATCTAAACACACTATATCGAATACAGCTTTGCTTAAATTGCACAAAACGTCAGCAACAATTTAGTCCTTTAATTGCTGAAGATTACTATGGGAATGACGAAATATTAAAATAAGCTTTCAAAAAAGCTTTTGGCGACATGCTAAGTATAATAAAAATGACATTGAGATTTGTAATATAATTTTTTTCTAAGCTGGATAGTTTGCGCGAAAGATACTTACTACTTTACCACTTTACCAAAGTGGTAAAATGTCTGTAACTTCTAAAATAAGAGAATATTTTTTTAGACACAACAACTACTTGGTTTTAAAAACTTACCTTTTGTCGCAAGGGACATTTTTTTGTTAAAAACAAAATGAAATATCAAATAAAATAATATAAAGTTTATAACTTATATGCTATAAGCAAAGTCAAAAGCAAAAACTATCCTACAGTTCTATATAGAACTATTGGGATATAATTTGACAGCCCAGAAAGTATCCCAACAGTTCTATAGAACTACAATATGGGGTACTACTGGGATGCACCCAGAAATAGAGGGTTTGCATTCTAGGCATCGTTTTTGAAACAGCAAGTATTTTTAAAGTCGGAAAACTTCTAACAAATATACAGTCGTTTATTATTAGAAAATAAAAATATCTTTTCATCTCAATATCAAATTAAAAAGAAAAACCTTGAGGAAGCTTATCTAATAATGTGTTATTGAAAAATATACTTACAAATTTTTTTCCCGTGAACAAATTTTCATCAACCTAATTATATTACACAGCTAAATATACAAAATATAGGAAAAATTTGCTATATTAAAATTTTTCTCTTACAAGATATTTTAAGTCGTCAAATTAGTTTCTTAGTATTGTTGTTGTTTGTATGAAACACAATAAAGAGTGGGCTACTAATTCTCAAAAATTCATCTACTCCGAATACTTTCTTCTTATGTATGTTTGAAAATATATTTAAACTAGACAACGTTCGCGGTTTCTATTTCCGTAAAAAATTCGGGATAAATGTAGCCTCTGTGTTATTTTGATGTATAAGTTACTAGCAGTCGCCCGCGACTTCGTCAGAATTGTTTTTTAGAAATTTTGTAATATCTCCGAAACCATATAACTAATTAACATACTGCAAAAGGCAAATCGTATCTCTATAATATCCTTGTGATTATTAAATAATTTATTTTGAGAAAGATTTAAGTTTAGTTCTATAAATAATGACGTAAACGTAAGCATATGAATTAAATAATTTTTTAAAACACAAAAAGTTATATATCCGCCAAAATATAAAAGATAGATATATCTATCTTTTATATTTTTGTTATGTTTTGCTATCGCGGACTTTTTTGTTGAACTTTTTAATGTGGACAATACTGTAGTACATTATTTTGGTCTATCTCGTAGGATACAGCCAGCGTTTGCAATATAAGTGCAAAAAAACGTGCTTATTTACGACATCACATTAGAAACCTCTAAATTTATCAGTGTTTCTCTATTATATTATGGATGTATTATACATATAAACCTTCCTTAAGAATCACTCTATCTATTAAAAAAAACCGCATCAAAATCCGTTGCGTAGTTTTAAATATCTAAGCATACATAGGGTCAGACAGACGGCGGATAGAGACTTTGTTTTATACTATGTAGTGATATTATTGTGAAGTTTTGTCAAAATACATTCAGTAGTTTATTCATGTAGTAACAAACATATATACAGATATACAAACTTTTGCGTTTAGAATATTAGTCAGGATGTATGATTACTTTTTTACTTTAGCTACTCTACAAGTGGTAAAGTCGTTACAAATATTCAAACTTGATGTTTCAAAATGCTTTTAAACTAAGCCTATTTGAAATCATTTGAATTTGGATTTTGTGTGTGTGGTTTGTCTAGCGAGATACTGCTGTTGTCGATCTGCATTGCTGTGTTCAGGTCTGAGAAGTATGGTTGCTGATGGACCATTTTGTATGAAGTGTTTCTAGCGTAACCTGCGTCGTTTTACTCAGATTTCTCTTCTATCTATTGGGATATAATTTGACGTTTTTATCTACTTCTATCTATCCTCCGATCTACTTTTTATCAAGAGAGTTATAACAATGAAAAACATTTTTATGGAAAGTTATCAAATTGTTATGCGTAGTACGTAGTAATTATAATAACATTAACATTATAATTACTACGGACTAGCTAGCTTAGCTACATAAAATATATAAAACTAAAAAAACTATATTGAAAAGAAACAGAAGACGAAAGAAAAAGGCAGCGTATAATAAAAAGACCTAGCAAAATAAAAAGTAAATGCTAAAATAACTTCTAAAAATAAATGTATGAATGTCTAATTCAGCTTTATACGGCATAAAAACCTCCTATGAACTTCTTTCTCATAAAACCTTTACGTCATACTAAAAACTTAATGTTTGATCGTGAAATAGGTATTTTATATTTGCGCCGGCATACAGAACACCTTTTTTGCGCCTAAATGAAGACTCTCGTCGCCATGCTTTATTCAAACCACATTTATGATTCGAATAAATCTTTATTATATTAAAGAACTTGTGTTTACGTATTCTGAAATTATTACTTGTTAGTATCGCTTCGGCAGCGATGTATATAGCCTGAAAGTTACGGTTATTAATTTTAACAATGTTGTATATAAATACGTCCCAAAAAATCCAGTATTCGGATGCAAGCCTCAAGTCAAACCATGGGTAAAAATACCTTTAATCCTCCATAATACACGGCGTCTCAAGACTTAGACTGGGTTCGTATCGAAGCGTCACGTCTTGATTTTTGTCTATGGAAAAATCATCTCCATTTTCAAATCGCTAAGGTACAAATTTAAATGAATCAAATATATAAGTTCCAAAATATGGAGCGACTTGGTTCCATTTTTGTATACCTTTGTACTTTAGTGATGCGAAAACCGAGATGGATTTGTTATTATTGGTAAAATTGAAGATGTTTTTGTTGGTTTATTTGTACAAAAACTAATCTACATTACATTCTTAATGATTATATATACTCTGTATAAATGTAACGAACCTTCGCCATCTACTTTCTTTTTATTCTTTTTGACTGTTCACTGTTGCTAGGCGGTAGGCGGCTAGGTAAAGAAATATAATTTACAGTTATAAAAATGTTTGTGTTTTATATATTTTTCAACCCCATTATCCAATAGCTTTTACTTAAAGAAAAATTAGCTTTGAATGTCATTTCACTTCACAAAGCGAAAGTCGATCTAGGTTAAAAAAGATTGGGGAAAATTAGCTTTTTTGGTAAAAAGCAAAAAACAGGTAAAGCGTTCATGTTCATACGAACTATAAGCTATAAGCTAGTTAGAGACAAACTGCGTCGTTTGATAATCTCGACGTGTCATACAAACTCTGAGGCATTCCACTAAAATTCCTTTTCTCGCGTTTTTCCTCTTTAATCTCTGTAGAGAGTACAGGTTATAGTTTATCGAACTTACAGTACGGTTGTAGTATTTTTCTTGAATATTATAAAATGTAATTAGTTTTTGTACTTAATGTTAATCGTGATCTTGCTTCAAAATCATCTTATATAACATAAAAATTCTGTATATGCATCTAAAACCTTTCTAGCAATATAATTATATGCTTAATTTAGATCTATTTGAAAGATTATATGGTCCTTCTAATATTTGCGATAGTATGGTAAGCTTAAGAAGGAATCCACTCAATAGATTCTACGTGTTTATTTTTTATAAACGAAAAGGGCGATAAACAAATAGAATTATAATTAATATACGGGCGATAAACAAATCTTAAAAACGCCGAAAGAGCGTCTCTCACACACAGACACCTCTGGTGTTGCAAATGGTCATGGGTGGTAGTAATCACATAACAGCGTCTAGTCTAGTCTGCAATTTATATAAAAAAACATTTACGAACTAAGCATACGCTCCATTTGATCTAAAATGTTATGTAAAAATCGTTTAAGAAACAGGTACAAAATACCTGCCTATATTCATCAACATGTTTACGAAATGTTTCACCACTGTAATGATTGTAAAACCGCGAATCCGACACGAACGAAAGACACATGGGCACATTTGTCTGAAAGGAGGACACAGTGCTTTGCAGCAATTATATGGTATACAGCCTAGAAAATTCTAAAGATCCATGCCGTTTACTTTAAAATACGTTTTTAGGCTTTAGGCGTGTTTTATGCGAGCAATGCTGTTCGTATTTTAACATATACGAGTATTATCATATAGAGGCTGAACTTTTGAATGAACGCATAAACTGCTTCGTTGGTCTAACGACGTCCAGTTAGTCCAGTGAAGAAACAAAACGAAACAAAATGAATATTTTTTATTTTTCTTTACATTACGTATTAATATACAATTGGTTATAAATAAAATTGTGAAAAGACTAAATAAATTGATTAAAAAAAAATTTAAATATTTTTAATTAAACAGATAAAGCTTTATCGTAAAGTGACGTCATGCTTTAGTGACCCTATAGTCACTCAGTACAAAGTTTAATTTCACGAGAAAGGCGCCTAAGCGCGAAGAAGACCCTTGAAGACTCCTACTCTATATATTTAAATGTCTGCAACTTCGCGTGTCGTTGTCAGAATTTAATTTAACTTAATTTAGATATACCTAAGTCAAAAAGAAATAAAAAAACACTTCAATACGATATTTAGGTCGTCATTTTACATTTAAAAATGTATGCAGTTTCAAGTGCCATCATCACCATTAACATTATCAACCTTATTAACGGCTCACTACAGTGCCAGACTTCCGTCCTTATAGGAGAGGGGATATAGCGTTGACCCACCACGCTGCTCCAATGCGGGTTGGCGGGCTTAGGGTGATAATGTTTAATTTATTAACGCTCATTATCAGATGTTGATTATAGTGACCGGTACAGACGGCTTAACATGCTCTCCGAGGCACGGGGGTGTTACTTTGTTGTTGTTGCCTCTTGTTCTACTTCTTTATCATTAATAGTGGTTGAGGTCACAAAATAATCAATATTGTAATACTTTGTAAGGGTCAGTTAAATTCATTATACAAACGTTTCGAACAATATTAACTTACAGTAGCACCCTTAGTATGAATTATGTTCAAACACGACGTTCGATTATCGAAATCGAATACGCTAGAAAATGATTATAGTAGATAATACCTGAAGTAGAAATTCAGTTGTCGAAAACAGTAGAACACTGCAAGTGGTAATTAATTTACGGGCAATAGCATAAAAGTTCCTAGTAAATTTTTTGAAACCTATTAAAATATTAATAAATTTTTCCTCAACAAACTTCTCTAAATTGTGTTCATTCTTGAACACAATTGAATCTTTATTATTTACCTTTTAGGTATATTTATTATTCAAATTCAGCTCAATTTAGATTCTTATGTTTTATAAGTAGTTTCAGAGAGATATTATATAATTACCATAATCTCCCTTTATCTATAGTATCATTAATTAGCATTAAACGAATTTAATAGTCACATTGGCAACTGATAAGACCTCAATTACAGAATAGGGGGGTTCGTTTTGCCATAGTGCTACTGCCAAAACCAGTTTCCAATCTACTACAAAAACATTGTGATATTGTATAAAAATCAATCAGTGTATAAAGTAAACAGTCTATATTTAAGATTGATAATAGAATGTATGTATGTCTCAAAACATCCGAAAAAATAAGCCTAGTCTTAAGTTGTTAAATAAAAGCGATAAAAGAGAAAACTTTTAGAAGTCGATTAACAAAATCGATTACTGAGATCGTACTAAACCTCTGGAGTATAAATTACCATAGGTTGGCTCTCACATCCGTAGCTTATGTCCACTGGTCCTGTTCCTAGTTGAATATTTATCATACCACCCTCTTACCCCCTAAATCCGGCCCTTTTGGTGTTGCGACGGAGATTTTTCATCCCTTTACTTTTGGGTTTAGTTACCCTTCCGATAAATAAATACAATTTATACGACACTATGTTTATTTGTTATATTAAAACAATGCTCTTTGCTTTGACTTATTATGAACTGCTACTGGACTATCCAGCCTGTTTTTGATGATTTTTTCTGTCAAAACTGCAGAAAAAATTGCCTCATTTGATTTATTGTGCGAACGCTGTTATCGTGATTAATTCCTTTCCTCAACAACCTTGTTCAGGAATTTAAATATCCCATTTCAACCACAATCTCGTAAACTCGCCCGTGCCCTAATCGTATTATTCTATAATCGATTTTCCCGATGAGATACTTGTATCGATGGCGCCGTCAATCTGATCGGTTCACAAATTAAAACCGGGCAAGTCATTACCGGCGTTGAGGATGCAGGGAAATCGTTGATCCGATTCCAACCGACTACGGAAATCGTCAGCCTACAAGCGGAAGTATCGCTTACTGGGCTAAATCAATGTGTGAATCGATTATTGTTTCGAATTGACTAATCGATTTAACATTAGGGTATGTTCCAGAACACCGTATTATAAATGTTCACTGGTTTTTAATATTTTACTTGTTTTTCTTATAATATAATTTGATCGTGGCGTCGTTAGATTATTGTTATAGATGCACTGTAATAAAACATCAAATTTATAAATACTCTAATCAAAATTGAATTATGCATGAATATTCGTGTACGAATACGTTATTTTACCGCAAATTAAAAATTTCTGTGGGATACATCAGCTGAATCTAATATATGAAATTGCAATTTTAAATCACTTAATCTAATTTCTAGAAACACACTATTATCGTAGCGCCAATTTCCAAATTCCGCGCGACTGCTGAAAATTTCCTAAGAGAAAAAAATATATATATCTTTTAGTCTGACTCAATAGCGCTATAAATTCTGTATCTGAAATTGACATGTGAATTTCTACTCTATTTCTATCTGTAGAATATAGTACTATATATAGAGAGAGATAGATGCGAAGTTAAAACACACACATTGTTGAATTTCGTTACAGACTAGCACTACAGGTGTCGCACGCAGAGCCTAATGATGCCCTACAGACTAACGGTGGCTGTAGCCTTTTTATAGGGAGTTCCAAATACCACGACCAATAATAATCATTTATTTCAGACCAGATTGATCCATAAATTTATTAGCGCGTAAGTAACAATTTTTTCTTACATTCTAAGTTAGTTTTGTTAGTTTACATGGTTATTATTTACATTTTAATATTATGAGAGCCCAATCGTCACTTGCACACAATGGGCTATAATGGGGCAATCGGGCCGGGCAGCAAATACCCTTAGAATGCTGTTGCTGCTAGTGCGTAATCGCTGCACGAGGGATGTTGCTTTTTTGCGCATTATGGCAAAAAAGTCATTCGTGCGCGCGTCTGCGAACATTTTTGATGCACTACAGCACCACGGCAGCCTCAACAGCATAAAGGCATTGTTGTATTGAACACGCAGGGAGTTATAGGCCCGGCGGCGACTGACAGAACGCTTCAAATAAAGTGTACCAATTTTTAATTTATTAATAATTGCAAAATTAACTCTATCAATAATTTTTAATTTTGACTATGACCACGGTTTTGGACCGCCTGAAACCGACAACTTTAGCGCCTGGTTCTAACTACTTGAAACTGAAGACTCCTAGCGCTGTATATACCTATATTTTCAATTATTTTATTAAAAATTGTCACCCTTTTCCCCCCAAGATGTTCGTATGTAGGTAGCTTATGCTAGAAGCGGGTACGTGCGTGTATACTCGTACTAATAAGTGTCGTAGCATACACAGGCGTTGCGTAAGGAAGGCTTTTAGTATCTCGCAGCCTCTACTTCTACTAAGAGCGGCCAGTTAGGGGTTTTACTAGGTCAAAAGGGGACGAATGTTATACCCACATTTGTAAAACTCATGGCTATGTTATGATATTATCTAGGTCTACTCAGGAGTCACTCTATTTTACACTACATACACATGAAAATCCAGTAAATGTGAACAGACAGGCAGCCAAAATAACAGACGCGATGAAGAATTTGCACTGACATGTTATTTTGGTCTATAGTTTTGGTTGACAGTGCAATTACAGGCACATAAGGCTTAATAACATAATACCAATAATATGAAAGGTAGAAGTATTACTATAATACTTCTACCTTTCATGCATTGCGAAATGTTGCTGTTGTTCAAAACGTATTATTCAGTTGTTTTATTTTACATTTAAAAGATTTTGCTTATCATTGTAGCTTACAATGTTTTACTTAAAAATTATAACATTTATGTAAGGGTAATTATAATATCTTAAACAAACAATGATTGCCTCTTTGGTCTATTTAGCCTCTGTGGCTTCGATTACGAGATCCTGTGTTCAAATACTGGGTCAGCTTACGTTATTTGCTTTGAATTTTTCATTCAACTTTGAATATTTCATTACATTATAAGGCTGGAGTCGGAAAGTTGGTAGTGTTATACCCCGGTCTCTACATCTGACTGTGGTCGTTACCACCAACTCGTTTTGTAGCAGCGCTACGCTTTACGCTACGCGTTACGCTACGCTCTACGCTTCACACCATGACACGATAGTGGCTGATAATGATGAAATCTAATAATATGAAGAAATATTAGTTTATGATAATATTCACGAAGAATTTTATATACTTTAACCATGTATTCAAAGTGAATAAATATTTCGACCTTACTAATGAAGTAACTAAAAATGGCTATATGGTTAGTTTATACGCGATAGAAGTGGGTGCGAGAGGTATACCAGCGAAGTCTCTCTATAACCTGCTAAAAGACCTTGGCCTTACTAAAAGTGCAGTAAGCTCCATATTAGTACGAGTATCCAAAGCTGCTCTGGTAGGGTCCTTCCGAATTTGGTTGGACAGGGAGATTAACTTGAAGAGAGGAGGTGAGTGTTGACGCGCGTCACTAAGAGATCTCTTTTAAACCTACACCCGTGTCACAAGTCTCGGGCTCTGTTCGGAGTTTTTCTGTCAGCCACGCGATGGACCCGGCACCCGCACGGTGAATCCATGGAATGCTAAGATATTCGTCTCAAGATGTTCGTCTTATAAAAAGTACATTATTTACCATGCCGAATGATTTCATACGCAAAGAATATATTTTCTTCATAATAAAGCCTTAAAGATATATCCAAGATACAGCCTTTAAGATATTCGTAAGTTATCCATTGCGTGAATTAGTCAAGCGAATAATTTACAAAAATGAGGACAATTTTTGCAAATGTACATTAAACATCGAATTCTACTGAAATCCTGAAATATTAATGCTTGATTAGTTCAAAGTAAGCGTTTCTGCTTGGCTGAGCAAAAGTTGCGACGGCAACGGCAGATCATCGGGGCTGATTTATAAGCATTTCTTTTTCACATGAGTTCATTCGAATATACGGAAAACTAGTTTTTTGGGCGTGGGTGTATGCTTGTACTATGTTGTTAGAGGGGTGTGTGAATTCCGTTTATTTCTTGTTTCCCTTGGTCAGATTTGAAAACTCTTTAATATTTTTTATCTTATATTCATTTTTATGTTTATAAATATTTTGTAGAGGATTTTTACTGAACGAAAAATTAAAAATTCAATTTTCACGCAAAAAATTCAAAATTCAAAAAAAGACATGTGGCACTCGGAGACTGCCGCGGTAAAGCTATTGCATAGCATTTTTTATCAACTTATGTTTACCTACCGACGTCATCGGGACCGTGGCCTAGCGGTAAGGTGCTCTAAGTGCCCCGATTGCCAGAGAGCCGCGGGTTCAAATCCCGTCGGTTCCGCTATTTTTTTTAAGCGTGATATTATAGCGCCTTATACTTAGAGCGACTTACCGCTAAGCCATATTCCCCGATGACGTCGTTGCCAAAATTGTGCTTTTGATATTATGTTTTTTATACTCAGGGGGTGTTAGGTTTTTTCGTTACGGAATTTCTGTATCCGGTCTCTACGCTCAAGGCCCGCGATAAAAGCTATACAATAGCTTAAAAAATTAAATGACTTTTTATGGATGTTTGTTTGTTGCGGTTCAACGGATAACCGAATTTAGATGAAAGTTGGCACAAAGATAGATTATAGTCTGGTAAGTAGAGCTTATAGGTATATGTGTAACACAAGACTCCTACAGATAAGAGGCTAAAGCGCGGGACAGAGCTAGTTAATTATAATTCACCTAATCTTAAGATCTTGGATTAGTTCAACTGAGTCAATAATTTGTTGTTGTTATGATTTCGCAATCAGGCCACATTATCGCTATTGTATAGCAAACAAATAATAATAATACGCAATGTGTATTGGTTGGCAGTTAATTTGTTAGTTCAGGCCGTCCCTAAGAAGATTATGGGCAGATATGACGCATTCAGCCAACCCTGATCTGGGAATAGCTTTATACACGAATACGCAGGAAATTGCTACTTCCTATTTGTAGCTAACATTGTGTGAAATGTATTATGATTAAACTAACAGGTTACGTCTCCAAACTTGAAATTAAATCAAATTCATTTAAATTCAAATCTATATTTGTTTATTTCAACTAGATTTAGTTTAGAAGTACTTTTTAACCGACGAATAAAAATGCAGGAGGTTCTCAATACGACACGTATATATTGTATGACCACGCATAACTTTTTACAGAGTTGTCCGATTTTGATAATTTTTTTTTATTAGAAAGGGCATACTTCCAAAGTGGTCCCGTTGTCATGATGTTAGGATCTGATGATGATATCCTGGGAAAATTGTAGGAACTCTTCAAATTTTGGAGGCACGCATACAGCGATTTCGGCTTTTGTCTCGAAATCGGTAACTTTTTGGCTACTAGTGCCGTATAGTGATAATATACTATGACAGTATAGTACGAGTATGATACATGGCGATAAATCACAAAAAATAAAAAATTTTAAATAAAAATAGAACCGACTCAAAACGCACTAAAAAGTAAAAAATAACTGTGTCATTTAGTTGCTTTAATTTACTTAAGCATATCTAGGAGTCGGTGCCGGCTAAGGTTTCTACTTTAAGGACGTTACCTAGAACCCACAAACTGCTTTACTACCTAAAATAAAGGTTCCTTATACTTGGCTGGCACCGACTTCATCGATATGCTTGAGTAAATTAAAGCAACTAAATTACACAGTTATTTTTTACTTTTTGGTGCGTTTTGAGTCGGTTCTATTTTTATTGAAAAATTTTTATGAAACATCATGTTAGATTATTCATTTGTTGCTACTCTAAGTACCGGCCCTCAAGGTTCTGCTTACAATAATTGGCAAGAAAGTCAGCAATTCCTTTCCGATATTCAATCTTGGAATTTGTTTATTTATGTCTATTACGAAGCACCTTCACAGTATACCGGCTTAAAGGAAGTAGTGGCTGGTGTACTCGAAATTAAAGGCGTTACGTTTTTGGTTAATGGACGCAGGTTGGCACTTTGTAGGACGTATTATTTAAATGCCATTCTACTCAAATGCTCTTTTAGTAGGCAGGTTTTTCACTTACTTTTATTCGGGTCGTCATCTGCTTAGTCCGTCAATTATTACGAAACAAAAGATATTTCAAGTAAGCTGGTATACAAACACTGTTGAAAATTCGAGAATGTTTGTTATTATTTATCGTGTTCTCAATACAAATACAACCGAGAAAAGCCAATCTTCCAATTATATAAATTAGTGTTTCGTTAACTACAGCCCTGAATCACACCTCAGGATTTCTACTAGCTCCATCAAGTTTACAAGCAGAAATACCACACAGGGGTCTAATTTTTCACATTTCTTTTTTTTTTTATCGACTACAAGTTGGCCTTTGACTGCAATCACACCTGATGTTAAGTGATGATGCAATCTAAGATGGAAGCGGGCTAACTAACGGGAGTGGGACGAAAATCCACACCCCTTTCGGTTTCTACACGACATCGTACCGGAACGCTAAATCGCTTGGCGATACGTCTTTGTCGGTAGGGTGGTAACTAGCCACCGCGAAAGCCTGCCACCAGCCAGACCAAGACAAATTAAGAAAAATTCAATCTGCCCCGCCGGGGAATCGAACCCAGGACCTCCGTCTTATAAATCCACCGCGCATACCACTGCGTCACGGAGGCCGTCCAAAAGGCAAACATAGGTGCTTGAAGCTAAAGATTTGAATATTTATTTAAGTCGGTAGATACAAAGTTGGTTCCAGGTTTGCAAACCTGTGTACTTGTAAGTACTGTCATACAGCCATACTTGCGTAACTAAGATTGGACGTCATAATGTCGTGTAGAAACTGATAGGGGTGTGGATTTTCACCCTACTCCTAACAAGTTAGCCCGTTTCCATCTTAGATTGCATTATCACTTAACATCAGGTGTGATAGCAGTCATGGGCCAACTTGTAGGCATTAAAAAAAAATCAACAAAATCGGCTACGCGTTTAAGTTCTTAAGCGCCACAAAAATGAATTGATGAACACATAACCACAGCGTCTTTAGCAGGTATTATATGATTTGAATATTAGTTTAAGCACTGACAAAACCTGACTAGACTTTTCAAAAGTGCTTAATCTACTTTAAATAAATGAATTTGAATTAGATACAAAGCTGGTTCCCAACACCAGTGTTGCCTCAAAGCCGTCATCACAAGTTTAGTATGCTGTAAGTTTACCAAGGCTTATCAAACTTCCTTGTATCATTGTTTGCGAACCTGTGTACTTGTAAGTCAACTGCGACATGAGTTCCCTCTAACCGTGTATTTGCTATCCGAATATTAAACTACGTATCTAACTAATTGTAATTTTAATTAAACATATGAAGGTCCTTGTTCCCATAATTTCATATGCATGAGAGGTTTAATAGCATCTGTGGTATGGGTTACGTTATTGCTGGAATATTTGATATCTTTGTTTTGTATGGTCTCAATTCAAAGTTTATTGACGAGCTCAAAGTGATAATGTTTGACTCAGAGTGGTACTTCGTAGCCGACAACTACAGACGACGTATCGCCGCGACGTCACTGGATTGTCTATGTAGATATACATAAAATGAGTGAAACAAAATTTGTGGCGAGTGACGGGTGCATCCCATTAGTACCCTATACAGTAGTTCTATAGAACTGTTGGGACATTTTCCGGGCTGTCAAATTATATCCCAATAGATCTATATAGTACTGTAGTACAGTTTTTGCTCTTGAATTTACTTATAGCATATAAGTTATAAACTTTATATTATTTTAATTTATATTTCATTTTGTTTTTAACAAAAAAATGTCCCTTGCGACAAAAGTTTAGTTGTTAATACCAAGTAGTAGTCGTGTCTAAAAAAATATTCTCTTAGTTTAGAAAATATAGGGGGACACATTTTACTACTTTGGAAGTATATTTCACGCAAACTATTCACACACACATAACACACGTATGGGTTTAATGAAAAAAAAATGTTGTGTTCCAGTTCTAAGTACGGGGAACCCCCATAACTTATTGTTTTTATATGTAACGTACAAACAAGATGTTGATATTGACACTACACTCAAATATGGTGTATCAACAGTTCTATAGAACTAAAATTAGGGGGTACTACTGGGATGCACCCCGAGTGACACACGTCTATCCCAAATTCATACATATAGTGATAGTGTTATAAGTAAATACCGATAGTGTTCCTGCGACACTTCGACTGCTGTTGTCATTTACGGTTGACGACGAACCATAAGTTAACAATCACTATCAGATGGTAATGATAATGGCCGTGATAACAATAGCTTAACTTCCGTGCACGGGTTTCAACACCACCAAATGCCACCTCGAGACGAAAAATATATTGGGAAAACATTTTATAGAAATGAAAATAATGCTCATTTATTTATAGCCTACTGCTGATTTTGAACTGCTGTTTCTTACCGGCTCTCTTCGGCAGAATCTGTCTTCCAAATTAGTGGTACAGTCATTACGCACTGACAGAAGAGACGTTTCTAAAGTGCTTGAACGTGAGAAAAAAAAATATTCCAAAAAAAAACTGAATTTAATTAAGGACATAACCGCCCTGAAAGTGTTGAATAAATTTAAATTAAACTTGGCACAAATAGAGTACATACTACGAGAAAGGATATACGATACTGTGCGTCCCGAAAATCAGTACCTTTCCCTTAAGAGAAGGGTTGAAAGTCCAAGCTGACGAAGTCGCGGGCGTCCATTAGTATATGAATAAAAACAAAAGAAATCAAACTTGTGAACTAACTTTTGCTAAGCTTAGGGTGAATAGCTTAAAATGTTTATTAAAGAATGTACAATTTCATGCAAAAATATCACCACGTTAAAAGCACAGCATTACTGCGCCGTGGAACACCGCAGAACCGTCGCAAAGTTTAATAATATGTAAGTTTGTAAGCTTTATTAAAGTTTCTCGTATTATTTATCATTGTTTGTACAGAAAATGTGGTGGAGAGGGAAACTATGACTTGTGAGTTCTCTTCATACATAATGTTCTAGATATTTCCACGAAGCCGATCGTTTAGTTCAGCTTAGGAATTTATTTGGAATAGTCTAGAATGTTCAACTTCCTAAAACAATTACCGACATTCTCTTCGTTATTATGCAAAATTAGATGTAATACTAACATTGATTAAAATTAAAGTATATGTACCTTTAAGATAGAACTTTTTCTGGGAAATACTATACCAATGTTTATTTGTGTTGTGGTTCCAGCAGAATTGGTATTTCGTTTGAAGGCTTAACTTTGTTGTAGTACACAAAGTTGTATTATACAAAAAAAAATTTTAACAAAAAATAAAAACGCCTTCAAAACGCACTAAAAAGTAAAAAATAACTACGTCATTTACTTACTTTAATTTACTTAACCACATCTATGAAGTCGGTGCCATCCAAGTTTAGGTAAAGACTTTAAAGCAGAAAGCTCTAGTGGCACCGACTTCATAGATATGATTAAGTAAATTAATAATAATTGTATTATTAATAATAATGTAAGTAGTTATTTTTACTTTTTAGTGCGTTTTGAAGGCGTTTTTATTTTTTGTTAAAATTTTTTTATTTCATACTTTTTAGTGCTTTATCAACAACGAACATAGTAATAAACCTACTCGAACTAAACCATAAGTACCAATATTCACTAGCTACTTATAACATTCCGACGTCCCTGCAAAAGTGCATATAAAGTTTGAAGAGTTTCCTCGAGTTTTCGTAGATCTCATCATTGGATCATGACATAGTAAACATTAAACTAACTGGAAACTATAACCTTTCAAACTTCTCATTGAGACATATTAATCGAGCCCAATCACAAAATAGCTACTGTAAACCGTTAAAGAGCTCCCTCAACTGTCCTTTTTCTTCATCGCCAGACCTTCAATGACAGTCACAGCCCATCTAAATGTAAAGTTCTCATTGAGACAAATTAATCGAGCCCAAACACAACGTAGCTACTGTAAAACGTTACGGAGCTCCCTTAACTGTACTTCGTCTTCATCATCAAATCCTCAATGACAGTCACAGCCCATCTAAATGTAAAGTTCTCATTGAGACAAATTAATCGAGCCCAAACACAAGGTAGCTACTGTAAAACGTTACGGAGCTCCTTTAACTGTACTTCGTCTTCATCACCAGACCCTCAATGACAGTCACAGTCCATCTAAATGTAAAGTTCTCATTGAGACAAATTAATCGAGCCCAAACACAAGGTAGCTACTGTAAAACGTTACGGAGCTCCCTTAACTGTACTTCGTCTTCATCACCAGACCCTCAATGACAGTCACAGCCCATCTAAATGTAAAGTTCTCATTGAGACAAATTAATCGAGCCCAAACACAAGGTAGCTACTGTAAAACGTTACGGAGTTCTCTTATATATAGATCGGCTCCATCATCAGATCGACTCCAGACCTTCATCAAATTGTAGTGCTTTTAAATACTTACCGGAAAAATTAACAAACGTACTTGTTGTCCCTACAATTTTTGAAAGTTCCCCTCATTTTCTCCAGGATCCCATCATCAGATCCTGGTTTCCTTGTCATGGTACCACCACCGGACTGTCTACTTTCCAACAAAAAAAAATTACTTGATGCGTTCGTTCGCTTTAAATCTGAGTTGAGCCTAAAACTTAGCACGAATGCTGACAACGCAAAAAATAGCCCATACATTTTCTCTTAATTTGCTAAGTTATTATTGTAGTATGTAAACACACGAGTTTTTAGTGTCCCTCAATTGGGTTTGAAGTAATATTCATAAAACCGACAAGTCGGAACAAAAAATATACTCAAAAAATACTCTATGTACGTTTCACTTCAAGGACTACTACGATGTCTCTTGAGGATTCAGGAGACGTTGAGTCATGTTCAATCGAAGTCAACTTTGAAAGCAGTAGATTTTCTTGCCGGATCTTGGTAACTTAGTTGCTTTGATCTGACGGTTATTCCCGGAAACTAGCAAAACAAATACTACTATTCTCTATAAAGAACTTCTGCACAAGAAAGCCTGTTTCTATTTAATATTTAAAAGACGAGTAGGTAATGCATAGAGTATTTATTTTTACACATAATCTAATTGAAGGTTTTATAGAAGATGAAATCACGGACAAATAAATAGGTAGCTATTTACGAACGTATAATTTTGTCTTATAATAAAAAACTTAACAATCGTCTAAGTTCTAAATCAACCTCTTCGATAACATTGTTACAATTTTACGATGCTGTAACATTTTAATCTTTTCCAAGATTCTCCTTTTCGCAGGAAGAACGTCTGCCATTTCTATTATTTTGTTTGTCTACCTTTACACAGGTTTCCGGAACGCGTAAAAACACCGAACGGACTTTTATGCTTTTTCACAGAAATATTGCTAACATTCCGGAAACTTACCATTTCGCCCCGGCATTAGGAAGCTCTGTAGTCAGATAAAAGGGTTTGTTTTTACGGAAAAAAGATTTTTTACAAGAGCCACGTGGTGGATTTCAAGTGTAATTCTTATTGCTCATTCTTGCTTGGCACAATTATTATTATTATGATTCATAATCTATTTCCTAACAATTTTTTATGGTTATCAGTGATGGAAAATAAATTCCTCTATGCAGGTATTTTTGATTAGCATTTTTTGAACATGTTATTTCGAAACTGAAAGACAAACGTTCTTAATTATTTTGAGTCCTCTTTGTATTTTACTTGTACAATTGCTTATTTATTTTTGACGATCTCCGTGGCGCAGTGGTATGCACGGTTTGATTTATAAGACGGGTTCCTGGGTTCGATTCCCGGCGGGGCAGATTTAGATTTTTCTTAATTTGTCTTGGTCTGGCTGGTGGGGGGCTTTCGCCGTGGCTAGTTACCACCCTACCGACAAAGACGTATCGCCAAGCGATTTTGCGTTCTGGTACGATGTCGTGTAGAAACCGAAAGAGGTGTGGATTTTCGTCCCACTCCTAACAAGTTAGCCCGCTTCCATCTTAGATTGCATCATCACTCAACATCAGGTGTGATAGCAGTCAAGGGCCAACTTGTAGTCGATAAAAAAAGACTGAAATATTTGTTCATGCTCAAATTATCAAAAATGCGCAGAAAAGCGCAGAAGCATTCAAATTACGTTCTCAAAAAGAGAACATAATTTCGCATGCATGCTGCTTGGTATAAATTAAACTGTTTTATAGATAAAAATAAAGGAGTGTCGTGAAAATCGAAACTTTTCGGTTAGTCTTCTTTTATTGTAGATGACCATACTTTACAGAACATTATTTCTTGGATGCCCGTTCCACCTACGTTTATAAGTTAAACGGATTGTACGGCATACAAAAAATAATATTCTGTAAAGTATGGCTATCTGAGGCATTGGTGTCAAGACGTAGGGTGAGCAACGTTTGTCTATCGCATAGATAATCATATGAGCAGGAGATTTAATCACCTTGCTACAAGTATCTGCGTGATGCTACAAATTAGAACGTAGAATGCATCACTTAATTTTTTTTAACAAAATATAAAAGCGACTTCTAATCGGACCCTAACATGACGACTACACGACCATTTAGAACGCTTTCGAATGAAAAAGAATTAACAAAATAGAACTACTCTGTAAAAAGTTATACGTGAAATAAATGTACATAAAACATATACACGCGTCGAATTGAGGACGGTTTCTTTCGTCAGTTAAAAACATAAACCAATTTTACTATTAATACTGTTAGCATTTTAAAATATAAGAATTTGTTTCCATAGACAACACAATACGCTATTGTCTATGGTAACGTAAGGTAATTGTCTGTCGACTATCAGATGATTTGAAAAGACTTGATTCCAGGCCGTAAAATAAAATATAAGAATTGACATGTTAGTATTGTCGAGTAGTGTATTTTACTGTTCTTTTGATTGTATGTATATATTAGTGTAATATTAATTTTTGTAATTGAGTGGTTTTTAATTTAATTATAACTATTAAATTCAAAATTTAAATTTAGGGTTACGTCTCCTACCCTCGAGCCTTATCATCAGACCAGCTCAGTGGTTCCAGAAGACATTAGTGTTTCAAATGTCAGATCACACACGTCATGCTCTCAATCAAACTGAGCGCGTAACATTTTTATCACACCTAACAAACGACCTGATGACCTTGGAGACCTGAACCGATTTCCACCAAACATAGCTAAAAACACTCTTGACTAATATACCTTTGAAACAAAAAAAAAACCGCATTAAAATCGGATAATCCGTTTGGGAGTTACAATGCCACAGACAGACACATACACATACATTTACACAGACACGTCAAATTTATAACACCCCGTCGTTTGCGTCGGGGGTTAAAAAGAGTACGTGTCGAGTTTTTCTGGCCGCGTCTTTTCTCGTCACGGACTGCATTTCCAACGCGGCGGTAGTTTCCAAAGGAATAAACAATTTTGAAGACATCTGAATATTATTTCAACACCAATAGTTTTAAAGTTTAATAATACACTGTTTACTATATAATGATAACATTGTTAAAAGTCTTATTTGTGTACGTATGCCAGCATACAAACTACAGCATACATTATAGGAAGATAAACATCGCATATATTTGCTCTTTATTTTAACTCTTGCATAAAAATGTAATCCAACCCTATGAATAGTCAACATCCAGCGAATAATACCCCTAGGACGTAATATACGATACAATAACCGCCTACAATTATGTAAACATACCGTACCGTTTGCGTTTACCGGAAAAACAGGTCACGGACTGTCACAACACGGTTTTTCCATCACGGGCTTCGTTTTCGCCACGCCTTTTTTATATTTAAGCGATGTTTATTTTGATTTTTTCACGCGAGTGCGTAAAAATGAGTTGATAAGCAGACAAAATGGTTCATTATGACTGCATGAATTACTAAGTTGACCGCAGACGACGTTGTAGCGTCACTCCTGATTTTCATGTATTTTCCATGTATGGAATCAACGTCGTCAACCACGAGTGGTAGGTATTTCATAGAAATGGATACAAACGGCTGCAACACGTCGTCTGCTGTTGTCATCTACAGTCAGCTACAAATTGCACTTTAGTCATGTAAAGAGTAAAGTAGACTTTAGGTCTTCAACAATAGTTATTTGTATGTCCAATTTTTACATTAATCAAACGAAATCAAATTAAATTGCTCTCAGAAATAACCTAGTTAAATAAAAGGTAAATAGGACTACTACTACTATAATCCTATGTGTGTCAGTGTTCTACCTTGTTGCATATTGGAGTCAGCGATCTTCAAGGAATCCACATTTACCTACCTTATACTTACTATGGACCTTACATTTTGGAATCGTCTATACCAAAGAAAACATCAATCAGCCGATCAATTTCACGTAGAACAGCAGCATTCGGGTGCATCCCAGTAGTACCCCCTAATTTTAGTTCTATAGAACTGTTGATACACCATATTAGTGCTTAGTGTTAGTTCTATAAAGAACTAATGGGACAAAATTAAATAAGTGTCGATATCAACATCTTGTTTGTACGTTACATATAAAATATCTATAGTTTTTATAAGTATAATATGGAATCTCTTTTGATTGCAATAATAAATGTCCACTTAAATTTGAGAGTATCTATAAACATACTATATCGAATACAGCTTTGCTTAAATTGCACAAAACGTCTTTAAAATGGTGTTGAGGTTTTTAATATAATTTTTTTTCTAAACTGAATAGTTTGCGCGAAAGATACCTACTTCCAAAGTGGTAAAATGTCCCCCCCCCTGTAACTTCTAAAATAAGAGAATATTTTTTTAGACACGACTACTACTTGGTTTTAACAACTTAGCTTTTGTCGCAAGGGACATTTTTTTGTTAAAAACAAAATGAAATATCAATTAAAACTATATAAAGTTTATAACTATAAGTAAAATCAAGAGCAAGAACTATACTACAGTTCTATATAGAACTGTTGGGTTATAATTTGACAGCCCGGAAAATATCCCAACAGTTCTATAGAACTACTGTATGGGGTACTACTGGGATGCACCCGCATATTCTAACTAAAAATGTTAGGGGTGGATACTACTCACAAATTCTGCCTGACAATGACTAGCCTACATAGGACGAGATAACATTCTAGTATACGTGCTTGTTAACTGCTTATATCATCACATACGAGTAATATGTGTGTCGATAGACGTCCACTGTTTTCGGAACTTCGTAACACAACGAATCTAAGTCGCCTATGGCCAGCGGCTCCCAGCGACACGTTTGATATCGTCAGTTTATCAAGTGTAGGGTCAAAAAACTACTAGGTACTTTACAGAACGGGGTCGCTATTCTATATTCTATAGGCCCGCAAAGTCCATCAGCTCTTCGGATTAAATGTTAGATTTGCGAATCGTTGAGCTGTTGGTTAGTAACCGTAATTCTAACTAACAATTATATATTAAAATTTACAATTATGGCATAAAAGTTTTCATTTTACGGGAAAACGGGTCACAGACTATAATAACACGGGTTTTCCATCACCGATGCCTCTCAGCCCTTACGCTACGTTTTGGCATATTTTTTATAAGCACTGTTTATTTTGACTCGAGAGCTCGAGTGGGAAATGATATAGGGAGGGCTTTTTGTTTTTTTAGAGGGCGAAGAGTATTTTGTGTAAGAAAAGCGGAGGCTTCAGATGTAAGAAATTTAAAGGTAGATTCTTAATGGATGAAACTTTAAAAATCAGTCAAGTACGCATCTTCCACGCTCTGCAAGTATTTATCAAATATTATGCAAGTATTTATTAAATATTATATAAATATACTTTATATAATTAAGTGTTTATCATGTTCTTTTTTCGATTTCAATAAAATAAATCCCATATTTTTGTTTTAACCATCTTTTAAAAAGCAAAATTATATAAAAATGATCATAAAAAGTTCGTAGTAACCGCGTGCTTTGTATGTATTCAAAAAGTTATAGGTCATGTCTTTAGAACTACCTATATTATCATTATCCTCTCTTCTGCAATGCTGGTGATGATGTTCATAATATATCTCCCTTTTCAATCAAGCAAAATAGCTATAGTAGCCATAGGTACAATTACAATTTAACTAGCGGATAAACTGTTTAGTTATTTATATTTAGCAAAAGGGTTTTAAACAAACAGATTCCTGCAAACTTTAAAAAATTTAAAAATTAAAAACGGTGAAAGTTTTCCTTTCAGAAAAGTTCTGTAATGCTTGTACAACAATCTACTTTTCTGTAAAGCACATTTTTGATTTATTTTACATGCGGTAATATTTATAAAATAGTTCGCGGCATTCTTGATGTAAGGCTCAAACGGAAAGAAAAAGTTCAAACTAAACTAAACATTTTAAGCTAAACTATTTAACGACAATATTTTTCCTCATACTACGAGGTAAGGAATTTTAAAATTAACGAGAACATAAAAAGAACATAAAAAGAGTTAATTTTATAAGTAAAGGCGTTCTACCAACTCTCGAAATTCCCTTTAACTTGCAAAGCGTATGTACTCGAGTCTGTTTTATTTTATGTTTACATACATTTTATGTTTTTAATCGACACACTGTATTTACAGATAAAAATACATCGTATGAACGCTTTCATCTCGTTCATCATCCCACCTTCAGTTCGACTGTCAGTCAAATATGGCAAAATGTCATTGGAGAATACCGATTTTTGTTACATCCAACTGTTTGCAACCGTTGTACATTT
Organism: Mycalesis mineus; assembly: GCA_034621355.1. Lineage (NCBI taxonomy): Eukaryota > Metazoa > Arthropoda > Insecta > Lepidoptera > Nymphalidae > Mycalesis > Mycalesis mineus. Next base: position 4,203,351 of record CM067897.1, read on the forward strand.
ACGTTGGCTTCAAAAATTACGTATTTTCAAGAGTCGACATATTGTTTACAAAGGAATCAAATTAATTGAAGCTTGCGTTTTGTTAAAAGCCGACTCTTAGTTTGCATTCATTTCAATAATTTATTAAGACTGACGTTTCATTTATTGTTAAATTGTTATGAGCCTCATTCTTTTTTATATATTCGATCAATTCGTTTAATTATTTTTTTTATAATAAATCAAACGTTATTTCTAGATGAACATTTCTTATTTTGGTTTTCATTCATAGCTTTGATTGACTCGAACAATATCTTTGGATCCAATATATGTTTCGCGGTTCGTTTTGTTCTAAGAACACTCGCTGAAATAAGTTATTTCTTTTGAGCTTTTACGCTAGCTTTCCTTCAAGTGATTCAATGTACGAGTATGTATTTTGAAGGAAAGCTAGGTGCAAACACTGTTTCAACTCAACTTTCAATATTTCTGTATTATTATATGAATTTTAAATGAAAATTTCAATGTTTGCATTTATATTTCACAAGCACTTTGAAAAATACAATACGGTTGGTTATTTTAAAATGTAGCAATAGCACAAATCTGTGGAGTATAATTTGCATATATCGCGTGACAATACAATATTATGATGACATTGATTGATCTGATGATGGAGCTTAAAGGTGGCTTCGGAACTTCGTGAAAAAATGACATATCCAACCCCATAGAGTTTGCACTTATTTGATTTTTTTTACACTGTATAGGCTAGCTCTTGGCTACGATCATGCCTGATGGCAAGCGAAGATGCAGCCTACGGTGGAACGCGCTTGCCTTGATTCGTCTTGATAAATATTTATAATAAAAGCTTGTTTTTTAAATAGTTACGCACACACGATGATCGCAAAATTCAAAAGTTAGTGCACATGAGAAAGTATCGTTCGTAATAAATTTCCACTTTTACATCCTAATACAATCTCGGAAACGGTTCCAACGATTTTTATCGATCTAGCTAGGTTTCACTTGCAGAAAATGTACAATTTTCAATAAAAAATCCGAGCAAAGCTCTGATATTGTTTTAACTAATCCAGATACTGTTTTATTACAAATCCAAAAAGTTGATAGTATAACGTAGCAAAATGTTTTAGTTTTTATTATTTTTTTTTATTGACTACAAGTTGACCCTTGACTGCTATCACACCTGATGTTAAGTGATGATGCAGTCTAAGATAGAAGCGGGCTAACTTGTTAGGAGTGAGACGCCCCTTTCGGTTTCTACACGACATCGTACCGGAACGCTAAATCGCTTGGCGATACGTCTTTGTTGGTAGGGTGGTAACTAGCTACGGCGAAAGCCTCCCACCAGCCAGACCAAGACAAATTAAGAAAAATCTCAATCTGCTCTGCCGGGAATCGAACCCTGGACCTCCGTCTTAAAATCCACCGCGCAAAGCACTGCGCCACGGAGGTCGTCAAACGTATAACGTAGAACACTTAAAAAAATTCAATGCGCTTAAAACGTTGCACGTCAAGATTGCATTTGAACGACTTGAATAAACAACTTTCATTTATCAACATCATTATCCATGCTCTAACAAGCTAAGTCTAGCAAAGAGAAAAAAAATGCTTTATACAGTCGATATCTATACAGTGAGAGAAGTAAGTTGAAAGACCTGGATAAAGTTAAATTTTCGCCTTTAATTGTGCTACGAACAAGTTTATCAAAATGACTGTATAAATCGGTTTAGAAGCAGACTATCTGTATTCAAAGGAACACTGTCTTCAAAGAAGTCACAAAGAAGTCTGGTAAGTTGAATGACCTGATAGGAGGATAGATATTTGCATGCCTCCAAACAACCCTTCCGCCGCTCGCAAACACAAATAAACGTTAATATTTAAGGTTTTATCCGATGTATCTGGAATCTGGATTCAAGCCTTGGACGTCACAGATGGTACAATTTAAAAACTAAAGCGAATTGAAAACAAATGTAACATTAATAGTCAACTAAAAATAAAATAAATATTCTTTTAACCAAAATCTATTAGACTCTCATAATATGTGGGTTGGTGTAGTATTTAAAAAATAAAAATATTGTAATAATGGTATTAAAACATTTTTTATGAATATAGCAAAGCCTTGAGGTCTATTATAAAATGGTAATAGTAATATTTATATTAAAAGGAAATAGCCCTTCGTAGTAATTAGCCTAAAATTCGATATTACGAGTAAGTACCTAAGAGATTTTTATATCTTACTGACGTTCACTTTGCCACGGAAACCTTTTACATAATAAATTCCATATCCTTTTTTGTATCTATATATATGAATGTTGAGTTTCGTAATGTTCGTTTGGTGTACAAGCGTGATAAACAGACTCACATTCGCATTTATAATATTAGAATGTGAGCCTGTTTTTCGCGCTTGTACACCAACCGAATATTCATATATATAGATATGCAATTACGGTTAAATTTATTTTCCTTAGCCGCTTTTGAGTTGGGCCATTCACAGTCGCAGCCTGAGCGTCACAAGCAACAAAGCCTCCCAGAAAATGGCTACAATAAAATGAAGGGGGAGACTATATCCAGTCTCTCTTTTGTGTATTTTTTAAAACGTGGAGTGTAATGAACTGTTGGTTTTGTTGAAATTAAAGTTGATAGCATACTACCGGCACCACGCGACACTTTCAACATTAGGTTTCTACTGAAATTAAAAATATTATCATCCTTGATTCACATCTTTAGGCCTTTTTAACCGACGAAAAAAAACGGAGGAGGTTCTCAATTCGACACGTATATTTTTTTTTATGTATGACCATTACATATATATATACATATAGATACATTTTTACAGAGTTGTCCGATTTTGATAATTCGTTTTTTATTAGAAAGGGCATACTTCCAAGGTGGCCCCATTGAGATCATGTTAGGATCTAATGATGATATCTTGGGGAAATTGAAGGAACTCTTCAAATTTTGGAGGCACGTTTACAGCGATTTCGGTCCTTGTCTCGGTATCGGTAGCTTTTTGGCTACTAGTGCCGTATAATATAATATGACAGTATAATACATGTACGTTACGTGACGATAAATCACTCAAAAGTAAGAAATAAAAATTTTTAACAAAAAATAGAACCGACTCAAAACGCACTAAAAAGTAAAAAATAACTGTGTCATTTAGTTGCTTAAATTTACTTAAGCATATCTAGGAGTCGGTGCCAGCCAAGGTTTCTACTTTAAAGACGTTACCTAGAACCCACAAAATGCTTTACTACGTAAAATAAATGTTCCTTAAACTTGGCTGGCACCGACTTCATAGATATGCTCAAGTAAATTAAAGCAACTAAATGACACAGTTATTTTTTACTTTTTAGTGCGTTTTGAGTCGGTTCTATTTTTTGTTAAAAAAAAAATTCTGTTCATTATACAGACTTACCATCACGCTTAATTCCCATAGGGGTAGGCAAAGACCACGTCCTTCAACTTGCCACGATTTTTGCATATATCTCTTGGTTCTTTCAATTTCACTAAACCTTTCATACAATACAAGTCGATTAAGGTTAATTTTGGCCGGTTTTTAATCAAAATGTCCTTGATTTGATCTAGAAACGTTCGCCTTGCTCTTCCCCTTCCTATTCCCTTCTGTACAATAGCAGTTAATATTGAATAGAAATACTTTGTAGAAGTTCAAAATTCGACAAGCCTAATAATGTTACCCATATCGACCAAATTTTCTACGTATGTAGGTACAGAGTTCATTCAGGAGAATCATGTTGACTCTCATATATTATTTGCGAAGTTGTGAAGTTTCATCGAGCTTTTGTGGAAAATACTAAAAGAAATGAATTTTTAGCTATGATTCTTATATCGGGCAAATTGCGTTGTTGATTAAGTGAGTGGCTAATAGTTGGCGGTTTTAGTTTTATTACAGGCACTTGAGGCTTCACATTTGCGGTTCAGATTCATTGACTTTAGGCAGCATTTTATAGGACGTGTTCCTTGCATGCACTGCGACGTGTTGCTTTTTTATGTTGCTGGCTTTCAATTATTAAGATAAAGAAAAATTCATACAAACACTTTTGAAAATGTCGAGTCTTAATATTCTGTTTACAATCGATTGACGTTTTTTTTTCAAAAAACGACTTACTGATGTTAAATAGAAAATTATCGATTGCCTCAGAGAGCACATCAAGTCATCGGTCCTGATCGCTATCATCAACATCTGATAGTAATTATTAATGAATTAATCATTATCACCCTATGCCCGCGATCCCTTTATGGAGCAGTGTGGTGGGTCTACATTCCATATCCCTTCTTCTACAAGGGAGACCTGACCGTTTAGAGGGCGGTTAATAGGCTGATAACGATTATGATTAGTATTGAATTAGTCTATGGCTGCAGTGCAATTCTAATATGGAGCATCTCTAACAAAATTATATAATGTAAATAAGCCACGTAGGAGCTCAATTATGAAATCTTTCCTACCCTACTTTAAATGGGTTACGAGTCGCGACTTCACTTTCACTTTCGCGTATGAAAAAAAAAGTTAAACGCAGTAAGAAAAACTAACCTAGTTTCAACAGCAAGCAATCGTAGAGCAGCCTCGTCCCAGCCCCTGCCTCGTTCATATAAAAGAAAAAAAAAAGTAGCTAAGTAAGAGTCTGATTTACCTAGGTTCCGTATATCTCATCGCGGAACATACCGGAAGGCTATTTAACAGGAGAAAACAAATCCCTCAAATATGTCAATACTTTAGCAGTGTTTCTGGTTATCAAATGATAATGACCGACCTGTATGCTTGTTTGCTCACCATTTAAGCAAAATGAAAAAAAAAATAAGTAAATGTCTATATAAAAGTCGAAAGTACAGTTGTATTGTACTAGAATAGGATTGCATTCAGGTACAACAGATTGCAGGCAATGCCTATCTATTCAAAAACAAAATTCTCGGAAAAATTCTGCAGTTTTAAACTTCAATATCTACTAAAGTAAAGGTTTCACGGCATTGATGTCATCGTAAAAAAAGTTCAGAATAACACCCACGAAATAACTACTTTGTTTTTTTGGCCGCAACTTTGAAATTTTGGTATTTTTGTATGGGCCGTGAATGATGACACTTAAGTTGCAGACTGATTATAAAAGTCGGGTAAGCAAAAATATATGAAATAGTATGTCTTTAGGTATGTCAGTAATTGTTTATATTTTACCGATGACAGATAGACCAACGAACTGGCTTGACGTGTTCTCTGACCCACGCTAGAGAATACACCACCTATTTCCCAACTCCGGGCCTTTGATATATCAAATACGGACCAGCAATTAAACTCAGCTCTATTGGCTACACACTAGACCTACGATTCAGTTAGGTACCTTCTTTAATTTAATCGCCCTTAGCCCTAGCAACTCAAATGTTGCGACTTCGACTTAAATAGAATAATGTGAACTGCAGCTAAAACAATGAGCCTAATTTTTGATAGGTCACGTTCGAGTACTATATTGTAACGAAAAAGGCACCGATTCTTACTTAATCCTATTAAAGGCCCGTTTCTATTTAAGGCGGATGGAACTCTAAAAATAGAAAAAGGAAACACATTCGCTCATTTATTTACGCGAGCCGTCTTTAAGACTGCTGCCAGAGGCCATTAGCAGGACGCTGTATCTATCTCTTTTTTGTCTCTCTCCTTTTGTCTCGCAAGCCTCCCATGGCGTTATCTCTGACATATTCACTCTCAGAGATCTCGATTAATAACAACTTTGTTGCACTTCTGTTTGGCAGTTCTATTGTTCTATATATTTGTGTCTCGTAGCTTTATTTATTCTCCGAAATCCTTGACTAAGATCTCGATTAATAACAACTTTACTGCACTTGTTTGGATTTTAAACCGTTGTTTTATTTTTTGTGCTTGTGAACTAAGCAAGGGTCTTATGGATCGTTAACGAGCTGATAATGAACTACATATCATAAGTGGTGACCTCATTGCAGCTGGATGAAAAGGAAAACGAATAACAAAAATTGACATAAATTGATATTTTTATCTTAGTCGTCATTTTTATTTTAGTAGTAGATTCTAGGTAAAAAATAACTGGTCAAGTGCGAGTCGGACTCGCGCACCGAGGGTTCCGTAAATTTTAAGGTTTTCGGAATTATTTCTAAACATTGCTTCATGCGAAATTTCATGATTCTAGGACCAGATGCGAGTAGAAGAGACTTAAATATGCGGTTTATGTCGTATCTTTTGACTGTGCTTACTTAGAAGTTTTATTTTGTTATAGCTTAAAGGTATTATAGAGCCAAGTATTTAATATGAATTTCAAATTTCAAGATTCTAAGTTTACGGAAACTACCCGTTAGGTTTTGATTTAGTTGTGTCTATATGTGAGTTAAATATGCGTCTTATATTGACTTTTGACTGTATTGACTTAGAAGTTTAATTTTGTTACAGATTAAAGATATTATAAAGCCAAGTATTTGATATGAATTTCAATTTAACATCTTTACGCGTTCATAAGAAAAGGGGGAAAGTGTAAATTATAAAAAATATTTTTATTACATGATGTAACAAAAAATTTACAGATTTCGTAATTTGTGCTATATGACGTTGCTTCGTACCAAATTACAAGATCCTAAGATTACGGGAACTACCCGTTAGGTTTTGATTTACTTGACCGTGTCGAAAATTGGGGTATTTTTGGTATAAATGGCTGTATCTTTTGATTGCCTTGGCCTAGAAGCTTGATTTTTTCACAAGTCTAAGGGACAGCAGATTTAAGTATTGGTATAAATTTTATCTCGATACTTCCACGCGTTTTTGAGAAAAAGGGTCTTGACAGACAGACGGACAGCAAAGTGATCCTATAAGGGTTCCGTTTTTTCCTTTTAAGGTACGGAACCCTAAAAATGAACTCCGAAGAAATTCCAAATTACTCAGGTATAAGTAAAAAGTTATTTAATAAATTTTTATGATTAGCCCATTATCTATATATATATATGCAATATTATTTTCTTACAAAATTTAAAATATCTAAGCAGCTCCGTCGCTCAGATATTGTATGTATAAACTAAAATAAGATGTGAATACATAGATAAAGCGACTACAGTAAGAAATACAGACGCATATCACTAGTAAACAACCCAAAAACCTCGTTAATAGATGTCACGCACAATAAAAGCAATAAAAACATCATTCCAAATCGATAGAAATAGCAATTCTCGGTTAAATGATCGGAGAAAAAAGTCCGGCGGTTGTATCAAAGACGACGAAGTATAAATCTGAACTCCGGTGGAGTATTATCAAGATAAAGAAGTCCTTTACCGGTTACGTGCCTATATCATTCGCATTTAAGTAGCTTTTCTTAGAAACTCTTGTAAATGCTTATTGACTGATAGCATCAATTCAATGTGTGTGTAAATTTTTGGTTTAGTCTAATCGAAATGATCTCAATTATTGGTAATATGATTACGCCAATACTTAAATTCACACATACATATATTTTTTTATCGACTACAAGTTGGCCCTTGACTGCTATCACACCTAATGTTAAGTGATGATGGAAGCGGGCTAACTTGTTAGGAGCAGGATGAAATCCACACCCCTATCGGTTTCTACACGACATCGTACCGGAACGCTAAATCGCTTGGCGGTACGTCTTTGTCTTTCTAGGGTGGTAACTAGCCACGGCGATAGCCTTCCACCAGCCAGACCTTGACAAATTAAGAAAAATCTCGATCTGCCTCGCCGGGAATCGAACCCAGGACCTCCGTCTTATAAATCGACTGCGCATACCACTGCGCCACGGACGTCGTCTAAAAATATCCTATATACCTACATAACATTATCATTATTAGTCTTCTTTCCTATAGAAGATGCAGGATTAAGGAGATGTCAGAATAAAGGTCCTAATGTTTTAATGTAACGATCATCATGAGATGTTAGTTATAATTTTCAGGATTGACTGATCAACTAACGGTCTAAGCAGGAAATCGTAACATCACCTACATCTTGACCTCGGACGGAGAATTTTTACTATCAATTGCTCAAAAGTTAAGCTCTATATTTCGTAGCCCAATCTAGCATACTAACTCAGAAACTCACGTTGCAAAGCCACGTTAACTAACCATAAGAATATCAAGGCAGTTATACACATGCATAATACACTCAAAAACGTAATCTTCCACATCGGCATAAAAAAAATGCCACGTAAACGATCTGCGTCATCTAGTTTTTAATAAAGTAAGTCCAAAAACCTAACCGCATAACATTTTATAAGCAATCAATTTGATTCATAGGCGCCGATAGTAAAAAGGATGAAGCCGTGATCCGGGGTGGCCGAGTTCCGCAAAACTTCGATGCTGACTGTCCCCTACTTAGCGGCCGAGACAAAAGACCGCTGAGAGGATTTTGTGGATAAAATAAATCTTAAAGCAAATACTACCCGATAGTTCTTTCTGACATAATTACGGTTAGAGAGAGTACTTTTTATCCAAGCTCCGGGGATTTAGATGGTCATTATTTGAAAGTTTTCTTTGTTTCGCGGTAAGCTTTTCAAGATGAGCGAATAAAGTGAATGAACAAGAAAAAGATAGTATAAAGTTCAAAGAGACGCGGATGTGATTCATTTGTTATTAGTGGCAATTTATAATCTTTGGAATACCTTGAATGATTTGAATAGTTAGCAAATAAACGGAAATAACATTAATGCGGGAAGAATCAAATGTTATTGTCACCCTAAGGCCATAACCCACATTTAAGTAGGTTGTGTGGTGTAAACTCTATATCCCCTTTACAACTTCGCCACCACCCTACCGATAAACAAGTACCGCCAAGCGATTTAGCGTTCCGGTACGATGTCGTGTAGAAACCAATAGGAGTGTGGAATTTCATCCTACTCCTAACAAGTTAGCCCGCTTCCATCTTAGATACCATCATCACTTAACATAAGGTATGATTACAGTCAAGGGCCAACTTGTAATCGATAAAAAAAAAACAACGAGAAAGATATTTAAAGTGTAATTGTAAAGTGTTTAACTTATTATTTACCTAATACTATTCAGCCTAGTTACTTACTAAGTTGAGTGCAATTACAGCCCATACAAAATAGCGCTACTGGACCAATTAGGGAAATCTCAATTGGCCCAGTCGGGAATCAAACTCAGTTACCTCCATTTAAACCCAACGGGCAACGGAGGCCGTCAAACACACTACTACATCGCTGCTACGAAATCAGTTTAACAATGTAGAAAATTGTACTTCACGAAAATATCGCCGGTTCATTTCGCCCAGGCTTTGTTTTATATATTAATCTCACACAGCGCCCCTGTCCCTAAGGAGTTCTCCGGGTCACCGCATTGTAGGTATTTTGGGTTCTTTACGTGACCCTCCGTGACGTGGGCTTTGGTAATTATAAATGAAATATGCATTCTGTTTTACGTCGGCATCCCGTCGAGTTGGACAACATCTGGCTACTTTACGAGTACGTTTCGATCCCTTGCTGTCGCGTAACATAATGAAATAAGGTTGAATAAATTTGAGCAGAATGTTTACATGAACCAAAACTTTTGTAATATATTTTTTTATATACCACGGTCCTCGAATGCGGGTTGGCGAGTGTAGTGTAATACGCAATATATGATTCCTTTACGATCACTATCAAATGTTGACAATAATGTGGATCGAATGCTTAATGTGCTCTTCGAGGCATGGGCTGTGACATCTTCCATTTTTCCACCACAGATTATCATTTTTTATTGAAAGATTAGTGGAACAAAGAAAACCTCAATATTTCATAGACCATATTTCATTGTCCTATGCTTTGCGTTTAGTATTAAGAATTAAAAAATAGACACACGGAGAAACAAGAGATAAAGCTCATAATAATCGGCAATGTGGAATAGAATACCAATTTAGAAGTTCTTCTGTCTTAAAACTTACGCAGTTAGTCAATTTACATAAAAACTTTCTACAATGACTTTTGTTTAATAAGCCATACTTTTTATCTAGCCCATGTACCTGATAGCAGGCTGGCGCCAGCAGTTCTGAACTCTTGCCAAACCATCGTCTACTGCACGCATAATTTTACTACGCTTTGTTCCTACATTGACTGCTTTTGCCAAGTGTAAAATATTAATTTTGTGTATCTTGTTCAATAGAGCAAAATTATTTATTGCCAGTACTGATATAATGTTAAATTGTTACGCAATAACAAAGATATTTCGTTTTTAAAATAAAATTCTCATCGTTAGC